>OX422215.1:617065339-618274516 GCA_949130495.1 Sambucus nigra
GTTGTACATCTTTTATTCTTTTTGCTGTTTATATTGCTTTTGAAAAAAAATACAAAAAGATTTTACTTTGAGAAAAATTTTAAAAAAAACACAAAAAGATTTTATTTTGATAAATTTTTTGAAAAAAATCCAAAAAGATTTCTGTTTTTGCTTCTTTTATGGATGAGCATTTAAGATAGCCAAGTCACAACTTCATTCCATTTATCCATGTGACTGTTTGATAGAGATTTGAGAGGCTACATCATTTCATCCATGTGCTTTACATTGGTTGGAGTTTTTGAGATGTAATTAGTGATATCTTCCTACATGTTTGACTCCTATATCCTTTATTGCACACATGCACGGCTATATTTGATTATTGCACTTGTCTATCTCATATTGGCTTGAGTGTTTCCATCTCAATTATGTCTATACAATGTACAATATGCGATAAAACTTGACAAGATTGGAATGCATGTAAAAACCGTTTTGGTGAGACTGTGTGTTTTTGTATAACGGGGAGGGGCTGCGAAAGGTAATCATCTATTCTTTACGTAAAAGCCACGTTAAAAAGGACCTAAAAAATGGAGGAATTTTAATATCCGAGGTCCAAAGAGGTTAAAAGAGCCCGAAAAAAATTTAAAGGCAATAAAAAGCAATTCATGCCAAATATGGGCCACTTAGGTTTCACCATCAATTCTCCAAAGTTTGAGAATTTAGAATGCCTCTATTCAAAATTATATCTGAGGGAGTTTGGTTGGAGAATCTTTAAACGGGTTTGCACTTCCTTGAAAGTCCTGAAAAAGCATAAAATCATTTTGGACGTTATTGGTGTGAAAATCACTTTGAGCTTTGATTTGTTGATTTGATTGAGTCAATATCTTATATTGTTATTATTTTACACCAAAGGAAGCATTTGAGTTCATTCGCTAGGAATATCCAATATTCATCGTGCACATATGTCATGTTTGTATGCATTGATTTTCCTATCGAATTTTATCACACCACATCATTTACGCTATCATCGACTTGGTTGCTTTGTGTTCATTCATGGTGTGATTTTATCCTAGTGACACCCCGCACTTGCTTATTTGATTTATTTCTCTCATTTGTCTATTTTGGGACATCATAAAAAGGGGGAGAATGAATTATCTTATTATGGGGGAGATTTGAGAGTTTGAGTTTGCTCATAAATTGGTATATATGTTTATCTCATTTCAAACTCGATATGTCACTTGGTATTTGCTTTGTCTCATGTGTGTAGGTACTACATGGCTTATCATTGGATTGCACACCCTGATGAGAAAAGTGTTGAGATTCCTAAAGTCTTGAAGAGCAAACGCTGCAGTCTTATTCAATTGTATCTTTCCAGTTTTGGGTTCATGGAAGGGTAGATTTGTATAGGCATCTTTTTTAGCTGTTTGATAATTCGGATGTTTGTTTTTTATGTATGTACCGGCATAGACATAGGGGGAGATTTGTAAGAACATTTTTGTCCATTATCAATGTATTATGTCTCACGCCGTTACACCGTTAAAGAAATACAAGATTCAAGATTCAACGGATCCGAATATCAAAAGAAGAAGAGGAATCATAGTCTGACAACCGGACCGATCCGCCGAAATAAAAGAACCGATCCGGCTAACCGGACCGGTCCGCCTAAAGACCCGGACCGATCCGCTTGTTTGTCAGAAGGCCAGTATACCCCGGACAGCAAGCGAACCGATGAAGCAGGATCAATCGAACCAATCCGATCACAACCGGATCGATCCTCCTCAGAATAAAAGAACCGATCCGGTATATCGGACCGATCCGCCTCATTCCCGGACCGGTCCGCCTGTGATAAACTTCAACAGATCGTGTTCAGATTTTTAAGGCCCGAGACTTCTTATTTTAACCCACTACGGGAAGTGGTTTTCCAAGACTTAAACACACGATTTTCAGAGTACAGAAAGCCCTAAGTCTTCACCTATTGAGCATCTAGACTCTAGGTTTTTTATTCACACAATTGCCAATCCTTTGTGAATCACTTTGCAACCAGGAACGCATTCTTGCTGTTCAACCCTTATGGAGAAGCCGTTCTCTTCTCCATTGCAGCCCTACTGGAAAGGGATAGTTCCATCCGCCAGCCCTACTGGAAAGGGAAACTTCCAGCCGCGACTACAGAATCCGATACCTGAGGGTAATTCTTAGTCACTTGTATTTTCATTGTAATTCAAAATTGTATAGCCTACAATATTATAATGAAAATAAATGGTTTTGCCCCTTTGGAGGATTTTTCCTCAATTGCATGTGTTTGAATGTTCTTGCTTAGATTATCATCTTATTCAATCACATATTGTTGCATGTTTAGGGTTTGTTTGGGTTAAAAGGTGTTTAATATATAAGTTGCTCATTTGAACGCTAGCACATACGTTCTCAGTAGAATTTGACGATTGAGATCTGATAGTGTAAGATATGGACTTATGGCCGAGGATCGTGACCAATGACCAAGACCAATTATTTTTTCCACATCATCAACATGGTCACGGCTCTAGACCATGACCATTTTTATGTCGTGGAAAAAATAATTAGTCACGGTCATTGGTCATGACCCAGGGTCGTGACCACTATCTTTAATTAAAAAAAACAAAGACCCATAAACCTTAATACTTTAATTATAAATCATATAACCTAATTTGTAAATTGAAAAATCTAAGCCCTAATGCCTAAACATTAAAACCCAAAATATGGAAAAATTGATATTTAATATTTGGAGCCGATTTGTACAATTTAACGAATTATATTTGATAGTGTAAAATATGGACTTAAATTTAAAGTTAGTGAATTCAAAAAATCCTATTACTTACTTTTGATATTAACATGATAGGACACTCTATACGTATATGAACGATTATGATATAACACACTTAAGTTAATCATATGTCTCTTTTATGCAAAAACATATATGAGCCCTTACGATGTAACACACTTAAGTTAATTACATACCTCTTTTATGTAAGAACATATATAAGCCCTTATTTGATATATTGTTATGTGTTTTATCATGTAAATAATAGAAGGAGAACGGGATAATTGTTGATTGTTGGTTTGGTTATTGGATAGTGATGTTTGATTGCTTGGATTGATAATACACATAGACTTTAAAACTATTTCCGTACTTTCTCATAAAAAACCCTAACATAATGTGTCATAACAATTACCATATCTAAATGTAAGTGTATCGGGAGGATCATTATTTGGATTTAACTTCAGTGAGATGTCCTATGCGCGAGGTTTAGAGAAAGGTACTTGTGATGAATCAAAACCTTAGTCAAACTAATATACCCTTATATCTCATATGTCAAAATAAGATCAAACTAAATTGGATCGATTGAAAAATAATAATTAGTTAATGATTAATTACAGTCATTATTTGTAGGACTCATATTCACGTCTTTGTATATTTTTCTCAGAAAAAATGAGGCATGGTGATAATCACTGGCAACAAGAGTGTGAGAGGTTGCAATTGGAACAAACCTATACCTCTTTCATTAGTGTGCACCATTTAGAGGGTACTCCTATTTACAGGTGTGGTATTAAGAAGATCGAACAGTTTAACTACCTTGCAAATAGTGGAGTTCATCTCCAGCAAGAGTACTTGTTTGATCGTATTCTATTTTCCCTACCAGAAAGTTGGGATGGCATTATAGAGAATATATTCTGCGTACATGATTCCGACGTAACCCTGACCTTAGTTACGCTATTAGAGAAGGCAGAAAAAAATTCGCCCGTTATGGATACAATTACGTATAGAGAGCATTGTCCAGGACTATGATGTCTCGCGACATATGCACGTTAAATTGAATCTTGCCAATAAGTTAAAGAAGATGCGATTTTGAGTTTATGTCACGGACATCTATACGTCAATCATAGCTTCCCTTCCTCCTAGTTGGCCACGTGTAAAAATCCATAGGTTTTTAAAAACTAATACCGAATGGGTGGAGATCAGATACATTGAACATATTTTAAGGTCTTATTATGAAAAGGTAGATACATATATATAGTAATAAGCTTGATTAGTTAGTTATAATTTTATATTATTATAATGATTTCGTCGCTTATTAATTTTTATTTTTATGGATAATGTCGGGTGGCAATGGACAGAACGTACCAAGTGATAAGGTGACACCCCAACCAAAATTCTCATCTCCAGCACCCCAACGAGAATTCTCATCACCACATGTGAGAAATTCTCTACTCTACCATTGGTTCAGTGCGCTATTCTAACTACGAGTAGGAAACAAACTCCTGTTACTCCAATGCCCCCACCCAGCGCTCTTGACACCTCCCGATCAATGACAATAACTAAAGGAAAGAAAATTTATATATTTCTTTGGAAAGCCAATCGAGATTAAAATATTTTTCTACAGCTTGTACACAAAATGATTATTTTTTTATTGTTCTCGTTATTCATACTATATTGGTGCCATTTCATTAATTATTATAGTCAGGTTAATATGATTATTAAAATATACTAGCATGTCCTTGTATATAATTATTTGGTTTAAATGTTAAACATATATTTACAATATTCTAATAAGATTTGTTTCTATCAAGTTTAAAAATATATAAATACACATAGAGTGAGTGTGTGTGTGTGTGTGTGTGTGTGTATTATGTGTGTGTGTGTGTGTGTGTGTGTTATTAAAAGGGTTTTGGTCCAACTCAAGCTCACTTAAACATTCGGCTAAATTTATTGGGTCGAATGGGCGGGCTTTGAGGTTTTCCCAATCCAATTGACAGGCCTACCATGTAATATATACTGACTTGAAAGCCACCAGGTCGATCCTTCAACAGGATAACCTAAAAGGGGAACTAAATTATATTTTCCTATCAAAAATCTCAACCGTATATCTTAGATTGGTCTTAGTAAGAAAGATATGTCAACTCTCACACAACAGTTAACATAAATAATGAATTCGATAATATGACTATCACGCATTGTCCTCCCCCTTCACAGAGACTAAATGGGTCACTCATAAAATCATATATTACACGAGTACACATGACAACCATAAGTTAAAATGCGAGTATCCAACTGGAAATTTTCATAAAATCACTTTTAAAACAAATGCACAGTAAAATTCCATATCAGCATAAATATATGAGTGGAGTTACATTTGTAGTACCAAAGTACACGGTATAAATTTACTTTTCACATGCCAACAATTAACTAACCGATAATATAACCTTTCCCCCACTATCACGAGATATTCTTCCCTCTAGGTAAGATTGGTCTAGCCATAACAGGCAGTGTGGGGACAAAGTGTCCCGTGTCATGTATTACACATGAAACGTAGTATATAACATTTAATGCACGTAAGGAAAAATAA
This sequence comes from Sambucus nigra, assembly GCA_949130495.1. Lineage (NCBI taxonomy): Eukaryota > Viridiplantae > Streptophyta > Magnoliopsida > Dipsacales > Adoxaceae > Sambucus > Sambucus nigra. Next base: position 617,070,694 of record OX422215.1, read on the forward strand.
CCTCTTAAATGTACCTATAAATAGAATTACACTTGCACATTCAAGGGGATAGATTAGTTGTTATGTTGCACAAGTATATTCATACACAATAAAGAAAGAGCACTGGGCACCACTAATACACATATAAAAGCTCTCATTTTGTTTCCATCTCTTCATTGAATCGCTTACTTCTCCGCCCTCAAAGTCTAAGATCTCAGATCTCGTAGAAGTTAAAATTATTGTAACGTGAGAAGTTTATTTGTATTCTTAAACGTTGTGTGATTTATCTGCTGGTGACTAATATACTTTTTAGTGTGTAAATTCAAGCTATTGTGATATAATACACTATGTCTTCTGATGAGATTCTCCTCTTGCAGCCTTCTTACGGCCCTCGTTGGTCATCCTATAAATTTTCGGTGTACGAAGCCCAACCAAACTCTTGTATGAATCACATTAACTATACTTAATTCCAGGAGAATACAAGTCGCAAACGTAGAGGAATACAACAATCATATGATAAGGCTCTATATCAAATAACGCTACGTTAAAACGTAATAAGCCGCAGAGATCCTAAAAGACTCTAGAACCTGATGCTCTGATACCACCTGTGACACCCTGCCCAATTAAATACCGTGTGATCAGTCCTTTATCAAATTTAAAACAAAGTATCCGGTTGGTTCATTCTTAGCATCATTGTCAAAAATGTTTACCTAATTAACAACCTAATATTTAATTAAACTAGTGTCAAAAAAAACTTTTAACCAATTTTATTTTGAATTCAATTAATTAGAAACATTAACTCATTCATCATACTCATGCATAAAAGAATATTGAATACAAAACCAACTATTGAAGTAAATAAGACTGGAATAAACATTCCAGTTCAAAGTCTCAAATCCAACAAACCAATATAGAACTGAATCCAACTACAAACTGAATACTGAAATAAAATAAGTTCAATATCTCTCTGACATAATAATATCTACAAAAGGGCGACAGATGCCCTAACTGAGATGCATAAAATAGGAAACCGAAAGATATACGGGTGGAGGCCTCTAATCAAGAGGACCTGCAACTCCCAAAATAGTTGCAGCACGTCAAACGGTCCGATAGTCTAAGTTTGGCGCCCCTATGGCTGGACACCTAAAAATAATTTCACCAAGAAAAATATATTTGCAGGAAACGGGTCTTAGCCTGAGTGTAAATTTTTAAAACAGTTTAGCCAGTATTTAAAATGCAGTAAAGCAAATATAATACACATGTTAGATCTTCGAACTTTCTCTTGAGATCCTCACCTCTCAACTATTATGCACACCTAACGTACCTCTAAACCATTGTAGTTAATAGTACCCCGCCTAACTAATATGAATGTAATGACCTCCTATTATCACTCTACGTACCCATTCCTACTTTTCCACGAAATACCATGTTACATAATTCTACCTCTTTTCATTCAAATACGAGTTGTCATAAATCAAGTTAAGTGTTCTCATACTTAAGTTATTTCAGATTTCACTATCCACCTTATCTACTAAGTTCACACAGTAGAACACATCACAAATATATACGTATTCATCATACTATCATACATACAAATGTAACACCCCGTGTTTTTATTAATTAATTATTTAATTAATTCAAAAATTAGAGAAAAAATAAAATTTTGGATTTAATTATTTTTATAATTAAATATGTTGGTTTTTATTTGTAAAAATATAGTTTTAAGTGGAATTTAAATCGAGATTAAAATTTGAAAATTAAAACTTTTTGTATAAAAATTGGGGGAGCATCCGAGCTAAGGAGGATAAAAATAATGTTTTTAAAAATCCGACCGCCCGATCGAGCTAAATTTTTCACAGCAGCTCCTCTCATCGTTCGTTACAACATACTAAAATTTCAAGTCATTCTGACGGTCCAATCGTCCGTAATAATTTTTCAAGTTTTTGTATTTGATTAGGACTCAAACTCTTTTTGGTATATAAACAAAGTGACGGGTTTAGGACTTTTAAAAATACTTTCTTCTAAACCCAAAGAGCAACAATCTCCTCTTTTACATCTTCTGCCTCCCTCAAAACCTTAACTCCATTTAAGAACTATTTTCAATTCAAGTTTTGAAGCTTTAACCCGGGTTTTCTCAAGTTTGTTTCAAGAACGTCTCTTTGCTAATTTTTCGAGAGGAATCCAACCGTGTAGTTAGAATTTTTCATCTTAATCTCAGGCATGAATATTCTATTCTCTTCCTTTGGTATTATGCATCTTATGTGTCACCTAAACCCTTAATCACATTTTTTATAAAATCAATTAGTAACTTAATTAGAGAAAGTAGACACTTAATTTGGGACTGTTTTCATGAAATCTTTTAATATGATTTGATATTTAAAACCCTTGGGTGCGTAGGTTAGATTATTGAATTTTCATGGTTTGGGGGATGTAGGTTTGCATGTAGAAATTATGGGATTAGGTATATGTTATATTGGGACGCGCACACACTTAAAAAAAATTAGATGATTTATAAAAGAGAACGATTATATCATAGTGAATATCATCGCCTGTTAAATAAATTAACATTATTGAATAGAATGAATTATGTTCAAAACATTGACGATGCTATTAATTGAATTGAATTAGATTAAATTAAATTAAATTATGACTTTTATGATTATATTGTCATGTTGTGTTTATGATTTATGATATTGTGTGGATTATTATTATTCACCTTTGTCATCGTTGGGACGAGGGGCTTTTGGGTAGTATATTGCTCGCCTTGTTTATAGGATGCTTACTAAGTATGGAACTAGTGGGTAGACTTTGATTATGATTTATGCTTGCTAGGAATGGTACTAGTTAGTGGAGATTCGTGCGGATTTTATATTTCAAGGTGGGGCAGATTTTTATACTTTATCGACGTTACGCTAGCCTAGGCATGAGACTAGGACGTGTTTAATGTTAAAAATTCATCTTATATGTAGGATAGGACGTATATGTACTTTGGAGACCCTTAGGTATGGGACTGGGGGGTATTTTGAGGATCTCACATCGATAAAAAGGGTGGGGTAATTTTTCATAATTGAGAAATGAGATTTAATACCTAAGATAATAAGACGGGTATTAAAATATATTGGCGACATAATCAGCGAGGGTCGACACTTTAAATGGGTCAGTCGTCGTTTTATATCGTGTCGTGTGTGGAACCTCATTAATCAGCAGGGGTCGATAGTTTAAACGGATCAGCTGGCATTTTGACGAGGGGATGTGTATTTTGGTCGAGAAATCATCCGAGGCAGGAGGACCGCTATACTTAATTAAAGAAAGAATTGAGAAATCTGATAATTTGGGTAAATTTAATTAAATTAACGCTTTGTGACTGTGGGATAATTAAAATGATATTGGTATGTTTTTATCAGAATCTTGGGGGTGGTTAGTAATTTATCTTGTCGCATTTAATTATATTCGTAATTAAAATACTCTATTGTGATATTTATTGCGTATAATGCTACTATCTGGGTTCACGGACCCTGTTTGAGGGGAGTAGTGTGTATTCATTCTCGGGGCTCTGACCTCGTGCGTTGACTAACTTTTTCAGGTATTAGTGTTAGAGTAGCTGCATAGGATTTATTGAATATCGTTTGGAGGTGCAGCTGGAGTTGATTCTTTTTATCACTTTATTTAGCTAGACTTTCTTTTCAGTCGTATTTCATTTTGAGACTTCATTTGGATTTTTATTGGGTCAATCGGTTCCAAAGTTGTTAGAGGATTTCAGTTGGATTATTCACAGTTGATTATTACTCAGTTTTAATTAAAACATTTTGGAGATTAGATTTATTCGAAGTTTTTGCATTTGATGGATCTTTTATCGTTCAGTTGTTATTATCATTTGGGATTGGTTCAAATATTTATCTTATGGATTGATTTTATTATGTCTCATATCTGTCTCATGCTAAGAATGGTATTTTATTTACTCGCGTCGGCATAGTTTTGGTGGTGACCGACTCCAGAATTACGCGGGGTATGACAGATGGTATCAGTGTATGGTCTTAGGTCTCGTAGGTTATTAGTCCGTTTAGTTTCCGTGTTATCGATCTTTGATTCCCTTTATTGATTTGTACTCCTTAAGATAGACGGCAAGCATACGTGTTAGATGTGTTTCTTGGAGATATAGAATTTTGTGCTAAGGACGTTGTAGGCATTGAGTTTAGAATTAGTAAGCTTGATGTGAAGATCCTTAGAATTGATTTTGGAGACGTTAATTATTTGGAAGATCATTAGTATAAATTTTGGGTATGTCTTATATCGATGCAGGGATGTGATTTGGTTTGAGGATTTATGTGTTGCGAAGATTATCGGAGATAGATCGAGTGGTGATTTGTTAGAGCGCGTGGTATGCCATCACTTTCATAGTTATTTATTTATATATATAGTGATATATATTATTTTGTTGTCCGTGGGGTAGGTGCGCGTAGGATTGAGTGTATAGGGGGCAATTATGGCATTCAACAAGTAGGCATATGTGATCCTTATTTTATATTTTGCGATTTACATTTGATGTCTATGCTTCGTCTAATTTTGAGAACGAAATTCCTTTACTAGTGGGGAAGTATGTAACACCCCGTGTTTTATTAATTAATTATTTAATTAATTTAAAAATTAGAGAAAAAAATAAAATTTTGGATTTAATTGTTTTTATAATTAAATATGTAGGTTTTTATTTATAAAAATAAGGTTTTAAGTGGAATTTAAATCGGGATTAAAATTTGGAAATTATAACTTTGTGTAAAAATCGGGGGAGCATCCGAGCTAAGGAGGATAAAATAATATTTTTAAAAATTCGGTCTTCTGATCGAGCTGGATTTTCACAGAAGCTCCGTCTCACCGTTCGCTACAACATACCAAAATTTCAAGTCATTCTAACGGTCTGATCGTCCGTAATAATTTTTTGAGTGTTTATATTTGATTAGGACTCAAATTATTTTTTGTATATAAATAAAGTGACGGGTTTAGGACTTTTACAAACACTTTCTTCTAAAACCTAAGAGTAGCAATCTCATCTTTTACATCTTCTTCCTCCCTTAAAAGCTTAACTCCATTGGAGAGTTATTTTCAACCCAAGTTTTGAAGCTTTAAATCGGATTTTCTCAAGATTGTTCAACATTTCTTTGCTAATTTTTTGAGAGGAATCCAACCGTGTAGTCAGAATTTATTCATCTTAATCCCAAGCATGAATACTCAATTCTCTTCCTTTGGTATTATGCGTCTTAAGTGTCGCTTAAACCCTTAATCATTTTTTTTATAAAATCAATTAGTAACTTAATTAGAGAAAGTGAACACTTAATTTGGGACTGTTTTTATAAAAAAAATAATATGATTTAATCTTTGAAACCCTTGGGTGCGTAGGTTAGATTATTGGATTTTCATGGTTTGGGGGATGTAGGTTTGCATGTAGAAATTATGGGATTAGATATATATTATATTGGGACGTGTACACACTTAAAAAAATTAGATGGTTTATAAAAGAGAACGATTCTATCATATTGAATATCATCACATGTTAAATAAATTAATATTATTGAATAGAATGAATTATGTTGAAAATAATGACAGTGCTATTAATTGAATTAAATTAAATTGGGACTTTTATGATTATATTGTCATGTTGCGTTTATGATTTATGATATTGTATGGATTATTATTATTCACCTTTTCCATCGTGGGGACGAGGGGCTTTTGGGTAGTATATTTCTCACCTTGTTTATAGGATGCTTGCTATGTATGGAACTAGTGGGTAGACTTTGATTATGATTTATGCTTGATAGGTATGGGACTAGTTAGTGTAGATTCATGTGGATTTTATATTTCGGGGTGGGGCGAATTTTTATACTTTATCGATGTTACGCTAACCTAGGCATGAGACTAGGACGTGTTTAATCTTAGAAATTCATCTTATACGTAGAATAGTACGTATATGTACTTTGGAGACCCTTAGGTATGGGACTAAGGGGTATTTTGAGGATCTCATATCGATAAAAAGGGCGGGGTAATTTTTTATAATTAAGAATTGAGAATTTATACCTAAGACAATAAGACGGGTATTAAAATATATTGGCGACATAATCAGCGAGGGTCGGCGGTTTAAACGGACTAGACGGCATTTTATGTGGTGTCGTGTGTGGAACCTCGTCAATCAGCAGGGGTCGATAGTTTAAACGGATCAGCTGACAATTTGACGAGGGGATGTGTATTTTGGTGGAGAAATCACCTGAGGCGGGAGGACCGTTATACTTAATTAAATTAAGAATTGATAAATATGATAATTTTGGTTAATTTAGTTAAATTAACGCTTTGGGACTGTGGGATAATTAACATGATATTGGTGTATTTTTATCAGAATCTTGGGGGTGGTTAGTAATTTATCTTGCCGCGTTTAATTATATTCATAATTAAAATACTCTATTATGATATTTATTGCGTATAATGCTATTGTCAAGTTTCACGGACCCTATTTGATGGGAGTAGTGTGTATTCATGCTCGGAGCTCTGACCTCGTGCGTTGACTAACTTTTTCAGGTATTAGTGATGGAGTAGCTGCATAGGATTTATTGGATATCGTTTGGAGGTGCAGTTGGAGTTGATTCTTTTTATCGCTTTATTTAGCTAGACTTTCTTTCCAGGCGTATTTCATTTTGAGACTTCATTTGGGTTTTTATTATGCTATTCGGATCCAAAGTTGATAGTGGATTTCAGTTGGATTATTCACGATTGATTATTACTCAGTTTTAATTAAATCATTTTGGAGATTGGATTTATTCGAAGTTCTGACATGTGATGGATCTTTTATCGTCCAGTTATTATTATCATTTGGTATTGATTCAAATATTTATCGTATGTATTGATTTTATTATGTCTCATATTTGTCTCATCCTAAGAATGGTATTTTATTTACTCGCGCAGGACATAGTTTTGGTGGCGGCTGACGCCAGCTACTGATTCGGAATCACTCACGAACTATATAAATACAAGTCGCACATATTGGAGGCGAACATAGTTCCAAGCCTATGGGCTACACACATACCTATGCACCCATATGACCGTCAACTTATCAACTCACCAATAAGTCGTTCCTAGGTTCTATGTTCTGACGCACTAATATAAAATCCCCCCAGTGGGCTCATCAGGATGAGACTGCCCCCTTTAAAACCTCCCACGATAGCAAGCAGCGTAGGTATGTCATACACATAATCAACCATACAATAGGTATACACACAACGTATCCAATTCAACGGTATAAATACACAACCCGATAATAATTTAGTACTTAATATATTCCTCTCTAATACTCAAATATATTCTTTAACTTACGATTGTTCTTTCCATCGTATTCTCAAAGTATGGTTCACAGTCCTAAGAACCTTATATAGTAGTTAACCCAGTTTTTTCCCACTACTAATAGACACTAAAAATCATCATACGTCATTTCCCTCTCTCTTGAATCAACTACCTCGTAAAGTTTGAAATGTCCCCAAATAAAATTTTCCAAAATCTGAAATCTCATTAGAAGTGCCAAAATTTTCGTTCGAACAAAAATGTCACTTGAAAGCTCTTTAGAATGTCGTTTGAACGAACTTCGAAGGACATTATAATCTGAATTCTCGTTGGTAATCTCGTTGGAAATCTCGTTCAAACGAGATTTATCAGTTCATCCCCTTCCTCAAGAAACTTCATTTTTCACTATTTTTAACCACCAAAATCACCACAGATCATTCCCAAACTCCCAACAAACAATCCTAAGTATTATCTAACATGAAAGGGTGATTTCTCATGTTCCAAAATCATCAAATCTTTAATAAACATCAATTAATTTCGAATTTCCCAAATTCATTTATTGAAACCCTAGTTCATCAATCTATATTTCAAGAACATTATAAACTCATATTTCTTCACCCAAAATAAATTAAAAACTCGTGGGTTCACACTACATACAAGGGAACTAACCTATATCAATTTTTTTTTCAATCTAAGATTATAATAATTACTCTCAAGTTCATTCAAAGGCACAATTTCATAAATAAATTAACCTAAACCAACATGGATATCATACATCCTAAAAATTTGCAAGTTTAAACACTTTCCTTAATGGGTAGGTATGATCCGTTAATAGAGAATGGTATGGATGCTCTTATTTCCTCCCGATTTACGTGATGATGGTACTTTTAGGTGCAAGAGTGGTATGGTTTGGCTTTGGGATCTTCTCCCTTATTCCTCGTATGGCCTCTCTTCAGTTTCCTACGCTCTAACCCTAACCTATTTAACTTTTCAGATATTTTCAATCTCTAATTTTCGTAGGCTAAAATACCCCAAAATTCTAAATGACTAAAGTACCTCTCTGGGGTGCCTGTTTGGCCTAAAAGTGCCCCAGGATCCAAACTTGTAAGGACACAAATTTCCAATTGAGTCCATATATAGTTTTGGCTCAATTCCGGACAAAAACATTTATTCATAGGATAGTATTCAATTGTAATATTCTCAAGCCTATGAAGTGCATTGAAGACGTAGTGGCAAAGAATTTAAAGCTTCATCAAAATGCCGGTTTGCGTGCCTCGTTTCTATGTCATCAACTAAGGTTCCATGCTCCCAAGGTATGAATGTAATTATATTTATATAGGAGCTTGGAACAATATGTATTGGGTGTTAGGTGTAATAAAAACTGCATTTTATTTTCAGAAAGAATCAAATAGAACTTTAAAATAAGTATATAAAAGTTTCTGGGCCAAAATCGAATTTTACAAACTTTCTGGTCGTTCGTTAGAAATGTCGTTCGAACGAGTTTTTTCGTTCGAACCAGATTTCGTTCGAACGAGTTTTGTCGTTCGAACCAGTTTCGTTCGAACGAGTTTGCCAACGACCCTAAACTGGTCAGTCGTTCGATATGTCGTTCGAACGAGTTTTTCGTTCTAACGAGGTATCTAACGAGATTCTAACGAGCCCAGGCTGGTCACTCGTTAGAAGTCTCGTTCGAACGAGAGTCAAGTTCGTTCGAACGAGACGCCAGGGCGGGAACAGTTTTGAGCAGTTTTTGGCAGTTTTTTCCCCACTTCTCCACTTGGTTTTCAACCAACTTTTTCATACATTATTATGTGCGGGAAACACATTTTCCAAGACAACTTTTCCATCCTAATACATCTCCTAGAGAAAGTTTGAGAGATTATATTAAAAAAAAGGAAAATGTTCATGTTTGAGTGTTCTTCAACTTAAAGAAAAATCTTTAAACACTTAGTTTACACCCATTGTTGTTTATTCCAAGTTCTATATATACATACCTTTACTTGGAGTTTTTGGCACCGGTTTTCTCTACCGAATTCAAGAGACGTTTCGGGTTTGCTTCTACACCTCATCAGAAAGAAGACTTTTGTTGAGATTCTACCCACACGGAGAAAGGCTCCATGTTTGGGTGACGGTGACCATATAAAGTCCCATCGGTGGATTCCGAGACCGCGGTGGTGTTCCGAGGTTGTCCGCTAGGAAGAGGTTTCTACGAGAAGGAACGTCGAGGCTTGAGAGGGATCGAGTCAGTCGTTGTAAGTCTATCTATATTGTAATTGTAATTCCGTATCTAGTGGACTTGTGGCTAGGGCCGTCCGAGGTTGTTTCCCGTCTTGGGTTTTTCCTCGTACATCTCGGCGTAGTGTGACATTGTTTATTTTATCTTGCACAATAATTTAGAATCCATGCTTAGGATAATTTCAAGACAAAATTTGGTATAATTATCACACTCATTTAATTTGGGACTTAAATTAAATATTGGGTAAATTTGGTGTATTCAAGTCATTTGCTAAAATTGGTTTCGCCTAACTTTGTTTAAATGAATAATCATGACTTAGGCAAATTCTAGGACTTAAATTATGTTTTAATTTGTTTTGAGAAATTAAAACTTGTTGTTATTTTTGAAAGTTGAACCATCACCTGTTTTACAACGCTTCCGCATCATCTCTATTGAGTTTATATAACAAGGAAATTATTTTAATTGTGATTTTAAAATCCGGGGTCCTTTCAAATTGGTATTAGAGCCAAAGAGATACATTATTTCGTTAAACGATCCTTTAAATAATCTTTGGCTAAAATGGATTTTTCCCCATTTTCAAAATTTCCTATTTTTGACAGTTCTAACTACGCGTATTGGAAAGCGCGAATGAAATCGGCACTTAAATCTATCGATGAACGTGTTTGGATGTCTGTTGTTACCGGGTACTCCCCACCAACTCATCTAATTGAAAATGAACGTGTTCCCAAACCCATCGATAGATGGACCGAAAATGAGTTTAAGCTTGCAAATTTTAATTCCCGTGGTTTAAATGCTTTATTTAGCGCTGTCACACTGGATGAATTCCGACGCATTATGACGTGTGAGACCGCTAAAGAAGCTTGGGATATTTTACAATTAACTCATGAAGGAACGAGTGTCGTTAAAGCTTCTAAACTCCAAAACCTCACCACTCAATTTGAAACTATCAAAATGGATGAAAAAGAAACTTTTGATAAATTTTATGCTAGACTTTCAGATATTGTTAATTCATCCTTTAACTTGGGAGAGAAAATACCTGACGACCGTGTTGTAAAGAAAATTTTGAGGTCCCTACCCGATAGATTTATTCCCAAAGTGACCGTTTTAAATTCTTTACCCACTTTAGCCTCTACGAAATTAGAAGAGCTTGTAGGTGATTTACAAACCTATGAACTATATATGTTTCCCTCTAAAACTGAAAAGAAAATTGAAAAGGGCGTTGCTTTAAAAGCTCGAAAAGAGGTCAAACAAGTAGTAGAGAGCGATAGTGATAGTGACTCGGAAGACATGGCTTTATTTGCTCGTAAATTTAGAAAATTTCTTAAATTTAACAAAGATAAATTTAAAAATGATTTTAAGAAATTTGATACTTCTAAACATGATAAAAGCGAGAAGATTTCTAAAGCCGAGAAGATCCCTAAACCTAACAATGACAATTTAGATAGGGACGAGTCTAATAAATGTTTTGGTTGTGAAGGTTATGGCCATAGAGCTTATGAGTGCCCCACTAAACTAAGAAAAGAGGGTAAACGACCCACTGCATATAATGCAACCCTTAGTGATAGTGATAAGGAAGAAAAGCCCGATTCCCCCACTAAGAAAAATTTTGTGGCTTTTATGGCTAGTCATGTGAGTGATTGTGACAACTCATCGATTGATGAAACGATAGCACATGCCACTTCCAAGGTCATTGTTCATGATTACCTTATTTTTAATGATAGTGAGAGTGGAGAAGAGAGTGAAAATGAAGAAGAGGTTGATGTGAGTGAACTTCAAAATGTTTTTCATGAATTATATAAAGAATCTATTAATTTGAAAAGGACTAATTTGAAGTTAGAAGCTTGTTTAAGAAAGAGTGTCAAGGTCGTTGATGATAGTGCCTTAATAAAAGACCTTAGGACACATGTGAGGACTCTTCAAGAGAAGCTTGATTATGTAGAAGGAGAAAGAGATAGCCTTAGGGGTTTAATGGAATCCTTGAAAAATGAGCTTCTTGCTTTTGAAGAGCGTAATTTTTTACTAGAATCTAACATTTTTGAATTGGAAAATAAATTAAAAGATTCTAGTAATGTCAAATTTGATTTGGAATGTCGTTCGAAAAAACTTGATAAAATGTTAGGAACGATCCAAATTAAAAATGACACTTGTGGTTTAGGCTTCAATCCTTGTAATGAATTTAATCATAATGCCCAAACCAATGTTTTAGGAGAATCAACTAGGAATACTTTTAAAGATCACTCCTTAAGTAAATCTTTTCGACATGTTCTCACTTGTACACATTGTGGTCGACAAGGTCATCTTAGGAAATTTTGTTTAGATCTTAAACGAATTCCTAGAAAACCCCATAGTAAAGTAACCACGGTAGTTAACGTTCCTACACCCCAAAATAGTCATTCCTCATTAATTTGGGTTAGGAAATCCGACTTGGTTGCTTTACAAAATAGGGTTGTTGATTCTCATTTACTTTCACATCCTTCCTCCCTTGCTAAATTTAAAGGTTGAATGTGTTAGTGTTTGCATACTTTAGCTTTTGTACTGCATGCTATATTCACATGCTAAATGTATGCTTGTTTAGTCATTTTCTAGTCATTGCCCCATTTCATATCATATGCTAGAAATTATGACTTGTTTATCTTTTTGTATTATATTTTGTGTTTGAATTGACTGCATAATATAAAAAGATTTTTGTTTATCATTTGTGTTATTTATTTCATTTAAGCTTAATGAAAAATACAAATGATTTTTTGTTTGTCCTTTTGAGTAAATATTTATTTTTGATTAAAAATGTTAAAAACTCAAAAAGATTTTGTGTTGTGTGTATTTTAGTTTGACACACTTTATGTGGCATATATTTGTGTTTGAATCCCATCATTTACGCTCCCACGTGGCTAGAACTTTTGGTTTAGATTTTCAATCCTTAAAATGTTCTTTACCATGTTTTATATGGAGTAGTTGGATTTTGTATTGATTGAATGGATTCTATTTTCATATGCCTCTTTTCACACATGCACGAGCTCTTTTGAAATTTTAATGTCACATGTTATATTTGAGATTTTTGAGGTGTTCTCCTATCAATCTAGTCATCTACATATCTATGACCTAGGAGGACTAGTGCATGTCAAAATCCGTTGCATGTGAGATTTGTGTGAAAAATGAAAACATGATAAATTAATATATGCACAGGGAAGGGCTCCGAAAGGATGAATTAAATCCTTTGCGATAGTAAGCCACCGTTGATTGGATCTAAAAGAAATACGTGATCCAAAGGCCTAAAAACAGAATATTTGGCATTAAAAAGAAATCAATTGCCAAGGCCTATGTTTGTTTGATATATTCATTCAATAACAAAAGAATATATATGCTTAATGAGGGAGAATTGGATGGTATATCAACGGTTTGCACAATGTCCGTTTATCCTAGTTGTCTTTAATGTCATGACTCTATTTGGTTTGTAGAATCATCATCATGCAAGGCTTCTATGCATTGTGTATGTTTGTTCATTGAGTTCAATATTTCTATTGTCACATGAGGTTATATTTAACTGTGATGAAGTTTGCAATCAAATGAGAACTCCGTGAACGTTTCTTAAGTGTTTGGGTCTAAATTTAATTGTTGCTAGTTCACACCCCTACACTTCCGTTTCCATATGACACATTTTTGCCATACGAGTGTGCAAACTTATTGTATTTTGTGTCATGTGTGTGTTTATATCTATTTATATATACACGTACTTATTGGTATATTTATAGTATATATATATATATGATATTTGTTTGTCTTTGCCTTGCTTTTATTGCCCATATGTTGTCATGTCTTTTATTTAAGCTTCCACATGCTGTTTATTAGTTCTTTATCATTTGCCTATTCCTGAACAAAAAGGGGGAGAATGATGATAGGGGGAGAAATGGTATCTAATCCTATTATTATCGTATCTCAGTTTGGGGAGATTTATCTTAGGGGGAGCCGTCTTTCTAAGTAGGTCATGTATTTGATAAAGGGGAGAATTAATTTAGGGGGAATAATTTAATTAATTGCATTTTATATTCTGATATTCCCTATGCATTTGATGAGTTTGCTTAAGTGTGCAGGTATTCTTCTAAAGCAGCATTGTTTAATGGCAAAGCGTTTGATCCTTGGGTTGAGTCAAGATTGGGCGGGTTATGTTTTGAGTCTAGTAGAGCTTGACGGCCCTTTAGGATTTTTTTTGTTTTGGTTTTTGTCCCGGAATAGCCAAAGGAGGAGATTTGTAAGGACACAAATTTCCAATTGAGTCCATATATAGTTTTGGCTCAATTCCGGACAAAAACATTTATTCATAGGATAGTATTCAATTGTAATATTCTCAAGCCTATGAAGTGTATTGAAGACGTAGCGGCAAAGAATTTAAAGCTTCATCAAAATGCCGGTTTGCGTGCCTCGTTTCTACGTCATCAACTAAGGTTCCATGTTCCCAAGGTATGAATGTAATTATATTTATATAGGAGCTTGGAACAATATGTATTGGGTGTTAGGTGTAATAAAAACTGCATTTTATTTTCAGAAAGAATCAAATAGAACTTTAAAATAAGTATATAAAAGTTTCTGGGCCAAAATCGAATTTTACAAACTTTCTGGTCGTTCGTTAGAAATGTCGTTCGAACGAGTTTTTTCGTTCGAACCAGATTTCGTTCGAACGAGTTTTGTCGTTCGAACCAGTTTCGTTCGAACGAGTTTGCCAACGACCCTAAACTGGTCAGTCGTTCGATATGTCGTTCGAACGAGTTTTTCGTTCTAACGAGGTATCTAACGAGATTCTAACGAGCCCAGGCTGGTCACTCGTTAGAAGTCTCGTTCGAACGAGAGTCAAGTTCGTTCGAACGAGACGCCAGGGCGGGAACAGTTTTGAGCAGTTTTTGGCAGTTTTTTCCCCACTTCTCCACTTGGTTTTCAACCAACTTTTTCATACATTATTATGTGCGGGAAACACATTTTCCAATACAACTTTTCCATCCTAATACATCTCCTAGAGAGAGTTTGAGAGATTATATTAAAAAAAAAGGAAAATGTTCATGTTTGAGTGTTCTTCAACTTAAAGAAAAATCTTTAAACACTTAGTTTACACCCATTGTTGTTTATTCCAAGTTCTATATATACATATCTTTACTTGGAGTTTTTGGCACCGGTTTTCTCTACCGAATTCAAGAGACGTTTCGGGTTAGCTTCTACACCTCATCACAAAGAAGACTTTTGTTGAGATTCTACCCACACGGAGAAAGGCTCCATGTTTGGGTGACGGTGACCATATAAAGTCCCATCGGTGGATTCCGAGACCGCGGTGGTGTTCCGAGGTTGTCCGCTAGGAAGAGGTTTCTACGAGAAGGAGCGTCGAGGCTTGAGAGGGATCGAGTCAGTCGTTGTAAGTCTATCTGTCTTGTAATTGTAATTCCGTATCTAGTGGACTTGTGGCTAGGGCCGTCCGAGGTTGTTTCCCGTCTTGGGTTTTTCCTCGTACATCTCGGCGTAGTGTGACATTGTTTATTTTATCTTGCACAATAATTTAGAATCCATGCTTAGGATAATTTCAAGATAAAATTTGGTATAATTATCACACTCATTTAATTTGGGACTTAAATTAAATATTGGGTAAATTTGGTTTATTCAAGTCATTTGCTAAAATTGGTTTCGCCTAACTTTGTTTAAATGAATAATCATGACTTAGGCAAATTCTAGGACTTGAATTATATTTTAATTTGTTTTGAGAAATTAAAACTTGTTGTTATTTTTGAAAGTTGAACCATCACCTGTTTTACAACGCTTCCGCATCATCTCTAGTGAGTTTATATAACAAGGAAATTATTTTAATTGTGATTTTAAAATCCGGGGTCCTTTCAAAACTAAACCCCCGAGTACACTTTTCTGACTATTTCGATCCTTCCGAACACTTTGGCGCACTCAAAATGACCATCCGATCTATCAAAAATAAAATCATCTTTTATTTACCAAATTAAGTCCCAACACAACTGACACGCGCATTCAGACTAAATTACTGTAACTGTCGTATTCTTCGCTCGCGATAATTTTAACATTATCATAATCACATATTACTTTATTCACTCTGTAATATTCAATATAATTCGTACCAATAAATACCAACCGTTAACTCGCTCATTAATATTTATTTTATTCCGGATTAATTATCAATTAATTTCCTATATTTAATTTTAATTAATCCTTTAGTTTAAAAATCATAAAAATTACAGGGTATTACATACTCCCCCCTAATAACGGAATTTCGTCCCGAAATTCGAAAATAAAGGTATACGTAGTAAGAACAACTTTGGATATTTTTCGTACATCTCATCCTCGTGCTCCCAAGTAGACTCCTTGACATTATGATGCTCCCACTGAACACGCACAAGTGGAATTACCTTCAACCTCAATCTCCTCTCATTATGGTCTAGGAGAGCCACCGGTCTCTCCCCATATGAAGTATCAGGATGTAAGTCAATCTCCTCCAGCTCAACGTGAGTGTGAGCTAACTCATCTCGTAGATATCGTCTTGGTGAAGAAATGTGGAACAAATCATGAATACGGTGCAAGTGCTCCAGCAACCCAAGTTTATACGCCACTGATCCAATCCTCTTGATGAGAGGAAATGGACCCACGTATCTCGGTGCTAATTTCCCTTTCTTTCCAAACCTCATAATCCCCTTCATAGGAGATACTCGTAGTAGCACATGGCTCCCCACACTAAACTCCCGAAAGAACCTCTTAGCATCAGCGTAGTTTTTTTGTTTGTCCTGGGCTACCCATATGCGACTCCAAATCATCTCAATACTGGCCGACGTATCCTGAATCACCTCCGGACCTAGTAGCTTGTTGTCCCCCGCCTCTAGCCAACAAGAAGGAGAACGACAAGGTCTACCATGGTGAATTGATAGGAGTTATTATACGCAAACTCCACAAGTGAAATATATTGTTCCTAACATCCACTCAAGTCACGTACACACACTCGCAGTGTATCTTCTAATGTTTGATTCGTCCTCAGAATTTGGATATGTCCTGGCACTAAAACTTTGAATTCTAACACTCAACTCATTCGATCGTATTCAAAGTTAACTCCTAATAATGTTTTGGTACTTCCACTATACCTATATCACTGTCACCCTTTTTTTACTGAAAGTCCATTCCTTACTAGTCCAGGTTAGCTACTAGTCATTTCCACTCTTATATGCTAATATATTTCTTAAAGTATCGCCTATACAATGGCACACCGTATTATCGTGAACCCACTAATAATGTTTCAAAAAGACGAGCCTACACTTTACTGACTATATGGTCTGTGTTAGAAAATGCCATATTGCCTAGGTGATCATTTCTCTTTATGCTAAATCTCTTAACTCTCTCTATGGGAGACATTCCTAACCACCCTAGACCACTTATGTCAGATTCCAAACTTAGTGTACGGTGGTATACTTTCACCAGCTTCCTGAATTTTACAAAAATGACATCCTAATCACTTATCGTTTACCCGAGTCAGACTTATAAACCTTCGATTGGTTATGACGTAATTCTCATCATATTACTCCTCTGCGGGGAGTAGTTTCTGATTATCACCGAAAATAAAAATGGACATTCTTTGTATTTTTCAACATTCTAATCATCCCATTTTCTTCTGGTGGCACGCCTTGCTCTCAATGCAAATATATTCTCTTTGTCTTATTTTAGTCCCGTCTCTATATTACCTGTGCATCTACATTCATTTCATATGTTTCAAAGTTTTCTCCTCGAGAATGATACGGAAAATTTCAACTAACTAGGGCTCCCATACACCCTCTGTCATGTGCACTTCAACACAAATCAACTGAGCATAATATTCATGCATTTAATGTAATATACTTGGCATGACTATACTGTAAGGTTATACTCAACCACCCAATTAGTTGTAACTCCATTATTTTCTAGGTTGCCCCACCAAATCTATTCCCGGTGAAAACGTTCTACACTAATTTTCACATCAGGATTTATTGGCTCCACCGACCTTAATCAAAATGTAACTATCAACTCTTAGTTATGTTTGCTTATATGTATAATAAATAAGGTGCTAAACCCATGTACTAAAAACCAAACCTCTCCTGACTTCCAACATTCGCTAATTTTCATGCATGGGATGTCTTACAAAGTGAAATACAAACAAGGAACCTCCCCCGATGCACTACTATCTAATATTGTTGGTCATCGAGATCCGTTAGGTCCTCAGTCCTTAATATGTACGCCCAAATCCCCGTCTGCTGACATAAAAGTCTACTCATCCACTCTCATGCCACTAAAATGACAAACAATACGTCGCTCTTACTATCACAAGTTCTTAGCGCTATAAAGATAACGAGCTATGTATCTTCGCTCGACAAAGAACATAAAGAACACCGAATCTCATCAGTGAAAAGTCCCTACGCACCGGGATCAAATACAACTAGACTACATACTCACTGAAGTATAAAATATTTCTGTATCCATATATAGCATTAAAGATATAGCTCTTTGTATTTGATCATCACATAACATATAATATATGAAAGTAGGCTCAACCCTCTTTCATGATATGCCTCACAAAATAATAAATCTCACCCTGTGCGAAGTAGTTTCTGATTATCACCGAAAATAAAAATGTATATTCTTTGTACTTTTCAACATTCTAATCACCCCATTTTCATATATTCTTTGGTTTCTGGTGACATGCCTTTCTCTCAATGCAAATATATTCTCTTTGTCTTATTTTGATCCCATCTCTATATTACATGTGCATCTACGTTCATTTTATATGTTTCTAAGTTTTCTCCTCGAGAATGATAATGAAAATTTTAACTAACTTGGGCGTCCATACACCCTATGTCCTATGCACTTTAGCACAAATCAACTGAGCATGATATACTTGCATTTAATGTAATATAATTGGCATGACTATACTGTAAGGTTAAACTCAACCACTCACTTAGTTGTAACTCCGTTATTTTCTAGGTTTCCCCACCAAATCTATTCGCGGTGAAAATATTCTACATTAATTTTCACATCGGGATTTATTGTCTCTACCGGCCTTAAATCAAAATAGAATTATCAACTTTCAGTTATATTCACGTATATGTATAATAACCAAGGTGCCAAACCCATGTATTAAAGACCAAACCTCTCCCGAGTTCCAACGTTCACTAAGTTTCATTGGTGGGATGTCTCGCAAAGCGAAATCCAAATAAAGAACCCCCCAATACACTACTATCTAACATTGTTGGTCATCGAGATCCGTTAGGTCCTCATTCCATAATATGTACCCCTAAATCCTCACCTACTGATACAAAAGTCTACTCGTTCACTCTCATACCACTAAAGACAACAAACAATACGACGCTCGTACCATTACAAGTTCTTAGTGCTATAAAGATAACGTGATATGTATATCCGCTCAACAAAGAACATAAAGTGCACTGAATCTCATCAGTGAAAAGTCCCTATGCACCGGAATCAAATACAACTAGACTATATACTCACGGAAGTATAAAATATTTTCGTATCCATATATAACATTAAAGATATAGCACTTTATATTTGATCATCACATAACATGCAATATATGAAAGTAGGCTCAACCCTCTTTCAGGCTATGCTTCACAAAATAATAAATCTCACCGTGGAATAACAAGCACGATAGCCTTATCACAAAACCTACTACCGCTCAAACTCTCGGTATCCAGTAACTACAGATGGTTATAATAAGTCTTACTTTTTGTAACTCTCAAAACTAAAAAAACCAAAACATCAAATTCCTTCAGTTCCCATACCCTCTCCCCTACGGGGGACACATAAATGATCCCCGCTACCCAACGAAAGCCATATCTGTAACAACCAGGCCTATATTGCCAACACATCCACTAAACCCGCCTCACTCTCGAATTTTAGTGTTAACTATCATACCTTGTGATGTACATGTCACCCAAGCTAATCCTATATTTTTAAGGGTTAACCAAAAATATTACCTCTCTTTGGCATATGTCTATCGTGATCGTCGGTTCCCTAAACGTGCTCCCGTATCGGAACTGACCCCCGATATGTTACAATGGTTGTATATCCAGGATTTCATCCTGTAGTTTCGCCATACCTCGCTTTGGTTAATCCCTTCTTTTATTATGGCCTACATTTTCTTAAGTGAAGCATCGACCTAAAAATCTCTTCTTGATGTAACAACCGTCAGAGAAATGCCTATTGCCCTGACCCTAGCCCTGCTGACTTCCTCCTTCCTTCTATTTAGTCTCAACGACCCTGAGGAATGGATATGCTACGGACCTTGCTGGTCCTACTTGAATCCACCACTCTTGGGTTGGTAAGCCCTAGCCTTACTCTCTTAGCCCGATTTCCCTTACCGAAAATCCCGCTCCTCCTACTGTTGTGCTCCACTGGAACAGTTCCCAACACAAGTGACCCTACTCTTTATACATAGGACACTTTCATATGCTATCCCCTATCTTTGGCCTCACTGGCCATGTCAGGGTGCTCTCCTCTAGGACTTAATAGTTTTGGGACCAATAGGTACTCCCATTGTTCTTCTGACTATTTTGGCCCTATGGAACTTATTATTGTCCTCTATGGCCCTGATTGACTCCATCGTCATTTTGTAGGAATTCAATCACTCAAAATCATCTAAATGGGTTCCCTATTAGGTATACTCTCATGTGGTGCTTCACTAGCACCGTTAAGTCTAGTCTTGCTCTTCGACTAGATTCTCTAACCCTCCTGGCTCATTTATTCTGGAAGTGCTGATATAAACTTGTAAATGTATAACCTTGACGACATCGACATTAGTCATCCTAGCTGGATTTCTCATCCATACTTTTGAAATATACTCACGGGTCCTTTATCAACTATAAACCCTTTTTTTACATCCTTCGTTGGGTACGAAGTTCGTTAAGCAAATCAGTCATTCTCTCACGATCGGTCTCTATCTTATCCACTTGTGGTAAGTTTCGAAATTCTATTCACATCTCTTTTAGAACACATACTTCTTTATATGTGGTGACTGGATGTCACTTAATATCGCTCTTATGAGCTAAAAATTTGCCCGAAATTAAATCACGGGTGTTGTTGTACTTCACCCTACACAGTTGCCTTTGGATTTTCTTCTTCCATTGGCCCATTACACTTTATTTATTCCCCACATCTTTATAAATGTCTCTTCAATAGTTCTTCCGACTCCCTCACCTTTTGCTGACGAAGTTGGGCGAGTTTGAAATAGTACTAACGTTAACTATGATGGTATTTGGGGAAGTTATTACTTTCGAGTGATTTTCCCATTATCATTTTCTTGAATAACGCTCGAAATGACTTTTTTGGCGATCACCATTCCCAGAATACTCTATATCTTCTGATGAGCTTCTCCTCCTGTAGTACTTCTTACGACCCTCGTTGGTCATCCTATAAATTTTTGGTGTACGAAGCCCAACTGAACTCTTGTATGAATCACATCAACTATATCTAATTGCAGGAGAACGTAAGTCGCAAACATAGAGGAATACAACAATCATATGATAAGGCTCTGTATCAAATAACGCTATGCTGAAACGTAATAACCTGCACAGATTATAAAAGACCCTAGAACTTGATGCTCTGATACCACCTGTGACACCCCGCCCAATTAAATACCGAGTGATCAGTCCTTTATCAAATTTAAAATAGAGTATCCGGTTGGTTCATTCTTAGCATCATTATCGAAAACGTTTACTTAATTAACAACCTAATATTTAATTAAACCATTGTCAAAAAAAACTTTTAACTAATTTTATTTTGAATTCAATTAATTAGAAACATTAACTCATTCATCATACTCATGCATAATAGAATATTGAATACAAAACCAATTGCAGAAGTAAATAAGACTGGAATAAATGTTCCAGTTCAAAGTCTTAAATCCAACTGTAAGAGGGTAGTTTAGATTAATGGAGGTGTAACGCCTTTTGAGTATGGTAATGATAAGTTAATTAACAAAACCTTGGATTAACTATAGGACATGCAAACACAACTTATTGAAGATAAAGATGGGATAAACTCACAAATCTCTCGTGTATAACTCAATCAGACAAAAACGAACTCAGAAGTAGCTCATTTAGAGGGAGAGAGAAGTAAGCACCCTAAATACACCTTGGCAGGCAGCCCAAATACACCAACCAACCACAAAAAACTCTGTCAAGTATTAAAAGCTTCGTAATAAATGACAATGGTGGGTGCGTAAAACTCTCTGGTTTGTATTAACTCTTTCTTATATATTTCTTCTTTATCAATAACTTCTGAACTCTCAAAAAAGAACATGATCTCTCCCCGGAGGTGGTTGGGGTCTTTAAATAGCCCCCATACCACTCCCGGGGCAACTCAGTCATCAATGCCTGTGAAAGACATCTCTCATGCTTTATGTCACTAATATTAAATACCTGATGCACTAGTTATCTCCACGTCATAGACATTAAATGCCAAGGTATGCCTTTTGCCTAACCACTGTGTGTTAGGGGGCTGTCGCTACGGAGGTGGCTTACCAACCGTCTGATAGCCCCAAATACCACGGTGGTTTACTCAAGTGCAGATTTGACATTGTCTAGCTGGATAGTGACATCACCTACAGTAGATGTGACATTAAGTAAAGGGTTGTTTGGTTCACAGCTCAACGCCCGATGGAACTCAAAGTCGCTCCGCCCGAGGTTCCACGGTAAGGGTCCTTTGGTATTTTACCAGGTGTATCTAAGATGGTCAGGACAAGCCCCAACGGTGTCTCACTTATCAATCCTCCAAACCAAGTCCCTCTGAAGTTCCCATGACGAGGTCGTTCGATTAAGCATGGAAGCTCTCCCAGGCGCTGCCAAGCCTGGTCTCTCACGAGTACCATTCGACCTCACACCAAGTTATTGTCATTCTCATTATTTCATTACAACCGTTATATCTTATAGTCAATATAAACAAAAATAAAATATAACTAACTAACACAGCAAGCTAAAGTATGAATTGCCACACTCAGCTGCCTTGCTTAAGCTGCCATGCTGAACTGCCTTGCTTGAGCTGCCATGCCGAACTGCCTTAATCCCAAACACTGTTGTTAATGGGGGGATTATCCCTAATATCAGGATTACCTTCAAGCCCCCTCTACATTTTCCCCTTTGTGGAGAGAGTTGTTGTGGGAACAAGAAATGTCTGCAAGAAAACTTCTCAATCCGATGAATCTTCTCCGTGTGAAAAAATTCTGGCATCCTTTCCTTCGTTATAGCCACTATATTAGAACCTCGAGGAAAAAGTAAAACTCTCCCCGATGTACCTGAGCCGAAGCGGTACGGCTTATTGGTGCTTTGGCAAAAGGGACATTGCCACTTTTTCCTTACACTGAGCGTCAACCGTTCTAGCTCAACTATTTAAAAATCTCCCAAAAGGCCAACTAACCTTCTCGAATACTCATTTTTTCTCTGGGGAAGTGAAATCCTCTCGTTCATGCTATTGTGGAGTATAGATGTGAGCAGTGATTTTTTCGTTAGGACTGCCCCTATCATTTGGACTTGTGAAATTCTCCCTTATAACGCTTTGCTATGTTCTAAAAAGCATAAATTCTCCCCGATGTAGCCGAGTCACAATTTAAACAACGTTTGGACTTATGGTGAGGAACATCGTTACTTTTTGAATCGTTGGGACATCTTATTCGTTGGGATTTTATTGGATATGTCTGACAAAAATTTTGGCGCCAAAACTCAAACTTGCTTAAGAAGGCAACCCTTTCTATTCCCTAGACGTCACTTCGTAAATGACGTGGCGTTGTCTTTTCAGCTATCAAAACACTTCCCAAAAGTGCCACGTGTTCATTTAAAATGATTATAGGCGGCCTTGCACGTGTGGTGGTGGGAAACTCAATAGACCGGTTTAAAAGGTTTCAAACGTCTCTTTTTTTAAAACCCTTCTCTTTCCTTCATCTTCTTCAAGCTCCCGTCTTCTTTAGAGAGAGAACTTTGTGCGAAAACCCCATTATTGTCCAGCTCTTCACCTGGCTTCTTCCTTCTCTCATCTTTTAAGCCACCACCTGTGGTTGTGCTCCTCCCTCTTTATTCCTAGCCCTTTTTTTATCGAGTGGTCGCGTTCATCACCTGCTTACCATGGCTTCTTCAAGTGCCTCAAAGGTTACCACCACCGCTGCACAGCCAAGCTCCCCTTCTGCCAACTCTGGCGTCGCCGCTACCCCTAGCACCACTACCATGATGCTGCTCGTCAAGAGAAACTAAGTTTTTACCACTGGTCTCCCATCTTTGGTTAAGATGATGAATTCTCTGATGCATGTAAGACTTGCCATTTCTCAGCCAAGTATGACCCTTTATTGTTGGGTGATGAAGATCAGGATTCGTTGAAATGGGGCTACTTTCCCCCAGAGGGGACTCTGCATTTTTTATTGGACGGTGGTGACTTTCTCTATTCTCAGATCAATTTCGAGGCACCTGGGGGTTCGCCCGCCCATTTCGCTGCCTAGAACACACATATGCAGAGCTTTGACGCTGCTGCTCTTGTGAAGGTTGGTCTTTATCGAGCCTACTGATTTGGGGAGTTCACATTTTCTAAGCATAATGCTACGCTCCAAGTGCTAGTTTCCATATGGAACATTGCAACTCACACGTTCTTTGTTGCGTGGGGAGAGTTCACCATCACGTTGGAGGACGTATACGAGCTACTTGGGTTTGATCCCATGGGTGAGTTTGCATACCACGATGAGGCCTTGGATGCCGAAGAGACTGCTGATCGAGTTGAGCTTGATCGAATCTGCCGTAGTTGCACTGGGTCTTCAAACAAGGCCACTTTTACTCCATTCATCAGTTATTTGTTTAAAGTTCCAACTCCGAAGGATGTCACTGCTGCAACGGGACAAGGTAGAGGTACATCTCTGGAAATACCAGCCTACATTCTTGTGTTGCTTTCACGCTTCTTCCTGACTGGGAAACCCAATGACCAGCCCAGGAGGGACCTCATAAATATTTCCATCCATTTGTCCAGCGATTTCAACCTTCCTCTGGACGCCATTGCCTTGGGTTCCCTCTATACGTGGTTGGATCGAACTCATATCAATATGGCACGATCACTGGGTCATTATAACTTGGCCAATTTTACCAACACCATTATCTTGATGGGCTTCCTTTACACCCATTTTCCTGCCATTGCCGCTAAGTCTATCTCTTTCCCCGTGAGCCAAGGTATTTAGCCCCCACGCCTCTTATGTTTCCATAAAAAAATAGAGTCGAAAGGAGATAATGGGAGTTTTTGATCGTTTTGACTCCTTTATAATGAGGCCATACAGTGAATCTACTTTTGCCCATTCTTGGGATTTTTTTCCTTCTACAACTTCAACGGCTAAATTCATCCCGATTGTAGAAGATCCCTTGCAGGCCGTGGTACTTCTGTTCACCCCTAGGTTTCTTCCCTCCTTTACTGAATGGGGATACACCTCTGAACCTTATAACCCCGATAGATGCAGCAGGCAGTTCGAATATGATCAAGGGGACCCTCGACCTGTATTTCAACAAAACCATACAAGGGCCACTTTTGCTGAAGCTTGCACCTTCTATTTTGGAGCAGCGGTGCTTAGTGTGACCTCTACAATCTATGGGTGAGTCACCCTTCCCAGTGCCACTAGGAAGGAGGATATATCTACCTCTTATGCCACCAAGTTCCACCTGGTGAAACTGACCAGGATTCATGAGTTTATACAGAGTCCCCCCCAATATCCATCAGTTCTTTCTTTCTCTGCCTACGAGCTGGGTCTCAAGGGCAACTCCGTTCTTGGAATTGAGTTCCTTCTGAGCAAAATTGTTAAAGAAACTCCTCATGAACTACCCCCTTATTGCCCAATGATCCCCACTGCCATGCCCAGTCCCAAGGCCGTTGCAACCGCCAAAGAGCCTGCCCCTTCAATCGAACCTGCTGCTGGTGAAGGGCCTTCCCAGACACTAGCCAAAAATACCAGGAAGTCCAAGAGTGGTATTTCCTCAAAATCCAAGTCCTCAAAATCCAAATCTCAAGCTCAAGTAAAAAACCCTTTGGATGCATTCCCCGTCGCCTCCGTTCCTCCTGCCATGCCTGTAGAAAAGGCCGAGGAATTGAGAAGGTAAGCTCGGGCGGAGGTAGAACGAATAAATGCTGAGTTTGAATAATGCTCTCCCGTCGTTCCTCCTTCGGCTGCCTTTCCCACAATCCTAGTTGATCCAAGTGAGCCGATGGCAAAGAGGAGAAAGAGTTCAAAGGTTCCTTGAGATGCTGGTGTTGTGGGTGTGAGGAAGAACACTCTGGGTACCAAGTCCCAGAGGAAACGAACCCCCGTGGTACCTCTCTCCTCAGCTCCCTCTGTTGTTGCCTCCTCTCCTCCATCGCCAGTGGTTATATCCTCTCATTCTCCTTCTGGATTTGAGGTATGTGTGCATATTTTTGTTCTTATTCCCCTTTTCTTAAGGCCAGCTGCATCTGCTTATCTCTTGATAGCTTTGGTGCAAGGAGTTGAAGAATAAAGGCCTAGTCCCTCCGTGAGCCCTTTCGTGGGGGGGCATTTCGGTATCTCTCAAGTCGATATTACTCCTCCCCGATCCCCTATGATCAGTCTTACTCACTCCCGTCATTCGACCTCTCTGCACATGAAGGACGATGTTGTGGGGGAGGTGCCATTGAATCTGGGGTTGCCTCTTCTTAACCAGATACAACTCCCCCGGTCCCTTTTGAATTATCATCTCTGCACGAGGTTACTCTTCCCCTCATTCCGGTTGTGGAAAGTGCTCCTGAGGTAACATATAATCTTTTACTTGTCAGGTGTCTCATCTCTTTTTTTTCTTTTGCCATCCCCCTGCTTATCATGCTAAATTTTAATATGTTGGGACACCTTAGGGTAAAATGGCGTCCTTGTTAGCTGACCATCTGCTTCCTACCATGCTGACGAGACCCATAACCGTGGTTCCCCTTTTTGGTGCCATAACGGGGTAAGTAACACTTAAATGCATTTCTCCCTTTTTCTTGTACTTGCTCCTCGTGTCTAACTCGTGGCTTCATGTTTGCAGCTTTTGCCAAGTCTTACCCCGCCCTTTTCTCTTAGTGGTCTTCCTCTTTACAAGGCCAAGGTCGATGCTTTTGCCCAGAGTGATGGTTCTTCGGTGCCTACCCGTGCTGAGGTATCGATTGGAGGTCCATCATCTGCTTTGAGCGAAACTCCTATGTTGGCCTTGGTACTTTTTGTTGGCGAGGGAGCTTTGTCGACCGTTGAGGCTTTTTCAGATAAGGGCACCGTTGAGGCTTCTGAAGGAGTAATACTGCCCCCAACGGTTCCTGCCACTATAGCCTCCACGGTGACTCCAATTCTCGCTCTTGCAACTGCTGAGGTACTTCAATAATTTCTCTTCATTTCGCAACCTTTCAAACTTCACCTATCACGGTGACTTATCCCTGAAAACACTTGTTGAAGATTTTTCACAAACTCCACCTATATTGGTGACTTAACAACGAAAGTGCTTGTTAAGATTTTTTCACAAACTCCACCTATAACGGTGATTTAACAATAAAAATTCTTGTTAATATTTATTCATAAACTCCACCTATATCGGTGACTTAACAACGAAAATTCTTGTTAATATTTTTTCATAAACTCCACCTATATCGGTGACTTAATAACGAAAATGGTTATTAAGCTTTTTTCATAAACTCCACCTATATCGGTGACTTAACAATGAAAACGCTTGTTAAAATTTTTTCATAAACTCCACCTGTATCGATGACTTAACAACGAAAACACTTGTTAAGATTTTTGCATAAAGTCCGCCTATATTGGTGACTTAACAACGAAAATGCTTGTTAAGATTTTTTATAAACTCATTATTTCTTCTTCCTGTTCTCAGGTTGCTCGGGAGGATTCTCCACCAGTTCTTTCGCCCATTACCTCACCCCGTCGGGAACCCGTTATCTCAAAGACTCCAGTCACAACGATCAAGGTTCCACGACTGGTGCTGCTGCTGAGAGAAAATCTGGCTGTGAGCTTCCTCTGCCCGACTTGGCTCCTCATGCCTTCTGCCTAATGGTTCTTTAGCATTCTCCTCAGATGTCTGCCAACTATTACTTGGTAGTTGAGCAGTTTGCAAGCCTCCATCCTGAAACGTTCACTGTGGATTGTCTGCATTCTAACATCTCCGTGACGAGTTACAGGCTTCAGGGCCTGGCTACCGTTGTGGCTGAAATCGCCAGCACTTCGACCATAAACGTTACAAGAGCCCTACTCAACCAATTCCTGGGATACCTGAGGGAGTTGGGTCGTGATGGCTTTCATTTTGACTAGCTTATCACGCACTTAAAAACTTTGAAGAACCAACGACTGGATAGCCAGAGGAAACTACTCCGGAAACATCAGGAGGATCAACGGGTTGAGGAAGCTAAGTTGGTTGAGTTAGCACCTCTCCTTGCAACTGTTGACAAAGAGGTGGGGGATATCGAAGAAGCTCTACGTCTGGCTAAGCTGAAGCGAGAGAGACTCCTCATTGAGCGTACACAAGCGCAAATGAGGCTTGAGGTTTCTATAAATGCCCAACAGTCTTGCCTGGCAGCTTTTTCGGGCCTTCCTGGAGATTTTTTCTCTGCTCCAGATCTTTGGTTCCTCCTAGGTCAATGATTTATTGTAAATATTTTCCTCTTCCTCTTTTTTTATGTAAATCTTGGGCAATAGCTCCTAATTTTGTAATGCCCCAACGTTTATGAATGAAGAAAAATGTTTGTTTTCCCATGTCATTTCTTTGTGTTACAACTGTTTGCGTACATTATGAAGCTATATAATTCTTTCATATCCACTTGAGTTATAATAAAAAGAACATGTATATTCATAACAACTATATACATCTGTGGTCCAAACCTAATCGCTTACACATGATAGACTTTCAACCATTTATTATTAATCTTTAATGGATTGTCTTCTTCTATATTAGAAATTAAGCAATAACCTGAGTCATGAGCTTCTTTTACAATAAAAGGTCCCTCCCAATTCGCTACAAACTTGGGTAATGGAAGCCCCCTGATGTGCTTCACCGCTGCTTTCAATACGAGGTCTCCCTCCACGAACTTCCTCGGTCTCACCAAATTATCATATGCCCTGGAAAGTTATTTCGTATACATTTGAAAGTGTTGCATCGCATTATCTCTGTGTTCATCCAATGCTTCCAGCTGCACATGTCTACTCCGAGGGAGCATGCTACTTCGCAAGTTATATCAAGCAGAGGAAACTTCTAACTCCATCAAAAGAATTGCCTCGGCCCCATAGACAAGGGAGAACGGAGTGTACCCTGTAGGTTTCCTCTTGGTTGTTCGATAGGCCCACAATAAAGCGGGTATTTTATCATCCCATGATCTTGGGAAATCCTCCATCGTTTTGGCCAAAATGTTAACCAAGGTTTTGTTAGTTGCCTCAGCTTGACCGTTGCCCTCTGGATATGCCACCATTGAAGTATGATAAACAAAGGAATACTTGTCCGTGAGCATTGTTACCTCTGAATTGACGAAAGGGGTTTCGTTATCTGAGAGGATAACCTTTGGGATCCCAAAATGGCAGATGATGTATTCTCTGATGAAGTTGCTCACCACCCCTGTTGTTGCCCTTCTTAGTGGTATCTCTTCAGCCCACTTTATAAAACACTTCGTTGCTACTAGTATCCATATTTTCCCCCTTGACAAATGATGTATTGCCCCTACCAGGACGAACACCCAAGTGTGAAAAGGATAAGGCGTTGCCAGGGAGTGTAGGTTTACCGATGGGGCATGGATTATATTTCCATGAAGTTGACAAGCTTTGCATTTTTGAACGAACTCAACAGAGTCTTTCTCCATTATTGGCCAATAATATCCCAACGTCATCAACTGGTCATACAACTTGGCCCCTCCTATGTGAGCTGGATCGTGCGCCTGTTTGAGGACCTTGGTTGCTTCTTCCTTCGTGATACAATGCAATGGCCTGTTGAAGTAGCCCTTTTGATAAAGCTACCCCTCCTGAACGTAGAACCTCAAGGCCCTTCGCTTGAGTCCCATCGCGTCAATATTTTCTATTGGGATAACTCCATCTTTAATGAAGTCAATATAGGGCTGTCTCCAGTCACCTTGAGCTTTCACGAAATCACATTCAACTGCTTCGAAGAATAACTGGCATTTGTCACACTTCCGTTGTAGCTCTGTCGCGTTTTATTTAATTTTAGGCCAAAAATACCCCTCCCTTTAAATTCTTCTGTAAAGAGGTATTTAAGTTGTTTCGCAATGTTTTTCATGTGTTCTATTCAATCTTCCTTCTGCTTCTTCTGGGCCGATGCACCTTGACAACCATCCTCCTACGTTCCTGAAGTAAAGGTTCCCCTGGTTTGTGAAGTATTGCACTAATTCCCTTAGCCCCATCATTCCTTTGCCAGACTCCAGTTGCTTCCCAATCTTTCCCCTCTAGTCTTTGTTCTCCTCCATCGGTATAATTGACTTTACTACCGAAGGAGTTGTTCTTCGTTAGATCACGACGGTAGTTACATCGTTCCTTATGACCATTTTCTGAGAAATGGTGGCATAGGCGTCTGGATGGCAGTTCATTATTGTGGGATGTCTCTTGATCTTCGTCCGATGGAACTGGCAGAGGAGCCTCTAAATGATTGTCCTATATGGTGCCAGACTCATGTGTTTCAACGCATATTCTCCGTTCACCTGCTAAATTACTAAGTTCGAATCACCTTTGATGCAAAGTGAACGAATTCTTCTTTGAATAGCCTCTAGTAATCCCAGCACCAATGCTTCATATTCTGCCTCGTCGTTGGAACAAGGAAAATCTAGCTTATAGGAAAGACAAGTCTCCTTCATTCCTTTTGAAAGAATAACCCCTACTCCTCCTTTCTTTTTCGTCGAAGATCCATCAAACTGCATCATCCATTCCTCATCAGTTGCATCTAGGTGATTGGTCTGCAAATCATCTCATGGAATACTTTCTTTGGGTAGCTCAAACGTTCCCGAGGGGAAGATTGCCAACAGGTCGACGTACGTTTGGCTTTTGATCGCGTGAGGAACCACACACTTCAAGTCATATTCAGAAAGGATAAGGAACCACCTAGCTTCCCTACTAATTAATATAGTTCTTGCCAGTAAATACTTAATAGGATCACATCTAGTTACAATATATATTATAAAAGACAACATGTAATGTCTAAGCTTATGTGCTACAAAAACTAAGCCTAAACAATGCCTTTCCAAGCTGCTATACCTGACCTTTAGCCCATGTATGATTCTACTGAGGTAGTAGACCAGTCGTTCTTCCCCATTAATCTCCTGTACCAACAAAGATCCCACGGACCTCGTGGTAGATGTGAGGTATAGCTGCAACGATATTCCTGCCTGCCAGGGAATCATGATCTGTGGTGAAACGAGCAGCTTCTTCAGCCCAGCGAGAGACTCTTGGTGGATCTCCTCCCACTTGAATTTTGTGTTCTTTAATAATAGCTGCATCAATGGATGTGTCTCTTCGGCTAATCCAGTCACAAACCTCCTAAGGTAGGAGACTTTACTGAGGAAACTCTTCAGCTCCTTTGCCGTTTTTCGACTTGGCATCTCCAAGATCGCTCGATGCTTGTCCTGGTCCATCTGTACCCCTTGTCGATCAACCACGAAGCCTAGAAATTTTCCACTTGTTACTCTGAAGACGCATTTTAGTGGATTAATCTTCAATTTATACGTCCTGCACCAGGCAAACACCTTCCTCAAATCGCTCAGATGGGACTCCTCTCTCCTCGATTTGATGACTAAATCATCCACATAGAATTCCACAAATTTTTGGAAGAAGTCATGGAAAATAGCCATCATTGTTCTCTGGTAAGTATCCCCAGTGTTCTTGAGTCCAAACGGCATTACTCTGTACATAAAATTACCCAACGGTGTTCTAAACGCCGTTTTCTCTACGTCCGTGGGGTCCATCTTAATCTGGTTGTACCCTACATACCCATCCATGAAGCTATACATCTCATGACCAACCGTAGCATCTATCAAGCTGTCAATGGAGGGTAGAGTTAACTCATCCTTGGGGCAAGCTCTAGTCAAA
Organism: Sambucus nigra; assembly: GCA_949130495.1. NCBI lineage: Eukaryota > Viridiplantae > Streptophyta > Magnoliopsida > Dipsacales > Adoxaceae > Sambucus > Sambucus nigra. The sequence goes on from OX422215.1 coordinate 617,102,331, forward strand.
TCTCTTAAGTCCACACAGATCCTTATCTAGTTTTTATCTTTCTTTCCCACCAACATAATGCTAGACAGCCAAAGCAGGTGATGTATCGACTTGATGAACCCTGCTTCTAATAACCGTTGGCCTTATTCCTTAATCTTCAAGTTTAGCTCAGGCTTGTACATTCTTGTTGCTTATTTCATCGGGATGGCTGAAGGCATCACGTTGAACTTGTGGCAGTTGATTCCCTCATCCAGCCCTTTTATCTATGTGTACTTCCACGCAAAAGCGTTTATGAACTCTCGAATTAACTCCACTAAGGCCTCTCGTTTCTTCCTACTGAGATCTTTTGACATGAAAATAGGCCTTGTATCCTCCCCTTCTTTTGTCAGGTTTAACTGCTCCAACTCTTGTACCTGGGGCTTTGGTTGATCTGCCATATTCTTCGACGACATCTTCCACGAACTCTTGTATATTAGAGTTGTTTATCACCATACATTATCCCTGTTGATCCATCGAAAATCACTCATATATCGGGTCAGCCTCATCATCAGCTTCCTCGACCGCCCGTTCACACTATTATAACAAATATACCACTTTTCTTTCTTCGGTAACGACTTTCTTGCACTGCCTGCTGGTAGCTATAACTACCTTCCACTTCTTCTCTCTATAAGCCTCAACCACTCTTTTTCCTGAGAATCGGCTCAGCATGCTTTGTCGTTGGACCTCATGTTCCATCAGATCCATTCCGGGCCTCATCCTGTCTTTGAGCTGCTTCGAGATGTTTTGGGCCGAGGGACCACTTGGTGAGCTTCTTCAATAATCACTTTTGTGCTCCTTGCAACTTCTTTATTATGATCGTTCAAGGGCCCCATCCTTTCTCTGGTCGAGGGAACCCATGCTCCCCCCATCCTTCTTATTAGGACGCAGACGTCCTCCTCCAATTCTGTGTAAAACACTGTATCTACCAAGTGAGCTTCCTCGATAGCGAAGGGCCTCTTCATAGCCCTAATGGTCACATATTTCCCCTTGATATTTTCCTTGGCGCATTGGTGATACGTCGAAAGAACTAGCCCTTTGTTGTGCATCCACACTCTTCCTATTAGCAGATGGTAGGAAGTTGCACTCTCTATTACGTGGAACTTGATATGCGAACTCAGATTTCCCATGATAATCCCAACATTCACGTACCCAATGGACTTGGAAGATTGGTTATCATATCCTAAAATTAGCAAAGGTATGGGGACCAACCTTTCTTCCAGAATATTAGCTGCGTGGAAAGAGTTGATCGACATGATATTGATGGAAGCTTCCCCATCCATAAAACTCCTTGCAAAACTAACTCCATTGACGCTGGCAGTCACATATAATGGCCGTGACCAATCGCCAGTTTTGGTGTAGTGATCAGCGAGGGGACCGCATTCTTCCTCGCAATGTCAAGTATTGCCTGGGTTATTTCCAACCTACTCTCCTTCGGTATCCCTACTTGGTCGAAGAACCCGGTGAACTTTGGGGATTTTGAAACTGCACAGTATTCTATGGTTAGGTCTGCTCCTTCCCCTTCAACACTGTATACATCCCCCACGTCTTTGGCGCTTGCCTCATCGTAGGCTAATACTACGTTAGCAATTCCCTTAGTACAATTTTCCAAAGCTTCTTCGAACTCCCCCTGCTTCGAAGTTGGCTTTCTTTCTTCTCTCTCTACTTTTTCATCATAGGCCACTACCATTTTGGCCCCATGTGCTGGGAGTGGGTTGTTGTTAACGTTCTGTGGAGGGATTTGCAACGTCCCTGCCTTAATGTACTTGTCGATGATTCTTCTCAGTGTGAAACAGCTCTTTTTTGGATGTTGGATCTTTCGATAAATCTAGAAATATTTAGGATCCACCCTCATTGCCGCATCGGGTTCCCCAACGGGAATACCCTTTGGTTCGTAAACCATTTCTCCTTGGACCATTGCATTGTAACAGCTGACAGCCTCCTCCATTTTTCAAGGTAATGGTGGTGGGTCCTCCCTGTCTCTTCTAAACTTTCTCTTGTTATCCTTCTTCGGTGCCTTACCCCCATCTGCTCCCTCGGTGTACCCTACCCGTGGGGGTTGAGACCTCCCCCCGCAGTTTGTATCGTCTTCCTAAACATCATGGGTACCACCACTGGATTTGGTCACACAACTAATGAGATGTTTCTTGCCACCTTTAAGAATGCTGAAAAAGTCCCCTCGCGCGTCTCATTGATAAGATGGCAGATGTACTCAGGAAGCAGCCCCTCCGCGCAGATCTGTAATAACTTGGACACTTTGGCCTCCTCCCTCACTTCGAGGGAACTTTCTTTGAACCTTCGAACATAATCCACCACTTCTTCCCCGGGTCGTTGCTTCTCCCTCCCTAATTGGGTAAAAGTAAACTCATCCTCCACCAGAAAGAACTTCTGGGCGAATAAAATGTGCATCTCCTCCCACGTGGAAATACTCTTGGGAGCTAAGTGAGAATACCAGGTGTATGCTTTATCGATCAAGGATTTAGAAAACTCCCTCAACCTGAGCTTCTTATTATTGCAATGCGCCCCCAAGTGTTCACCGAAGTGCTTAATGTGTTCCTTCATATTTCCACCTTTTTCGGTGTATTTTTCAAAGATAGGAGGGATATAATCTTTCGAAAGGGATCATCATTGTATTCCTGGGGGTAAGGTGTTCGAAAGTCGTCATGAATCGAAGCTACCTCATCAGCAAATTGTGAGGAAGCTTGCATGAACTTCAGCATCTCATTTTGTATCTCCTTCCTCATTTCCTCCATGGGTGATGCCACTAGCGCAACAACCAACGGGACCATAGGTTGAGTTCCCATTGCAGCTGGAGCAATCGTCTCAGTTAGGGCCGTTAATACTTTTAAGGTTCCCATAGCGGGGTTCACAACAGAGGGTATACTTGCTGGGATTGTTTCCGTTACGCCTGCACTTATTGGGATCATTGGGGCTGCCCCTGGTGTTACGAAGGAATTGGCTTCAAATCCTCCCAACATCGTTTAAGCTAACGGAGTTTGCAAAAATTCGTAAAACTTATTCATGAGGAGTGCCACTTGAGCTGGTCCCAACGCAACACTCGTGAAAGCTTGTGTCACCCCTGGAATGCCTGTCGTCGCCTGAACCGGAGGTACCTCAAATCGAGGGACCCCGTCCCTTAGACCCTCTAGTTCTCTCACTGTCTGTTCTTCATTGTATTGAATGTCATCAAAGTTGAGCCTTCGATTAACATTATCCTGTGTCATACTCCTTGCTTAGAAGAATGCCTCCCCAGCGGAGTCACCAAATGTAAGAAGGTAGTTTAGATTAATGGAGGCGTAACCCCTTTTGAGTATGGTAATGATAAGTTAATTAACAAAACCTTGGATTAAATATAGGACACACAAACACAACTTAGCGAAGATAAAGCTGGGATAAACTCACAAATCTGTCGTGTATAACTCAATCAGACAACAACGAACTCAGAAGTAACTCATTTAAAGGGAGAGAGAAGTAAGCACCCTAGATACACCTTGGCAGGCAGCCCAAATACACCAACCACGCTCAAGAAACTCTATCAAATATTAAAAGCTTCGTAATAAATTATGTAAGGACACAAATTTCCAAGTGAGTCCTTTGTTGTTTTGGCTCAATTTTGGACAAAAACGTTTGAGTCATAGGATAGAGTTATTGACCATCCTTCAAGCCTATGACATACTAAAGTTGAAGACGTAGAGGCCAAGAGTATAAAGCTTCATCAAATGCCGAGTTTATTGTTCCTCGTTTCTAGTCAACATCATTTGTGCCGTTTACTCCTAAGGTATGAATGCATTACATATCTACATAGGAGCTTGGAACAATTAGTATTGGGTGTAAGTTTTGTTTAAACTGTTGTTTATTTTTATAAAGTTTCGTTAAAAGTTTAAAATAAAGTTTCTGGGCTAAAACTAAACTTTTATACTTTTTGGAAGTTCGTTCGATATTGTCATTCAAACGAGTTTTTCGTTCGAACGAAGTTTTGCCAACGAGTTCCCTGATTGGCCACTGGAACATCGTTCGAATTGTCGTTCAAACGAGAATGTTGTTCGAACGAGAATTCCAACGAGTTGTCTAACAACTTCATATTTTATACACTGGAACATCGTTAAAAGGCTCATTCGAACGAGACTTCGTTCGAACGAAAATCTCGTTCGAACGAGATTTGGCGGGAACAGTTTATTTGGCAGTTTTTCCGACTTTTTCCACTTCTTTCCCCACTAACTTTTGACAGACTTATCAAGTGCGGGAACCAACTATTTTGGATTAACTTTTTCACTATCCTCCTTCTCCTAGAGAGAGTTTGAGAGCAAAATTCAATTAACAAAAAGTTCATGTTTGAGTGCTCATTTTCCAAAGAAAAATCTTTAAAACACTTATGTTTTACACCCATAGTTTGTTTATTCCAAGCTTCCATACAAATATCTTGCTTAGAGTGTTCGGCACCGGTTTATCTCTACACCTTGAAGAAGAGAAGTTTGGGTTTACTTCTACATCCCTCAAAGAAGAAGTTCGTTATTTTGTTGCGGCATTCTCACATGGTGAAAGGAACCATGTGTGGTTAACGGTGTACCTAAATTCTCATTGGTGAAGTCCAAGGTTCCGGTGGAGCTCCGGGATTATTGACTAGACGGAGGTGTTTACAAGAAGACGCATCAAGGCTTAAAAGGGGTCTAGTCGAGGAAGTAAGTCATTTGTCTTGTAATTGTAAAACCATACTTAGTGGACTTAAGGCTAGGGTCGTTCGAGATTTTTTCCCATTGTGGGTTTTTCCTCGTACATCGTGGCATAGTGGTTATTTGTTTATTTTATCTTTTGTAAATCACCTAGAACGCATGCTTAGGTAAAAAGATAAAATTTGATTTAAATCACTACTCTTATTTAATTTGGTGCTAATTAATATTTTGGGCAAAATTGATATTAATTTAATTCAAGTCATCATTTAATTTGATAAAATCGGTTTGGCCTAATTTAGTAATATTGAAAATATGACTTAGGCAAATTTCTAGGACTTGGGTTGAATTAAGTTGGTTTAAAAATTGATATTAATTTAATTCAAGTCATCATTTAATTTGATAAAATCAGTTTGGCCTAATTTGATAATATTGAAAATATGACTTAGGCAAATTTCTAGGACTTGGGTTGAATTAAGTTGATTTAAGTGAAATTAAAAATATGTGTATGTTTAATCTTATTTCACTTGTTTAATTTTAATTTGAAAAGAAATCAAAATTAGTTAATTTGTTCAATTGAACCATCTCGCTTTCGCATCATAAAAGGAAATTACGTTTTGTAGTAAGATTTCAAATACTGGGAGCCTCGTGTTCCAACAATTGGTATCAGAGCGGGATAGCTAAATTATTGCGTTTAAGATCCTTTAAATATTTTTGCTAAAAATGAAATTTTCCCCATTTTCAAAATTTTCTATTTTCGATGGTTCTAATTACGCGCATTGGAAAATGCGAATGAAATCGGCACTAAAATATATCGACGAAAGGGTTTGGTTGTTTGTCGTTAATGGGTGGTCCCCACCTACACATTTAGTAGATAAGGCACGTGTTTCCAAACCCGCCAATAGATGGAGTGAGAATGAATTAAAACTATATAATTTTAATTCCCGAGGTTTAAATGCCTTGTTTAGCGCAGTCACACCGGATGAATTCCGTCGCATTATGACGTGTGAACCCGCTAAAAAAGCTTGGGATATTTTACAACTCACTCATGAAGGTACTAGTGTCGTTAAAACTTCGAAACTCCAAAACCTCACCACTCAATTTGAAACCATCAAAATGAACAAAAAATAAACTTTTGATGAATTTTATGCTAGACTTTTCGATATAGTTAATTCATCTTTTAATTTGGGAGAGAAAATACCCGACAACCGAGTAATAAATAAAATTTTAAGGTCCCTACCTGATAGATTCATTCCTAAAGTGACCGTTTTAAATTCTTTACCCACTTTAGCCTCTACGAAATTAGAAGAGCTCGTGGGTGATTTACAAACCTATGAACTAGACGTGTTTTCCTCTAAAACTGAAAAGAAAATAGATAAGGGCATTGCTTTGAAAGCTCGAAAAGAGGAAAAACAAGTAGTAGAGAGTGAAAGTGATAGTGACTCAGAAAATATGTCTATGTTTGCTATAAAGTTTCGAAAATTTCTTAAATTGAACAAAGATAAATTTAAAAACGATTTTAAGAAATTTGAAAAATCTACGCATGACAAAGCCGAGAAGATCCCTAAATCTATTAATAAAAATTTAAATAGGTACGAGTCAAATAGGTGTTATGGTTGTGAAGGGTATGGCCATAGGGCGAAAGAGTGTCCCACTAAACTAAGGAGAGAGGGTAAGCAACCAATTTCTTTTAATGCAACCCTTAGTGATAGCGACAATGAAGAGGGATCTGATTCCTCCTCTAAGCCCAACATTGTGGCTTTTATGGCTAGTCATGTGAGTGATAGTGAGCAATCTTCTATTGAAGAAATTTTAACACATGACACTTCCAACGTCAAAGTTTATGATTCCCTTATTTTTTATGGTAGTGAGAGTGGAGAAGAAGAGAGAGTGAAAATGAAGAAGAGGTTGATGTGAGTGAACTTCAAAATTCTTTTCAAGAACTTTATGAAGAATCTATTAAATTAAAAAGAGCTAATTTGAAGTTAGAAGCAAGTTTAAGAGAGCGTGTCAAGGTCGTTGATGATAGTGTGTTGGTTGAAGACCTTAGGACACGTGAGAGAGTTCTTCGTGAGAAGATTGAATATTTAGAAGGAGAGAGAGATAGCCATAAAGGTTTAATGGAATCCTTGAAAAGGATCTTCTCGCATTTAAAGAGCGCAATATTTTATTAGAGTCTAACATTTTAGAATTACAAAATAAATTAAAAGACTCTAGCAAAGTCAAATTTAATTTGGAGTGTCGTTCGGAGAAATTAGATAAAATATTAGGAACGGTCCAAATTAAAAATGACACTTGTGGTTTAGGCTTCGATACATGTAATGAATCATCTCATAAAGTCAAAACCAATGTTTTAGGAGAATCACCTAGGAAAGCCTTTAGAGATCAATCCTTAGGTACCAATTTTCGACGTGTTTTTACTTGTGCACATTGTGGTCAAAAAGGTCATCTTAGAAAATTTTGTTTTGATCTTAAACGAGGTCCTAGAAAATCCCAACGTAAGGCAACCAAGGTAACCAAGATTCCTACATCCTGAGATTGTCATTCGCCATTAGTTTGGGTTAGGAGATCCGACTTGGTCGCTTTACAAGATAGGGTCTTTGATTCTCATGTACTTTCACATGCTTCCTCCCTTGCGAAATCTAAAGGTTGAATGTGTTAGTTTCATTTGCATACTTTAGCTTTTGTACTACATGCTATATTATCAAGCTAAATGTATGCTCGTTTTTAATCATTTTCTAGTCTATGATCCATGCTTAATCACATGCTAGAATATTGATTTTTGTGTATCTTTTGTATTATACTTCTTTCATTTTAGTTTGCATTAAATGAAAAATACAAAAAAGATTTTTGTTTATCATTTGTGTTTCATCTTTTTATAATTTAGGCTTCATGAAAAATACAAATGATTTTTGTTTGTCTTTTGGAGTAAATATTTTTGTTGTTTGGTTTTAAAAAATTTCAAAAACTCAAAAAGAATTTTATTTTTGTGTGTATTTTAGTTTGACACACTTTATGCGGCATATACTTGTGTTAGAATCCCTTCTTTTTCGCTTTCATGTGGCTAGAAATTTTGGCTTAGATAATCAATCCTTATTATGTTCTTTACCATGCTTACATGGAGTAGTTGGATTTTGTGTTGATTTAAATGGATTCTATTTTTATATGCCTCTATTCACACATGCACGAGCTCTTTTGAAAATCACATGTTATATTCGAGCTTTGTGAGGTGTTCTCCTACCAATCTAGTCATCTATATATTTGTAACATAGGAGGGCTAGTGCATGTCAAAATCCATTGCACGTGAGATTTGTGTGAGATATAAAAAAATGCTATATATGAATGTGCACGGGGAAGGGCTCCGAAAGGAATTATTATCCTTTACGAATAGTAAGCCACCGTTTGAAATGGACCTAAAAGAAATACGTGGTCCAAAGGCCTAAACATAGAATTATGGCATTAAAAATAATAATTGCCAAGGCCTATTTTTGTTTGATATATTCATTCAAATATATATGCTTATTGAGGGATATTGGATGGTATATCAACAGTTTGCACAATGTCCGTTATCCTAGTTGTACTTTCAATGTCATGACTCTATTGGTTGTAGAATCATCAAAAGTCTAGGCTTGTATGCATTGTGTATGTTTGTTCATTGAGTTCAATTTATATTGTCACATGAGGTTATATTCAAATGTGATGAAGTTTGCAATCAATTGAGAACTCCGTGAACATGTTTTAAGTGATTGGGTCTAAATTTAATTGTTGCTAGTTCACACCCCAACACTTATGTTTCCATATGACACATTTTTGCCATATATATATATATATATATACGTGCATGTGCATTATTGGTATATTTAGCCTATGTATATATATGATCTTTTTCTGTCTTTCCCTTGATTTCTAGTCCATCTATGCTTCAATTCATAATTAGTATCTATCTTATTGCATTCTTTGTGCATATCACATGCTTAATACTTTATGTATCATATTGGTATCGTTTTCTTACATCCTAGTTGGTATCCGTTATTATTTGTTGGATTAGTTATGATTTTGTTTCCCACGTGCTTTAATGTTCTCATCACTTTATGCACATTTGCATGTTTAGCTTGTTATCCCATTCTATTTATCTCTTGTTTAGTTTAAGAGGTGTATATGCTTTACTTGGGGGAGATAAGTTAATTTTTTAATTCTTTATCCTTTGTCTATTCCTTAACAAAAAGGGGGATAATGATAGGGAGAAATGGTATTTAATCCTATTGTAATCCTAACTTAGTTTGGGAGATTTAACTTAGGGGGAGTCGTGACCTTCTTAGGTAGATCACAGTTGATAAAGGGGAGAATTAATTTAGGGGGGGTATTTATCTTAATTGCATTTACTATTCTTGATATTCGCTATGCATTTGATAGTTTGCTTAAGTGTGCAGGAATTCTTCTAAATGGCAACCTTCATCGTCGAAGCTATTGATCCTTGGGTTGTTTGAGTCAAGCTATTGTAATTTTATTTTGGGTGGGACATTTTTATAAGTCTAGTATAGCTTGACGGCCCTTTAAGATTTTTGTTTATTTTTGTCCCGGAATAGCCAAAGGGGGAGATTTGTAAGGACACAAATTTCCAATTGAGTCCTTTGTTGCTTTGGCTCAATTCTGGATAGAGTTATTGACCATCCTTCAAGCCTATGACATACTAAAGTTGAAGACGTAGAAAGCTTCATTAAATGCTGAGTTTATTATGCCTCGTTTCTACGTCAACAACATTTGTTCCATTTACTCCTAAGGTATGAATGCATTACATATTTATATAAAAGCTTGGAACAATTAGTATTAGGTGTAAGTTTTGTTTAAACTGTTGCTTATTTTTAGAAAGTTTCAATAAAACTTTAAAATAAAGTTTCTGGGCTAAAACTAAATTTTTATACTTTCTGGAAGTTCGTTCGATATTGTCATTTGAACAAGTTTTTCGTTCGAACGAGAATGTCGTTCAAGCGAGGTTTTGCCAACGAGTTCCCTGATTGGCCACTGAAACATCGTTCGAATTGTCGTTCGAACGAGAATGATGTTTGAACTAGAATTCCAACGAGTTGTCTAACAACTTCATATTTTATACACTAGAACATCGTTATCGAACAAAAATCTCGTTCGAACGAGATTTGGCGGGAACACTTTATTTGGCAGTTTTTCCCACTTTTTCCACTTCTTTCCCCACTAACTTTTGACAGACTTATCAAGTGCGGGAACCAACTATTTTGGATTAAATTTTTCACTATCCTCCTTCTCATAGAGAGAGTTTGAGAGCAAAATTCAAAGAACAAAAAGTTCATGTTTGAGTGCTCATTTTCCAAAGAAAAATCTTTAAAACACTTATGTTTTACACCCATAGTTTGTTTATTCCAAGCTTCCATATAAATATCTTGCTTGGAGTGTTTGGGATTGGTTTATCTCTACACCTTGAACAAGAGAAGTTTGCGTTTACTTCTACATTCCTCAAAGAAGAAGTTCGTTGTTTTGCTGTGGCATTCTCACATGGTGAAAGGAACCATGTGTGGTTGACGATGTACCTAAAGTCTCTTTGGTGAAGTCCAAGGTTCCGGTGGAGCTCCGGGATTATTGACTAGACGGAGGTGTTTACAAGAAGACGCATCAAGGCTTAAAAGGGGTCTAGTCGAGGAAGTAAGTCATTTGTCTTGTAATTGTAAAACCATACTTAGTGGACTTAAGGCTAGGGTCGTTCGAGGTTTTTTCCCATTGTGGGTTTTTTCCTTGTACATCGTGGCGTAGTGGTTATTTGTTTATTTTATCTTTTGTAAATCACCTAGAACGCATGCTTAGGTAAAAAGATAAAATTTAGTTTAAATCACTACTCTTGTTTAATTTGGTGCTAATTAATATTTTAGGTAAAATTGATGTTGATTTAATTCAAGTCATCATTTAATTTGATAAAATTGGTTTAGCCTAATTTGGTAATATTGAAAATATGACTTAGGCAAATTTCTAGGACTTGGGTTGAATTAAGTTGGTTTAAGTGAAATTAAAAATATGTGTATGTTTAATCTTATTTCACTTGTTTAATTTTAATTTGAAAAGAAATTAAAATTAGTTAATTTGTTTAATTGAACCATCTCCCTTCCGCATCATAAAAGGAAATTACTTTTTGTAGTAAGATTTCAAATATTGGGGGCCTCGTGTTCCAACAAATGACAATGGTGGGTGAGTAAAACTCTCTGGTTTGTATTAACTCTCTCTTGTATATTTCTTCTTTTGTAATAACTTCAGAACTCTAAAAAAAGAACATGATCTCTCCCCGGAGGTGGTTGGGGTCTTTATATAGCCCCCACACCACTCCCGAGCCAACTCAGTCATCAATGCCTGTGAAAGACATCCCTCATACTTTATGTCACCAACATTAAATACCTGATGCACTAGTTATCTCCACGTCATAGACATTACATGCCAAGGTATGCCTTTTGCCTAACCACTGTGTGTCAGGGGGCTGTCGCTACAGAGGTGGCTTACCAATCGTTTGACAACCCCAAATACCACGGTGGTTTACTCAAGTGCAGATTTGACATTGTCTAGCTGGCTAGTGACATCACCTACAGTAGATGTGACATTACGTAGAAGGTTGTTTGGTTTATAGCTCAATGCCCGATGGAACTCAAAGCCGCTTCGCCCGAGATTCCACGGTAAGATCCTTCGGTATTTTACCAGGTGTATCTAAGATAGCCAGGACAAGCCCCAACGATGCCTCACTTCTCAATCCTCCAAACCAAGTCCCTCTGAAGTTCCCACGGTGAGGTCGTTCGGTAAAGCATGGAAGCTCTCCCAGGCCCTGCCAAGCCTGGTCTCTCGCGAATACCGTTCGACCTCATGCCAAGTTATTATCATTCTCATTATTTCATTACAATCATTATAGCTCATAGTCAATATAAACAAAAATACAATATGACTAACTAACACGGCAAGCTAAAGTATGAATTGCCACGCTAAGTTGCCTCGCTTGAGCTGCCACGCTGAACTGTCTCGCTTGAGCTGCCACATTGAACTGCCATAATCCCAAACACTGTTGTTAATGGGCGAATTATCCATAATCTCATAATTACCTTCAAGCCCCCTATACACCAACAAACCAATATAGAAATGAATCCAACTACAAACTAAATACTGAAATAAATTGAGTTCAATATCTCTCTGACATAATAATATCTACAAAGGGGCGACAGATGCCTTAACTGAGATGCATAAAATAGGAAACCGAATGAGATAAGGGTGGAGGCGTCTAATCAAGAGGACCTGCAACTCCCATAATAGTTACAACACGTCAAACAGTCTGATAGTCTCAGTTTGGCGCCCCTATGGCTGGACGCCTAAAAATAATTTCACAAAGAAAATAGATTTGCAGGAAACGGGTCAGAGCCCGAGTGTAAAATTTTAAAACAGTTTAGCAAGTAATTAAAATGCGATAGAGCAAATATAATAAACATGTTAGATTTTCGAACTCTCTTGAGATCCTCACTTCTCAACTATTGTGCACACCTAACGTACCTCTAAACCATTCAAGTTAATAGTACCCCACCTAACTAATACGAATGTAATGACCTCCTATTATCACTCTACGTACCCACTCCTACTTTCCCATGAAATACCAAGTTACATAATTCTACCTCTTTTAATTCAAATAGGAGTTGTCATAAATTAAGTTAAGTGTTCTCATACTTGAGTTATTTTAGATTTCACTATCCACCTTATCTATTAAGTTCACACAGTAGAACACTCACAAGTATATACGTATTTATCATACTATCATACATACATATATAATATTATATATATTAATACATCATACTCCCTGCGGTGCGTGCACTCTGCTATCAAGTCCCGGTACATCACGTACAAAATAAGGACTACCGGTTCGGAATCACTCACAAACTATATAAATACAAGTCACACATATTATAGGCGAACATAGTTCCAAGCCTATGAGATACGCACATACATACGCACCCATATGACCGCCAACTTATCAACCCACCAATAAGTCGTTCCTAGGTTATATGTTCTGAGGCACTAATACAAAATTCCCCCCAGTGGACTCATTAGGATGAGACTGTCCCCTTTCAAACATCTCGTGAAATCAACCATATAATAGGTATACACACAACCTATCCAATTCAGTGGTATAAATACACAACCCGATAATAATTTAGTACTTAATATATTCCTCTCTAATACTCACGATATTCTTTAACTTACGATTGTTCTTTCCATTGTATTTCTCAAAGTATGGTTCACAGTCCTAAGAATGTTATACAGTAGTTAACCCAGTGTTTTCCCGCTGCTAATATACACTAAGAATCATCATACATCATTTCCCTCTCTCTTGAATCAACTGCCTCGAAAGGTTTGAAATGTCCCCGAACAAAATTTTCCAAAATCTAAAATCTCGTTAGAAGTGCCAAAAATTTCGTTCGAACGAAAATGTCCCCTGAAATCTCGTTCGAATGTCGTTTGAACGATCTTCGAACGACATTATACTCTGAATTCTCGTTGGTAATCCCATTGAAAATCTCGTTCGAATGAGGTCATTCGAATGACTCAGGTCGGTCGAACGAGATTTACCAGTTCGTCCCCTTCCTCAAGGAACTTCATTTTTCACCATTTTTAACCACCAAAATCACCAAAAATCATTCCCAAACTCCTAACAAACAATCCTAGGTATTATCTAACGTGCAAGAGTGATTTCTCATGCTCTAGAATCATCAAATCATTAATAAACATCAATTAATTTTGAATTTCCCAAATTCATTTATTGAAACCCTAGTTCGTCATTTATATTTCAAGAACATTATAAACTCAGATTTCTTCACCCAAAATAAATCAAAAACTCGTGGGTTCACACTAAATGCAAGGGAACTAACCTATATCAATTTCTTTTTCAATCTAAGATTATAATAATTACTCCCAAATTCATTCAAAGGCACAATTACATAAATAAATCAACCTAGAGTAACATGGATATCATACATGCTAAAAATTTGCAAGTTTAAACACTTACCTCTATGAGTAGGTATGATCCGTTGACGTAGAATGGTATGGATGTTCTTATCTCCTCCCAATTTACTCGATGATGGTACTTTTAGGTCCAAGAGTGGTATGGTTTGGCTTTGGGGTCTTCTTCCTTCTTCCTCTTATGGCCTCTCTAAAGTTTCCTACGTTCTAACCCTAACCTCTTTCACTTTTTAGATATTTTCAATCTCTAATTTTCATAGGTTAAAATACCCTAAAATTCCAAATGACTAAAATACCCCTCCGGGATGCTCGTTTGGCCTAAAAGTGTCTCGGGACCCAAACTAAACTCCCAAGTACACTTTTCTAACTATTTCGACCCTTTCAGACACTTTTGCGTACTCGAAATGACCATCCGAACTATCAAAAATAAAATCATCGTTTATTTACCAAATTATGTCCCGACGCGACTAACATGCGCGTCCCGACTAAATTACTGTAGTTGTCGTATTCTTCGCTCACGATAATAATAACATTATCATAATCACATATTACTTTATTCACTCAGAAATATTCAATATAAGTCTTACCAATAAATACTAACCCTTAACTCGCTCGTTAATATTTATTTTATTTCGGATTAATTATCAATTAATGTCCCATATTTAATTTTAATTAATCATTTATTTTAAAAATAATAAGAAATTACGGGGTATTACAGTATAATTAGATAAATGTACCCTCGCTTTTACCCATTTTAAACCCACTTACTTACTTTATCTCTAAAAATAAACACATAACACCACACTTTTTCTCTCTTTAGCAGCCCCACCTCCACCCCCGCCCTACTTCCACCCTAAACCATCGGAGACTCGCCAAAAATAGTCCATCAAAAAATCTCTTCGAAGGCCGCCTGAATTCTCGTCGGAGTGTTTATTTCTCCTCGTCTCTCTCTCTCTCTCTCTCTATCTCTATCTCTCTCTCTCTCTCTCTCTCTCTCTCTCTCTCTCTCTCTCTTTGTCTATCTCTTTATTCTTTTTGGTCCGTGCCAGAGGCACCATCGCACAGCTGGAGAAGAAGGATTTTTGCTAGAAAAAAATGGAGTTTTTGCCATAAAAAATGGAGGTTTTACACAAACTGTGAATTTATCTATTTCGATTTTATTATAAAAATATATCGAATATGAGTGGTGTTTGATAGATCTTGATGAGTATAATCCATGTATATAAATTTTGTGAATTTTAAATTTGTAGATTTGAAGTTATGGAGTTTTAAAGATTTTATGATTTTTTTTGGCAAAAAACAAAATAACAGTTATTAAAGATATTTTGAAGATGTATTTATCATTTTAATGTACTTTAAGTTATTAAAATAGAACTTTTGATATTATTCGCTCGGTCAAAAAATCTCTTACCAAATAATCTCTTACAAATGGGAGTGAATAAGTATTACCCTAAGGCCATCCATAATGGGCTCCCATAAACCTATGGGTTTATGGGAGGAGACACAGTGTTTTCTTCGCAATGGGCAGTCTGTAGTGGTGGGATGGGACAGACATCTTTTTTTCGTCTAAATGGGGCGATTTTCTTTTGTCCGTCTGGATGACGTCACCACTAGCCGTTTATTACCGTTGGAATTTTAGCCGTTGTATTAATATAGCTTTATATTTAGAGTTTAAACCCTCTCATTTAACTATAAATACCCCATTTTTTATTCATTATTCCTCACAATTTCTTCAAATTCTTTACTACTCTTCTCTCATTAATTTTTAATTTATAATTTTATAATTATAAATTAAAAATAATTGTTTTATTTTATTCTGTATTTTTAGACCTCTATTTAAAAAATATGGAGGTGAATATTCAATTGAATCGTTATTTTGCTCGTAAAAAAGCGAAACCAATTCGTGACGTTAATCAACCTCAAGCTCCCCACCGAGATGAGGTCTATCAAGGTCGTCATCGTTTACACGAAGTAAGCGCATCGAATGTTACCGACTCTATTGTCGAACAAATCGCTTCTCCCAACGATGAATTTATTACGATGCGTGGTAGCGTCCACTCAGCTTGAGAGGTTTATTCCGAAGTTTTGGCAGATGAAAACGTGACAGCATATATCAATAGTTTGGGTTCTCACATATATTTTCGGCAGGATTTCCAAACTCTGATAACAAAATAGTCAAGGCGTTAGAATCGCGTTGGTCGGTAGAAACTCATACCATTCATTTATCGTTCGTTGAGCTCGGAATTACCCCTTTTGATTTCGTTCATTTAACCGGTACGAATTATTTACTTCATTTATAATTTCCCCTTTTATTATATTATCTTAATTTATATTATAACTATATTCATTATATTGTTGTATTTATTATTATATTTAAAATATTAATTATAATTATATATTTACATATATTACAGTTGGTGTGGGAAACCAAGTTCCTCCCTTTCCTTACCACGCAAATCGAACGACAGAACATATTCTCGAGACATATTATCCCGATCTAAACAATTTCATATACAAAATAGAAGCATTGCTTTATCTTCTTTGAAAGAGTATTTACTTCATTGGGCGGATAATAGGGCTAATCACCCAGCTACCGCTTTACAAGTAGCCCGAGTTTTTATTATTTTCGTATGTGGGTCTATTTTCTTCCCAAAAGCAAAAAACACCATCTTAGTTAATTGGGCTACATACCTGGAAAATTTTGAAAATGTGCCGGGATGAGATTGGGGTTCAGCAATAATGGCGAGGATATATTATGCCTTAGATGTTGTTAGCCGGCGGGAAGTCAAGCAAATGAATTGTTTTTTGGCAAGTTTTGGAGGTAAAGCGATATTTTATTCATTATTTGCTATATAATTTTAATAAAACTGCTTAGTAATAAACTTATTTATGTTTCAGTATTGGGCCTACGAATACTTGCACACAGCTGCTCCTCTCCGAATTATTAATGCGCCCAATGTTTGGCCTCTAATGTTTCACTGGACGATCGATCATCGGGCAGTAATTGCCGGGCAAATGAGGTTTAAAGCCAGTTCAATGCAAGAACAATTAGAGGGTCGGTCGTCGAATTCTATTACATGGCAACCATTTATTATGTTGCCGCAAAATAATATAGGATTGGTAAATGTTGCAAGACAATTGAGCATGCGACGCTACATTCTATTGGATCTAGACCTAGGGGGACGTGGTATATAGCCGACAGATGTTATAGACAGTTGACGGGTAGCATCACGATCCCTCACGACCCACAGCACCCAATGTCCTATTTGGAACGCCATCACTTTTTTTATCGAAACAACGAATGGGAGTTTATTGGGGATGATTTAGTTCTTACTAATCAAACATAATGGGATTCATATTGGAGCGTAGCATCGCGAGGTCCGGTGTTGCCGACTTATTTCCGTTGGGCTAACCACGATGGTATTGGATTTACAGCAATGGCTCCTCTGGACTTACGAATTCCATTTCCACCTCCGTCAATACCGGGGAACGTTCAGTACGATATTTAACATACCACACAATCATCCGAACATTTAATTTCGGCAAGGTCGGAAATAGATGTAGTGGATTCGGAAGGTCGTTCAATGGCAGTTGATATGGCGAGGCCCACTACACGTAGTTGTGCACCGCCGATTAATTCATATACGAAGGAGGATTGGAGAACCATGTTCATAGAATGGGAAGATTGTATGAAAACCATTCGGGAACAGTATTTTGAGCGAGAAAGAATGCGTTACGAGAGAAAAAGGACCCTTCGGGAGGAATTAAACAATTATCATAATGTTGGCAGCTCAAATCAATAGTTCACGGAAGCCGGCTCATCTTAACCGTATATGGGATTCGATAGTGCTCAACCTTACTATCCTACACAGAACCTCGACGATGATTACATGCCGCAAAATTTTCCATCGTCCTCGGATGTTAAGCCGCAACCCCATTACAATGACGATGACTTTATGGCTAGCTTTTTCCCATCATATCATGATCGAACGCCGGAGCAATGATTTATTATTTTGTATTGCAAAAGCTAGAAGTCTATTTAATTTTTGTTCATAAAAAATTATCAAACTTGTGTTTATTAGTTGTTATTCATTTATTCTAATTATGGAATTGCAAAGTGACTTAAACTTACAAAGCAAATATGTTCATATAATATATTTATTACTCTTCCAAAAATTTATTACTCTTCCAATAATTTTTTCCCATAAATAAACTAAATCTTCCCATATGTTTGGGCGGGTGACAATTCCACTTCTGACTCACATTAAGTCGGGTACATGCAGACGGGAAACATTCAACTGTCTGTCATCGGTCACATTAATTATTTAAACACTTCAATATTATAAATTATACGCAGAAGAAACTCACATTACCATTTTCTTAAGAAATGGATTCACAACCATGGCTCATAAATGAAGACTTCCAACTGCTTAACTCCATAACCAATTTCGACTTACCTTTTAGTCCTGACTATAGAGTGTTGCCTAACATTTTTATAGCCATCGAGCGAAAATAAAGGACACCTCCTAATGCTAACAGAGGGCGTACAGCAAACGAGATCCGTACACGCTGGTTCACGCACAAATTGAAGTTCGACTTGTATGCCAAAGCTATAAATATTGGTGATTGTGGATGGGATGAAGAGAATTACAAATTGGTAATCTACGATGAATTGGCATGGGAAACTATGTGCAAAAATTATCTAGGATATCGGGCGATACGTAGAGAAGCATCTTACCTCTTTCATTCGTTTCGTTGGATAATTTATGATATTTAATTCTCATACGCCAGTTTCTAATGTTTATGTAGTCGTTCTTTTTTAATTGATAATGTTAAGTATTAATTGATTACCTTTTTTTAATTCTCACTTACAATTTTATAATGCGAATTATTAATTTAAATGATAATGTTAAGTATAGAGAAAAACATCAACTTTTATTTTAGTTTACATAAAACAAGGAAGTACATCAATACATAATAGAAGGCTCTTCACGATACGAAATAAAACCAGGAACTACATCAATAATTCAAATATTCTGACGAATGTACAACGGGCTACTAAATTCATTAAACAGATAAGAAGGTTCTTCACGGATACTC
The DNA here is from genome assembly GCA_949130495.1 of Sambucus nigra. NCBI lineage: Eukaryota > Viridiplantae > Streptophyta > Magnoliopsida > Dipsacales > Adoxaceae > Sambucus > Sambucus nigra. Next base: position 617,121,122 of record OX422215.1, read on the forward strand.
CTTAAACCTGGGACTTGCTCACACAACCGTTCCCATTGTTCCTCATTTTGCACTATTAGTGTGAAGGTTAAGGTATTCCATCCACATCCGCCATTCGTTAGCGCCATCTGGTATAGGTCTAAAGTAGACTTTATCCACACCCATCGTAATTCAAAATCACATACTAGCCTAGGACGGTAGTAGATTCCTAAAATATTCTGCCATCGACCAACAATTGCCCGTATTCCTCCCGGGGTAACATCACCAGTGCGTTTTGAATAGTATCTCTTAGTAATTTCACTGAGCAAGTAGTAGTTCTCGATAATTGACCATTGCGGGCTATTCATTTCCTGGATAGAAATTATTTTGTGATGACTCAATTTTTATTAAAGGCGGTTATTTATATTGCAAAAATCAACCCATTGTGGGCGGGAAACAATTCCACTTATAACATACGTCATTTCATATAACTTCAGATAATTGGCACTTCAGGCGGGAAACACTTCCACTTCTGACAAATGTCTTTCCCATATTTTCATTTCATGCTGGGCGGAAAATAATTCCACTTCTGACATATGTCATTTCATAAATTTCGTATAATTGACACTTTAGGTGGGAAACACTTCCACTTCTGACAACTGTCTTTCCCATCTTTTCATTTCATGCTCGGCGGAAAATAATTCCACTTCTGAGATACGTCATTTCATAAATTTCATAGAGAGGAAACTATAAATCCTCCAAGTAATATTATTTACGAAACCAACCTATATCCAATTCCGACTTGTATTTCAAACCAATTCCGACTTAAAATTTCAGTATAATGTCGAAATATCCAATGGAGGAATTATTTATTGCAGCAGTTTCATCTTCCAACCAACGTGTCCGGGCACATTCAATGGCAGCAGTGCACAATAAATTCCAAAGAAATATTTCCATATCGCAAAATATAATCAATCTAGGAGAAATAAATGAACGAAGGGTTATACATCGTGATAGGGAAGCTGGCCATAACCGTATAATGGCTGACTACTTTGATGAAAATGCGATTTTTAGTCCCGAATAATTCCGACGTCGATTCAGAATGCGACGCCCGCTATTTACGTGAGTAATGGAAGCAGTAGAACAAAAAGACGATTACTTTGTTCAAAAAAGTGATGCCCTAGGGAGAAAGGGCCTATCTTGTCTACAAAAATGTGTCGCTGCAATGCGCATGTTAGCATATGAGTGTGCTGCTGACATGACCGACGGATATATAGGCATTGGGGAAACAATTGACATCTAGTGTGTGAAGAGATTTGCATATGTTGTAGTGCGGAGCTTTAAAAATGAATATTGTCGTTCCCCTACTGCTGAATATGTTTCAAGAATGCAAGCTGAGAATGCAAGACATGGATTTTCCGGAAAGATAGGAAGCATTGATTGTATGCACTAGGAATGGCACAATTGTCCTCACGCGTGGAAGGGACAATATAGTGGCCATGTAGGAGGTGCAACTATAATCCTAGAGGCTGTAGCTTCATATGATACGTGGATTTGGCATTCTTTCTTCGAGCTACCGGGTTCGTGTAATGACTTGAATGTCTTGGCCAAATCTACAGTGTTTAACGAACTACTTGAGGGCAACGCGACTCCTATAGAGTACGAAATAAATGGGAACTCTTACAACATGGGTTATTACCTGGCAGATGGTATATACCCACTATACGCTACAATCGTTAAGAGTTTCAAAAGACCAACCACTAGAAAGCAAAGTGTGTTCGGCAGATATCAAGAGGCATCTCGCAAAGATGTTGAGCGAGGGCAACAAAAACTCCATTTTGTAAAAAACCCGGCTAGATTGTGGAAACACAATGACTTGAAAGTTATTATGAAATCATGTATAATATTGTATAACATGTACTAGAGGATGAACGTCGGGATCCTAATTGGCGTATTGAGTTTGATCGTACTCAAATGCCGCCAATTAGCCGAGACACTCTGGGGAATGCGTATGAGTACCGAGTGCGTGAGGCAATGTTGTACAATAAGGAAAAACACAATCATCTTAGGGATGACCTTATGGAACATATATGGAATCTACATGCAGAGTCTGTAGTGGACGAGTGAAACTTGAAATAATTGTAATTTACCGTTATTTAATTCATGTGTATTTAAATTGAATGCAATGGTATATATTTCGATATGGTTCGTTAATTTAATAATAAATGCTACTCAGTGTCGAAAACAGTTATCACATTAATAGGAAAATAAAAATAATAAAAGACAATTATAATAAGAAAATAAAAATAAAAATAAACATTTAGTTTTCCCCCGATGGTGGGTTTTCTCTAGATTGGGCGAGCCTACGCTGCAGTATCTCATTTGTTTGCAATTCATGAAGTTGCAAATTGAACTGGAGATAAGCGCGAGGTATCCATGAAAATTATAGAATTCTCGATCTCCTGTTTTCGTAAAACAATCAACTCGTCCAACTTCGAATTGAGCTCCTCTTGAGTGCGTTGTGCTGCTACGAAAAATTTCTTGTACGAATCAGTAAAACTCTCTAAATTCTCTATCAGCACGATGTGAGCTTGTAAACTGCTAAAAACTGCCTTGCGTTTGGATTTTTATTTTTCGGCCTTACGCCCGATTGGGCGTTCCAGTGGGGTGTGCATGGCTTCAATGTCCTCACCCAACTCAACGTCCTCACCCCTCGTTGATGTGCCTAAATCTTCCTCCGTGAATTGGGTAGAAGTGTTTGCGAAATTATACTTTTGCACATCCTTTAAAATGTCAAAATAGTGATCATATGCAAAATTTCTTCCGGTTTCATTTCTAAAATCGTCGACTCCACGCTTAATCTGTCAAAAATAAAATCATGGGAAATAATTAATTCATAATATAAAGGATGACAAGACTAAATTTTAAATTATAAATATGTATAAAAATTATATTCTGGACGTACCCACTCAGCCCGTGATGTACCGCTACCACGGGTCGCGCCAAACGCACAAGTCATTTTTGCGAAATACAACATACAATCTCGATTAATGGTCGTCCACTTGCCTTGCAAAACTTTTATCGATCGGTGATATAGCACACCTTCGGTATTATTGAACTCCGTTTGAATGTTCTCCCACATCGTTCCGCCGCGTTGGTTAGTGCCGATCTTTCCGTCGATGGAATATTTACAATATGCATGACATAATACAACTTCATCAAACGAGCTCAAATTGGGAAGCCTCGATGTTTGAGAGGGAGAACCTATATTTTTTAATTTTTTGGAGTAAATAAGAATAGAAATTTTGGGAAGTTTTTGTTTGTGAAATTATATGGGGTAGAAAGTGAAATATTTATAGGTAAATAAGGATAAATAGCCATTGGAGAGCCGTTGGTATCAGGCGCCCAACATTTGTCCGCCTGGGTTGGGGCGAAAAACATTTGTCCGCCTGGCTTGGCACGGACAAATGTTGTCCGTTTCTGGCGTTCTACCGGCTCCTCTATCTCCCCTCTCCAACTATGGGAGTCTAAACGAATTCTCTCCAAAATATAACGAATATACCACCCACTGCAACCACATATTTGCCAAAATAAAGGATTCACAATGGATTTAAAGAACCCATTGTGAATGCCTAATAATAAATGTATATATGGCAAGTCGTGAGCGCTTTTCAAAGCATGCAATACTATGAGAATCATGATTTAGAATGAGAAATATTTTTGGGGGGTAAATGAGAGAAAAAAATTCATATAATTTTTAACTAGAGAAATTTGACTGGTAACCTTACGAGACCACATCGCTAAAGTGGTAGCAGCTGTGGCTCTAATTGAAGGGCTGACAACTGACGTGGATTTAGACATGTTTGTGGTTTGTTAATGGCGTTGTATACTACACACCAACTCTTGCAATATTCCTCTCTCCATATTCATGTTATCCACCATAGACACCATGGTCTCAGCTTCCACAATCCTGTCCCCTCTCCCACTCCCACTCCCACAAACCCGCACTTCCGCTTTCCACACCACTTCTCCGAGCAATAAGCTCTCGTTCAGTTCTCAGAGTGAAAGAAAACTAGGGTTATCTTTTCGCAATTCTTCTTCTTCTTCTTCATCATCGATTCGTAGATTGACAATAAGCTGCGGCGTTACGGAGATTAACGAGAGCCAGTTCTCGGATGTGGTGTTGAAATCTGATCCACCGGTTCTAGTTGAATTCGTTGCCACTTGGTGCGGTCCTTGCCGTTTGATATCTCCCGCCATCGATTGGATTTCACAGGTCTCAACATTATCTTCTCTCTCCTCTTTAATTTCATCTCATTTTTGCTCAAATTTCACTTCATTTAACATTTAGTAAAGAGTGTGGTAATAAGGAAGCTGTGTGTTATATAGGACAACGCTATACACAATGCGTACTGTTTTACTGAAAAAAAACTAGAAGCCTGAATTAATGAGTGCTTGTATTTAATACATTTTGAGCAATCACAAGGCAAAATCTCATTAAAACCAGAAATCACAACACTTACTACATATTAGAGGAACAGATTTGAAAATTGTCGTACCTTAAGCTATATGGAACAATTATTCATTTTTTTGTATATGTTATTGAATATAAAATTATCATTGTTGCAATAGTTAACAAATATCATACTTTAATTGGAAGTAACGAAATTCAACAGACGGAAATTACATTTTGAGCTCATTTTTTAAATTGTAGTCTCCAGAGCTAAGTCACAAATACGTGGGGCGAATGCGGGTGCGGGTGCGGGTGCGGGTGCGAATTCTAATGCGCGAATGCGTCAATTTAGAAATAATATAAATGCGGGAGCGGCATCAGAGCGGGTATTAATTTATGAATTTTAAACTACATATTAATTTGAAAAGATATATACATATGTGTATATATATATATAAATATATTTTTAAAAATCATATACATAAATTTTCAAACAACAAATAATTTCTTTTTTACAATAAAAAGACCAAAGTAGAGTACACACTCTCAACAAATATGAAAATCTCAGCAAATATGAGATTGTTTGAGATGGGGAGGCATGTCCACATTCCAGTCTAGGGCCTCTAGACTTCTGGCTAGAGTTGATGTGTGTGTCGCAAGTCAATGTCCACTGTGATTGCTGTCCTGCAAACACATTTGATGGCTAAACTATTCATCGACCCGGTCATCATTTGATGGCATCCAGAGTGTCTGTGGAAATACGGACTAATGGCTAGTGAAGGAACACGCGTTCCCTCAAGGAGACGAACTATATCTATCTATTGGAGCGCGAATTGAAAAAAAAACAATTTGCGAATTTGGTCCAATTTCGCCCACAATTCGTGAAACTGCGATTTCAGAGCAGGTGTGAGAGCCAAATCTGACGATTCGTGTGACTAGGCTCCGGAGTGCATGTCCTTTTAACACATCCAAACGTGTGTAAGCATGTTAAAAAACAAAAGAAAGTTACACGATACGTGTGTGCCTCTCCTAATCTGTTAGGAGAGTGTTGGTGTTGGTGCTTCATACCTCACAATGAATTTTATACCCACTCAACACTAAGCTAGACCCACAAGATTAGGGTGTTAATTTACAGGGCGTCTTGTGTAGATATAAATACAGCCCTTTGAGTAGTACATGGCTACAACGAATAACATTCTTAGGAGGGTGTACTAGTGGAGGCAGACTCAGTCTCCATTATGTAGTTTTTAGATTATTTGTAATCGCTGAGTTCATCCTCATATAGTAAGCAAATATTACCATTTTGAAAAATAGCTTAGTAAATGAAATAAATGGTTGAGCTAGCTGTCTGCCTCCCCCAAAGTGTATGGAATCTAATCATAGTTATCAAAATCGTACGATTCGCGAGTCGAATCGTACGATTCGATTCGATTCAGGGCCATTACGATTCGAATCAGGGGTAGAATCGTAAATGGCTAAAGAATCGGCCGATCCGGGATGGAATCGTACGATTCGGTTTGAATCGTGAATCGTTTTCTTAAACGATTCACTTATTGACCCCACATGTTCCTTTTTTTCAGCCCAACAAAACAAAATAAAAACCTTTTTTTGCCATTACGAAACCCTATTACCAATCCCAAACCATTACGAAGCCAAACCGAAGGTCGTTCTGCAAAATCGAAGGTCGTTTTTGCTACCGAAGCCAAACCGAAGCCCCGTTTTGCTACCGAAGCCAAACCGAAGCCAAATCAAAGATCGTTCTGCCAAACCAAAGCCAAATCGAAGGTCGTTTATTTTCTTTTGCTGTTTTTTTTTGTTTTTTTGTTATAAACCCATACGTTTTTGTTTTTAAGTTCTTTTGATTAATTATTTTTGCTGTTTTTTAAGTTCATTTGCTGTTTTTAAAGTCCATTTTTTTATTTTTAAAGTTCTTTGATTATTTTTAAATTTCATTTTTTTAGGTTCTTTTCTTCCTGTTCTTTTGTTGTTGTTTTTTCTGTTTTTTTCTGTATTTACTTAAACCATATGTATTTGCTTAAATTTTTTAGTTATTGTTTGAGTCGTTTATTAAATAAATTGATATTGAGTTATGTTTTAGTTTTGTTTTTGACATTTTTAAGCTTAAAACGATTGAGAACATGGGCCACGGTTAACTTTTGTGCTATATTTTGGTATATTATCATGTGCTACGATTAGTTGTTTGTCATACTATGCTTAATTATCAATTCTATAGTGTCAAATCCCATTTACGTATGTTTTATTTCATTTTTATCATTTGATTCCGATTCGACCGGTTCGATTCACGATTCGCGATTCGGGGGGTAAACGATTCACGATACGATTCACGATTTGACAACTATGAATCTAATGCTTGGGGATCAACCGGAGCACCCTTTTCGCTATTTTAGTAAGAGTATAGAATTCTTGTTAGCTAGCACTAATGCAGGGAAGACTAAATGAATTCCAGTAGAAAGGATTGTTTCTGTTAAATGCCAATTGGAGGCATTTAACAGATTTCTCAGAAAAATAAATGTTTTTGTGCTCTTTCAGCCATTGGAGGAAAGTGAGTTTTTTTATTGGACATATAAGGGAAATAACAGTTTATTATGTCCCTTTGAAGATTTGTTCACATAGGTTATATTTACTTCCAGTTTATTTTGTCACATGTTCTTTTGCTATTCATTTTGAAACTTCTGTTTTATCTTTTATTTCCGTAGAGAAAGAATGAAGATTTGGTATGGTCTATGTGGAACATTTTTTGAAAGGGCAGAAAATTACTAAAAAAAAGTGCCAAGTTTGAAAATTTTACTGGCCGCAACTTATAAGGTGAGGCTACTTAAAATTATATGGATTAAAACTTGCATAGACGTTCCCAAAGAGATAAAGTTGATTGGAAATGGAAAAAGAGCAGTGGCAGCAGAAAAACAAAAAAGACACAAGGTTGAAATATAACAGGTCCAACACAAAATATCCTTTGCTATTCCATGGACATAAAATTGCTCAAGTTTGTCCAAAAAATCTTTTGACAATGCCAAATGTATCCTACAATCACCAACAGCTCACAGGCTCCAACAAAATAAGTCTTGGACGCCTGATGAATAATCATTTCCATTATAGAACTTAAATATAAGAATAAATTAAATCATTAAATACAGGGCATATATTAAACCTTTACATAACGTTTTGCTCAATAGTCTTTCCCTTCAATGCTTGCTACTTCTTTACGAAACCAAAGGGTATTGCTATGGCATGTAGCAGCAATACTTTAAAGGTTTGAACCACGATAAATTGTTTTTTTAAAGATACAATTATCAACCCTCTCAATTTTCAAATTGCTCCTCCTCCTTGCCAAATGAACATGACGATAATGAGAACTGTTCTCAGATCTTGTTCGTCACTTGTCTGCAGTTTGAAGCGTTTTTAGGAGAGTTAAGCATGAGCATTGCGCGAATGTCATCACGATACGGATATGGAGATATGACAAAAATTTTAAAAACTAGGATACAATATATGCTAATAAAATAATACTATAATATAATATGTTTTTACATATATTAGAACTTTACTAATTGTGTAATTGCATGAATAATATGTTTAAAAAATATTTAAGTTAATAACAGTTGTGTAAAAGACAAAAATAACAATTCATATATACATCATAAATGCTCAAACATTGTTTACTACAGAAACTAGTTATTATAGTTTATGACTTTCTGTAATATTCCGGAATGAGATAAATGACTAATTTTTGTTTAGCTTACGAAAAATACTTTACGTTTGACAATTTTTTTGAAATTACAAAATAGCCTTATTCAAATATTGCAAAAGTGTCCTCATCATAATTCGAAGTATCTCCCCATACCAGTATCCGAAAATAATAAATAAATCAGGATGCATGTCCATGTATCTGGATTTATTATTTATTTTTCAAATACGCGTTTGATACGTATCAGGCAGGTATCTGTGTATCCGTGTATCCGATACCTTCGGTTTGTGAACCTAACAAAGTACCGGTGCTTCATAGGCATCATCACAAGCATCGGAAAGGACCAGAATGGTATGACCAAGGAGGCATTGTTTTATATATGTGATAACTAATTAAGCACCAGAACATTCACCTTTCCCCCAAGCGACTCTTCACATTTTGATGAGAAACATCATTATCATTGTTATTATTCGATATCCGTTTTTACCTTTGTTCTCTGCAAATCAAAATCGATAAGCATAAAATTTGGCAGCCTCATCATAACAATAATAACTAGCCCAAAATACCAGAATAAAATACGAATAGATGACCAGGCGATTGGGTCTTTTTAGTTATATCGTTTTTACCCACTCCATCCCCGCCCCTAACCAAAACAAAAGAAAACACACAGCACCACAAAATTAATTAAGTAAGCTGCTAACAAATTGCACTATCCAAACAAAGTGATCTTATAAAGCAGTAAAAATGGTAATTTGTATGAAATTACTATATTTTTTTGCAAAATTACGCAGACACTAAGGAATCAGTTTTGTTTTTAAAACATTGGGTTCCTAAGAGTAATAGCAATCAAAGTCGTGCAGTGATTTTTAAGGATTAGATAGATGCGTAATGCTTTTGCAATTCAATATATGTTTGTTAGTGTTATTTTTAACCTATTGAACATCAAAGTTTTGTTTTGAAAAACAAAGATTTTTTCTTAAATGGGCTGTGTTTCTTATATCTTGAATTCATGCTGATTATGTAATCATAAATAAGAGTATGTATCTCATGTTATTGTGAACTTCAACCACCTTAGATTGAATTACCCTGATTGGTAATAGGAATAATCTGTCTCAATGGTATACATTCCGCATTCAGTAGCCATTGTTGATCCATCCTAAAAAGATAGGGCTTCTCCTTGGTTGTCATTAATATAAGTCTATGAACAACCTTTCCAAGTAGTGGTAGGAATAACCGGTCACCACTATTATACGTGCCTCGTTTAGTTATTTTCACATCTTTCCTAAATATATTTATCATGAATTTTTTTTCTAAATATTTGATTGAAAAGTATTATGGTTTAGTTATATTACATTTTAGGACCAGCTGGTCCTCGGGTGCCAATCTGATGGAACTCATTGGGCATGATGCCGATTGATGCCCCATTGTTTAGTTTAGTTCTGTAGAACACTCGGCCTTCAATGAAAGTTGTTACCCTAAGAGGCCTGTTTGGAAGTTAGGTACTTGGCGATCTGCCTCTGCGAAGGAAATGGATGAAGTGCACTTTCTGGACATATTTCTGATGGGTCCTGCCCAACGAAACCTACCTTCTAGAAGGCAATGTCCGTGATGGCCTCTATTGCCTCTTCTCTTTCATCTGCTGAGAGTCCTATTTGGTCCATCAACTTTGTAATAGAAAGGGAAACCAAGACTTATTTATCCCTCAATGGGGTTGCATATGCTTGCTGTTTCACGACTTTTTCTCCGAAAAAATGAAGCCTTTGTACTTGTGTAAGACCCCAACCACCTAAGAGCAAGGTTCCAAAAAAACGCGGGGCATGACCGAGGCGTGGAGGTCAAGCCCTAATCCTTATAAGCCTAGGCGTAAAAAGGCGTTTAGGCCTTTTTTAATATATTTTAATATTTTAAACCATTGCAAGGCTCTTAAAAATACTAAAATTGTACATACCTTAAAAATATATCAGAATATTTGCAAATTAAAATACTATCTGATTGTTTTGGACGGACGAGATATTGGTTCGGTTGTAAAAAAAGCCTTTAAAATGCGATATCGTTTCACTAAAGCATTTTTGTTTTAAAAAAAAGTGCGTCTTAAGGCTTTTACCAAGAATAAGGCGTAAAAGGCTTGAGGCGGGACGTTTCTCCCAAACCTCAAGCCTAGACGCGCCTTTTAGAACACTGCTAAAGAGACACATCTGTAATGTAAATGAGTGTCAAACGTCACCTCTTGGCACCTGAGTATCAAGCCTCCATTTTGGTGATCATTCAGCCTTTCTTGTCCATCTATTTTTTTTCCCAATAGATTTGGAGTTGATGTAAGTTAAAGCAAAACAACAAAGGCATGCCCAGTTCAGGTGGGCCCATAGTTGAGCTGTTAGAGCTGGGATCAAACGCCTCAGATATGAAACTTTTCCTGGAAAGCTCTTTTAACTGCTTAAGCGCTTCTGGCGGTGGCACCTCAAGAATAGCTTCCGTCTTCTCTACATTGGTCTGCAACCCTTGCTGGCGTACGATAAAGCCAAGGAACTCCCCTCGAGTGACTCTGAAAGCACACTGGAATTTCCTATAGCTCACAAAGACTACTCGAGGGTCCTACTGGTGGGATGCCACATCCTTTGATTTGTTGACTGGATCTGCGACATATAACTCCAGTATTTGGTGCAGCAAATCATGAAAGCTGTTATAGAAGGGTAGCTGGTGATCTGTCTTTGAGAAGGTTATGTATGAGGTGTACTGTCTTGCCATCTTCCTCAGGTGTTGAGTCAAGCGAAACGTTCTTTCGTGTCCGCTGAGAGTCCTATTTATTGCCTGCTAACTTTGTAATAGATATGGAAGGCATAACTTCTTTTTCCTCTCATTTGGGTTTTATATGCTTGCAGTTGCATGACTTCTTTTCTCAACAAAATGCCTCCAAAGTCCCAACAACATATGCTTATGTAAGACCCCACCCATCAAAGAGCCACACTTGCAATGATTAAACAAATTAATAAAGTTTGAAGATAAAAAGTTAATTCAATGAAACTTCAAAAATTAAAAATAAAAAGTTCTGCAAACATGCACGTGTAAAATTGCAAAAATCTAAACCTGAAAACCTACATGGATTTTTTTTAAAAAGAGCTTTGAAAACGAAATGATACTTATGGTTTCATAAGAATGGTTCAATATGGGATCCTGACAAGTTATCATGTGAATAATAAAGGCCAAAAGGTAGTGCCTTGACTTCTCGGCTATGAAAACACGTGTCAAAAAGTGTCTCTCGGCGTCTGAGTATCAAGACTCAGTTTTGGTGCTTAGTCTGCTGAGGTAATACACCAGCATTTCTTGTTCTTTTATTTCTTGAGCGAGATGTGCTTCAATAGATTTAGGAATTGATGTAAGGTAAAGCAACAAGAATGATTCCCCACGAAGTCACCAAGTGTAAAATGGTAGTATTCCAGATGTCAGGCTAAAGTTATTTTGGTAGGCAAGATAGAGTGGTATAGAGATTGAGGGGTAAAGAGGGATAGAGAGATATCTAGAGAGATAAGGAGACATAACTGACTCAATGGAAAGAGCAATGATTCCTGCAAAAGATATTTAATAATAACAACGAAGTCCCGTCAAGAGCAGTGATAATGAAATTGCTATTTAATTGAGAGGAGGCATGCCAAATAGTGTCGACGAAGTAATAAATGTTCGTTCGGGATAAAAGTGGGGTTTGGGGCAAGAGATTGTTTGATACTGAAGGCTTTGAAAAGAATGTTCTCGAGAGTTATGAGGCTCACGGGGAGTGTTAAGGAGAGGATTCTCATAATGCGTGTGTGATAATGAGTTAAGGGGTATTTATAGAGAGGTTTTGGCTGGATGGAAGAGGCGAGGAGTGGTTATCGAGAGTCTAGAATAACATAATATACTCAAGGATTCGGAACTCTGCCTAGTTCGAATAAGGTTAGTGAGATAAATTACATAATGTACATATGAAGTATGAAAAGAGCTACCTAAAAGGATTTCATACACCACGCTAAAAAGGATTTGAATATAGTGTTATTCCTGCTTGAATGCTTTTATTATCTTTCTCAACATAGTGCTTTTTTTTTGGTTGGGGGGGGGGGGGGGGGGGTGCCAGTCTTGGCAATACTTGGAACAAATTTGCCTTGGCTACTGGGATAGAACCCATCTTGGCTTATATCTTTCTCCCCCTATGAAGATAGCACCCATCTCAACTTAGAACTTGGCCTTGACTATGGTATCTAGGGGCGGACAACAGAACCTGTCAACCTGAAGAACCGAACCGAACCAAACCAAACCACCAGGTTTGGTTTGGTTTTTTGACAGCATTGGGTAGGTTCTGGTTCTTTAATTTTAAAAAACCGGTCATATTGGGTTGGTTCTTGGTTTTATACCAAACCCAACCCAACCCAACCCAAATCAAGAACAAACCGATGTGAAACCAATATAAACCGAACCTAAACCTACCCTATATGGAACCAATGTGGAATCAAGCATATATTTTTAATTAATTATATATCATATATATAACAGATAGGTGTAATTATTACAAGTAATAAATAAGATTAGAAGCGGTATTTATCATACATGGAATAAGGGCTTTTATTTGGTCCCAAAACAAAAACCCAATTAATCTCTCTCTCACTCACGGCCAAAAAAAACTCACCGGCCTCCCTCTCACTCACGACTCTAACTATTCTCTCACTTACAACCAAAAAACCCTAATTATTCTTCACTCATGGCCGTTTCTCACTTCGGTCACTGATCATCACTCCGGTCACTTCTAATCATCATCTGATCATCGCTGTTTCTCACTACGATCAATGATCATTACTCTAGTCACTTATGAGATCATCAATATGGTCACTGATTTAATCACTCATACATTTTGAGGTAAGATACACACATATACAATTATATATTATATATCGCATATATGCACATATATAGGTATATATATCGCATATACACACATATTGATCTTGTTATTTACTGGGGCTGGTTTTAGTTTTAATAAACTGCGTGATCTGAATGAGATTTCTTCTTGTTAATTTTCTGTTTTAATAAACTGTGTGATCTTTTAGACCTTTGTTGTTTCATTTTTTCTTCAAATATAATTTCTTCTTGTCAATTTTCATTTATTTATTTTGTCCCTTTTAGAATTTATATGCTCAAAGGCATTGTTGTTTCAATAAATGATTTTCAATAAAGAAACCTGAAGAGACCCAAATAAAAATGAAACTGCAAACCGAACCGAACCAAACCAAACCGAACCATGGTTGGTTTGGTTTGGTTCCACAACATGATTGGTTTGGGTCTGGTTCCAATAATGCGGAACCGAAGTATATAGGTTCTGGTTTAGGTTTTGGTATGGAACCGAACCAAACCTACCCATGTCCACCCCTAATGGTATCTAACCATCTGTGGAGATAGCACTATCTCCGTTTATGTCTTACTTGGCTGTGCCTTACCTACGGGGATAGCATCATAGCACCCATCTCAGCTTGTGTCTTACTCAGTTGTGCCTTTCAAGTACAAGGGGTGTATATGGCTTGAGTTTCTCCTGCGACAGCACAAGGTTATTAACAAGCTGTAAATCCTGTTTGTCACCAAATTTCTTATAATCGATTGGAACCACACAGATAGGGAAAACTGATAATTAGCAAGTCATTTAAGAGACATGATTTTGTGGGAAAATGCGTATAACCAAACGAATCTCCTAGTTATCCTCCTTTATCTAAAGAATAGGTCTATAGAGCTTGTTCATTCTCTGAACTTGTGTCAAATGTTACTGGGAAGAGCAAGGGCCTGTGTTGTTTTTTGTTTTTACTTTTGTACAGAACACGCATCACCTTGAGGTTGTGTTTGGATCACTTGTTTTCCATGAAGCACGGACACTTCTCCGAAGGCCGCGTACGAGTGTCGGACACTCAAAGGACACGGACACGCAAGGGACACGGCTTGGACACGTGGCGTGTCGGGCTTAAAAGGCATTTAAAAATAGTTGGACACGCAAGGGACACAGCTAGGACACGCAAGGTACACGATTGGGACACGTAAGGGACACGGCTGACATAAATATATAATAACTTTAAAAAAAAGGGTCAGGAAACATATGTTTTTTTTTTCCTTTTTCTCACTTGTTTATTTTCAACTGTTTAATCTTTTTTTTTAATCTCTGTTTAATAAATTGCATTAGCCCTATGCATTTTGATAGTTATTATTAGTATGGGATTTAGTATTATTGTGATGTTTGATGTGTAGAATGGATTTAATACTCTTAATGCTTATATGTTTAATGTTGTTCTTAGTATGAGATTAGTATTAATGTGATATTTCATATTTTTTATATATAAAAATAATTATAAAAAATATTTATTTAATCCCGTGTCCCCGTCGTGTCGTGTCCTGATATTTTTAGATTTGCCGTGTCGGCGTGTCCGTGTCAGTGTCCGTGCTACATAGCTTGTTTTTGAAAATTAATTTCTTGAGATGATACCGAATCTTGTTCTTTTCTAGCTTGGAAGTGCCAACTACTGTAAAGCCAGCAAATTCATCCAATATAGTTTCCCTTTAGGTAGATAATTTTGATAAATAGTAAGAATTGTACCTTTTCTGTTGATCAATAATGATTTCAATCACAGTTGGCTCAGAAGTCTCTATATTAAGTCCTTGATTTTTTATCTTTCTTTCTAATTTGATATTCTATTGTTAATTATCAGGAATATAAAGAAAAATTACTGGTTGTAAAAATTGATCATGATGCAAATCCGAAACTGATTGAAGAGTACAAGGTATATGGATTGCCGACTTTGATTCTCTTCAAAAATGGGAAGGAAATTCCTGGGAGCAGAAGGGAAGGTGCGATTACCAAAATAAAGCTCAAGGAGTATGTTGATTCATTGCTAAACTCACTGCCTGTATCATAGATTCCTAACCAACCACAATGTCTTATTGAACCTGTGAAAGGGAAGGATACCCTGTAATCTGTGAAATTTATTTTTCCTATTTATCATATTCTTGCAATGTACAACAAGGCCTGTAATTCTATTGGCTTGTATATTTTGAGTTTGCCATAGGCGAAAGCATAAACTCTAGATCCTCTGAGAATCGTTGTAAAATGTAAGGGCCCGTTTGGTTGCGTAAATTGTTTAATTTTATAATTTGATCAATTTGGAATGAATAGATTGTCGATGTATTCATTTTAAATGGGTTTAAATCTAATTTGTGGTACGTTTGGAAAAAAAAATAGAGTTATTTACACACACACACAGAGCCTACAGAGGTAGTAATAGTAGTATAGTGAGAGTACTCTATGAGAGCGGTGCATTTAAGATTCATGTTATAATTATAAATAATTCAATTTCAAGCTTTTGGTGAAATTGAGTAATTTGAGTTTTTGTGAATCAACATGAATTTATCCATTTTGGAATTTGTTCATTCTTACAACCAAACTCTAATAATAAGGCAATTCATGAATGAGGCCATTTTAAATTGACTAATTTACAATTCTAGGGACAACCAAACAACCCTAATGAAATGATGCCATTTGTAATTGTTTTTGATAGTTTGTATGATATTCGAGGTGGAAGGGCATCTTGTAGCATGCATTATTTCATTTTTCGGGTATGTGCCCCTGAATTTGCTTGGAATAAAACTTAGTTTCTTGGTCAATAATCTTGTCATTGCAATTGGTGGGATATATTATGTAACGTTTGCAAGTAATGTTTCGGAATATGGCTCTCATATAGTTATATTATGCAATAATGGATCAAGGATTTTACTCTAGGGGCGAAATACATTTTATTGTTGGGGTAATAGCTATCAAGTCTCATTCACTTGATTAATGAGGCAAGAGACCCTTTAATTGAGTCAATGGTGTTAAAGGTTCTTTTTTTCCAACTCAGCACATTAAAATGACAAAGACACCCTCAAAATACTTTTCACAACTGGTTACGTCATTTTTTTCAAAAAAAAAATCATCAAATCTTTAAAAATCTATAACATCAAATCAACAAATCCAAAATTCAAAAAATTTATATATTTGGAATCTACTCGTTAAGATCTATCAAACAACTCCAATATTCGATATTTTTTTATGAAAAAATCAAAACAAATAAATTTACTGTTTATGTAAAATCTCCATTTTTCTCGGCGAAAACTCTTTTTTTCTTCAGCTCTGGTAATGTTGTCGCTGACACAGACCAGAAAAAACAAATAAATAGACGAAGAGAGAGAGACTCCAGTGAGAATTCCGGCGACCTCTGGTAAGATTTTTCGGTGGGCTATTTTCGACGAGTTTCCGATGGCGTGGGGGTGGGGGTGGGGGTGAGGGTGGGGTAGGGCTGGAGATGGGGCTGCTAAAGAGAGAAAGAGTGCGGGAGTGCTTGTTTTTAGAGAGAGAGTAAGTGAATTTAAAATGGGTACATGTGATGGTACATTTATCTAAATATATAAGGTCTCTAATGAAAAAGAACTTGGTACATTAAAAAAAGTCAATAGAATTTAATGCATTTTTTACTCAATAAATGGGACTAGTCTTGAATCATCCCTTTTTTATTTCATGTGTCTTATGAAGTTTTTTTTGGTCAGTGTGAGATTTGACTCGTGTTTTTTATCAAAACTTTCGAACACGAAGTCTTGTTCTTTATGCGTCAAAATCACGACTTGTGTTTTTTGTATTGTGTCATTTTATTCGTGTCAAGTTATGCATTATTGGGTGTAGAAGTTAAAAATCATTTTAGTCTTGTATTATGTTTCACATAAAAAACACGATGACGTCTTATGTCTGCTGATACCTTGATAATTCTTGTCGTGTCATATCGTGCCAATACACAATTCCAAAACACCAATTGTCATTTGTCACTCAAATTAGATGGTAATGAAATCGCTAGTTTTGAAATTATGTGCTCAGGCGTTCTGTGAACGTGGATAATGACATGCTTAATTGTGGTGTATAAGAAAATGTTTGTTATTTTCAACTTTACAAATCATGTATATTCAGAGTATAGAAAAATAATTTTAATTTTATTTATTATAGGGTCGTTTCTTTACTTTGGATATATTTTGAAGGTATATATTACCTAAAGTTAAGGTCATTTTAAAGTATATTATATTTTTTGTCAAAAAAGTTGTATACACTTAAAGTGACCTCTTGGGGGTTGGATACAGTTAAATAATGTACGGAAGTAATAATGACAGAATATTGTAAATGGTGCCACACTGTAATTTTTTTTTTTAATACCATGCCACTGCAAATAATTCGGGAGAGGAACCCACATTGATTGACGGCACTCGCTAGGAATCCCTCAATAGCAGGTACGTGGAACCCACCATGGAACCGGTTTTAGCCAATGGTAGTCGGAAAAAACATTGTGAACCCTTGTGAATTGTTTGTAATTTAGAGGAACCTTTAACAAACTCAAAGCCTCAGAACGAGGAAACCCGCAGTCGCAGCAGCCTGCGAGGAACCCTTATGGGTGATAATGCCATCGAGGAACACGATATGATGAAAGGGGGAACTTGCCACTGCAAATAATTCGGGCGGCTACCATGAGCAACCCCTCATCATGAAAAGTCATTCTTTTAAAAGACAACAGTATTAATACTTTGCTCTCTTGTACAGGTAGCCTAGTTGAGCAGGTAGGGCTCAAATAAGCCAGTTGGAATCGCTTGGGAGTTTTGGCCTGGCGGTTGAGGACCAAGGTTTGTTGACCAAGCTCAAGCACTTAGAACTTTAGGATTGAGAGAATACTAGTAGAAAGACATTAGGGTCGCCCAGTCCTCACACACCTCACAGTCAGACACAACCAAGGTGAGCAGCCAAAGGGTTACTCACAAGACAAGAATTGTTTATAAAATGATTTTAAAGGAGAGGGTCCTCTAGGCCCCTCTCAAGAAAAATGATTTTAGAAGGGGGTCCTCAAGACCCCCCTCAAGCTTACAAAGTTTGTACCAAAAGTTACGGTTTCAAAAAATATATACCAAATCAGATATTTTGTCTCCATTAGGAGACATATTTGCTTTTTGACTTTGGTTTGCACCAGGTGGCACCTGTCTGAGGGGACAGGCTGTTGCACACAGGTAGGGACAAATGATACACTGCATACCTTGTCCCTCACTAACCCTCTAAGTATTTGGCGCCAAAAGTGTTAACTCAGTCCTAGTGCCCAAGTATAAATAGGACCCCTGGGCAAGGTCAAGAAGAGATAGAAAAACTGAATAGTACTATTACTCTGTCAAAATACACCAAAACTTCCTAGTATTCTCTCCCTGCTCTCTCTCTAGTGCGAAGTGCCTTATTCTTTCACTCCTCACTGACAGCCATCATTCTCAGGAGCTCTTCTTGAGAAAGTTGTTATTCTTGTCGTGGAAGTTCATCTTCTTGCAGGGAGGGAGTTCCAGCTTGAGCTCCATTTTTACCAAAAGGAGAAGGTTTAATCAGAATCTGCTCCAGAATTTCTTGAGAACCTTACAGACAGCGTCCATTGCAGTGGGTCACGCCTCACCCTTTCCAGTTATTCATAGACTTCAGTCTCACTACCCTCTTACATTTAACGACTCTGCTGGGGAGGTATTCTTGCTTTAGTGGACAAAGAAGGTTTCAACATTTCTAAGCAGCTAGTTTTTTAAGACACTCCATCTAGGAATGGAGCTCACAGTGACCAGACTACTCAGGAAAAGTGGTGCGATCGGAGCCAAGGCGCCTTCTCCTCAGAGAGGGCAGACCAGCTCGCCGGCAGCGGCTCCGATGGCAAGTATGAATCTTATGACAATGTTTTTTGACTTCTTGAAGCAAAATAACGTATACCTATCAAGTTTGGATCAAGGTTGCGTAACACCAGCTGCTTCCCCTTAAGGAAGGGTAGCCACCCCAGTTACGATTCTGACATAGACGATTCCGCTACGGAAGGTGGTGCCGGAGAAGGCTATGGCACCATCAGGCTCACCAGCATATAAGAGCATGAGTTTGAAGGAGTCACACTCTAAGGCTGTTACCATAGAGGAGGTGAGGAAGTTTCTCTCCTCCTCTCAGAGGGAGGGTCCTCATCTATATGAGGAGTTACAAGACCCTTACCCACAAGTGGTGAATGAGAAACCATACCCAAATGGGTATGTTCCACCAAAAAATTTCAAGTTCAATGGCAAAGGGAAAAACCCAAGGGTGGTAAAAGTCCCATGAGAGGAACCCTCTGTAATCTGGGTTCCCAACGAGGGACCCCCAGCAACACTAGTTCAAATGAGGAACCTACAATGGAAGAAGGCCCAGGTGAGGAACCTCCCATGCTCAATACCCCTAACATTGGCAGAAGTTGTGGTTGGCGAGGAAACCCCCATTGGCAGGAACCCTTGCGAAGAACCCTCAGCACTATGAATGCTAGTTGAGGAACCCAAGGTCATCACTGTGATGGATATTCCTCCATTTGAGGAACCCTCAACAGAAATAAGGTGCGAGGAACTACCAACAGAAAATCCAATTGAGGCACCCTCAGCAGAAATGGGGTGTGAGGGACTCGCAACAGAAAATCCAAGTGAGGCACCCTCAGCAGAAATGCGGTGTGTGGAACCCCCAGTAGAAGCATTGGGCGAGGAACCCTTAGCCAAAAATCTACGCTAGCAACCACTTGCAATGGAGAGTTTTCGCGAGGAATCCTCTTCAGCAAACTGTGGTCGCGAGGAACTCTTTTCAGCTAACCTAAAAAATGAGGAACCCAAAGTGGGTAAATGAGGAACCCGTTGCCACGAGTGCAAAAGTATCGGACGAGGAAATTGTCACCATAAAAAAACCCTGTCGAGGGACCCACCTCAGCCAACAGTGGTCGCGAGGAACCCTCCTTATCCAAAGCAGTAGACGAGGAACCCATGGTCATCTTAATATGGTGCGAGGGACCTCTCCAGAGAAAATACTCAGACGAGGAACAGAATGAGGAACTCCCTATGTCCAAACTCGCGCTTAAGGAACCAGCTGTCATAATAAATGAGGTCAAGGAAGCCTCCTTAGCTAAGGATGGTGGCGAGGAACCCAGAAACTTGTACCCCTCGTTAGCCCAGGGTAATCGCGTGGAACCCACCAACGAGGAACCAGTTTCAGCCAATGGTGGTCGGAAAAAAAATTATGAACCCTTGTGAGTTGTTTGTGATCATGAGGAACCTTCAACAAACTCAAAGCCTCAGAACGAGGAAACTCGCAGTCGCAGTAGCGTGCGAGGAACCCTTATGGGTGATAATGCCCTTGAGGAACTCGGTATGGTGAAAGGGGGAACTTGCCACTATAAATAATTTGGGCGAGGAACCCAAATTGATTGACGACACTCGTGAGGAACCCGCAGCATGCGAGGAATCCCTCGATAGAAGGTGTGTGGAACCCACCAACGAGGAACCAGTTTCAGCCAATGGTGGTCGAAAAAAATTGTGAACCCTTGTGAGTTGTTTGTGATCATGAGGAACCTTCAACAAACTCAAAGCCTCAGAACGAGGAAACCCGCAGTCGTAGCAGCCTGCGAGGAACCCTTTTGGGTGATAATGCCATCGAGGAACCCGATATGGTGAAAGGGGGAACTTGCCACTGCAAATAATTCGGGCGAGGAACCCACATTGATTGACGGCACTCACGAGGAACCTGCATCGTGCGAAGAATCCCTCGTAACCTTGACATCATGAATTTTTGCTCGACATCATAAGTCAAGAATTGTTGCTCAACATCACGAATCAAGCCGTGGTGCCTCACAGTACATTTTTACTTGTTGGTATACAAAGAAGTCATGTCTCATGGGCCACAGTCACAAAGGTTCCCAATAAGGAACCCCCATATTCAAAGTCTCAGACGATGAAACCACAAGTGCACAAAATTCAAACGAGGAACCCCCTGAAGCATTTAAACTCAAAAAAGTAGAAGCAGTCAGAATATAGGCAGAAGGGCCTAAAGTCTCTCAACAAAAGGTGGGCCTAAAGTCTCTCAACAAAAGGTACACCAGACTAATGTTTTCTCTTCCTTAATAGAATAATAGAACCCCTACTAGATTAGAAAAGGGTCCATGACATGAAGGTCTTTCCACATTATACTTGGAGGAATATCCATCCCAAGGGAAAAGTATACTGAGAAAAGTCCTTACTGACACAACAGGTAAATTTTTTTTACACCAGACCAGTAGGAGGTTATCCTCTTAGTAATAATAATAATAAAAGAAAAAATTCACTACATTTTTTTTATTATTATTCCATACATATTTATAGCCTAGAGAACAAGTCCTAACCTCTGCTCTCAAGAAAAAAAAATACTGGACCAGTTTTCAGAAAATATGGAGAAGTTGGTCTACCCCCTCTCTAAACTTGTTATATTTCTAAGACAAAAAGGTTCCTAAGAAAAGTTTGGAACAAGGACCCTACAGACCAAGGGAATTTTTCACTGTAAAGAAATAATTATTTCTTTACTTATTATGATATATGTGAAATTTTATTCAAACTATGTGGGAAGGAGAAGGGTTAACCCCATCTCCTAGTTACTCCCTAAGAAATGCATGTGCATAACAAAATACCCACAGTCACTTGGGGTTGCTCTAAAAAGTACCCCGCAGTTAGAGGGGAAACTTTCAAATTTTAACTTGCTCAGTAATATGCAAGTACCCCGCAGTTAGAGGGGCAGCTTCCAGATTTTAACTTGCTCAGTAATATGCAAGTACCCCGCAGTTAGAGGGGCATCTTCCAGATTTTAACTTGCTCAGTTATATGCAAGTACCCCACAGTTAGATGGTCAGTTTCTAAATTTTAACTTGCTCAGTTATATGTAAGTACCCCGCAGTTAGAGGGGAAACTTCAAAATTTTAACTTGCTCAGTTATATGTAAGTACCCCACAGCTAGAGGGGTAGCTTCCAAATTTTAACTTGCTCAGTTATATGCAAGTATCCCGCAGTTAGAGGGGCAGCTTCAAAATTTTAACTTGCTCAGTTATATGTAAGTATCCCGCAGTTAGAGGGGTAGCTTCAAAATTTTAACTTGCTCAAATATATGCAAGTATCCCACATCTAGAAGGGCCGCTTATAAATTTTAACTTGCTCAGTTATATGTAAGTACCCCATAGCTAGAGGGGCAGCTTCCAGATTTTAACTTGCTCAATTATATGCAAGTACCCCGCAGTTAGAGGGGAAGATTCAAAAATAATAACTTGCGCAGCTCATATACAAGTACCCCGCAGTTAGAGGGGTAGCTTCAGAAATAATAACTTGCTCAGCTCATATGCAAGTATCCCGCAGTTAGAGGGGTAGTTTTAAAATTTAACTTGCTCAGTTGTATGCAAGTACCCCGCAGCTAGAGGGGTAGCTCCAAAATTTTAACCTGCTTTCCTATATGCAAGTACCCCATAGACCACGGGCAAGTTCAATCTTAAAGTTCTCCCAAAAAATAGAGCAACTCAGAGTATTGAGCAAGTGCCAAGTATGCATATAAGGTACGACACTTTAGTACCTAAGGGCTCCAAGGCCACCGGAGTGCTCACAGTCTTGAGCAAGTGCCAAGCATAAATATAAGGTACGAAAATTTAGTACCTTAAGCTCCAAAGGCACCGGAGCGCTCACAGTCTTGAGCAAGTGCCAAGTATAAATATAAGGTGCGATAGTTTAGTACCTAAGGTTACAAGGGCACCGAAGCGCTCACAGTCTTGAGCAAATGCCAAGTATAAATATAAGGTACGACAGTTTAGTACCTAAGGCTCCAAGGGAACCAGAGCGCTCACAGTCTTGAGCAAGTGTCAAGTATAAATGCAAGGTACGACATTTTAGTACCTCAGGCTCCAAGGGTATAGGAGCGCTCATAATATTGAGCAACTGTCAAGTATAAATATAAGGTATGATAGTTTAGTACCTAAGGCTCCAAGGGCACCGAAGCGCTCACAGTTTTGAGCAAGTACCAAGTATAAATACAAGGTACGACATTTTAGTACCTCGGGCTCCAAGAGAGGGCATAGGAGCGCTCATAATATTGAGCAACTGTCAAGTATAAATAAAAGGTATAATAATTTAGTACTTGGGACTCCAAGGGCATCGGAGAGCTCATACTATTAACCTGTATTTTGCTCGAGAGGGGGATAATGTTGAGAAGTCCTCAAGCCAGTAAACAAAGAGGGAAATCTTGATTATGATATGTCGTGCACAAGTCTCTCCACACTACAAGACACTTCTGCACGATGGGGCTAATATTGAGAAGTCCTCAAGCCAGCGAACAAATAGTGAAATAGCCTGGAGAGTGGGGATCCACTTAGAGTGGCTCCACCTACCCAAGATCGCAAGTTTGACAGAAAATAGCCTAGGGCGAGGGGATCCACCTTGAGTGGCCCTTCTTTCCAAACTTGATGCTACAGAAAATGACTCAGGGCAAGGGGGCCACCACGAGTGGTACGTTCTGCCAAGATCAAGATAAGAAATAACTTATGGCGAGGGAGTCCACTTCGAGTGGCCCCTCTGCCAAGACCAACACAAGTAACAGTTTAAGGATGAGGTAGTCCACCACAAATGGCCCCTATGTCAAGATTACAACAAGAAATAGTTTATGTCGAGGGAGTCCACCACGAGTGGCCCCTCGACCAAGAGCAATGTTACAAAATAGCGAGTGGTAAGAGGGTCCACCATGAGTGTCCCCTCAGCTACAATCGAAGGCACGAACAGTTTATGGCGAGGGAGTTCACTTCCCGAGTGACCCCTCTGCCAAAGACAAATACAAAGAGGAAAACCCGGGGGGGCTTGAGGAGTGACCCATCTACCAAAGACATACATAGAAATGATAGGGTCTAGCCCCAATGGCTCCCCCTCACTGCATAAATTGGAAACAAGGTAAAATGAGTTAGGGCGAGGGGACTCACCTCGAGTGTCCCCTCTTCCCAAAAGTAATGCAGAAAAGAGAATGACTAAGGATGAGGAAGTCCACCACTAGGGACCTCTTAATCACTCCAAATCGAACAGTGTAATGATGTAAAAGCGTGAAACTTTTGCATTCCAAGATGAAGTGATTGTTTCGTACAAAACCCTTTGGTCTACCCAACAAAAAGATTTTTGTATGAGGGGACAAATGTAGAGGGGTGTCCAGCTGCTATTCTAGAATAGCCAAGGGCTAGTGAGCCCACCTAGAGAGGCCCTACTGCCCAAGTTAGCAAGAAAATATAAGATCAAGGGGTCCACGTTGAGTGGCCCTATGACGAGGTGTAAAACCTGGATGAGGGGACACAGAGCAAGCAACCCCTCTACCCAAGATAGAAGGCCACAAACAAAGGACAAGGATTAGGGGCTCACTGTGAGCAACCTCTCTACCCAAGATAGAAGGCCACATACAAAGGCTAAGGACGAGGGGCTCACTGTGAGCAACCCCTCTATCTGAGATTGAAGGCCACAGATAAAGGCTAAGGACGAGGGGCTTACTGTGAGCAACCCCTCTACCCAAGATAGAAGTCCACAAAAAAAGGCTAAGGACGAGGGGCTCACTGTGAGCAACCCCTCTACCCAAGATAGAAAGCCACAGACAATGGCCAAGGATGAGGGGCTCACCATGAGCAACCCCTCTAAACAGGATAGCAGGCTACAGAAAAAGGCCAAGGACGAGGGGCTCACTATGAGTAACCCCTTTAAACAAGATATAAGGCCGTAGAAAAAGGCCAAAGATGAGGGGCTCACCGCGAGCAACCCCTCTGCCCAAGTTGATACCCGGATAAGGAGGTCCACCATAAGTGGCTCTTCTATAAAACCTGGGATGAAGTGACAGAGCATTTAATGACCCTAGGGGGAATGATGAAGGAACCCTAGGGTCCCTTAAAATTAAAAATTGAATTTATGGTGTACAAAGACTTTTGGTCTGTCCAACATAAAAGACTTTGCACGAGGGGTTAATGTAAAAGGGTGTTTCAAGATTGACCACTATATTTTGGGGTGAGGGACCCTCAAATACCCCTCCGTAGTCTTCAAGAAATATAAGGTTGAGGAACCCCCGGGGTCCCTCAACAGTAGAAAATTCATATTGAGAAGGAACCCCCCTAGGGTCCCCGCAAAAACTCATATTCAGAAGGAACCCCCCACACACACACCAGGGTCCCGACAAAAACTCATATTAAGAAGGAACCCCACCTAGGGTCCCAGCAGAAACTCATATTGAGAAGGAACCCACCCCCCACCCCCGAGTCCCGGCAGAAACTCATATTGAGAAGGAACCCCACCCAGGATCCCGGTAGAAACTCATATTGATAAGGAACCCCACCCAGGGTCCCGACGGAAACTCATATTGGTGCAGGAACTTAGGCCCCCTAACCGCAGAAAATGCATAATTGGTGAAAGTTCACCCAAGGTCCCTCGACCGCAGAGAATTCATATTGGTGCGAAAACCTAGGCCCCTTGACCGCAAAAAATGCATAATTGGTGAAAGTGCACCCAAGGTCCCTTGACCGCAGAGAATTCATATTGGTGAGGGAACCTAGGCCCCCTGACCGCAGAAAATGCATAATTGATGAAAGTGCACCCAATATTCCTCAACCACAGAGAATCCATATTGGTACGGGAACCTAGGCTCCCTGATCGCGAAAAATGCATAATCGGTGAAAGAGCACTCAGGGTTCCTCAAATACAAAAAAGTCATATTGGTGAAGGAACCTCTAGGGTCCCTCGACCAATACCCGAGGCAGAGACCCCGGAATCAGGGAGTGGCTACCATGAGCAACCCCTCATAATGAAAAGGCATTATTTTAAAGAACGACAGTATTAAAACTTTTCTTTCTTGTATAGGTAGCCTAGTTGAGCAGGCAGGGCTCAAATAGGCTAGTTGGAATCTCTTGGGAGTTTTGGCTTGGCGGCTGAGGAACAAGGTTTATTGAGCAAGCTCAACCACTTAGAACTTTAGGATTGAGAGAATACTAGTAGAAAGGCCCTAGGGTCGCCCAGTCCTCACACACCTCACAGTCAGACACAATCAGGGTGAGCAGCCAAAGGGTTACTCACAAGACAAGACTTGTTTATAAAATGATTTTAAAGGAGAGGGTCCTCTAGACCCCTCTCAAGAAAAATGATTTTAGAAGGGGGTCCTCAAGACCCCCCTCAAGCTTACAAAGATTTTAGAGGAGGTGGTCCTTGAGACCCCCCTCAAGTTTACAAAGTTTTTACCAAAAGTTACCGTTTTAAAAGATATTTACCAAATCAGATATTTTGTCTCCATTATGAGGCATATTTGCTTTTTTACTTTAGTTTGCACCAGGTGGCACCTATCCGAGGGGACAGGCTGTTGCACACGGGTAGGGATAAATGGTACACTGCAGACCTTGTCCCTTACCAACCCTCTAAGTTTTTGGCACCAACAATGCCAACTCAGCCCTAGTCCCCAAGTATAAATAGGACCCCTGGTCAAGGTCAAGAAGAGATAGGAAAACTGAATAGCATTGTTACTCTGTCAAAATCAAACTAGAACTTCCGAGTATTCTCTCCCTGCTCTCTCTCTAGTGCTAAGCTCTTTGTTCTTTCACTCCTCACTGACAACCATCATTCTCAGAAGCTCTTCTTAAGAAAGTTACTATTCTTGTTGTGGAATTTCATCTTCTTGCATGGAGAGAGTTATAGCTTGCGATTCATTTTTACCAAAAGGAGAAGGTTTCATCAGAAGTTACTCCAAAAGTTCTTGAGAACCTTACAGACAGCGTCCATTAGAGTGGGTCACGCCTCACCCATTCCCGTTATTCATAGACCCCAGTCTCACTACCCTCTTACAATGCCTTTCTTTCAAAAGGAAATAATAATTACATAATATTTTACTCCATCTATTTTTACACCCATTCATTAATAATAAAGTTATCAACTTATTTTGCATAATGTCAATTTTATTAAATGCCATATAATAATTAGATCAAACATTTTCAAGGTTGTAGCATATTGGAGAATGTATAACTAGGAAGGAACATAAGATGGTGTTTAAGTGAGCATATATCACTTAGGTGATTAAAGTGCTAGATGGGGAGGAATGTACTTGTAGTTTTGTTGTATCACTCATTATTAATTTTTGGCCAAGTTATGAAGCCTTAAGACCAAAACTTTATATTGTTTCTTTTTCCTTCTTTGTAAGAGCCACCGATGAAAGACTATTTCTTTTATTGCAAATAAATATAATATCAAGGGTATCAGCCACCCACCCACCCTCCTTACGAAAAAAGGTATTCACACACATATGAGAACTCCATGTTATTCTAAACGCCATTGGATACCTAAAAATATTGTCCATGATATATTGCGCACTGTATAATATTGCCTCATTTCTAGGAAATTCACTAAGACATAACTTACGTAAATTAAAAAAAAAGTACAATGCACACAATGTATAACAAGACGACACTCATTCTAATTTGAAATAATAAGGAAGATTACATTTAAACTAGCGAGATCCAAATTTTTCCACACCTTGCTTAAAAGAAATATTTCATTGAATTTCGAAGAGATCTTATTTGGTTTGAGGATCCGAAGGATGAAGTACTATTATTTGAAATTATTAAAACCAGGTAGCTAGAATACTGGCAAGCCCATTAAAAAACACTAGTTTATTGGTATAATTAAGAAACCAAATTAAGTTAAGAAATTGGTTTTCAAGACAAAAAATATTAACATCCAAACTCCAAGAAAATTTAATAAAAATATATCACAAAAGGCGAATGGATTCCATATCGACATGACAAAACAAAAAAGTTGCAATCATTGGAGTTCCAAGCCTTCAAGGCAGCGAAATATTTAAAGCATAGTAATAGGGGACATATAAGTTATAAATTTATGATAAGTGTCCTACATGTACTGATAAAAAGCTCGGTCTTAATCTAGATGATCTTGCTCTTTTAAAAGTCTCAGAGCAAAGGCCTCCTGGTTCAACAACCTCCGAAGGAATTGACTTGTTCCTCTAATTCATCATGTCTCGAAGTAATTTGAATAGCAGTCATAAAGGGATTAGGATCATTATCATCAAGCGAAACATTAAAAAGTTCAATATATATATTCTCAAGATATTCTTGTGACACCCCGCCCAATTAAAAACTGGGTGATCAGTCCATTATTAAATCAAAAGAGGTTTCTCATCTGGTTCATTCTTAGCATCACCGTCGAAAACTTTTTAAAACTTACTAATCACCTAGTATTCATAAAGCTGATGTCAAAAATTTTAATCTTTTTATTAAAACAACGACAACAGTAGTATAAATATAAATTTAAACCATTCACACAATCAATGAGTCTAAATCAATATTGCATATAAATAAAAGACTGGCCGAATAAACACTCGGCTAAAAATCTGGAAATCCAAAATAATAATCCAACAAAAATAATATACTGAGTACAAACTTTGACTGAAATAAAATAGCTGGGGAAATATGCCCAAATGAAATAACTGAGTTACATCCTGCTCTAGGGATGAAATGACTAAAGCGACTAAGTCCAAATCCTGCAACATCCACACCTGCTGCAGCTACGCATCCCTGGAACAAATCATCAAGTTTAGCGTCCTTGTGACTAGACACCTAAAAGGTTTTGAAAATATTTTTTTTCAAGAACGGGTTAGAGCCCAAATCCTTTTGAAAATATTTTGCAAGTGAATTAAAATGCAACAATTAAAATGCATGAATGTTCTTCATATTTAAATTAGTGTCGCACTCAGTTGAGATACTCCTCACTCCTCATCTAAAGTGCACACCTAACGCTAATTCCTAACCCTCCTAGTTACATTATCCCGTTTAACTAGTCTTGTCTTTAAGCTCCTTGACACTCTACTCTAACCCGAGTAGATTAGTACTTTTACTTCATAAGTTATATATCACATTAACATAATTAATCATGTTTTAATGCACTATATAATAGTCTCACTAGTTATATACAAGACATCCCTTTTTACTTTATGTAATTTGTCCATATATAAAATATCTACTCTCTTATATACATATATACTCAATATAGTTACACTTCATGTATTTTACTCGTATAAATATACACGCTATATACATATCATCATATTATAATATTCATACATGTGTCGTATATATATATTACTCCTCCCTAGTAGGCACTCACCGGATGTTCTCTAAAATGCTATCACCCTTGGTATACTCATCCATCCGGACACCCCGATTCGATCAGCTCCCCGAATCAGTGAAACAAAAATAAACGTAGCGGAGGCAGCCATAGCTCCTTCACCGAGAGTGAAACTGAATCATACCCAAAGCGGTTCACCTCTGAAAAATAAATCACCCAATAGAATCCTGGACGACTACGACATGTGGACTATATTCGCCCTACATTCACTAGCCACGGGATTCACCCACATCGCGCAACCTCATGTGATAGAACTAGAGGGGTATGTCTTCCTATAAATATTATTCACACCAATATTTATAAAGCACACACACACACACACACACACACACACACACACACACATATATATATATATATATATAATCACCGTATATACATATTTAATTTAAACCCGGCTAATCCATGACCAATCCCCATAGCACTAGCCTAAAATATTCGACTCAATTTTTCGACTCTAAACTTTAATTAATTTGCACTTTAATTAATTCAATTAACATAGTGTCACTCAACCAAAATACCCGGACGCTTTCCCTTGACCCGTAATTCACTTCTTAAAATTTATCACCTCGAATTCCATATCTAGGTCTTTTATCTCCACCCATTTATCTATACTCATTCCCTTTTTATAATCCCTAAACATAATAGGATAAATCCCCTACTGATGAAACTCACTTTTTTAATCCCCCCCCCCCCCAAAAAAAAAATATCCTCTCCGGCAAAAAGGAAAACTGTTTGATCCATTAAAACATCTCCGGTCAGAAGGAAAAATTAAGCCGAATTGGGTCGGAAATTTTCACGTTGATCGAACGATGCACCATGTCATTCGAACGACAGGTAACATCGCTAGAACCATACCCAAGTCGTTCGAATGACCCCCTGGATTCCTCACCTTCATCTTCCTGCGAACCCTTCCGCTATGGATGAAAACCTTAAGCCTTTTATAACCATAACTTCCTTATGTCCCCTTAATACTTTATCGATTCTAACATATTTTTACAACCCAAATCCATCTTTAACTAATAACCCATTTTGATAACTACTGATCAAACTTTATCATTGACAGAGTACGATTTTGTTTTCTCCAAATTTTATGACTCTGAATACACGATTCTACAATACCTCTGGCCCAAATTGATTTCACTCATCCTAAATTTAACAAGATAACATCTGAGTCTTATATTCATAAGTCTAAATCCTCAACAGTACGCTAGAGATTAATCTTTCATAATACCAAAATTTACACGTAAGGCTCCATGAATTGAAAACTCAATTTACATGCCAACCCAACCTGAAACAATGAATTTTTATCACACCCACTATGATATGAATCAATTATCATAAATTTACACTGAAGCACATTAACCACTTTCCTGTATATAATTTGTAGTGTCTGATTCTTTTTATGAAGATGATGGATTGGACTCCCAAAAGCTCCCAAAGTTAGCCTATGTTCTTCTCTAGAGAATTAGGCTTTCTCTTTGAATTGTGTCTGTCACAATTCCTCTAATTTGGGTTTTATGATATTTTTCTTCTAGAGTTGTGTTCACCCCAAACTCTCAAACTTAGGTTTTAATGTGTTAATCCCGAAATTATGCTTGTGGTCCGAGTTAAAATGGCCCAAACACCCCCGTATGAGCCCGATTATGCCTAAAAATTCCCCGAGTTCCAATTACTACCCCCGAGCACTCTTTTTCGACTATCTCGACCCTCCAGAATCAATCGCACTCCGAATTGTCATCTGAATTACTTTATAACATTCTTAAATTTTGACCTCAAAATGAGATACGCGCGAAATCTAAAAATGTTTCGAATTAATTAAACCTTAATTCGCCAAATTAAATAAATCCTCAAATTTAAATATTTCTCCAAATCATAAATTTAAATTTCTCAAAATAAAGTAAGTTATATTTCCCCAAAAAATAATTAAATTCAATGTCCTCAAAATTACGAGGTGTTACATATCCATATCATACATGAGGGATTTAATATCCATTTGAAGATCCTCATTAATGTCTATAAATTCTTCAAAAGTAGCCTTTCGAGAAGAAGTCTACTTGAGCCTTAACTATAGGAAGTACTCCTTCATAATGCCTTATAACCTCACTGGACCATTTGAAGTTATTAAGGGTAGTGGCTCGAAGAAGAGCATTTAAAGATAGATGAGAAAAGTCATGCAAGAACTCCATAAACCGAGTTAAACCTGCGTAAGAGGAGGGATATATGAACCACATAGTATTAGTTCAAGGTAGAGGTCGTACCTTGGTGCGATGTCAAGTGTCGTTGCCCAAGCTACTGTTAGTCTCGAATTCGAGAAATTGGAGCAGTCTTTTCATATATAAAACATATGGGGGTAAGACTAGTCGACATCCACCTCTCCCAGACCCTACAGTTAAGCGAAAGCCTTGTACACTGGGTACGACCTTTTATAGCATTAGTTCGTGGTCTATCTTAAAAGTAGAACTTTAGGTCTTCAAAAAATTTCCCCATAAGTTGAGTGGTAATCACAATGGAAGTATTATCATAGGCAAGATCAAAGTTATAGTGACTAACCAAATTCTCAAAAACGTCCAAATCAAAATTGTCCCCAATCATAATGTCAATGGGGGTATCGATCATTTCTCAAAAGGGGGAAAAGATGAAGAAAGGGGGTGAACAGGGGGATTTTAGTGTCGAATCCCTTCAAAGTGAGAATCTTTGAAGGAAGATGATATTGAACATAGCTAAGAAGTCAACATATTAACCTCCATCTTCTTGGATACATCAAAAGGATAATAAGGAGCAACCTTACACGTCCATATGGTTGCACCTTTGGGAACTGGAGACGTTGATGGATAAATTAATTGAGGTTGATAAGTAATGGATATAAATGTCCTTCGACGACGAGAACCAAGGTCTGAGGTGTCGCTAGAAAGCTGTGTTGGAATATCTCAAGGTTGAATAAAAAGGGAGTTAAAATACGAAGGTTCAATCTCAATAATAGGTGCTTGGATATGTATTTTTTTCCAATCATGATTTCAAAGGCTTTTTATATCCTCAGAGTTATCTTCCACAATAGGTTGTAACGAAGGAGCAACAATAGTAGTCCATTCATGGTAGGGTCTAACCCTAAACGTCATAGTGTTCTCAATAATGAACTCGATAACATTAATATTTTGGGAAGATGTCTAATCTGAAGGAGCCAAATAAAGGGCTTCAAAGTCATTTAAAGTTTGTTCCAAAAGACTTTAAGGGCATGGAACGTGATGGTATGAATAAGAGGCATGTGAAACACCTTTGGGAGAAGAAATGGGTAATGGAGGAACATAAACATAGTCATCTTCTTAATTAAAACACATAGTTACGGGATAAAAATAGCTTAGCAAAGCTAGTGAAACAACAAACCGAGAGGAGATGCGGGGAAATTAAAAAGACTAAATGATGAGAATCCATGTAGTCACCTGAAGATCTTAAAAACGGCTAATGCTTTCAAAATGTGATAATTATCACCAAATCCAAAATGTGGGAAGATCAACCAACCTTCAGTTTTCGAAGCTAATGAAGTGAGGCGGTTTAACGTGGGACGAGCAACAATCCAATAGTTAACTTTTTTTCCCATAATTAACTAGTGCGGGGCCTATGTTTACACAACATTTAACCTGCCCATAGATTAGTGAAACATGGAAAATAAATGAGGGAGATACCATGGTCAGGAAGACCTAAAGTGCAATAATAGTTACGTTCATGGAGTGACACGTGGATGCCTAAGGATAATTCATGCGAAAATTGACGCATGTGGGTAGTTACCAAAAGAAAACGGTCACACATGTTGGTATACGTATTTGTTGGGATTCGAAAGAAAATTTCCAACAATTATTCGACTATAACAATTATAACTTGGAGGACTATAAATAATCAATTAGAGGACCAAATCATAGGAGGGATCACCATGAAGAACCCATTTTACTTTACTTACATTATAATTTTATTTATTCTTTTATCAGTATATTTCTTCTTCGAATCAGTTTGTAAGGTTAACTATTTTATTGTTTAGTTGTTTTATCTCCCTTTACGTTTTAAATCCATTTTTTTCTTCTTTAATTGCATTTATTGTTATTTTATTACACATGCCTATTTTAAATTTGTAGTTTAATTTAATTTTAAAGAAAAAAATAATTTAGCACTTCACAAAAAGTCATCTTAATTAAAGCATTCGAGCATAGTATAATTTCTTGATTATTTTTTGGCTAAATATAACCAATTTTGATTGTCAAGACCCATAATCCTTGCTTGGTCCGCTAAAAAATGGTCATAAATCAAGCAGCTAAAATAATGGTTTCTTATTAAAAGTTTGGTATGTTGTTCAATGAGAAGAATAATTGATATTAATATTCAATGGTTCTGGTAAAGACTATGTTGGAATTGTTATCACAAAGAAATATAATTATCAATGTAAATAGTCAAATAATGTTTTTCTAGCATATCTTCTTCTATCATTAGTTAACAACACAATTTCAGTTTTTATGTTATACTAGTTTGTTCTGAATTATACTAAGATAAATATTTGATTGAAACTTATATATAAGTCTAATTTGAACACTTAACTAGTAAGCCATTATATATGTCATATTTATCAAACACCACCAAACCACATTCTAGCCAAACACCCTAACGGGATAAACACAACAGTTACGCCACAAATTGGGATAAAAAGGAATGAAGATCGAAAAGAATAAGAATACATGGGGGAGACGTACTTGTATACATATATAGCGCGTTGGGTGGAGAGTGATATATATATATATATATATATATATATAATAAGAGAGATGAGGGAACCATCCTCGATAGCAAGATCAATTGATTACTATAAGGTTTTGGTTTAACATTGTCCTACTCTGATAGTGAACATTTATTACCACTGTAAATCCTCATGTTCTTCTTCTTGTTATGTATTTCAATTTGCAAACATATGCTCTTGTAGTAAATATTTATTACGAAAAGAATTGCTCAATTATGAGAGAACGAGAGAAAAATCATTGAAAGTGAGGAATCTGTCACCTCTGATAACCAAGACCTCTAGATCAACACGATTATTCTATAATATCTATTACATTTACCCTTTAACCGTAAATATTTATTATTAATGTAAATATCATCTTCTTCTTCTTCTTAACAACACAATGAATATTTACTATTTGTCTATTTTTTCTTTACAGTTTTTTAGTGTTCATGGATATTGAATAGGTTTAAAAAATAGTAATATAAAAAAATGGATTTGTAAACCAAAAGTTGTAGACGCTTGAAGTTTGAAAAAGAAGAAAAAAAAAGTTTAACCGATTTGGAAGCTCTTCCTCCACGTGTTAAGGAAGAGTTGGTTATAAAAGGTTGTTTATGTTAAATATATACCCAAAAACCTAGGAATATGATTTATTTAATGGTTGAATAGTAAGAAGACTATAACAAAAACCTTTGCAAATTGGATTTAAATTAAAATGCCCCAAGATATAAAATATTGAAACCACAAATGTGACCGTTCATAACGAGATTTGGGAGGATACCTGCCATTTGATTGTTATACCACTCTATCAAACTATTCCAAGATTTTCGTAGGAACTTGATAGTGAGATATTCACAATTTAATCATTCATGGATACGGTGGCAAATAAAAATCGCGGATGTTATACCATAAATGTAGAACACCACGTGGATACTCAGAAGATGCCACGTGGTCTCTCAAGGTAAATAAAGATGTCGTCTTCATTATTTAATTTTGCTCGTCCATGTGAAGATATGCTCGGCTCAAATATACTCATGCTCGACCCTGCCATTTCTACCGCCTTGACAGGTGTTTCACATTGTTAATTAACTATGTTATTTGACTAAGTCAATAACTCCCTTACACCAACTTATACACGTAAAGGAAGATCACCAGTCATTTGTATTACGTTTGTGCACGTGAGGAATTTATACACTCGCCCACTCCGATTGTGCTATAACAAACTCATCCTTATATGTCCCACTATGTGTAAACAGTGTAACTGTCTGACCTATAAAGGCACTCCACCTATCCCTTTAATATTCTTTGATAACAGTTTACAAATAACACTGAATTCCATATGATAAGGGATGGAGAGCTATCTCACTAACATCCATATGCAAACCTTAGAGAGAAAACACAAACTAGAGCTTGTATTCATTACCATAAGCAAATAATATCACCATCACTGCACCTGTGGACGTAGGCACCTCTTTGATCCTAACCACATAATACATGTCTTCTCTATTTGTCTCTCACCCCCTTTCTCTCTTTCAATTTAGTATTCCCATAATTAAATCCTTAATCTGTTATTGTTTACTATTGGAAATTCTCTTGCTAAGACATAAAATCCATAAACTAATTTTAGACGATATCATATTGGCGCTGTCTGTGGGAAGTCGACAAGCCATTGTTGTTTCCTACCATTCTTAAGCCTATACACTTCCCCCTTTTTCCAACCATAAGCTCGCAAATTCTGAGAAATGGCAGAAAATCCAGAAAGTAACTGCGCTGCAAAAGCACTTCCCCCCTTTATACAAGGAATTTTGATGAGCTTGCTAAAGGGCTAGGAGGTGATGCAAGAAAGAGTTAAGAAGCTAACGTAGACGTACCAGGCTGGACAGAACAGGCCCACCATGGATCTTGCCACTCCAGGTAAAAAAAGGAACTTTAGAAGGAAGAGGAAAAATGTTGCCTCTAACCC
This sequence comes from Sambucus nigra, assembly GCA_949130495.1. Lineage (NCBI taxonomy): Eukaryota > Viridiplantae > Streptophyta > Magnoliopsida > Dipsacales > Adoxaceae > Sambucus > Sambucus nigra. The sequence continues at coordinate 617,157,027 of OX422215.1, forward strand.
TCTACAGAGATAAGAGGCATGCGTACAAGATGCAAGCCATATAAAACCCACGGAGACAGTGCATCCATACATTTTGGTTCACGAGAGGATAGGTCATACCGCCCCGAAGTCACCTCCTCCCTTAGGTCAATCGTATACGATGATGAGAAATCCTTCTCCGAGGAAAGGCCTAGCGTGCTGGAGCGGCTAAGAAGAGGACCAGCTTTTGATCATTTAGGGACGCATCAAACAAGGGGTCAGCAGTTGATAACTCCCATAACACAATGCGAGTCAGGAAGAATCAGCTCGATCAGTCACTAGGGGATCATAATCCTTGGCCAAATCCAGAACGAGCATAAAAAGATCGGCCCAAGCCGGGCAGGCTTCCAAGAAAGAGATCTCGTTTAAAAGCTGAGGTCGAATAGTCAAGTTCATTGCATGCAGCAAAGGCCAAGCACAAGGAACAACCCCTGAAGGAATCCATCCAGCGACTGGAAGACTATTTGGGAGAAATTATCAGATCTAAGAACCCCCTACACAGGGACTTTATGAAGGGATATCCCTTTGTCTCAGCGATAGTCGATTATTCGATAACAACAAAATTAAAGCCATTAGTCATTACGTCAAGATGCGATGGAAAATTGATCCAATTTTGCGTGTAGAGTAGTACCATGCCACTGCTGATACTACTCTATCCCGTATGAAATGCGATGCCGAGCATTCTATAGTATGATCACTAATTTAGCCTAAATATGGTACAACATCTTTCCACTAGGGTAGATCTCTAGTCCAACAATTGGTCGATCTCTTTGTCAGTAATTTTTATTTTGAGGCCAAGTTGGATAAGAGAGTTACCCATTTGCTCATCGTATGGCAAAAGTCAATGAGACTACGCGTGAATTCATTACTCGCTTCAATAATAAGAAACTTGAGGTCGTATATTATAATGAGTAAACTTCCATAATCGCACTGATGAGTGGGATATAGCCAAGAAAGCTCTTTTGGGCGCTGGCTAAGGACCCACCCAAAATAATGACATAAATCTTAGCCAAGGCAAGTAAAATAATGAACGCCGACGAGGCAATGACAACCAAGGAATCAGATCATCCGAAGGCTGCCTCTAGTAAGAGAAATAAGAAGGAGAATCAGAAAGATAAAAAAAAGTCAAGAAGCCAAAAAAGTACGATGAGTACACCCCTTGACCGTTAGCATTACCACATCCTTACAGAGATCAAAGGAAGCAAGGACCTCGGGTGTTGTGGAAAGCTCAAAGCACTCGCTAACCGGCGTGAGAAGAGAAAATACTATGAGTTTCACAAGAACCACGACCATAACACGGACAATTGCATTTATCTCAAGAAAGAAATTGAGGGTTTAATCAGAAGTGGTAAGCTATCCAAGTATGTGGATAAGGATGGCCGAACATATATAGACGAGCGTAAGGGGAGAAGATGGTCGTAATCCCCATACCAAAAGGCAGATGAGAAGAAAATGGATAATATAAAGACTCAGATGACGGCTTGGATCTTTTAAAAAAGCCAAAGGAGCCAGCCCATGAGGTTAAGATTATCTCCTTCGGATGCCATTTCATCGCTGGTGGGGATGCCGGAGGAGGCGACGAGTTGGTCGACAAAAAAAACTTACCTGAAAGAGGCGAAGGCTTGTGCTTATATCAAGTAGATCAGTGTAATAGGCAATGTGGATACTCGCCCTATAAAGGTGAACAAAGATCGTCTTATTGTTGGGTTTTCCAGGGATGATTTGTCTAAAGTCTTATACTCTAATGACGGCCCTCTAGTTATCACCATGATGGTCCATGAAAGAAAAGTGGCCATGATCCTCATCGATAATGGAAGTTTTGTGGACGTTATATTCTTTAATTACTTCAGAAGGCAGATACTTTACGATAACAAGAAAATGCCATATCATCGCCTTTTGATCGGCTTCTTAGGGTGAGAAAATGTACCCTTTAGGAACAGATGAGTTAGAGGTTACAAGACAACGTTCCAAACAGAAAACGTGCGCTTCTTTAACCTGGATTAAAATATTCTTTCGGCATATAATATTATTCTGGACAGAGTTCGGTTAATTTTTTTTAAAGCCATGCCATCTATAGTTCATCAATGTTTGAAATTCCTAACCCACTACGAAGTAGGTGTGGTCAAGGGGAACTAGATAGAGTCCCAAGAGTGCTACTATACTTCGGCCAACCAGGAGGAATAAAAGAAGTTGACTACGATCTACCAAATTGAATCGATAAATCCGCGGAATGAGGAGAAGCTGGTCAAGGGACAAGTAGTCGAAAAGATCGAATTTATCGTACTCGTTGACGAACACCCAAAGAAGACTGTCCAAATCCATTCATCCTTGGATCCAGAACTCAAGAAAGACCTAGTTAACTTACATAGACAACGAAAGAGCGTATTTTCCTGGAGCTTTATGGCATGCCCAAGATTGACCCAGATTACATATTTCATGAACTAAGCACAGTAAAATATGTTAAATCGATTGAGAAGAAACAATGAGTTTTTGACGCCAAGAAGAATATGGCAGTTCAAGAATAAGTTCATAAGCTACAGAAGGCTAATTTTATAAAGGATATCAAATATCCCGAGTAGCTCTCCATCGTGGTAAAGGTGCACTAGAAAATAACAAATAGCTGATCTGTGACTCCTTAACTGACTTGAATAAAGCTTGCCCTAAAGACCACTACCCACTACCCATGATCGACTAGCTGGTTGATGCCACTTCAGGTCATGAGTTGCTCAGTTTCATAGATGCCTATTATGGGTATAATCATATCAGAATAATGATGAAAGATCAAGAAAAAATATCCTTTATCACTTGGAGAGGCACTTATTGCTATAATGCCATGCCCTTCGATCTAAAAAATGTCATCGCCACCTACCAGAGGTTGGTAAATAAGGTATTTTGAAGATTAAATTGGAAAGAACATAGAGGTATATATCGATGACATGCTCACCAAGAGCATAAGGGGGGTCGATCATGTGAAGGACTTAAACAAACCTTTGATCAGTTGAAAAATCATAAGATGAAGCTTAATCCAACCAAAAGCATATTTAGTGTGAAGGAAGGTATGTTCTTAGGCTTCATTGTCAACCAAAGAGGGATCGAGGCTAATCCTGAGAAGATCTAAGCCTTGATTAATATGGTGTCCCCGATAACAAAGAAGGAGGTGCAAAGATTGACAAGATGCATTTTCGTGCTCAATAGATTCGTCTCTAGAGCTACTGACAAATGCCTTCCATTCTTTAAAGTCTTGAGAAAACCTTTTAAATAGAATGACGAGTGTGATACTGGGTTCCTAGAATTAAATAGATATTTGAGGTCGACACCTCTCTTATCAAGACCAAAATTTGGGAGAAACTCTACCTCTACCTAACCGTATCAAAATCAGCGATTAGTTCAACTCTAGTGAGATAGGAATAAGGGATACAGAGGCCCATATATTACACCAACAAAGCATACTAATGAGCAGAGATCCAGTATCCCAAGCGAGAGAAATTATCCTTTACGCTAATTGAAGCTTCAAGGAGAACGAAACACCACTTTCAGCCCCACACTATTATTGTCTAAATCTACCTTTAAGATGGGTCATTCATAAGCCTGAAAAGTTAGGACGATTAATGGCTTGGGCTGTGGAGCTTGGAAAATATGATATATAATACGAACCTATGACACTTATCAATGGCCAGGCTGTGGCGAACTTCATCGCCGAATTAGCATCTAAAGATAAACCATTCGAGAAGACTCCTCTGGGAGAGAGTTCAACACTCGTGGTAAAGAATACTTTCTACAAAAGAGAGCTCAGTCATAGATGAAACCAAGCGAAAGAGAGCTCACCAGTCAAGAGAGATTAGCAAACCCTTCCGGGAGAGATCTCAACCATGCCGATATCAAGTCAAAATAAAGATATTTAAGAATTATCAACCAAACGAGAAGATTTCGCTCATAACCAGGAGCAGGTGATGAAGTTGTTCAAATATAGAGAGATAACATGAGAAGAATTCGAGCAAGACATCCCCGTGTGGAAACTTTTTATGGATGGCTCATCCCACACCACAAGTAGCGAAGAAGGTCTTATCGTTACTACACTATAAGATGTGGATATGGAATACGCACTCCAATTTCAATTTGAAGCATCCAATAATGAAGTTGAGTATGAGGCGCTCATTATAGGCTTTGAGTTGGCCTCATCATTGGGTGCCGAGCAGGTTTTAGCACACAGTGACTCCCAATTGGTAGTCAATTAATTATTCGGGGTATATGAAGCCATAGAGGAATCCATGGTCAAATACTTGGTCAAAATAAAATGGTGACTGAAAAAATTTCTAGGGGTTAAAATGTTAAGAATCCCCAGAATAAAAAATGCACGAGCAGATGCACTGGCCCGTGTAGCGTCAGCTACCTAAACAGAATTATAAAGAACTGTTCTAATAGAAATACTTATACACCGAAGCACGAATGAGGAATCAATCAACATTATGGAAATAAATCTCAGCCTATCATGGATGGACCCAATATGGGCTTATATTGAAACCAACGCTGTGCCGTCTGACCCAAAAAGAATGAGGAAGCTCCAATACAAAGCAACCAACTATGTATTGGAAAGAATAATCATGTACAAACGAGGATATACAGTCTCATTCATATGATGCGAAGTGAGTAACTTAATCAAAGAATTGCATGAAGGATGTTGCGGGGCACATTCATCAAAAAGCTCAATAGTAAAATAAGTTGCCACTTAGGGATATTATTGGCCCACGATGAAGGTAGACTGTGCTGACTATGCCAGAAAATGTGACAAATGCCAGAAGTACACTAAGATCCACCACACTCCAGGATCCTTTCGTCGATCATATCTCCTTGGCCTTTTATAATCTGGGGAATCGGCTTAGTTGTCTCATTACCTAAGATAAGGGGAAGGTTCAAATATTTAGTGGTTACTATAGATTACTTCACTAAGTAGGTAGAGGCTGAGCCCCTTGTGGAAATGCCATATGAAAGGGTCTTCCAGTTCATCTGGAAGAATATTATTTGCCTTATATGGTATGCCCTATGCCTTCATTACAGAACATGGTACCCAGTTTGATAACCAAGAGTTTGAAGACTATTATATTCTCTCCAAGATACTAAAGTTACATTTTTCCCCAGGCCACCCCGAGTGTAATGGCCAAACTGAGGTCACCAATAAAACTCTACTGGATGGAATCAAGAAGAGATTAGATTATGCAGAAGGAAATTATATCAACGAGTTACATAGTGTCTTATGGGCTTATAGGACCTCCCCCAGGACGATCACGGGAAAAACTCCCTACATGTTAGCCTTCGGCACATAAGCAGTAGTTCCAACTGAGATCGGCCTTCCTAGCCATCGAGTTCTCAATTTTAACTCATCGTGAAGTGAGATGAGGAGGAGGCTAGACCTTGATCTTGTGGAAGAAGTAAGGGAAAATGTCGCATCGAGGCTAGCTTCTTACCAATAAATAACAACTTAATTCTATAATTGAAGAGTAAAACCGAGCAGTCTGAAGGAGGTGACTACGTACTAAAAAAAGTGACCCAAAAAGAAAATAAGCTGAAAACAAACTGGCATGACTCTTATCGCATTTTTAGCGTTATCAGGCCATGAACCTACCGATTTGAGATCTTGGAGGGCGAGCAGTTCAAGAATCCATAGAATTGAGAGCACTTGAGAAAGTATTATATGTAATGTAGTGGGAAAGCTTTTTCTTTTTATCTCGTTATACAATATGTACTTCCCATTTGCTATGAATAAAATTTTGAATTCTGCCATCACTCCCTTTATTTTTTATTTTTATGGGCATGGGATATGTACAAATCAATATACATCACCAAACACTAACCTTCCTGCACAATCTTGTTGCAAGACAGATTACAAACAAGGGGGATTAACATAAGTTTCATGTATGACTTTATTTAACAAACAAGTCATGAATAAGAAGTTGAACTTTGTGTATGACTTCGTTGAACAAGCGAGTCACGAACAAGAAGTCAAGCTTTATGTACGACCTTGTCTTATGACAGGTCGTGAATAAGAAGCACACCCACCAAAATAAAGGGATTCCATGCTTTATGGACGACAAAGATCCGACCATAATCCAACGCAAGGATAATTCCCCATAAACACTTATCGACTAGGGTAATCAGTGTTGACACATAATCTACATCCTTGAGATTATTAGGTTGGCCAAAACACTGGTAGAACCTAGGTTAGGACAACTCAGGTTCATCCACAAATAAAAGGTAGATTCGGTTGGTTGACAACCGACCATACAATCAAAGTACCGGAACATAATATGTGAGTTATTCTAATCAACCAAAGCAATAAGAAAAGTGAATGTACAAGCAATATATATGCAATGCTCATTTATATAAGGTTAAACAAAACATGATATGCCATTATCATAAAAAAGTAGAAGTTCATATCTTCATTATATTTATTTGACAAGATAAAAAAGGGAGGAACTCATTAAATAGAAAGCTTCAAAAAAGGCTTATATTACAGAGGTTTTTGCGTACACGGGCATTACTGTTGCCTGTGAGAGGGTTTAATTTAAGCATAACCTATAGAAAAGCGACTATGTCTTCAAGAATAGGCTCATCAATTGCCATCATCTGCTCGACAGCAACTGCAGTAGCTTCATCATTGTCATTTTGCCACTTGCTCGCCACTTTTGCAATATCTGATAATAGGTCATCACCCTATCCTTCAACTCCTTGTACCCATCCATAAAAAAAGCCAACGCAGTCAACATTTTAGTCAACCAAAGATTTGTACTTGGCTACACCGACTTCTTCAACTGCAGCCAGAGCCTATTTAGCTTTTTCAAGCTCCTAGGTCAGCTTTGTGTTCGTCTGAGTAGATATCTCTAATGCCCGGTTGGATGATGTTAAGTCCTCCTTAGCCTTATTCAAAGCTTCTTCCAAACTCTTTAGTTTGGCATCATCAGTAGCTGATTTGTCCTTAATCTTATTATTCTCCTCCTCAAACGTACTAAGGGCAACATTCTTGGCCACCAACTAGTCGCCCTTCTCTTGAAGCTCCTCATTAACCTTCTCGAGGTCATTCGCAGTTTGCTGCAACTCAAATTTTATCTTCTGATGCTCCTCAACCATCTCTTCATAAGCATAGTTATTGATGACAACCTTTTCTCTCAAGACTACAGATACTGCAACAGTGTGCTAATTAAAGAAGATACATCAATGACTAGACGAGTAAAGGTATAAAATGGAAAGTAGTTGTGATGAATCTTACCACACACAACCTATGATGAATCAATTTCCATAATAAATTCGGGTCATACCCCCTCAGAATTTTGAAGTCTTTACTATAATCATAAAATCCCAACAAGTTGGTGGCATTATTGGCATGATGAAAAATGGATTCAGGATCAATTCTCAACTCCTCGAATAAAATTCTATACGCCAGATCAAATTTAAATTCTTCAACCTCTCTATAGCAAGGGGTAACTCCCTAGCCTCGTACTAGCCGATGAAAAGGTCTTAACTTAGCTGTCCTTAGGACCTTAGGAATATTCTGACTGACAGGGGGCTCAAGAGGTCACTTGTCCCCCAACAACAAGGGCACTGGGTTACATAGGGGCCTTGCCCTTCGATTTTTCTAAGGCAATAATGATTTCCTTAACTTTTTTTTGATTATTCTACTCGATCTGGTTCTTTTCCTACTCGGTCTTCTTCTTCTTGGCCTCTACTCTCTTTTTCTCAACTTTCACCTTCTTCTTCTCAACATCTAACTTCTTCGATGGGCTATCTCCATGGCTTTTCAATTAATATTTTTGGAAGCCATTCCTAGGGTGGATTTTGATGGAGGTTCAAAGGTAGCAAGAGATAAAGCTAGACAAGCAAATAAGTTATAAATGCAAGGAAAAGATGACAAGGACAATTCAAGAAAAGAAGGCGTGATTACTTGCACCAACTTTAGCTTCAGCCTCTAAATCAGTCTTCGACCCAAGGTTAGTCTCAAAGAGCCCATACTCCACCAATGGGACAGTTACTTGCACTGGAGGATACCACGTGGAGGTGTATGATATCCAATAGCAATAAACTTTTTAATAGAAACAAATCTTCAAACTTAGGAGTCTTTTTCACACAATAAGCCTTGACCAAATCCTTAACAACATCAGGAAGTCGTGGTGCCCTCTTTACTGAAATAAACAAAGGGAGAATATCATAATATAACAGTTGATTATAAAATAAGGTATGTAACAGTATAAATATTTACCTATTCTGTTCGACCCATCCCATTCACGGGGAGCCTACACGATCTATCCTTTTCATGACCCCTGGACTACCATTTACCCTGGACGAACACTTATTGGCCTTTCTAACTGTTATTGCTGGTTTGGACGGCCTTAACCATCCTAAAATTATATTTCCTTAGAAGAGAAAAAATAGTAATATTTGGGGGCTTTTGTGCTATCTTTCAGGCCATGAACATACGTAAAAATGTCCCCAATAAGATCAAATTCAATTACGGTTTTTCCAAACCTTATTACCCCCATAGTAGTCCTGTAAGCATTAGGAGGGAGCTTTGTTAGTGTAACACCATATCCACTAAGGATGGACCTGATAATGGGATGTGGGGGTAATCGAAGTCTCACTCAGTGGGACCAAAGAGGAATACATATCTCATCCATATTTGAATTATCATACACGCTCTCTTCACAAATAGGCAACCTAGTTTGGATACCAATAGGTATGATATATTTCTCCCTAAGATGATCCAACTCATATTCAAGGATATAACTAGTATACCACCTTGCATCAGGAGTGGAGGGGTCGTAGGAATTCAAAGAGTATGCAAAATCATAATCATCACCTTCTATCCCATCATCAATAGGCTCATCCACAAGAGAGAAATAGGGAAATAACCTTACAGTCTCAGACCTAAACATCATCATCCCTATCTAATCTAACCTCCTCAAAGGAGGAATCCAAATTTATCATTGACATTGATACACTATTTTTTAAATCAGCACCTGCTTGAGGCATAACTGAACTACCCACTCCTTGATCATCAATATCAGGGGTAGGAAATGGAGATTTAGTGGGTAATGGGGATGAAGCACTAGAGGGCACTACCTGGGGGTATATTTCAGATGCCTGGTTCATTCTTCGGTCAAATAACTTGCAGGACTTGTGAAACCTCCTAGCAATGATACCTAGGCAGGTAGGTGCCAACTCAGATAATATCTCAAACAAATGCTGTATGTGAGAAGGATAGCTCATCAAGATTTTAAACAAGCCTTTTTAGCGGGTAAAACAGGATTTTAGGGGCTAGACGGGTGAAGAAAAAGCCATGTAAGCAACAGAAACACTAGAAATGTGTAATACCCAGTACTTTTAGGGATAATTAAATTTCATAAGTGAGTGTAATTTGGTAAGTTGAGGAATTTCAGTGAATAGTAAATTCTGGATTAATAAGCGTTAGATGATTTACGACACGTGCTACAATTACTTTGGAGACTGAGTAAATGAGTCGAAATATTTTTATTACATGTCGCACTTGGGTAAAGCGATAAAGGATAAAATTTTAATTGGAAAACCCGTATCGAGATGTGTTGGGTTTAATTAGTAAATTGCAGTTAAGTGACTCGAATGGAGATTTCGAGTGTGCGGTTGGTTTTAGAATGGCCGAGATAGTCAGAATAGAGTATCCGGGAGTAGTATGTGGATCCTGGGAATCTTTGGACCAGTAGGGACTCGTAACAGAGTAAACGAGTCATTTTTTGGTTTATAAGGGATAACCCTTATTCTATCCTATAAAAGGCATGGGAGAGGGAAAGAAAAGAGAGAAAAGAAGAAGAGAAGAAGGAAGAGGAGAAAAAAAGGATTCCGACCAAACTCCGCGGGATTCGACTCGAGGTCGTCGAATTTTATCCACGAGGCAAGTGTTTACTTGTTTTATTCTTTCAAGCATAAAAATCTTATATTGTAGTTGGTGTATAAAAGTTATAAAGATCTTTTTTTTTTTTTTTTTATGAATCAAAACGGGTTTTTCGGAAGATTAATGAGTAAACCCAGGAAAATATTCGATTTAAGAAACTTAGAAATTTATTGAAATTGATGGTTGGTTTTTCATCCTAGGATGTTTAGAACCCTCTTTATATGTAGATATGTCACTACACCAAATCTGCCGAATTGTCAAGGTCATTGACCTTGACAAATCCAACTTGTCAAGGTCAATGACCGTGACATTTCGAGGCGAGATAACTTTTTTTGTCACGGTCGTGTCACGATCATTGACCTTGACACAAAACTCGCGTTTTATGTCACGGTCGTGTCGCTGTCAATGACCGTGACAAAGCCGTGACCCTTTTAAAAAAAATTGTCACGACCATTGACCGTGACAATTCTGGGTAGAATTTAAAAAAAATCTACTGGGCAGTATGGCCACTGCCACTGCCCAGTAGTATATTTGTACCTGTTATAGCAACGTTGTACCTGTTCCAAACATCATATATCCAAACAAAGTAAAGATAATGCAAATATATATTCAAAATAGAAACTATTTAAGAAGAAACAACATCACCATCAATTATCTCAAATCTACAAACTATTTGCATGGAAAAGAGATTTTGTACCGCGACGCTCGGGAACACCTCCTTATCCTTCCCTTCTCGTCCGAATAGCCACATAAGTATAGAGCATATGTGGCCTACCCTTAGGGCCACTCCCTATCCCCTGAATTGAAATAAAGTAAAATTAGTATCCGCCCCTCAAATATAGATAAATATAAATCGTAATTGAAATCGAAATCGAAATTGACATATAAATATAAATACACTACCTGTAGTGTCACTCAAACAGCTAACTTGAGCTCATATGACACCTCCTTCCAACTAATGTACCCCGGGCAATCGTGTCAAATATAATTCTCTTCATATCTAAACACTAAGAAATACCATAATCCTATGGAGTTATGCGTTGCAAATTCCTTCCAACCGTTGTGTAGCCAAAAATCAGCAGTTGAAGTTGTCAATTCCACCTTTCAATGGTCTCCCATTCCAAGTGGTGGGGTATGGAAAGTGGAATTGACAACTTCAACTGGTGATGTTTGGCTACATAACGGTTGGGAGGAATTTGTAGAGCATCGCTCCATAGGATTATGGCATTTCTTAGTGTTCGCATAGACGAAGAGATTCAGTCTCCTCTCCACAAATAGGACACCCCAAATAACTATGTACTAATCACCTATTAAAGGTAAGAAGCGTATATTCATGGATTAGTATAAAAAAAACTTAGATTTAGTTGGAATATTTATGTATTAATCTCCTCTCCACACACGCACACTACACAAGAGTGAAAATGATAAAGTGCAGATCAATTAAAAGCATTAAAAATGGATGTTTCGGTACAAATTGAAATATTTATTACAAATTTAAAAATTGTTTCAAATTCGTGTTATCATAAAAAATGGATTTATATTCGGTAGGAGCAGCCAAGTCATCCACACTACTATTTAGACGCCTTGGCGCGTGTTGGACAATTGACCACGGCTCGTTGTTGATATACTCCGAGTAAAACACTTGCTTAACCTTTTGAAATGCACAAACAAACAGCTCATCGCTCACGTGGTCGTTGCTATTCAACTTGGACAAGTCAACCATGATCAAATTGGTGACAGGATCAACTTTACAAGCATTTTTATCCTCAACTCTTACCCATTCACAGTAAAATACAACCTCTTTGAAGCTTATATAATCCAATTCAAATATATTTTGGATTACACCATAGTAAGTCATTTCAGCTTCAACGAGGTTTTTATCTTTTGCGCTCGCTCGAAAGAAAGTAAGAGCCTTGTATGAAATTTCCGAGTTCTGTACATTTGTACTTTCCTCGTACTCTTTAGCGCCGAAAATGTAACCGTTCAATCGATACTTTTTGTACTCTTGTGCCACGAACAAGGGTCCAGTGGCTAGACGAGCAAGCCTTGATGTCGCATCACCCATCTTTAATAGCTGAGAATATAGATAAATTAATTATATTAGTGGTAAAATTTGAGTGTAATGTAATGTTATATAACGACTGTTTTCATTATAATTACCTCTTGTGTCAACCATAGCCTAAATTCGCTGTCTGATTGTACCATTGTTTTTCGTCTTTTATTATTCTCACAGGCTTCATATTTACTGCATATTACAAAATTAATCATGTATAAAATAATCTAAAATAATGTTAAACAATATAATATTCGAAACTTACTTTTTCCATTCTTCGACATCTTCATGTGTGTCAAATAGATAACGAGCTACTTGTTCATGTTGCAAACTCGTTAATTTCACTCGTTTTCCCATCACATTACCACCATCATCGAGGAATTCATCAGTGTCATCAACGCTGGTCGAGTCAGGCATATATTTCTAAGTATATATTGATGACTCCACGGTGATGTATTCCTCTGCAATTGATCCTGCAATATATCGCGTATTCTTGACGTAATCTTTAAAAACTTTCATCAATCTTTCAAACGGATACATCCACCGATATCTAACTGGACCACAAAGAAGTGCCTCGTCGCATAGGTGTACCAACAAGTGAACACTTATGTCAAAGAATGCTGGGAGAAAGTACTTCTCCAATACACAAATCGCTTCGTTCACAAACAATTTTACGGCCACTATGTGTTCTCGATTCACTACCTTCTCACACAAGAGGGAGAAGGTAATACTAATTTGCATAATATCCCTACGCAAATCCTTATGCTTGGAGAAACAGTGCTTAAACAATAGAGGAACCAATTGCATGATCACATGCCAATCGTGGGACTTACACTTATGTAAATCATGAGTAGCATAATTCACAATCCTTTGCAAGTTGGACAAAAAAGTAGATGGGCCCTTCAAATTATATATTGTGTCTAGAATCACCTTCCTTTCCCCACTCGTCAAAGTAAACGCACCAGGGGAATTATTGTCCTTCCCCTACTATCTTCTTTCAACCATAGTTGTGGCTTAAGTTTTAACGTTTAAGGTCTTTTCGTGCATTTTCTCCATCCTTCGAATGACTCCCCCCAAGGCAAGTACCCACAATATGTTCAGCGAAGTCCTTCTCTGCATGCATCACATCCAATTACACGGCGCACCGGGTTTTTCTTCCAATAAGGCAAGTCAAATAAAATTGACCTCCGAGACCATGCCTTTCTTATCTCAGTTTCATTCCCAGTTGGGGTCTTCTTATGCTTGACAGTCTTAAATTTGGGATTCTTACCTGGCATATTTGGGCCACATTCAGAAGATTTACTTTCAATTTCTGAACCCGAAAGTTATCTCGGCGGTAGCCTATGTTCAACTCCGTCCAATAAAAAATTGGAACCTTTCTCAAATCTGAAACTATGAGCTGGGGGTAAAAACCTCCTGTGGCAATGGTATACATTTTTTAAGCTAGAGGATAGACGAAGAGATTCAGTCTCCTCTCCACAAATAGGTCACCCCAAATAACCATGTACTACACATCCGGATAATGTCCCATAAGCTGGAAAATCATGAATTGCCCACATCAACATAGCTTTCAGCGTAAACTCTTCTTTTCTAAAAGAGTCAAATGATTGTACACCCTCTTCCCACAATTCATTTAATTCTTCTACCAAAGGAGCCAGGTAGATATCAATGTCATCACTTGGTGCCTTTGGCCCAGGTATCAATAAAGCCATCATCGAAAATTCAGGTCTCATACACTGTGAAGGAGGGAGGTTGAGTGGGGCTAGGATCACTGGCCATACACTCTGATTGGTGCTTAGATTTCCAAATGGATTGAAACCATCTGTTGAAATAACCAAACGAATGTTGCGTTGTTCTCTAGCAAAATCGGGATACTCAAAATTCATCCTCTGCCAGGCAGTAGAATCAATAGGATGACGCATGATATTACCCCTACTTTTGCCCTAGCATGCCAACTCATTGCCTCTGCAATCCATGGTACTGTGAAAAATCGCTTTAACCCAACGGGAAAATATTTCAATACTTTTTGAGGCACTTTTGAGCTTGTGCCTTCCTTACTAGTAGATTGGACATATCTAGGTTCATCGCATACCGGACAACGATCGAGATTTTCATACTCCTATCAGTATAGTATGCAGTCATACACACAAGCATGAATCAATTTATACTTCATTCCCAAACCTTTCAAACTGTTCATCTTAACAGGATAGCTATTTGGAAGTGTATTCACCTTGGGTAATAAGCCCTTCACCCATTTCAGAATTCCCGTCACGCTATTGCCAGACAAACCGTACTGCGTCTTCAAACTGTGCAAACCAACCATGGCATGTAAAGTTGTTTGATCTTTCTCACAGTCAGAGTATAACGGTTGGGTCGCCTTAAATTTTAAACTTTGGTAGTCATCGTCAAGTTTTATCGTGTTATCTTCACGAGCACTTGAATCTTCTACATCATCAGTAACCTCATTCTCCTCAGCTTCATAAACTCCGTACGCATCATCAACTAAATCCTCTAACATATTATGATCTACGTCATCCCCTTATACATCTATTCTACTTGTTGAAGGTTGTTGTGAAGGTTGGTAGGGGACAAAAGGAACTTTCAATTCACCGTGAAAACTCCAAAATTGATAACTATCTTGCATACCCGATCTTAACAAATGTAGTTCAACTGTTTTCCACTCAAACACCTTATCATTCTTACACCTAGCACACAGACACGGAAACTCTTCATCATTACGACATCTCTTTGCATATTTCACAAATTCGTTAGCACCTCTGCGAAACACATCCCCCATTCTATTAGTCTCACCCATCCACTCTTTGTATTTCGGATATTCCATCACAGCTACCACAACTAAACACCTATTAAAGGTAAACAAAACTTAGATTTATAGTATGTTTTATTTAATTATCCCATCATTTAATTATCATATTAAAGGGTAAGTGGTCCTATCCCATTCAAGACTGCATTTTTCTGTAATATACTTAACAGCTCATGCACATTGTTACAATTTGAAAAAAATTCGACAGCATATCCCCTTAGTTCTCCAAGTACACGACGTAGATTGGAAGGTGTGAGTGTTATTTCAATTGGTCAATTGAAATAACAATCACACTTGTCAATCTAGTATGTACCCAGAGAACATTAAGATACGACTGCAGAACTTCCTCCAAAAGTAAATACTTTAAGCCAATAAGAATATTATACATAAATTATACAGTCTCAAACTGTCCAAACGGGACAATTCGAGAGATCTCATTACAGGGGTAATGACTCTCGAACGGGTCTAAGGGCTATTGAATGCGTACGCATAAGAACTAGAAGGCTAGTATCTATGTGCACTATATTTAATTTCAAGTATGTTTCATATAATGGATTAATTCAAATACAAAAATAACAGCTCATGGATTAATTAAAATACAAAAATAAATTCATGGGTTATGCACCAGAACCCATGAATTAAGGTTGTGACAAAGTAAGATTATGCACCAGAACCTAAAATTTTAAAAAAGTGTTTTTATTTAAACCCCACTTTTCTTTCTATAACTCCTATTTTATTAAACTTTAAATATAATTAAGGGTGTATAGACAGAAAATTTAAATAGGAATAAAAACAACATTTTTAAAATATGAAGGGCTCACCAATTTGCCCCCCCCCCCCCCCCCCGCCACGCACACACACACACACCTACGTACATACACACACACCCCACCCCACCCCACCCCACCCCTACCCTCATCTTATATGTATATTCATTGCAATTATCTACTTCTTTAATCCTTTATCTTTATATTTATTCTTTGAGATTCTTTTATATTTCAAAAGTCTCTTATCCTCATTATATTTTATCACAATATGCATATCTTATAAGAGAGTCGGGTTTGGCATGAATAATTTGTAATGAAGTCTAGAACGAATCTTACTAAATCAATTGGGGTATTTTCATATTTTTATTACTTTATTAATTTATGACATGAGATAATTATAATTGGAGCATAAATTTCATTATCATAAAGGGATAAATCCAACCAAGTACAAAGATTCTACAAATTAAAGTGAGAATTAAATTTAAGACTTTCTAACAACATGCATGTGTATGTATTCTACATAGTTGGGCACGAAAGTAACTAATGATATTCCTAAAAACATACAATTGGCAACATTTTGTGAATTTACTAAACTTTATATATTATTATCAAATTCTGTTAAAAAATTATCTAGGGTTTTACCTAATTGAATTAATTTCATGAATAAAATTAACAAATTATAACAAAATATTAATTTCATACTAAGGTTTACTTAGTTTTAACAAATTATAACAAAATATTATCATATTTTTAGTTAGAAAATTCCACCACCACCCCCTCCCCCCACCCCACCCCACCCCCACTACCCCCTTTCCCCCTCCCCCACCACACACATATATACACACACATATACACATACCCCACCCCCTCCTCCCCTCCTACCCCACCCCCTACCCCCACTCTGCCCCCACCCTACCCCCACCCTGCCCCACCCCCTCACACACACACGCACATATAAACACACATACACACATATATATACACACAAATATATATATAAATGGAAGAGAGAGAGATAGAGAGAATTAAACCTGAAAGAAGAGAGAGAGAGAGAGAGAGCAACGTCGAGAGAGAGAGAGGGAGGGAACGGCGGGAGGGAAAAAAGAAGGGGGAAAGGGTTTTTGCTGCTAACATTGTCACGGTCGTGTCAAGGTCATTGACCGTGACACAAATATCGCGTTTTGTGTCACGGTCATTGACCTTGACACGACCATGACAAATAATTGTCACGGTCATTGATCGTGACAAGTAAATTTAGCACGACATTATTTGTCACGGTCGTGTCAAGGTCAATGACCGTGACACAAAACGCGAGATTTGTGTCACGGTCAATGACCTTGATAAGGGTGGCCGACTGAAAGGTGACAATTTGGCCATTTTGGTGTAGTGTGTTATTTGTCGAGGTTGGGGGAAGAAATAAAAGCTTGGAGGTTTTGTTAATGGCCGAAACAGACTCGAGGAAGACGATGCCCTGTTCGATCGATCGATCGATCGACTGCCAGGGGTCGATCGATCGACCCTACAAATATTTTGGCAGTTTCGGCTTATGTTGTGTATATGGGATAAATTCCCAAATTAATTAATCCTATCTTGATTATTTAAGGAAATAAATATCCAACTAGGGGAATTCATACCTAGCCAATTAAGGGAATAAATTTTGGACTAGGAGGGTGCAATAAGTGTGTGGCACTAAAAGTATATTTTCGAGGAAAATAAATAAATTGAGGAGTTAGACAATTGGGGTTCCCAAAAATAGAGTGGGGACCTCTAAATTATTATTGGAGTGAGATGTATGCCTTGGGTTAATATAATAAAGTCCAGGGCTTACTAATTTAGGAGTGTTCTAAATGAGTAACACTCGGAGTAATATTTCAGCAGGCGATTATATATACATTATGCGGGTAGAAATATATTTATATGCCGCCTATATGTTTGGAATAAATCCTAGGATGCGAATAGGATGAAAATTGAGGATAGGGGCTAGAGAGGCATGAGCGGCTATCCGAGGTCAGTTGACGACTATGATTATAGGTAACGCGATACCTATAAGACTAAAATAAGTTGATAATATACTTATTTGATTATTACAAATTGATATATTCGGGAATATATATAAATTCTTAAACGTGATTAAGGTACAAGTCATATTTCAAGAGAGGGAATACTTATCAGTTTAGTATTTTAAGTTTACGAATACTTATATATTATTACGAATGGGAATGCTCAGGATTATTTGCTATCACTATTTGAGACTGGAAATTATAGCCACACATATATATATATAACTGTTCTAAAAAACCCGCCTAGGCTTAAGGCTTGGGAGAAACGCCTCGCCTTACGCTTTTCACGCCTTATTCTTGGTAAAACCCTTAAGGCGCACTTTTTTCTAAAAACAATAATGATTTAGTGAAACGATGTCGCATTTTAAAGAATTTGTTTACAAATCGGACCATTATCTCATCCAAAATAATCAAATAGTATTTTAATTTGCATATATTCAGACATATTTTTATGATCTATGCAATTTTTGTATTTTAATAATCTTGTTATGGTTAAAATATATTAAGAAGGCCTAAACACCTTTTCACGCCTTTTTACGCCTAGGCCCGCCTAGGCTTCTAAGGCTTAAGGCTTGGCCTCCACGCCTCAATCACGCCCCGCATTTTTTAGAACCTTGTTATATATA
Source organism: Sambucus nigra (assembly GCA_949130495.1). Taxonomy (NCBI): domain Eukaryota; kingdom Viridiplantae; phylum Streptophyta; class Magnoliopsida; order Dipsacales; family Adoxaceae; genus Sambucus; species Sambucus nigra. Next base: position 617,175,288 of record OX422215.1, read on the forward strand.
TATATACTTGTGGTGTAATATAGATTATAGATACAACGTTATTACAGACAGTATATATAATATGATACGAATACATATATATATGTGTGTGATTGATACATTTGTATCTTAGAGGCTAGTTCCACGGGCTTTCCTTTGGCGTAGGGTTGAAACAGCCAGATTAGATATTTCTCTAGTGCGATCCGGGGAGGTTGGATGATGTGGGTGAATCCCTTGGCTTGAGGAGCAGGGAGAGTATATTCCCAGGTCATCTCGTCCCGCGTTCAAGTGCGATATGTGTACTCCACTTGCAGAGGGAATATGACCGCCTCCACCGCTGTGTATATTTTTACTATGACCATGAGTGAGTCTGACTTGGTACTGAGGTATAGTGAGTAAACCTGGATTCAGATAGTTACTATGAGACTGCATCGTCGAGTTATAACTCGACAGGATGGTTATTATGCTTGTGATTGTATAAGTATAATTATATTCGTTGAGATATTATATATAAGGTGAAAAAATGATAAGGTATTATTCCCTTTCCGGTATATATATATATATATAATATATGAGTTATATATACACGTGGTGTGCTGAGGGCCTAATGGATCTCGACGAACAATATTGCCAGGTAGTAGTGTATCGGGGGATTTCTTGTTTGGATTTCTCTTCACGAGACACCCCACGCACAAACGTAGCGCAGTGTTGGGAATGAGGAGAAGTTTACCCCTTAGTACTCGGGTTAATTAGGATTTTTAGAGATGGGGTGAAACGGATTAGTTAGGTAGGGTAGCTTAACTATGTTGTTTAATAAGTATGCGATAGGTGTGCACAACTAAAAGAGGGGTGAGAGGTATCTCATGGGAGTGCGATACCAATTTAAATATGAGGTAAAGTATATTTTTAAAAATATAGCATTTATGCACTTGTAAAATATTTTCTCAATTAGGGCTCTGACCCATTTCTCTATTTTTCTCTCTTGCTATATATATATATTAGGTGTCCAGACACAGGGACGCCTGGATGAAGATTCTTTCGAGTCAGATGTTCGCTCCAGCAGCTGTGGATGCATGCAGGTTTATTATAAACACCTCTATCCTCGTAATCTAGATAAGAGATATTGTAGAAACATTCGGGCCGATAGCCCAACTGTATTATTTATTCTTTGACCGCCTTTTTGTGCGGCATTCGATTTGGTTGTATTATGTTGAGCCGAGTGTTCGGTTATTTTATTTCATTTCAGTTATATATATATATAGACTGTGTGAATGTTTTATTTGAATGGTTCGATTAAAAAGATTAGTTAAATAAATTTTTGACCCCAGCCTAATAGGTTATTAGTAATTAAATTTATTTTCGACTGTGATGCTAAGAACGAACCATATGAGACTCCCGTTTTAATTTGGTACATGATTGATCGCCCGGTATTTTATTAGGCGGGGTGTCACAAAATGGCACAAACCTAGGCCAACCAACTCAATGGTCATCTAAAGTTCCAAATTTCCAACCAAATGCCCAATAGTCCAAAGCCAACAACAAATTTAACTAACACTAAATAAGAAAAACCTTAAGTTAAAGGATCAAAACCTTAAAACCTGGAAAAGATAAGTGGGCACGTACCTTCTAGATGGAAAAAAGAAGTTGAAAGCGAAGGACTGCACCAGAAAAGCAGGGAATTGGGTAGATGATGAATACCAAATGATGGTGGATCAAACTTTCTTTTTGCAAATCTTCTTTCTCTTTTTATAATAATGCCTGGGATATTTAAAACAGTGAAGGTGTTCAAACAATAAACGTACCAAGCCTTTAGATACTTTGGGATTGGCGATAAAAAGTCACTTTTCGTTATTGACATCACCACTGAAAAGTCAACCAACGATGTAGGTTCGTCATACCCACGCGCACGTGCGTAATAATTACTAAGACGTCGTTTCCAATCAGCTGACACGTGTCCTCTTCGCTCTGTAAAGTACTATAGTCAATCTGCTCGGCTTGGGTCGAGGAGAAATTAAGACGATCAGATCTTGCTTCACTGACCAGAGTTAATACTTCATCCATTCATTCTATCAAGCAACTACTTCAGAACAACATTAGTCGAGTGAAACTACTATAAATTCCAATCATGCATTAAGTCTTGGGGACATTTGTTATACCATAAATGTAGAACACTATGTGGATCACTCAGAAAATGCCACTTGGCCTCTCGAGGCAAATAAATAGGTTTTCTTCATTATTTAATTCTACTCGTCCATGTGAAGATATGCTCAACTCATATATACTCATTCTCAGCCCTGCTATTTCATCTATCGTCTTGACAAATGTCTCACGGTGTTAATTAACTACGTTATATGACTAAGTCAATACCACCCCTGCACCATCTTATACACGTAAAGGAAGATCACTGGTCATGTTTATTATGTTTGTGCACATGAGGAATTTACCCACTTACCCACTCCGATTGTGCTATAACAAACTCATCCTTATTTGTCCTACTATGTCACATGTCCCTTAATATACTCTGATAACTAACTATACATAGCACTGAATCCCATGTGATAAGGGATGGAGAACTATCTCACTGATGGTCGTACGCAAACCCTAGAGGAAGAAAACAAACCAGAGCTTGTATTCGTTACCAGAAGCAAATAATATCACCATCACTGCACCTGTGGATGTAGGCACCTTTGTGGTCGAACTACATAAATACCTGTCTTCTCTATTTGTCTCTAAATTCTCACAATCAAATCCTTCATCTGTTATTCTTTATTATTGGAAATTCTTTAGCTAAGACATAAAATCCACAAACTAAATTTAGATGATAACAACGAGTTTAGCACGCTTCAGCATAAATGCGCGATTTTCCATTATCACTGTATCTCCCAAATGCACAACATCGAGATGAATCCCTCAATTCAAGACCCATGAAAGATTAATGATGTTAAACATGCCCATATACGATAAAATCGAGCTATGTAAGATTTGACAATGCAATTAACTGTCTATATATAAAATAACAAATTTTGATTACAAATAACAAACATTTACAAATAATAACAATATGTAAGATGTTTTTTTATATATATATTTTTATTCTATTTACATTCTAATTTCTTATTATTTTTTCACCAAGGTGGATATTGCCCACCTTAAGAATCAAGTGGATCCGCCTTTAGGTCACCCAAACTAACCCAAAACTCATCCCATGACGTTCGAACTAGATGTCTTCTTAATATTTAGTCGGTCTCACTTGTTGATCCACACGTGATAACAATTTCTCGTGAATTTATCCATCATTTATAATGAACTGAAGCTCCAATGTGACTACTCACAAAATCTTTATCTCTCGCGATTTATCATATCACATGGCGTCACATCCATTAAACGTTCCCCACTAATGATACTTGCATCATCCTAATATGTCCAAGCATTTCCATGTTTGTATTGTCTCGCGATTATTATTATATATCTACACTTTTATTTAATATTTTTTAAGTCTGAATCACTCAAACAACCATTAATTAGATCCATTCGTAGGTACTATTCAAACCCACAAAATAAACTTCAAAGATAAAAACAATCACACCTTAAAAGAAAAGTTATTAGTCTTTCACATGCAAATTCAAATGGACCACAAAAAATCTTTCTGCGTGCTGGAGGCTTTGGAATATGCATAACGCTTCTATTTTTACCAATAGTCCAGCTAGTTTATCACTTTTAACTCACCAATTTAGGGAGGACTGTTATAATTATAATACTTTCCATAACACTCACAGTTGTACCACTGGGTCTAAACATGGGATGGATATTAGGTGGACTCCATCGAATAAAACCAATTTTAAACTTAACACAGACGGGTCTTCCAACACTGCCACTAAATCTGCTCGAATTGGGGGTGTCCTTCGGGACAACAAGGGTACTTTTCAGTAGGGGTATGCGAAGAATATCGGGGTTAATAATAATACTACAGCTAAAATTTGGGCTATTAAGGAGGGTTTAAAACTTGCTAGTAGTAAAGGTATTTGTAGTATTCACATTGAAATAGATTCTATGACGACTTTTCATTTGTTTTGTAGGGAGCCATGTTCCAACCAACATATGTAGGCGCTACTCCGGGATTGCCTTAGGGAAACTTGTCATTTTCAGGATATTTTTTTGTTACAAGAAGGCAATGGAGTGACAAACATATTGGTCAAAGCTGGTAATAGTAATAGATATATAAATGCAATTTTTTGTACTCTTCCTTGATTTTTTCACAAACCACTTTGGGAGGATCAAGTAGGTAGTTTGATTAGTAGATTTGTAAATAAAGGACTAGTTTGTACTAGTTTGTACTCCTCCTTATTATACTTATGTAATATAAAGTTTTGATTTGTTAAAAAAAGAATGGACCACAAAATGCTCTTGTTCAAGGTTTACAACATTACCTAATTAAAAGATAGCGCGGGAGGTAGGCAGGCGGGAAAGGAACACAACTCTACGACGAGGATTGATACAATATATTGAGCTTCTTCACAGTCGAAGTATGGCTGTAACTTAAATAACCCCACAGCAATTTCTTCACATAGCTCATTTGAAAACAAATTAGGGGCTAAGGATCAAAATAAACCAATATAAACAAATTAGGTTTAAACAGTTTAAACCTCATAAAATGACATTCATGAGACTCACAAAAACCCACCTCCTCCTGCTCCTCAAATCAATCAGACCCATAAACCCATTTTATCTCATTTCACCAATTTCAAAACCCTTTTGCACCAAACCCCATACCTTCACCAACTCTTATCTCTCTCCAGATGACTCTAAGGTAGTTAATGGCCTCATTTCTTTCTTCACAAAACAACCCTTTTTCCAAAACACCCAAGAACTAACATTTTATGGGTCGAAACTCAATACTACTATAGTGGAAGCTGCATTGGAGGGTTTCAAGAGTTGGAAAATAGCACTAATGTTCTTTGATTGGGCATCAACTCATTCTGGGTACAAGCATAACTGCTATACGTACAATGCCATGGCGTCCATCCTGTCACGTGCTCGACAAAATGCCCTAATGAGAGTTCTTGCTATGAATTTGGTGAATTCGCGGTGTTCGATGAGTCCTGGGGCTTTGGGTTTCTTTATTAGGTGTTTGGGGGGTTTGGGGATGGTAGGGGAGGCTAATGTGGTGTTTGATCAAGTTAAAAGATTGGGTCTTTGTGTTCCGAATGGTTATAGCTATAGTTGCCTTTTAGAAGCTATGTCTAAGTCGAATTCGGTCGAGTTGCTTGAGATGAGGATGAAAGAGATGGTTGATTTGGGTTGGCATTTCGATAAGTACATATTGACCCCAGTTTTGCAGTGTTACTGCAATGCTGGGAAGTTTGCAAAAGCTTTGGATGTTTTTAATCGGATGTTTGAATGTGGGTGGGTCGATTCGTATGTTTTGTCGATCTTGGTGGTGTCTTTTAGCAAATGGGGAGAGGTGGAGAAGGCGTTTGATTTGATTGAGAGAATGGAAAATCTTGAGATTAGGTTGAATGAGAAGACGTTTTATGTTTTGGTTCATGGGTTTGCGAGGGAGACCAGAGTGGATAAGGCCCTCCAACTGTTGGATAAAATGCTGAAATTGGGTTTTGTACCAGACGTTTCGCTTTATAGTGTGCTGATTGAAGGGCTGTGCAAGAATAAAAAGAGTGAAAAAGCTCTATGTTTGTATTCTCAGATGAATAAATTAGGTATATGTCCTGATGTTAAATTACTCACGATTCTTTTGTCATCTTTACCCGAAGAAAAAGATACAATTAAATTATTCCAGGAAATGAGGGAATATGTGGACAAGGAATCTATGATATTGTTTTATAATTCTGCTTTAAATGGTCTCGTTAAGAATGGTTCTATTGATAAAGCATATAATCTGCTATGTGCAATGATGGGGGATGAATTCAGTGGTGATCCCGAGGTGGACGAACTCTTAATGGTTCAGGAATCTGTTCGCCCGGATACCGCTTCTTTTAGTATAGTTATTGATGGTTTGTGCCAGAATGGTAAGTTGGAAGTTGCCCTAAGCCTCTTCAAAGATATGGATAGAATTGGTTGTAAACGAAGTGTACTACTTTTCAATAATTTAATTGATGCTTTGAGCAAATTAGATAGAGTGGATGAATGTTATGAGCTACTGGGAGAGATGAGGGAGTTGGGATTTAAACCTGAACAATTCACTCTTAACTCCATTTTTGGGTACCTATGTAGAAAAGAGGATGTGGCGGGTGCCCTTGATATGGTGCGTGAGATGCGTGTTCATGGGCATGAACCGTGGGTAAAACATTATACCTTGCTTGTGAAGAAGCTGTGTAGAAATGGAAGGGCAGTCGAAGCGTGTAATTTTCTTTCTAAGATGGTTGAAGAAGGTTTTGTCCCTGATATAGTTGCTTATTCCGCTGCTATTGATGGGTTTCTCAGAATTCACGAAGTGGATCGAGCTTTGGAGCTATTTAGGGACATTTGTGCTGGTGGGCGCTCTCCTGATGTGGTAGCTTATAATGTTATTATAAACGGCCTTTGTAAGGCCAAAAGAGTGTTGGAAGGCCATGATTTTCTCAATGAGATGATAGAGAAGGGTCGTGTGCCCTCTGTTGTTACCTACAATATACTGATAGACGCATGGTGCAAAAACGGCGATATCGATCGGGCCGTCGATTGTCTTTCGAGTATGCTTGTCGGAAATCGGGAGCCTAATGTCGTAACTTACACTACTTTAATAGATGGGTTGTGCAATGGTGGAAGATCCGATGATGCTCTCTTGCTTTGGAATGAAATGGTTGGAAAGGGCTGCTCACCAAATAAAATTACTTTTATGGCCCTCATTCATGGCCTTTGCAAGTGCGGGAGGCCCGATGCGGGTTTTGTTTATTATCAAGAGATGGACAAGAACCAGATGATACCTGATACGTTTGTCTATGTTGCATTAGTAGAAGCTTTCCTTTCTAACTCAAATGCAACCTTGGCCCTTGATATATTAAGAAAGATGGTTGAGAACAAAAAGTTTCCAGACTCGCTTGATAAGAACTATATAACTATAAGAGATGCAATATTTGAATTGTCAGAAGATGCGGCGACTTCTTCAAATATTAGGGAGCTTATTGCAGAGGGTAGCATTCCAACGATTCTAGATAGTTCGAATGTGTAAAACTGAAGCCAACATCCTACCCCAAAGGGGTCAATATCTCAGCCTCGGTGACCGAGAGTTTAAGATTACAGAGGAAGAAACATGTCTCATCCAGTTGGACTGTAAATTTGATTTCTGTAATGGAGACTGTAATCCTGACTTACTTTGTCACGTAACAGTGTCATATCGGGCATCATAAATTCTGGCATCGCCAAGGAAAAGGTATGTTTACGATCAAAGCTTTCTGTCAATTTGTGACTTTGTGTTGACATCAACATCATGTGATGATTAATAGCCTATGCTTAAATTTTTACTTTGTGATTACGCCTTGTAAAGTAATACACAATGGTATTCTTGATGAAAGAAAAAATGAAAATTATTGAAATTAAAAGCGGAGGTTTCCTGTGAGATTGGATTGTGAAATTGTTTAAGACAGTGTTTATATAATTGCAAAAGGCTAGAGAAATTGAGTACTGCAAAAGGGAATTTGATAATGTTTATATGACTATAAATGAAGAACAAAGTTGTTCTAAAAGGGGCTTTGATGTGTACTTAAAATCAATATCAGGCAGTCTTGAAGTGCTTAATAGGGTTGAAGTGATTTTTGGAATATTTTCTAATCCAGGAGATATGTGATCTTAAATACAACTACTTTTGGACATTTCCCTTCTGGTAGAAAGAGATGGGTCGTCCTTGGAAAATTGCTCCTCAATGTCTTTTTTTTTGTCTGTGTGTGTGGAGTGGGTGGGTTGGTGGATTTGATGTTCAATTTGAAGGAGTTGAGGGATCTATTTTTGATATCAATCATGTTCTCTTGAGTGCCCGGTCAGGGTAGGGTTTCAGTGTATTCTGAAGGGGGTTGACTGTTGGAATTTTTGGTGTTGTGAATCTCTACTTGTACCTAGACCTAGTATAGGGTTTCTATTTAAAACCTTGATATACCTTGCGCGTTTGCTTCCCCTCTGGCATGCTCAAGAAAGGTAAAAACAAGTATCTGATAAATGCTCTTTCATTTTAGGGTAAACATTAGTAAAACCGTTATAAACTATTACACTTCTGCACTGTGCCCGAAAATAAACAAACCCGATAGGAAAGCCCCTTCAATTGAATCCTAAAACCCGGTCCATTCTGTTAACACAAATTGTGAAATGACAAAGTAACCTTCATCAAAGCGTCGTCATTTTATTCCTAAAGACAAATTATGTCCTCTTAACACGCTCGCTCTCGAAAACTCACTATGCTTGTTCCTCTACAACCACCACCACCCAACACCTTTTCCCCTCGCTGTTTTATAAACCCAATCGAATCCTGCAATTAGGCGGAGACCATGAGGAAGCTTTGGGATTATTTTGATCTGCTGGCATCGTGGATTGGGTTGGGGAAGAAGCTGATGTGGTCTGCTACTGAATGGATTATTTAAGACAGATATGATAATTGACATTCTAGGCCTAGGCACAGGTGATTCAGGTACAGTAGTTTGTGAATTTGAAAAAAAAGCTCATTTGTGCAGATGAAAGCTCGGTAGAGTTTTCACGCTTAATAACCCCAACATCAGCTGCTGTTCTGAATTCGAGAGATGGGGTAAGGGCTTATATAAATCAAAATCAAGGTTTGCAAACACCAGCAATAACCAACATACAGAAGGTGGTCCCAGGTTCACATATATAATTTTGTATTAAACATTTCTTCAACTTGACAATGGTGATCCTAGGGTTATATAAATCTATATATACACACATACATATACATGTTCATTTTATTGCTAAGTTTCACAAGATGTTATTTCTGTTGTAGCTCCACACCCGAGCTTGGAGCATGATTTCAATCCCATGAAGATTCAAGAAATCCATTTTATAAGTAGTGGTGTAATAGGGGTTATAACACTGGTCACCCTAAGAGTGAACCAGGTATGCACTCAGGTAAGCAAGGGATTGAACTTTGCCAATAATGTTGGTTTGAGCAGGGACAAGGCTCAATGAGCGGGTGTCTCTCCATCCCAAAAGGGGGTCTCGGATTGGAGGCTGAAAAATAGATCTAACCAGTCCGAGTAACAAGGGAGACCCCGTTAGGTTGTATGAGCATGTACCCAATACCCACCCACTCTTACTCGAAAGGCATCTTTAATATAATATATTATATGGTGACAGGTTGTCACTCATCCACGTGGGTCTGACAACCAAATCATAATTATACCTGGAGCTAAGGAAGCATAGTTGTATTCTTGAGGGGCTGAGTCAGGCTACTCTGTCGCAAAGCATGACAAAACAGCTGTGACAAAGGGTCGTACTATGCCGACACACAAAATCGACACATTTGATGCGACACATTGACGTGTCACATCCATTGGCTCGTGTCCGGGCCCAACAACTGTGGAGCCCGGACACTAGTTAATATGTCCATTTTGTGTGTCGGCCTAGAATTATTCTATGACAAAACATCATATGCCTAATCACACACCTAATCACACACGAAGGAAATGAGCGAGTCTCCTCCATTAATGAGCATGTGGGTGAGCGACAACTGAACCATAATTACACCCAAGGCCTATGAAGCCTAGATCTAGGCGTGAAGTGAATGGGCTAAGCTACTCTGGCATTTAGCATCAGACATCATGTCACACCTTGAAATAACGAGCAAGTCACCTCTTCCATTAATGAAATTGTAGACACCACATTCTAGGACCTCCTAAGCATCTCCGTAGGTCCATAACACTTTAGCCTTCGCCATAAAACCTTAGGTCATACTTCGGATATCGATCTAGAGGCCCCAGGGTGCCCCCAGGCTCCACTTGACTCCGGTCGACTTTCTCGTCTGAGTGAAAACTCAATGAAACTTCGAAGGGTTCTGAATCTCCTTTCCAATAGTTCGTTCCGTGTGTGAATCAACCTTACGGTTTGGACAAACGAACCATTTTCTCCGAAAACTGATTTGGAGGCCATCGGGCGCTCCTGGGCTCCATTTGACTCTCGTTAACTCTTCAGCTCGAACGAGATTGAATGAATATTCAAAGGGCTCTGAATACCCTTTCCAATGGTCCGCCACGTGCGCGAATCAACCTTACGGTACAAACGAACGACCCCTTTTACTCCGAAGGGTCACCGGGCGCTTTCGAGCCCTGTTTGACCTGAGTTAACTCTCCGAACCGAGCGAAGTTATTTGGAACATCGAAGAGCCCTGCAATAACCTTCTAACGGTTCGTTCCGTGCGCGAATCGGCCTTACGGTTCGGACGAATGATTTGTCTCCCTTTTGTCCAAAAGACCGTCGGGCGCTTTCGAGCCCCGTTTGACCAAAGTCAATTCCCAAACCCGGGAGCGGCCCAATGGATTCTTTAAGGGCTGAATACCCTTTCCAACGGTTCATCCTGTGCGCGATTTTGACTTGAGGATTGCGTTTTACGACCGTTTTTCAGAAAATCTGCATGAGACTGCCGAATGGCAAATCCATTTCCCTGCCTATCGGCAATGTGTCTAGGATTGCCTGCCTATAGGCATGTCAAGGACAATACCGATCGGCACCCCCCTTGATTATATTTAAGTGGAACATGAGCTCACTTCGAGAGGCACCTCAGTAACATCCCTGTCAGTGATCTCAACAACATTCTCTCGAAGTCAGCGTGGTTTCCCTATTGAAACCTCTCCCCCACATTCCATTTCTATCCTTTCCTTACCCAATTTGGCAAATTCCCTTCCCTCTCCTTTTACCACCTTCATCCACTTGCAAGAGTAGCCCTTCAACAATCAATGTCAACTTTAAAGCTTCAAAAGAAGGTCCAAATCTTTCACTCTCTTTAAATTCTCTTATATTCATTTTTAGCATTTCATTTTATTAGACTGCACCCATTAATATTCAACTCTCTTATTAGTAGTATTGCACATACTATATTTTCTATAAAAAAACTCAAAGACAAGAAAAATAGGGTTTACTTGTAAATTTCAAATGTAGATTTCTCACTACATTTTCTCACACTAAAACATCCTTTTTCTACACACACATAATAAAGTCCCCAGTTGGATTTATGGGATAAACCCCACCACTATGTTGCATGCGAACTACGTGGTCTTTGATACCTTTTTAGGTTACGTAGGCGTCTCGGATAAAATCCGAGATTCGAGTCCTCCTTTCCTATTTTTGTTCATATATTATTTCCATATATTATATTTGTGATCCATGCTTGCGTTTTATCCAACCTATACCATCGTTTTTTCACAAACGATCGGTGACTCGACAAACACACACATTATATTTTTAACTACTATTTTGGGAATACTTCTAAGGATGACCTCATTCCGCCTTTATCCATGATGCGAGTCGAGTAATTCCACTCTCCATTTATATATACACGCACACACTCACGGAGTTATCAAGGCGAAGAATAACACATGTCCATGAGAGACCTAAAGGACTGGATGGGTGCCTAACACCTTCCCATTCCGTAACTTAGCCCCCGAAACCTTGAACGAATTGGTTTCGCAAGCATCAGTATGTCTTTGATGCCGTTCTTTTGAGGCGGCAATATTTTTTTGCTTGTTTTGTGCAGAATAGGCTGGCGATCCTAAATCTATACATCACCCCAATTGACGACGGTCAAAGCTCCCCGAGGAAGGGCGCGAGACCTACGCATGGGTGCGCGCCGACCGGGATGGGATGGCCACATAAATGTCATTTCCTCATTAATGCAAATGAGACTTGGTTCCGTCAATGAACAAAACAAGAACACTTTCACACCTCAGTCATTACTCTGCAAAAATTTAACTCCAAACATTACGAACTTTTCATTTATAACTAGAACATTCATTGTTTTTCATTTTCATCATTATCATTTGAAATCAGATCGTCACTCATCAGTCACTTGACTCACTCATTTATTTGGCGTTCTCTGTCCCTATCTCTACTTACTTTAGGTGCTTATCTTCTTACCTCCGTTCCTCTATCACTTGAGCGTCTCAACATATTTGAACTGCCAATGATCTGTTCATATATATAAATATATATACTCTAACTTGTAGGTACTCTCTCTTTGGCTGGTGGTTTATGCCTCATGCTCACTCTTGGCCACCCAAACCTGACTAAAACCCCTCTCAACCTCAATTACCCTTTTACACGTGGAAATGAAAAGGAGAAGGGGAAAAACCAAGAGAGATGGGAGGGAGAGATGAGAAAATATTAGTGGAGAGAAGTAAAGAGACCGGCTGTAGGGTTGATGGAGTTGCTCCAATTCTCTGACATCTTTTCTTTCATAAATGTGCTAAGTGGTGGTAGTGTGTGCTGCTAGGTGGTAGTGGATGTTCCTTGGTGGTGATGGTGTGTGTGTTAAGTTCAGGTTAAGAACACATTAGAATTATAGTTAATATTCAACTAATTTATATATAAAGGGGGCATGGGTCTCACCATGCCACTTGAACCTTCTCTCTATCTCATAACCAAACCTAATTTGCACAAACAACTCCATCATTCTAGAAGATGAGGGCATCGGCAATCAAAGACTAGTACCTCGAAAGACAATCCACCCCACTGTAGAGAAGCAAAACCCATATATGGTCCTTTTACACTCTTCTCTAGGGGGTTCCTTGACTCCAATGTTTATGACTAGCTCAAGTGAGGCAAGACTTGAGGAGTTTGTGGGGACTCGTGAGCTTCGAGGGTCCGTGGGTTAACGGACGGAACAAGGGTTTGTTAGGCTAACATAACTAACTACCTCAAAACGAGATGAAGGACGCCACTTTCAAAGCCCTCTTTCACCCCCTTTATAACCTTCAACACTTATCCCTCACCGAACTTTCGATACCCTCTGTAAATCCTCAAGCAACATTATTACCATCCTTAAATGAGAAAAGACTGCTCTGAAAAAGTTACCTTGCTTTAATATGTCACATCAGTCGCTAACAGTCCATCATATTTTTATTGGCTACATTAAATTCTAAGAAATGTATTAAGCTATGGAATAAGGGCCAGGAATAAAAAATTGTTAATGAATGATAAACTTGGTGAAGCTTTTGGAACATGTGCGAAAAAGATATGGAAAGAAGGAGGAATGACTTAAAATCAAAGGTAATATAGAAAGAGGTTGTTTTCAGAATGGAGTTTATGACGCTTGGTAATAAAATGAGAAGACACTAATGACAGCCTTTATGTGTGCCTGATACTACAGTAGGAAAGAACAAGCAAATTAAATAAAGTAGAGATCTGGTTAAGATTCACAGCCGTTGTTAGGCTAGAATTGGTTACAAATTGTTTAATATCATGATGAATATGAGGTGTTTATTTATATGTTATTGATTTTGGTGATCGTGTGAGTCTTTTGTATGTATGCTTGGTAGGCACATTTATTTCTGTGACTGAAAGTGATTACTTGTTCCGTGTAACGGGGTATCTGGAATATTAGTCCTTATGTTATGTGGCGTAGTATTGTTATTTTCTATCTGTATAGACAATGATGCAATTATGTGCATACAATTAATGGTTTTAAACTGGTTTACGTACAAGATTCGGAATGATAGGGTTCGGCTTCATGCATGGTGTTACTTGAGGAAAGGTTTGTGTTGCCTTCATCAAGTGTTCGTGGTTGTGGAAACATTTTGGATCGCTGTGGAGTGAGGATTACGCAATGGTGCATGGTCACATTCAGACAAACAACTCGTTATAGATTTGCGTTCGGAAATACTTATTTTCCGTTGCAGGCAGTTGTATTATGTTCTACCTTTGCTCATTCGGGAAAAGACACTTGAAAGGAAGACACGTATTCACAACGTAAGACGTGAAATTGATGTATACTGGTACGTGGAATAGACTCGAGGATGATGAATATTTTTAATTGTAGTTGTTGTTTCTTTTCATTACTTTAGTATTAGTAAGATAAATGAATACTCTATTGGAATATTCTAGATTAGTTAGGAATGGTGATGTCATAGTGTGGATCAGTAGCCACATGACATTAACTATGGCCTCATACTTAGCTTAGCCACCAAGTATTGGGGGCCTATAAATACCAATGTAACCTCACATTTTGGGGCAACCGATTATTATGAATGAATGAGAAAGAGTTATAATTTATTGATTATTTCCTCTTAGTCAATGGTCACTCGTGGTGTATGGAGTTTGAGCTCTAATTTGTGGCTTGATTTTGGAACAAAAGATCAACCGGGAGAGTGGATTGGCCAATAAATGTTCCAAAGGAAGCCGGGCAATCGACTAAATCTCTGATCGAAATTGTTACAACTGTTGGATTCTGCCCTAAGGCCGCAATGGAGCTGCTACATTGAGGAGCGGACTCATGCGTTCATCGCAGCCACAAGGCTACTACCAACTGATTGCGTTTCGCCCTCCTTATTCTCACTCGAGGAGGATGGCAAATCAAACATCGACAACGAGTCTGAAACTGAAACAGAAGAAGATGAATGCCCAATGTAAGAGGACAAACCCTTAATCATTTTGCTTGGCTCCCGACAAAGTCGCCTCTTTGGCACACCAATTGCCATTGTCACGACCCATAACCCTAGCCGATTCTCCAACAGAGGTGGTTACTATTTGTCAAATCTACTCCTCTCACTACACCAAAAACAGGATTCTGGCACGGTTTTAAACTGTGCCAGATCAAATCTGGCACGGTTTTGAACTGTGCCAGAATCAGGTGTTCCAAAATGGGAATTTTTTTCTGGCACGGCTCAAAAGTGTGCCAGATTCAGTCAAGCAGGAACACTTCTGGCACACTTTTAAACCGTGCCAGAATTTGATATTTCTGGCACACTTTTGGCACAGTTTTTAACTGTGCCAGAGCAAAATAGGAACGCTTCTGGCACACTTTTAAACCGTGCCAGAATTTGATATTTCTGGCACACTTTTGACATAGTTTTTACCTGTGCCAGATTCAACACAGTTTAAAAAAATTTAGCACAGTTTAAAACCGTGCAAAAAATGATACACTTTTGCCACGGTTTTGAACTGTGCTAATTTTTTTATTTAAAAAAAAAATATTTGAAAGCACAAAATTCACAAATTAATAATATTGCGCGTTATTAATAAATTAATGTACATACAAACTTCAAAATATTACAAGTCTTTAACTGCTCACAGGCCCAAAAAAAATTGGGCAGAGTTGCCTCTATTTTCTGGACATTCCAAACCCGTTAATACAAAACCTGCCTAACATAAAGCCCGCACGGCCACAAAATATAATAATTAACTTACAAATGCCCTCATGGCCATAAAAGTCAATAATAAAACAACAAAAGACCGTACGGTCATGACACAAAAAAATGGAATCATTAATAAACCCCTTGTTGTAAACCATTGAGTTCTTTGTGTGTTCCACGTGAATAAAAGCCAACGATAAACTGCTATCCTGCAAAACAAATAGAATACAAAAAAGATACGATATTAGTAACCCAATAATTTACAAAAAAAAAATACTCAAAACAAAAAAATTACATATATGAATGGAAATTATCGTCATACTCGCAAACCGGGAGACCCGGGACTACGAGGTCAGTTCCCACAAGTTACATTGGTCCCGTGCGAGGTGTTCGTGCCTCCTACGGGGTTGTTTGGGGGCTGGTTTGGGTTTTCACCCTTTAACGGCATGTTTTTAAGTTTTAAGTGTTGATTTTTGCAAATTATCGTCCTATTCACAAACCGGGAGACCCGGGACTACGCTGTCAGTTTCTACAAGTTACATTGGTTCCGTGCGAGGTGTTCGTGCCTCCTACGGGGTCGATTGGGGGCCGGTTTGGATTTTCACCCTTTAACGGCATGTTTTTAACTCTAAGTGTGATTTTTGCAAATTATCGTCATACTCTCAAACCGGGAGACTCGGGACTACGCGGTCAGTTCCTACAAGTTACATTGGTCCCGTGCGAGGTGTTCGTGCCTCCTACGGGGTCGTTTGGAGGCCGGTTTGAGTTTTCACCCTTTAACGGCATGTTTTTAACTAAGTGTGATTTTTACAAATTATCGTCATACTCTCAAACCGGGAGACCCGGGACTACGCGGTCAATTCCTTCAAGTTACATTGGTCCCGTGCGAGGTGTTCGTGCCTCCTACGGGGTCGTTTGGGGGCCGGTTTGAATTTTCACCCTTTAATGGCATGTTTTTAACTAAGGGTGATTTTTACAAATTTCGTCATACTCTCAAACCGGGAGACCCGGGACTACGCTGTCAGTTCCTACAAGTTACATTGGTCCCGTGGGAGGTGTTCGTGCCTCCTACGGGGTTCGTTTGGGGGTTGGTTTGGGTTTTCACCCTTTGACGGCTTGTTATTAAGTCTAAGTGTGATTTTTGCAAATTATCGTCATATTCTCAAACCGGGAGACCCGGGACTACGCGGTCAGTTCCAACAAGTTACATTGGTCCCGTGCGAGGTGTTCGTGCCCCCTACGGGGTCGTTTGGTGGGTGGTTTGGGTTTTCACCCTTTAACGGCATGTTTTTAAGTTTAAGTGTTGATTTTTGCAAATTATCATCTTATTCACATACCGGGAGACCCGGGACTACGCTGTCAGTTCCTACAAGTTACATTGGTCCCGTGCGAGGTGTTCGTGCCTCCTAAGGGGTCGATTGGGGGCCGGTTTGGGTTTTCATCCTTTAACGGCCTATTTTTAACTCTAAGTGTGATTTTTGCAAATTATCGTCATATGCTCAAACCGGGAGACCCGGGACTACGCGGTCAGTTCCTACAAGTTACATTGGTCCCGTGCGAGGTGTTCTTGCCTCCTACGGGGTCGTTTGGGGGCCAGTTTGAATTTTCACCCTTTAACGGCATGTTTTTAACTAAGTGTGATTTTTACAAATTATCGTCATACTCTCAAACCGGGAGACCCGGGACTACGCGGTCAGTTCCTACAAGTTACATTGGTCCTGTGCGAGGTGTTCGTGCCTCCTACGGGGTTGTTTGGAGGTTGGTTTGGATTTTCACCCTTTAACGACATGTTTTTAAGTTTAAGTGTTGATTTTTGCAAATTATCGTCCTATTCACAAACTGGGAGACCCGGGACTACGCTGTCAGTTCCTACAAGTTACATTGGTCCCGTGGGAGGTGTTCGTGCCTCGTACGGGGTCGATTGGGGGCCGGTTTGGGTTTTCACCCTTTAACGGCCTATTTTTAAAACTAAGTGTGATTTTTGCAACAAACCGGGAGACCCGGGACTACGCGGTCAGTTCCTACAAGTTACATTGGTCCCGTGCGAGGTGTTCGTGCCTCCTACGGGGTCGTTTGGGGCCGGTTTGGGTTTTCACCTTTTAACGGCATGTTTTTAACTAAGTGTGATTTTTACAAATTATCGTCATACTCTCAAACCTGGAGACCCGGGACTACGCGGTCAGTTCCTACAAGTTACATTGGTCCAGTGCGAGGTGTTCGTGCCTCCTACGGGGTCATTTGGGGGCTGGTTTGGGTTTTCACTCTTTAACGGCATGTTTTAAGTCTAAGTGTGATTTTTGCAAACTATCGTTATATTCTCAAACCGGGAGACCCGGGACTACGCGGTCAGTTCCAACAAGTTATATTGGTCCCGTGCGAGGTGTTCGTGCCTCGTACGGGGTCGTTTGGTGGCTGGTTTTGATTTTCCCCCTTTAACGGCTTGTTTTTAAGTTTAAGTGCTCATTTTTGCAAATTATCGTCATACTCTCAAACCGGGAGACCCGGGACTACGCGGTCAGTTCCTACAAGTTACATTGGTCCCGTGCGAGGTGTTCGTGCCTCCTACGGGGTCGTTTGAGGGTTGGTTTGGATTTTCCCCCTTTAACGGCTTGTTTTTCAGTTTAAGTGCTCATTTTTGCAAATTATCGTCATACTCTCAAACCGGGAGACCCGGGACTACGCGGTCAGTTCCTACAAGTTACGTTGGTCCCGTGCGAGGTTTTCGTGCCTCCTACGGGGTCGATTGGGGCCGGTTTGGGTTTTCACCCTTTAACGGCCTGTTTTTAACTCCAAGTGTGATTTTTGCAAATTATCGTCATAGTCTCAAATCGGGAGACCCGGCGGGACTACGCGGTCAGTTCCTACAAGTTACATTGGTCCCGTGCGAGGTGTTTGTGCCTCCTACGGGGTTGTTTGGGGGCTGGTTTGGGTTTTCACCCTTTAACGGCATGTTTTTAAGTTTAAGTGTTGATTTTTGCAAATTATCGTCCTATTCACAAACCGGAAGACCCGGGACTACGCGGTTAGTTCCTAGAAGTTACATTGGTCCCGTGCAAGGTGTTCGTGCCTCTTACGGGTCCGTTTGAGGGCTGGTTTGGGTTTTCACCCTTTAACGGCTTGTTTTCAAGCCAAATCAACATATTTTGAAATTGTCGTCAAGCACATAAGGTCCTTAGTAGAGTAGGTATAAGTCCGTACATTAGGGTAAAATTGGTCACGTATCTATTTAAAAGAGAATTGGATTTTCAGTGGCAATCTTTTCTTCGTTAGTGAGATATTAATGACTTAACATAGGATCAAAGCTGTTATATATAACCCCTATAACTAATTTTCAGAATCAACACCTATAACCTGTTATATATAACCCCTATAACTAATTTTCAGAGCTGTTATATATAACAGCTGTTATATAGTTATATATAACAGAGGTGTTATATATAACAACTGTTATGTATGAGGTGCTGTTATATAGTTATATATAACAGAGGTGTTATATATAACGTGTGTTATATATAACAACTGTTATGTATGAGGTGCTGTTATATAGTTATATATAACAGAGGTGTTATATATAACGTGTGTTATATATAACAACTGTTATGTATGAGGTGTAGCTGTTATATATAACAGAGTTGTTATATTCTGTTATATATAACGTGTGTTAGGTGTAGCTTATATAACGTGTGTTAGGTGTAGCTGTTATATATAACAGAGCTGTTATATATAACAGCTGTTATATATAACGTGTGTTATATGTAACAGAGTTGTTATATATATATAACAGTTGTTTTATACATAACAACTCTGTTATATGTATAAAAACAGTTGTTTTATACATAACAACTCTGTTACATATAAAATCAGTTGTTTTACATATAACAGTTGTTATGTATAAAACAACTGTTATATATATCTAACAACTCTGTTACATGTATATATATATATAACAACTCTGTTACATGTAACAGAGTTGTTAGATATATATAACAGTTGTTTTATACATAACAACTCTGTTACATATAACACACGTTATATATAACAGCTGAGATAACAGCTGAGATATATAACAGAATATAACAGCTCTGTTGTATATAACAGGTGTTATATATAACAGAGCTGTTATATATAACAACTGTTATATATAATAGCTTGCCCGCGCTTCCCGCTCAATAATGATAAATAAATAACTGGTTTTCCTAGTTGATTACATAACGATAACTCAATTCAATAGTTGATTGCATAACGATAACTCAATAATTTCTTGATGCTATAAACAGAAACAACATAACTCAATTCAGTAGGTGGTGGAGCAGGATTATAGAAGCATGAATTAGGAATATAAGTAGAGATTTTGCAGATTTGTACCTTAGAGGGAAGTACTTCGAAGCAAGGTGGCGTAGGTCGCCGGTGTCACCAATGGGAGGACAAAGGTCATTTGTCGATGTCACCAATGGGAGGACAAAGGTCGTCGAGCCAATACATAATTTCATTTTTACCAACACCTTCAAAGTTCTCGCAATGAGCTTGTTTTCCACCCCAAACTGGATACTCGGGCACTTTGATGTCATCGAGTAAAACTCGCACTTCATTCTTTCTCAACGTATGGAAGTGAACGGTCGAGACGACTCTTGGTTGCGTTTTCCTCCCATAACCAACAAGTTCACGTGTGTGGGATAGTATTTTGCATTCAATTAGAGAGGTGAAATTTGGAACCTCGAATGCAGGGGAGGAACGAGAACACGAAGGAGTTCCAGTGCCTATAGTAGGTAACTCCTGAACGTTGTGTCCAACACATGAAAATTTCCCGGTTTTGAAGTCGGTAATGAATTCATCTAATGAGGATTTTATCCCCTCTATGTCAATCCTAAGGTGATCAACATGATCCTTCCAATTTCCGGTGTCCTCTTTCACCTCCTCAAGCATTTCTCTAGCAAATGCCGACCCTAATATAGCGGTTCTCGAAATTGTGGACCCAACACAACGAACACGTCCTCGCGTATCTTTTCCGAAAACCTAAAAAATAGGCCCGGCATCCAAGGTCTCCTCCTGACCACTCGCTTTGTATACATCCAGAAGCATTTGAATTTGGTCCTGTATAAAAATATATTAACATTAGGTTTGATGATACGATACTTTTTTTAAACAAAACGAACATTAAAAAATTTAAATTACCACAAATATTTTATCATGAGGGGCATAACCACCTCCTTTGATTATATGAGTTGCCAACCACAATTCAGCACGAGTGGGTGCACGCCCATGCTCCTTTCTCCAATTCTTTGAAGCTCGGGCATAACCATGACGACCTGTATTATGAGTTGTCTTTCTCACACAATTTTGTTTAGTCTCTTTGTTCTTTCTTCGGAAAGTCTTTTGAACCTCTAAAACTTCATTATTGCAAAACACCTCCCAGTCCTCAGATTTGACATTTCGTGGCACTTTCTCCTTCCACTCTCCAACATCACCATCCTTCAAATTAACCGTTAGCTTTGACTTGAACTTTTTCCAAGCATCGTTTGCTTTTTTCATAAAAATTTGCTTCTGACTTTCGCGCACATCTGGGAACTCTTTCTACAATATATGAAGAAATAAAATTAAAACATCACATAATTGAATTTACATTCTTTGGAATAGAAAGGAATAGTATACCATTAATGATGACCAAACTGAGTTCTTATATCGCACATCCACTTGTTTCTAACTCGTATAAGAAATGGGAACATGTGTCCTTGCTAAGTCTCCCAACCTGGTTGAGAGTGTATATGAGTCTTCACCAACTGGAAGGCCGTGCTCATTAAATTTTAACTTCTTAGTGGAAGAGTCATCACATACTTTTGAAGCACCCGAAGCAACCTTAGAACGGGAGGTTGATATAGGTGTCTCCCCATTTATTGACGGTTGCGAAGTATCACCCATATGAGACATTTATCTGGAAAAAAGTGACTATTGGACACCAAAATAATCAGTATAAACATTTACAAGAATATTACATGTTCAAATAGCAATATAAAGAAGATCACATGTTCAAATAGAATTATAATTTCAAACAACCATACCTGTATTAAATGTTCAAAAAGCAATAAACTATTAAATGTTTACAACAACAACAACAACAACAACAACAAACGGAATAAATAGAATATCGCATATTCAAAAACAAGTTCAGAACTAAATCATTGCACTAGAAATCTGTGTCCAAAAGCTCTAGCAATTTATCATTTTCCTCGAGAATGGAGTCATACATCGTACGGTCAATATCAATCGCATCTATTTCTTTCGTCAGTCTCTTGGGAGAGTGTAAAACAACTGACCACCCATTCAGCTTTACATCTTGACAATAAAATACTTGACTGGCTTGAGATGCAAGGATGAACGGATCATCGTGAATGGTATTTTTACTCACGAGCTTACTAAGATTCACCATCACCAATTTTGAGGTGGGTTCAACTTTGCAAGCATTCTTATCATCAACATCCACCCAATCACAATAAAAGACAGTATGTGCGAACTCAATGTAATTGAGGTCGAGTATTTGTCTAATAACTCCATAAAAGGTTGTCATAATCCCCTTCTTAAAGGCCTTAGTGGATACACCACTACTCTGAAAGTTATGATTCTCTTCATGTCCAGAAGTACAAAAGGTGTACCCATTGCATTGAAATTTCTCATAACTGGTAACCCTATGGAGCGGACCATCAGCATATGGCAAAATTCCCGTATCATTAAATCTTGAGGCCTGTAAGGAATTGATAATTTTTTAAAGTTTCATTAAAAATAATTACGGTTGATAAAAAAGTACATGTATAAATAAAGACTTGCCTCGTTCCTTAGCCAAGGGATGAAATCATCAATTCTATGCCTCGATTGAGTCTCAGTTACCACAAATTTTCTACAAGAAATTAGTTTCAAAATTAAGAAATATCACATTACAATTAATTAATATGAATTAACATAGAACTAAGTGTGTACCTTCTCCATTCATCAACACCGTCGCATTGAGATAAAACCCATCTTCGCACTTGCTCATATTGTACATTATTTAAGATCAATTCTTTACTTTTACCCAATGGTCGTTGGCATTCCGAGTCATCAAACTCATCATCAAGAAAATCCTCAAGATTCCTCTTATGAGTTCCTTCACCTCTTTTCGATATGTACTCCATGGCATACAAAGAAGCTTCATGTAACAAATATGCATTAGCAATGCTCCCTTCAATGTACCTCTTGTTTCGTGACCACTTTTTATATCTTCCCATTTCTCTCTCAAACAAACACATCGCCCGATATCTTGGTGGCTCAGCTGTCAAAGCTTCATCAGCTAAATGGTGCATGAGGTGGATCATCACCACAAAAAAAGGCAGGTGGAAAATAAATTTCAAAGACACAAAGTGCCTCTACCAATGCGTTTTTAGCCTTCAAAAGATGTTCTCTAAATATCACTTTGGCACACAACACATTAAAGAATATGCTTATCCGCTGTATAGCTGTAAACAAAGGCTTATCATTCGGAAATGAATGCATAAGCAATGCAGGAAGCAACCGTTGCATAATGACGTGATAATCGTGGGACTTGAGATTGGTAAATCCAGGTGGATCGAGGTTAACATTGTTGCTGAAATTTGATGAAAATCCAATCGGTACCTTTAATGTTTTTAGTGTACGAAAAAAGGCTTATTTCTCTTCCTTTCCTAATGCGAAAGGTGCCTTTGGCATAAGCCTTTTGTTACTGCCTTCAACATCTTTCATCCATAATTTCCTTTTAATTTCAAATGAACTTTCAAGTCTTCACGGGCTTTGACCGTATCTTTATTTGATGAACCTTTCACCGAGAGTATTGTACCTAAAAGAGTCTCTGTGACATTCTTTTCAACATGCATAACATTTAAATTATGTCTAATATCATGATCCTTCCAATACTTTAAGTCAAAGAAAATTGACCTCCTTGAAAAACCCTCGGTACCTACTAGATTCTCATCGTCACCCTCACTTGGATAATCATCGTCTTCCATTACGACATCCTCCTTCCCCTTCCCTTTCCCCTTCCCCTTTCCCTTTCCCTTTCCCTTTTTGTTTCCCTCTCCCTCTCCCTCTCTTTGAACACCTTCTCGAGCGAAGTGACACTATCTGCTCAACTTCTACACTTGTTAACTTTCTTGGAGCCATAGCATCCTCTATTTTACCATTAAATGTTTGCTTTGATGTGTCAAACCTGTAAGGATGGTCTTTAGGAAGGAACATACGAGATCGTTGGTAACAACATTTCATTGACTTAGGAAGATATTCAGAAGGTGTATTGTAGAACAAATAGGGCACCCATTGTAACCTTGAGTTGAACAAACTGCTAACATCCCATAAGCTGGAAAATCATGTATACCCCACATCAACATGGCTTTTAACTGAAATTTCTCATTTTTGTACGCATCCCAAGCCTCAAGTCCAGACCATAAGATCTTTAACTCATCGACCAACGGTTGGAGGAAAACATCAATATTACTTGATGGTGACTTTGGTCCGGGAATCAATACAGACAACATTGAAAACTCACTTTTCATACACATTGATGGGGGAGGGTTGAGAGGTTGAATTATCACTGGCCAACAACTATACTTACGGCCAAACATGTTATTCGGTCTGAAACCATCATTTGCTATTGCAAGTCGAATATTTCGCGGATCTTTTGCAAAATCTCTCCACATAATGTTTGAATTTACCCATTCTGCTGAATCTCGGGGATGACGCAAGAATTCCATACAAGAGCTTGCACAAGCGTGCCAAGTCATTTTCTCTGCTATCCATTATATGGTATACAACCGTTTTAGCCTAGGGATTAGAGGGAAATGTCGCATTACCTTCTTAGGAACCCTAGAGTACTTTTTTTTTCCATTAGTATTCTGAATTTCTACCCCGTCCTCGTCTAGACAAGTAAACTTGTAGCGTAAAGAACCACATTTTATACATCTAGTAGTTTTTTCATGCTCTTTCCAAAATATCATACAGTTGTTAATGCATACGTCATACTTAACATAATCCATACCGAGATCTCTAACGGTGTTTTTCATTTCTGTATAACTAGTTGTCAAGTTGTTCTCTTCAGGAAGTAGTTCATTTAACAATCTAAGAATTCCACCTGTAGCACCATCTGATAAATTGAATTGTGTTTTCAAATCATTTAACTTTATAAGAGCATACATTGTGGTATGACGCGAAGAACCGGTAGCTGGGTGCAATGGCTCCTGTGCGAGTTGATGTAAACGATCATACTTCTTGCCTTTGTATTTATGTGTGTGCGAATCATTGGGAACCTCAGAAGTTGGGGGGGCTTCATCACTGCCTACACAATTAGGTTCACTAGGTTCCGCTTCACCCATAAACATCTCACAAGCATCATTCAAAATTGGAATATTGTGCACATCAGCGTGTTCTGTCGGTGTCACAAATTGCGGTGGTGGTTGGACTTGATCAACAACTAATGTCTCACAGTGAAAATGCCATAAGGTATAGTTCATGTCCATACCATATGTCATTAAATGAACGAATATGTCATCTATAACAACATGTCCGTTCCCATTTCGACAATGTCTACAGGGACATGAATGTTTAGCATTCGAACTATTACTACGCACATAATGTAGAAACTGTAACACCCCATCTCTATATGTATCGGTCTCGATATTTTTCTCATTTATCCATTCTTGGTTGATTCCCGACGACATCCTGAAAAGTTTAAAGAACACACATTATAATATAAACGCTTACTGTAAATATATTTAAGTTTATTCAAGTGTACATATGTATATATTTGAGCTCCTATATTTCCTCCATCGCCTCTACAGGGTAAGGGTCCTATCCCATTCGAAAAAGCATATTTTGTATTGTTCATAATGTCTCATGCCATGTTCTAATCTAGAAAATTTCGCCAGCATCTCCCTACAGTTCTTCAAGTACACAACTTAAATTGGGAGTGTTCATGTGTTACTTAAGTTTTTCAACCAAGAAAACACAAAACACTACATCTATCTAGTATGCACCCAAAGAACATAAAGAGATGCCACCGAATTTTTCAAAATAGGACATGCATAAACATTATGTACAATACAAACTTTTGCATTTCCAAACTGTCCAAAAATGGGACAATTCAAGAGTTCTCACCACAGTCATAGTGAGACCTCTTGAACGGGTCTAAGGTTTTTCTACGTGTGTAACATCATTATTGAATGTTTAGTATTAATGTCTACTTACTATTTAAATAGTTTTTTTTGCTTTTTCTTAAATTTTCAACACATAATCTCATTTATCCATTTAATTATTTGGTGTCTACTTTTTAATTTGTTATTTTTACATTATTATTGTATATTTAGCACTTAAATTTTCTTAAAACTCCGTAACCTGTACGAATCAGATCAAATATGCATTTTAATTAAAAGGGTAAGAACATAAAAACATAATTTACCACTAAAAGATTCCAAGGTCCATCTAAAAACCAATGATTTATTTATTTTCATTATCAACATTCAATTTGCACCAAAAACTCACACATTAAAAAAAACAATAAATATTTAAAAATGTATATATAAAACCCTAAAAAGCAAATACGAATCAAATCACGCATATCATAAACTCTAGGATTAAATCTTATACCTAACTTAGGTTAAAAAAAATACAGATGCTTTAAACAATTACCTGATTGGGATGAGTGGAGTGAGAGAACAATTATTGCAAGTATTTCCTCTTCTAAAGCTTTGTTTTTTGTAGCAAGGAAATATTTTAGATTGTATCCATATCTATAGGTCAATTGCAAAAATATTTGTTAAGATACATTTACTGTTTTTTTAATACTTTGATGTGTGGAATAGTTCGATGTGCAACTTAAAGTATCATATATTTTATTATTTTTATTTTAACATACTATTGTTGTAAATAGAGTGGTTGTTTAGTATATCAACTATAGAATTCATTTATTTGGGTTCATGTGATGATTTGGGGATTGTGATAAATGGAAAAAAGAGAGAAATTAATGAACTCCAAAGTCTTGGATATTGATTCTCATTAATGCCTATTTATATACAACAATACAAGGTATTAACTACAAGATATCAACTGTTCAAAATATGTGCCGAAAAAAAAGGGAAGGTCAAATTGATGCATTCAAATTTACAGTTGTTAAAGGATCAAACATAAAGGATAAATTAATGAATCCAAATTGCTTTATATAATCCTGTACAGGGTAGTGCATCTTCAAATTGAGAAAAAGAAAATGAACAGAAGAATAGACCTACAGACCTTGAGAAAGGCAATGTGACCAGAGAAAGAGAGAGTGAGCCGGAGAGAGAGAGCGTCGGCCGTAGAGAGGATGCCAACCGCCTACAGCCCTAGCGAAGAGGGAGAGAGCTCCGACCAAGAGGTGAGAGGGAGAGACCGAGCCCTAGCGAAGAGGGAGTGAGCGGGAACCGTGAGCGGGAACAAGAGAGAGAGGAGTGTAATGTTTTTTTTGGGGTATTATATATTTTAGTAAGTGTACTCACTTTTGGCACACTTTAAAACAGTGCCAAATTTTGGCACTGTTTTAAAGTGTGCCAAATTCCTATTAAACCGTGCCAAAATCTGGCACAGTTTTAAACTGTGCCAGATTTTTAATATCAGGGTGTGCCAAATTGCTATTTTTGGTGTAGTGTCTGGTCGCCAAAGCAACCCATACTAGTCTCAGAATAGAAAGAGAAGAGCATAACTCAATGGAGATTACTTTCGATGAAAGAAAAAACAATGGAGATGTAGGGTTATGTTGCTCAAATCAGTTCGGCGAACTCAGTGGTGAAGGAGATAAGGCCAAGGAACTCACTGGTGAAGCTACCAATGGAGTGCGAAGAAGGCTGGTAGCCATCGCCAACAATGGCGAGCCATTTAGCGAAGTCGACGATCCGAACGGCAAAACTACTAGTGTCCTCATTGTGGCTAGGGGCCAGATCTTCCACGAGGGGAAGAATGCGATGACTTTGGACCTTGCCCAGACCTTCTCCATCTTCGATGAGGTTGCTATTGAAGGTGGCAAGCAGAAACAAACCATCGGTGACACTCCTGATGAAGGAGGCGAAGATGTCAAATAAGTGGTAGGAGCAATAATAGGTTTTGTTTCTTTGGCACTGGGGTTGATTCCAACTTTGGGGCCGTGTTTGTGAAATTGACGGGCGGTGATTTAATTCTAATTGGGCCTATGGACAAAGGGGGCCACAAGAATGCTGGAGTATCAAAGCAACCCAGCTGGGCTTTGGCCGAGTCTGGGTTTGGTTTAGAAGAGAGTGGATTTGGAAATTTGATTTGTTGGCTTTGGCCCCATTAAAAATACCAATCCCGTTCCTGACTTTTTGGGGCTAGCAGCCTCCAAAATACAAAAGATAAATAATTTTATGTTTGGAGCCCAAAATTGTGACAGATTTCAAATGGAGTTCAAACTCAAGAAAAGACAAATCTTTTATTTATTTTGTTGGCACGGTATCATCCAATTCACCCCTAAGGCTTGGGGTCGAGCTTTCTCTTACCCGGGGAGAATGATGTATTTAGGTGCATGGCACATGGATGGAATGGAGTCGAGGACAATGAATATCTTTAATTGTAATTGTTGTTTCCTTTTATTACTTTATTATTAGTAAAATAAATGAATCTAGATTAGGTTAGTTAGCAATGGTGATGTCATAATGTGTACCATTAGGCCCATGACATCATTCATGACCTCAAACTTAGCTTGCCCACCAAGTGTCGGGGCACCAGTTATTATGAATAAATGGGAATGATTGAGGGTTTTATTCACTATTTCCTCTTTTAGGATACAACTAAGTGAAATTATTCTCGCAACTCAAACTTTGACATCAAATGCGAATCAAACGCCATTCATCGGTTTGGGGACGAGCTCACATGAACTATGCATGGTGATTGGCGATCGGCTATGAAGCATGTGTGCTTCATAGGTGCTCAATATGAGGATGTAGTCTTTTGGTGCTCAATATGAGGATGAAGTCTTTTGGTGCTCGGCTATGGCGATCGGCGAGGATGTAATCTTTTGGTGCTCAATATGAGGTAGAACTCTTTAGAAGCAAAAAACATACACTAGGATTGTGGCTATCAAAGCAGCCAGAAGATTCAACGACAGTCCAAGATTCGAAGGAAGATTTCTCAAGCAGATTCGAAAATCTGACTCACATAATGCAAGAAATTCGAGCAAAGGTCTATGTTGCACGAGGTCGTGGTGTTGGCGCGGGATACACGTTGATAATAATTTGCAGATGGTTCAGTATTCATTTACATTGAATCAGGACACTGTGTTGGGAATCGAAGTTGTTTGAATACCTGTAATATTCTAATCAAATTCTCTAAAGTGGATTAAAGCGACACAGATTTTCTCATGTGGTTTGGGACCTCAGGAGGTGGCGACATATAAATCGCGCCTTCACAGCTCGACACAAATCATTGGGTTGCGAGAAGAATCGAGAAGACTAAAGCTAACTTGGGGCATCGGGTGACAGAAAGTAGCGCCTTACGGATGACTTTGGATCGAGCCTCCACCTTTGGGTCTGGATATCAATGAACTACAACACTCCTTGAGATCCCAGTTCACTTCCAAACCTCACAATATATACCAATTTAACCTGGAACCTGGATCGCTTTAGTGCATGGTATGGTATATGGCACAGTACTGGGCCCTGTAAGCAGTAGCCGGGGTAAGCTTACTTGGAACACTATTTCGGTTAACTTAGAACTATTATTTGGATTGTTTTATATACCATATAAAGTTTATATATATATACTACACCCAAACACATACATACTCTATTTTTCATTCGATTTTATTTATAGTTCATATTTTATTAGACACTTAATATTGGAGTAGCTGGGTTTATGTGGATTTACCTGGGATGGAGCAAACCGAGAGAACACTGTAACATATATGCCCCATTTCTCTCTTTATTTTTTGTTTTACTCTTCTTCGAAACAAAAACGGGATGCAAGATTTGGAGATCTGTGACACCAATGTACTCTGAAGGGTACTGAAATCCGGAACAAGGTACTCAACTGGAATTGGGTATCTGGTACATTGATATATACTGCACTCCAGTTCATTAATACAGGTTACAAATTCTCACCTACTTTAGGACCTCATAGCTCACACATAGCCTGCATTAAATATCACCCTGAACATTCGCTGGCCATACTTCCTCCAATCTGAGCTTGTTTACCATAGTTCACCCTCATAACCTACAGTTGACCCATTGACTCCGTGGGGCACTCTTATTGTACTACTGTTCACACTCTCCATGACGGATGACATATTGGCTCTTTAGGAGCATTTTCCTTAAACCCTACCCCCGCAGTTCACTGTTCTACAATATTAATCAAGAGGAAGATAGTTTAGTCACGAAATTTGCATCAAGTATCATCTCCCTTGCACGTGGTCTATTTATGTTTATTTTTGGATGAAAACCTAGCAGAATTCGGTTAAGAGAGAACATAAGATAGTTTACCCGACATAGTTGATTGGGGTTTACTATAATTCACCCTTCATACAATTTTGTAAAACACAACTGTTTAATGCAACTACCAAAAGATGTCAAACTCCCACTTGATACAAGTGAATTTACAAAGTTAAGGCATACAAATATTTTATACTTCAAATCTATTTTAATAATGAAGCAAAGCAATATAAACTTGAGTTTGACAAGTAGACTGTAATGGAGCAGGTCGCCTTTTTTTCTTCGTGGTCGGCAATGACATAACATATAAATAATAGCTGAAGATCTGATTTCTTAATGGATATTTCTGGAGTTGATCGTTTTAGAAGTTTTTTGTGTTTACATGTCTGGCAGTGATTGGTAATGAGTTAAAGTCAGGTCATGCTCATTATTCAGCATTGGAGATTTGTAGAGGTTCTGGTTTGCTGGCTGCATACCATCAGGTATTATGTAATCTTTATAGAGACCTTAATACAGCTGACCCTCTAATGATCAGTACTTGGAGCAAATAATGTAATCAATTTGAGAAATCAACTTTCTCTTTTATTTAGTTATCAATAATCTTTCGAAAAAATATCGCCTGTTGCTTTAATAATTAGAATGGAAAATGTATCTGCAAATTTATATTCTTTTAAAAATTTATTGAAGGAATTATTTATGATAAGTTATTGCTTAGAGTGGTATGTATATGTGGGTGTATATATATATATACGTACGTAGAGATGTTTAAATATATTGTTGGAAAATGTCCCTCGCGCTCGGAACGAAGCACCCATGTTTTTCTTTTGTTGTGAAAATTATATAATTACAAAGAAGTCTTTTGTTAGTGTGTTTCAAAGTTAAAATGGTTCATGTCGCGTTGATCAACCAAATCTATTCGTATTGTGTAACGAGGTCAAACGGTTTGTGTTATGTCACTCACCCGAACCCATTTGTTATGTTAAGCGGTCTCAACTGTTCGTGCTGGTTCATTCATTAAGAAATCGAGTCGTGTTTGTAAAGGAATTTATTAGCCAATAAGTTAACGCATTGTGTACGGGTTGAAGGTTTCTAGTAAGAACCTGATAAGACCCCAAACGAACACTGCTCGACATGACCTCTGAGACTAGTAATTATACGATCGATGACTGTATATCGTAAAAGAGAATGAACATCGGAGGACAGGAGGAAGGTTGTCCTGTGAACATAATAAAGGGCGAAGAACAAAGCATTTCAAACCCGTATTATTAATACCCTCTCCTTTGTTGTAGCCAGCTACAATATTTCTAGCAGTTTAGCATCAAATTTCACCAGCAACCATAATTCTATAGATGGTATTTTTTTGCAGCAAGATGCATGTTTTCTGCCATAATATTGTGCCTAAAGATGAACAATCCTTTACTGGATATTAGTCATTTGGTACCACTTTACGGGGTTAACTTTTGTTTTTTTGATTTAAGAGGGGGGTTGAGTGAGTAGAAAAATATAACTAAAGACTAAAGGGCCCCAATTGCCTGGTCAACCATTTGCATTTTATTTGTTTTGATGAGACTGCTGAAAATTTCATACTTATTAACTTATCCAATTTGGCTTGCAGATGTCATAGGCAAAAAAGGACATTGAATAGTACAACGACGACAAAGGTTCTGATCAACATGTTGAAGAGTCGCATTGGAGAAGCTGAATCTTCTGGTACATTATCAGTTCTCACCTATATAAAACATTCTCCTTGATTATAGGACTCACAATGTTCATGTTACAGAACAGACCCTCCTGTAAATGATGGCCATTGCGATGAACAAAGATCTAGGGGCAATTTATAATTAAAAACCATTATCCTCATTTGGTAAGGATGGCATGCAATTTGAAAAAATCAGAGGGTTGATAACTGTATCTGTAAAATTACAATTTATTACGGGTCAAACCTTCTAAAGGGGACAGACTCTTGGACAAAAAGGTATGCAAATAATTGATATATGTAGTTCTATAGCTAATGATTTAATTTATTCTTATTTTTGATTTCCATAGCTATCATGGAATTAGTTAACGGTGGCTAATTACTTGTGGCATTTGCTAATTTAAATGCAGTTAATTACTGGGCAATATCTGTTTTCTTGTGGGATGCAGTCTGTTGGTGCTTGTAGAAATATGCATTTGGCAGTGTCAAAATATTTTCTGACTGTTTCAATTATTTAGGAGCCCCACTTTCTTTTTAGTATCCCAACAAAATTTAAAACTTGCATTTTTTCTTAATAAATCCCCACACTTTCCAAAAATGTTTGATGTATGTTCGAGTGTGCCCTATACGGTATGTCCAAACAGGAGATATAATTAATGGTTTATGATGCAGGATCATGAGCACCGAGGGCCATTTTTGTACTTGCATTATTTTAAGCGTGTTCTAATAATGTCACACATATTGACCTCTTTTATGATATCATGTGTGGCATCACTTAACCTATAACCTTCCTTCGCGCCTATTAAATAAATTACTCACTACTTTACTTTGGAGATTATGAAAGAGAGAGAAAGAGAGAGAAAGAGAGAGAGAGAGTTCAATTATTAAAAAGTTGCTGTCTATTACACATCAAATTGGTATCTGAGTGACATCGCTCTTGGTTATCCAGCCATGGATTGCGACAATTGGGATCTCGGGTGGTGCCATCCAAGCAACACACGTCTTGCAGCCGCTACAAGCTGCCCAGTCCTTATCCCCACCAAGGCTCATGCGACATCAGACCTGGTTCTATTACCTCCACTCCAAAACGAAACCCTAGGTCCACTAAATCCGCCAACCACTGGCATTAAACATCATGGATACGACCAGTGAAGTGTGTGAAACTCTAGGCCAAGATCAACCAAGTGGATCCGACCATTTTCCGATACCTACCCTAGTCGTCAAGCCTCACTAGAGCCACCCCGTGGCTGTCAAACCACAAGCAATGGTCCTCTCATCGACCCTTGACCCTGGCAAAGCATTCATGACTCGATTTGCCATTACCGACCAGATCCTACCTGACTCCAGGCTCCCTTCACCACCTCTGGCAGTCGCGAGCCACCCTGAGCAGCTAGTTACCCCTCCTGCCTTCGTTGGATTACAATCAAACTCTCCGATGCTCATATCTGACCCAATTTAAGCAGACACAACAATTGCACCTCCTCTTATAAACCCTAACAACCGCAACCCAGCGTTACTCCCTTCCAAAAGCTCATCCTAACCTACCCAAAAAGCAACCTCAACTGCTCCGGTTCCCTTTACCAGCCCACCCGAGCCCTTTCAAACAAAATCAACCCCGATTTGAAGAACCCCTTCAAACTAAAAAAGAAGATATCATGGAAAATAAAGATAAAACAAGAGTTTCAAAAACAAAAAGAGAGAGAAGCCAAAATGGAAAGTGAAGAACCCCGAACAAAATGCGAGAGGCTTTGGAAATTGACCCATGTGGACTTGACAATTTTTTTCTTTGTCTGGGGTGGGTGGGTGTGGACGAATAATATTGGGTTATTTGGCCACATCAAATTGGAGTAAATTTTTTGTTTGTTTGTTATTTTGAATAATACTTGCAAAATAATCCCGGATTGTCTATAATCGAACAACTCAAGGTTTAGTTTTCCTTGTTGCGAAACAATTTTTTGATTGTTTCTCCCATGTTCATGGAATGGTTGCGATGGAATGATAACGCAACAATGTGTCTGTTAATCCAATAGTCGTGATGAAACAATCACGTGACATTGAACCTTTTCATTTAATAGCCCCGATGAAAGAACAACACGACAATTCCATAACACTACAACGACCTTTATAATGCGACAATGCCCTTGTTCATTAAATAGTCACGATGGGACGATAACGCGACAATGCCGTCCATAGCGGACAAGGGGATCCATAATGCGACAAAGCCTTTGTTCATTATATAGATGCAATGGAACAATAACACGACAACGCCCTCCATGACCCGACAATGCCCTTGTTCATTAAATAGTCATGATGGAATAACTCGCCAATTCCTTTTTTCATTGAATAACGCATTAAACAACAATGGCCTCCATGGTTGCCCAAATTGACAATAATATTAGAATATCAAGTTGAGTTTGTTTGATTAGTTTGTTAGTTTGGATCAGTTTGTTAGTTTGTTCATGTTCATGTTCAGGGTCCTTTATAAAGGATGCCATTTTACTTGTTATAATCAAGTCTCATTTTATAATACAACTCAAATTCTCTTTTCTCTCTCTACTATTTCTCTCTCAAACTTTTTTGTTTTTTAAAATGGTATCAGAGCATTAGAAAATATTCCGTTCCATATCTCTATTATTTGATTTCATTCATTTCTTTCAATCTATAATTAAGGATGGCTCCTTTTTCTCATGGATTTGGAAATTTCATTCGGAGATTTATTTTTGTTTCTCTGTTTCTTCAAATAAAACCTCATCAAATTTTCACCATGACAGAACTAAATTTCCACTTCCACGTACTATTCTTCAATGGCGAGAGAGAAATCAACGTAGGAAACGTAATCCAACCATCTCCTCCGGTCATCTCCCCCATTCCCCACTCTAAATCGCTGGCTGATTTGGATTGTGAGAGAGTTTCCCCACGTGGTGGTGTCTCCTCATCTTACCTGGCCTCACCATCTCTTGAGCTGGCCGATGGTCTCGATCGCTATATTTTTTAAGAAATGGAGGGTTTGCTTGCTTCATGGTGTGGTAGTGTTTTGTCCGGTGGTGGAGATGTTTTCGGCATTCTGGTGGTTGGGTTTTTGTGCTTTTTGGTTATTGTGATGGTAACGACTTGCTTCTTATGGTTGTGATGCCGAATGTATCATGTTCGGTTGGTTTAGTTTTGCGATTTTATTGGCTTGAGATCTGTTAGTTTTGTCCTGCTGTACATCTGAGGTGCTGTTTCTGCCAATGTTGTTGGCGATGGTTTTGGTGTTGTTTTTCAACGGTGCTGTTATCTGGTGGAGATCTGGAGACAAATTAGTTTGTTGAGGTTTATTTTTGGACATGCTTTTGGTTCATCTGATTTTAGGCAGTTGTGGTATTCAACCCCTGCCATTCATCTTCCGTTCCGGGAGTTCATTGGTATTTATACCCTGAGACGATTCAGCTTAAGAGAGGGAGCAAATGCAGATTTACATTTCATTTTTTTTACTCTTCTGGTTGTATTTCCAAGTTGAAATTATATTGCATATAACTTTCAACTTGAGGGGAATATTAGAATAGTAAGTTGAGTTTGTTGGATTAGTTTGTTAAGTTGGATTAGTTTGTTAGTTTGTTAGATTGTTCGTGTTCAGGGTCCTATATAAAGGATGCCATTTTACTTGTTATAATCAAGTCTCATTTTATAATACAACTCAATTCTCTTCTCTCTCTACTATTTTTCTCTCTCAAACTATCTTGTTTTGTAAAAAATAACGTTAAATGTTAATTTTAAAAAAATAAATAAAGCATCCACTTATTTTTGGCATGTTTTAGCTATTTTTTTATTTTTAATTTTTAATTTTGAGAGGTTGGGGGCAGTACTGTGGCCGGTGAATGGTACGAATTAAAGATGGTGTGGGAAGATATAGCTGGCTGAGTAATTAAAAATTATTTATTCTTGAGTTGTAGTTTAGTTTAAAATTTAGATTCATTTTATTACAAGAGGAGTTAAGCTGGGTATTGTAATTTTGGGTTATTTACCCCCTTAAGGAGGGCATTTTTGCAGTTTTCGATGTTTAAAACCTACGTCGCATAAATTTTTTCGAACTTGTTTATGCTCGACAATAATAAAGAACACAACGAGTGTGACAAGAGTCTTTAACATATTTCATGCTATAAAAACAATTTTTAAATGTGAAATCATATCTTGGGTTAATCGCTTCATAACATTGTACATATCGCTTGAAAATTTGTACTGAGGATGTATGGCTAAATTTGGAATGAGTCTAATTTCTCATAAATATAAATGTGTACGTGTTCCACAACCCTAAATTGGGGAAAAAAGAGTCAGAACATTTATGCGTTGTCAGCTAAGTAATTACAAGAGCAGTTCAGCTGGCTCTTGCATGAAAAAAAAAAAGACAGACCCTTGAAGATACCTGTCAATAGTATCATTCAAGCTTGCCAAAAATACAAAAGTGACCACAAAAATACATATATTACCCCCAGCAGCTTTATTCATAACTGTCCAGGGAGTGACGTAGTGTCGTGTCGTTTTATTTTCTGTTCCTGTTATAATTTAGATTTTTGTGGATTACTAGTTAATTCTAAGTCAATTTGGTAAATTAGTTGTGTCAGCATCTTTAGGTTAGTTGACTTTTTTGTTAATTGCTTGTTTGGTTCGAGTTTGTGAGTTTCAATATAATCGAATATGAAGTCTTATAATTTAGGTGAGACTTTAAATCACAGAGTCAATTTCTTTCGTATTACTAATATTTTACACATGAATTTACAAATTTGAAATTTCCAAAACTACGAAAGGTTTAATTAAACGAGCATTGAAAGTGCCAGCAGTCATAGACACTTCATAAACAAATTATCTTATAATTTTATATATGAACTAAAATTTATTTCTACTTTTACAAAAATGATACATACTATATCAATAATTAATTACTAAACCAATCATTTTTCGTTTTATTTTTATACAATGTTAGTGAACTAGTTTGTCGTGTCTAGATTAAGTTTTCGCACTTGGCATTAATTTATCACGTGTTCATGTTCACGAGCTGTGTTATTTTCAAATTTGTGCTCTGATGATTTTTTTGTCTGTGGTCGATGAGTTCAAACATGTCACTCCACTTGTTTGTGTGAGAATGACAATTTTTATAGAACCCGTTGACGTGCGTGAAAAAAAGGAACAAGTTTGAGTTATTCTTAATGGAGGAATTATAGTTATTTAATCCCATATGGAATAATTTAGCTCTATTTAATACCATTTTTTTCATGGTGATAGTATTAAAC
Organism: Sambucus nigra; assembly: GCA_949130495.1. Lineage (NCBI taxonomy): Eukaryota > Viridiplantae > Streptophyta > Magnoliopsida > Dipsacales > Adoxaceae > Sambucus > Sambucus nigra. The sequence goes on from OX422215.1 coordinate 617,211,964, forward strand.
AATGGTTAAATAGATGCGTCATTATCACCAAACTTCATAATAACCCCATTTCTAGCAGTTTTGGGACTAATAATAATAATAATAATAATAATAATTAATAACTTGGGATGGAGGACTATGAAAACTAACCATATATGACTAAACGCAATTTATCAAATATACAAAGGGGAGATGAATCTAGCCCTGACAAAATGAGACACAATGAAACACGATATGATGAATCGACATGAAGTTATAAATTAACGGGTGAACCATTAATGGTTTCGGGTTATATCAGTGTTAGTCCAATAAGACACGATAGTTATCGGGATGGGATAATGTTAACCCCTCTACCCGTTAATACTCGTTAACACCCATTAATTTGAGTAAATACGATATATCATTGGAAAACTTAAAAAATTTATGTACCTTAATGTTAATTTAATTGTAACGAATTTTACAAAATGAAAAATTTAATAATGTCAATGGGATAAAGTGTCAGCTTATATACGATTCAAAACAATATATTATCTTAATGTATAATTACGGGTGAATACGAAACGACACGTTAAGGTAATGATTTTTTCACACGATAAAAAAATCATCCATTTAGACATGAATCCGATTAAACCTGAATACGATAAATTTGACACTAACACGATTCGATACGATCCATTAATAGGTCTACATGAATCTATGACACAGGATACAAAGTGATGAATATATGATTTAAACACGAAATTGACTACATAATTATAAATGAGCTGCATATTTATTTTTTGGTACAAAAGTATCAATTTTGACACAAACCTATAAATAACATAAATTTTGACTCAAAACTTATAGAACACAAAGAATCTTGGAATTTTCCATAAAAACAAGAGCTCAACTTCCTTTTTAAACCCTCGAAGGCTCTCAACAACATAGAGCATCACCCATTATAGGTGTTGTTTGTTATTGTCCTCTTTCTCCTCCCATGGCACTAGCGGTGGCACCCTATGGCTACCAAACAACCCCTTCATCTCTTCTCAACTCCATCTTCATCTCCACCGTCAACACGGCGGCAAAGGCCCTAGCCGCGGCGGCAACGGGGGAGAAGTGGCGGCCGATGGACCACCTTCGGTTCGTGTTCATGGTGGTGACTTGGCTGGCTGTTTGGTTCCTTAGGGTTTTGATGGATCACTTCCCTTTGTCATTCGGATCACCCAAATATCTGTTGGATGGCTTTTCAGCCGTCGGATCACTCGATGGACCACCATTGTCTTATGGTAATTCCTTGGATATGGTTCTTCATGAGGGAGTTGAGGTGCTGCCGATTAAAGCCCTTGCTGGTGCGTTATCACATGTAAGTATAATTTTTTAGACAAGCTCCAAGTCACTAACCATAATTGTTGGACTATATTACTTTTAAAAACTGTTGTGGACAAGGCTCTTCAAATCTATAAACTTATATAAATTTATAAACCTATATACGGTCCTATGAAAAATTATAAGAGTTTATGTTGGTTCCATTTAAGTTTCATATTTTTGTTGTAAAACATATGTTAATTTTTAATTAGTCGTGTCACTCATCGTTCAAAGTCGAATTGTCTCACTTAAATGAATTGGATTTTGTCATATTAGTTTTTAAATGAAAAACTTGGCTTTTGGAGGTAATATCATTACTCACTGTTAAATATAAGTTAGTATTGCTTAGTTATCATTTTTTTCGTACACAAGCTGGCCTAGAAAATTTGATTACTTAGTTGCTTAGCTTATTCTATTTTTAGAATAACCATCAACGCACAGAAACTAAATGAAATAGAACAAAAAAGTAAATGTATACACGGATTCGCATGCAACGTGAAACGTGTCCTCGTGGTTTCATGTTATGAAACATCTGTTGAATACTTGGAATGTTTTGCACAACTGGCGGTTCCTAAGCATAACCAAACTATGTGGTGCTAGTGGTGTGATTTCAAGCTGACCATAAAGCCCCTCGACGTAGATATTGTTGAATAAATTTCAATATTTATTGATATTTTATTTTTTAGTTGTTAATATTTTATTATATTATTGGTGTTTTATTTTAAACATAGTTTGGATTTTAATTTAGAAGGTAGAAATATGAGCAAATGGGTGTGAAAGATATGAGAGTGCTCAAAATTTCATATTGTTCCACATTGGAAGAATACTACAAAAAGTAGTGGTATATCAACTAAAGGACAACTAAGATTCTTAGTTGACAAGTCAAATAAGAGACTATGATCCTACGCATCGCGGTGGTGCTTAAGCACCACCAATCTCGAAAGCACGAAAGGGCGATTGGGCGCATTGCGCGCTTTGACGCGCACGTGCGCATCGTCGCTTGGAGCGTGAGAGCCTAAAGTTTTGACGAGGTAAAACAGATCAACGGCTGTGATTAAACGATCCGATTAACGGGTTTAAAATTCGAAACGACTTGATCTAAACCGTTAGATGAACTCGTAGCGTTTTGTGTAGGGGATGTCCATTCGCTTACGGTGGGACGCCTAATCTGAACCGTTAAACCGCAGCTGTTCCAAACAGACACGATCCAACGGTTGCTGAGTCACTCCATGAAGAGCTGTGATTGTTAAAGAACCGTCACAAAAAATGGCTATAAAAAGAGTTCCAGACCTCTGTTTTGGACACCGAAAATTGCTAGTTTCTCCTCTCTCCGTCCTCTATACTTTGGCATTATCAAGTTACAAATTCAGAGTGTTCTCGATTTGATCAAACAGTACATAGTTTGAATCAAACAACTATTCATACACTGCATTGTATCCTGAAGGCAGATTTTATAAAACCCATAGTGTACTCGCGGTTCTGGTTCTGTCTCAACCGGATTGAGAGAAATTTTGCCTAAAAGAAAGCGTTCCAAGAACGTGTTTTGCAGAAATTAAATAATATATTTCGTTCTTTCCATAACAAAACTCCAACAGATATTTGGGTTAATTGGAGTTTAGAATATATAATAACACGTGGGAAGGGAATTACGTGTTTTTGTTTAACACAAATAAGGTCACAATATATATGCACATTTAATATTCTTGTTTGTATAGTGAAAAACATGGAAGGCGTGTATCACATATGTGTTGTGTTTTTATTTGTGTCGAGTTTGAACACATATTTTTATTTGTGAAAAACATTTATTTGTGTTGATAATATTTCTAGGAGTTTAGGGTCCAAAACTAGGTTGCATTTTTAATATAGTTAATCAGGCTTTAATTCTTCGATTTCATATTATAATCAGCTCCATAATTGCTTATAATCACAGCTATTTTCATGTCTATTTAGTTCTTATGAATAATACATATTTCATATTAGTTCTGGCATAACCAACAACAACAAAAAAAATGCTTAGGTCTGCTTCAAATGATTTTTATAAATGATACCAAGTACATGTGTTGCCTTTCTAGAATTTGATTTTTTTTAAAATTCAAATTGTTAACCATCTTCAATATTGTTAGTTTTTATTCAATTAAAACATCTAAATAGATATTTCTTAGAGTTATTTTACTTTTTAATATTAATATTACCTCTTAATTAAACATGATAATAAGTCGTGTCAGGTTAGATTGGATTTATGTTAAAAATTAATCCATCTTACCAAATTCGTTTAGGCCATCTCCAGTGGGTTACTCCCAAAAGATGTAAATCTACATCTTCTAGCTTAGCTTGTTTGAAACAATTCTGTAGTGGGACAATGTATAAATTGGGTTGGACCGTCAAGTGTCACCCGCTCAAGGGTGAATTGTAAGAAATACGAAACTTTTTTTATTTTTTTAAATTTATAAATTGCTTTGGACGGATAAAACTTCCCCGCCCACATCCTAGATGGATAACACTTCCCCGTTTAGGTGTGGGCCACCCCGTGGGGACCACCACTACACAATTGTAGCTTCTAAATTTACACCATCACTACATTTTCTCTCACCTAATTGTGCATTTTTTGGTATCCATTATGGATTGAAAAAAATGTAAATGTAGAGTTTTACATCTCTCATTGGAGATGGCCTTAAAGTAATGTGTAATTTATTTCAATCAAATTGATATCATATTTAAATCATGTAGCCGTTCATTGTATGGTGGGGTTTATATAACTCGTGTTAACATGTTTAACAAGTCAACTTGTTATGCCCTAAAATAAATTGATCCATTTTTTTGGGATAAAATATTTTTAGCTATTGTGAAATGTTTTTTTTCACATATTTAAAGGAGTTTATTACACTTAGGCCTCTCAAACTCTGCCCCCCCCCCCCCCCCCCCTACACTTTCCAACCGCAACTTTTAATTTTTTTATTTACCTCCTTAACTTCCAACACGATTGCAAATTGCCCCTTACCGTCTAACTTCGTTAATTTTTGACAGAAAAGTTCATGTACGCTGCACATGACTCATTAAAGAGTATTTTTGTCAATGAAAACCCACCCACCCTATATCTTCTCTCTCTCTTTTCACCCTATTTCTTCTATTTCCTCTTTCTCTTAGCCATGAAAACCATCCACTCACCGTTGCTACCCCCACCCTCCTCTTGCCCGCCCGTGCACCACTCCTCAACCTCCTCTCTTCCATCTCACACGAACACACAAACACCCGGATTTGGGTGTTTATGGATTTGTTGATATGCATATTAAGTTTTTATTTTCTTGAATTTTTTGTTGATGGATTTGAAGAAGGTATTGATTTTTTTTTTTGCTTGTCCAAATTCAAGATTTTATTTGGGAGGTGATGAGGTATAGGATTTGATTTGAGTTTTCATCTTGAATTTTTTTTTTTCATCTTGGGTTTTTAAAGAGTTTTTTGGTGGAAATTTGTTTGTTTTTTTTAACCTAGGATCTGGAAATCTATCTAGTTTTAAACCCTGGTGAAAATTTTATTTTTTCATAGTGAAAATTCTTTTGGTACATTTTATTTTTTATTTTTCATATCTAGCTTTATTTTTTTTAATTTTTAAGATTTTAACAATATTTTTCAGCATCATTTAAACTTTTTTCTTTTTTTTTGTTTTTAAGAATTTTATTCAATATTAGTCAAACTGTAAAAATGTTTTTCAACATTTTTTTAGGTTTTTCTTTTTGTAATTTCAAAACCCTTAACCGTTTTCTTAATTTTTTGGATTTTTTGTTGGATTTTTTTTGCTTTATACAGATTTTTTATGATATATTATTATTTTTTTCTAGTTTATTAATTAGTTCCTTCTTAACAGTTTTTTTTAATTAGAAATCACTGTCGAAGAATTAATTTAGCTAGGGTCAAAACATTTTAACCATTTAACACATTCACCATTCTCATGAACAAATAAATAATGAATAAAATACCATTTAACGGAATATAATAAGGCAGGAATCTTCGTCCCAGTTAAATACAATTCAAACCATCAATTGCAATAATATTAAATCCATCTGAAATTAAAGTACGAAAATGAAATGAGTACAATGTCTCTCTGACATAAATAAACTGAGAATGGGTGACATATGCCCCAACTGAGAGCCTAAATCAAGGAATTGACATCATAGATGTGGAGGCGTCTAAATACGAGGACCTGCAACTCTCACAATAGCCGCAGTACGTCAAAAGATTCAACTCTCTTCTTTTTTGTATTGGAATTTTTTTTTCTATTAAAAATCTCTTCTTTACTTGTTGGAAATGTTTTTTTTATTGGAGATTTGTTTAATAATATTCTATACTATTTTGCCATTTCATACTTGTATTTTTTCCCCTAATCTCTCTCTCTCTCTCTCTCTCTCTCTCTCTCTCTCTCTCTATATATATATATATATATATATTTACAATTTTTCATATTTTAAATGTTTTTTTTCGTATTTATTTGTATTTTTAAAGATATTTTTTGAATAACTTTTTAGAATTTTCCAGATAAAATTTATTTTTGGTAATTTTTCAGAATATTTAGAATTTTTGTAATAAATGTTCTAGGATTTTTGATATTTGAGAAATATTTTTTTTTATATTTTCTTAATTTTTAAATATTTTGGTTGTTATTTTCAGATTTTATTTTTAAAAAATCATGTTAGGACAAAAATACCCTCACTTTCAATCATGTGTCATTCACATGACTAAATTTTTCCGCCAAAAAAACTAACGAAGTTGGAAGACTTGGGTGATTTGTAACCGTTTTCAAAGTTTGGAGGGTTAAGTACAGAAATTGGAAGTTAAGGTGGTGAAGCGTAAGGAGTTAAAGTTTAGGGGCTCTAAGTACGATTAACCCTTTTTAAAACTAAATTTTGTTTGCCTAAAATTATGGATAAGTGCTGACAAAATAATTATAAAACTTTAAACAAAAATAGTGAAAAACTTAGTCCCCAATTTCTGAAAAATACATTTCCATTCTACTTTTCATCAGAGTGAGCAAATATCAAATATCTCACTTAATCGGATCTTAAAAGTCAATTCATTGATGAAAATTTTGTATAATTGTGCAATATTTTCATGTCATGTGATGTCTTATTTTGATAGGCGTACTCTTAATGATTTAGAATTAATATAATTTTTCATCTCTTAAAATAAAAAATTACTCCATCCCAAATATTGAAAAAAATACTTCGAAATTTATATTTCTAAAAATGATGAATAGGTTAGAATACAATTTATATTATTATCATACGGCCATATGAGTACCATAGGGATGAATAATCATGTAATCCCATTTAATTTTATATAATCCACTTGCTAAAATTAATAATCGCCATTTGAAAGTCAAATTTCTTAAGAAAAAATTATATTATTTAAATTTATCGTCCAAAAAAAATAATGAGTACATTTAAGGTTTGTGCCAAAGACATTCTCATTTTTTCTTCATGACATCATAATATCCTTTACATTGAATGTACATTGTGTTTTCAAATATTGTATTATAATGCCGAAGAAAAAAGTTAAACGGTCTCTAGCTTAACCCTACATTTAAATACAAGAAATACGCTTATTAATATTCTCTTATAGACAATGTTTAGGTGGATAACTTATTAATGTCACCTACTTTTTATATTATTATTGGAAATACCTCTATTAAGGTCATCCCGCAGCGAAGGATGTAAATGCATAAATGTGCATTGTTTATGAACGCAATGGATAAGAAACAATGCACATTTCACTATTAAAAAATGGGTCAATTATTAAATAGTTCCTACTATAAATATATATTTTTTAAAAAGGACGCATATTTTTAGTTTAACTCATTTAGTCCCTCAAGCACTCAATATCCTCTTATTTTTAGAGGTCCGCGCCAGCGGCACTCCCTCTCCAAAATATGTGGCAAATGACTTTTTGAGGCAAAATAAAAAAGTTTGGACTAAATGGGTATTAAAAAATGTCCGAGGGACTATTTGGTATATGTCCCTTAAAAAATCTAGTCTGAAAGTAAATTAACATTTTAAATAAACAATGTGTAAATGAGATCCACAAGTCTAGATGAATAAAAGTTTATTGAATAAAAGTTTACTGCTCAGCGCCCTGCCCAACGTTTATATATATAAAAATAATTTGTTCATTTTTTTTAATAAAATAACGCAAAAAAATGGAGTGGAGTTGTGTAAAAATGATATGGACGGGTGGCACTTTTAAATGTGTATATTTACTAGGGGTGTTCAAAAAATCGACTGTACCGACGGACCGAACCGATTTTTTTTCCAGTCTTTTTCCTAATCGGTCTGGTCTCAGTTTATTTTTTTGGCGGACCGATCTAGTCAGTCCGGTCCACGATTTACAGTTTCAAAACTCCTGTTAGGACCGACCCGGACCGACCTTATATAAAATAATATATATTTACATACATATGCATATATATAAAATAAATAAATAGTGAAAACATATATTTTAATATTTGATTAGTTTAAATTATAATCTAATCCAATAATAGGTTTGTTTTAAATATAAATTTTGATATCTTTTAGTTTTTAATGTTTGGAAAAAATAGACTCGGGGATCTTTTTATTATTATAAATGATGTAATTCATTAATGTGAGGACCGACGGGTTAGAGCGGATCGACTCTATAAAAAAACGAACTGACTAGGGTCGATTAACCGATATTATCGGTCCGGTCTCGATTCACTTTTTAGAGGATCGATCAAGTCAGTCCGATTCAAAAAAATCCTCAAAATTGAATTGGACCGGACTGCGAACAACCCTACATCCTTTTCCAATTCAATGGCCTAATTAGGTATAAAATATGGTGTGTGCACTACTACATGTTTGTGTATTTCCTTAAATTTCTTTTGAGTGGAAAACATGTTTTTGTTGTACAAATGGGTATGAAACGCATTTCCCTCCTTTTCAGATACTGGCTTTGTTAAACGAGTTACCAGCCACCTCAAGAAAATACCAATTCGCGTTGTCAATGGCCGACAAGATCTTCGACGACAACACCCGTTCCGGCCACGAGGACCTGCTCTACATCAATCGAACAGCCCTCGCTTCTTCCTTCTCCCGCACATCAGCCCTCCTCTACCGTTCCATCAAAACCACTCAAGCACCAAATGATTGTGGCGGCACCTGGACTACCCGTATAATCACTTTATTTCCTTTCGGCTCTGTGTTGGCTCCGTACGTGGGGTTTGTCAGCGGCATGTGTGGATTTGGGAAGGGCAAGGGGAGTGTAGCCGGTGAGAGGGAGTGTGAGGTGGCGGCTGAAAAACACGCACAGGAGCTCGTGTGGTTAACCGGTAAGATGAGAGGGTGTGGGGTGGTCGATGAGGCTTTGCTGCAGTGGAGCTTTGCTCAGGGTTTGGCTTCTCTTTCACTTACTGCTAATCCTAGGGTTCAAGGTCTCATTCTCAAAATCTCAGGTACGTATATTATCTATATTGTTACTCATATTTACTCGTGTTCCGGACCAACAGTAGTGATTTATGTCCTATTTCTGACTTGCCTAGAATTATTAATATGTGTTTAGTAACCAAACTAGTAATTTATGTTGAGGGGGAACAATATAGATATTTTATAAATTTGAGGGGCCATTATTTGAAGTTTTCTAAAAGTGAAAGGGGGCCATGACCCCTATTAAATGTATTCAAGATGAATTTACTTTGGACTGAACGGAAATACAATTATACAGTACACTATTTATAAATATATGAACACATGTACATATAGTAATTTATTTTAAATACGTGTGTATTGTAGAGTAAGTTAATCAATTATTGCATGCGAGTAAAAGAAAATACAAAAATTACCTTAATAAAAATTGTAGAACTCTAAATCTGTCACAAGCTTACCTAACCATAGTCTTCACAAACTATACATTGTATTGTTTTTAGGATAGTTTTTTTTTTATAGATTTATATTTTTTATGGTCCTTTCGGTTTCAAAAAATATTTGTAGCGAACTTCACGGGAAGTAAGAATCTCACATACATTCTATGAATATAGATTCCTCCAACTTTTCCATCGACAAGGAAATTTGATTCCATTTGAGCACACTTTCTCATGGAACTCAACCTCACACCAAGTAATTTCATACTTCTTTAGAGTTTTTAAGAAAAAATCATGAGTCACCCAAGGCATGCCAAATAGGGCTCAAGTTTCGTACCATGATCAATTTATGTTAGTGTATTATAACTCATGCTAGAACAAGTATAACACACACACACACACACACACACACACACACACACACACACACACACACACATCCCAATCACTCACTATCTATTTGTATATTATTAGGGATGGCAACGGGACGAATTTGGTAAAAACCGACCCTGTTTACCCTGCCCGACCCTGTTTAAAAAGCCCGGCTTTTTAAATTTCAATGCCCAAGAAGTAATTTAGAAGACCCAAATCACTCATTTCATATTTTTTCATCATGTCACTTTTGAAATCTTCAATCATTTTTGCATCACTACGGGTAAACACCAAGTCATCAACATAAAGAGAGGCAATAAGAATACATGCTGCCCTGCTTCTTTTGATGTACAAGGTTGGCTCGCTTTTACTTCTTTGAAAGCCTTTTTCATTGAAATATGCATCAATCTCACTATACCATGCTTGGGGAGCTTGCTTCAAGCCATACAAGGACTTTTTCAGCTTGTATACCTTCTCTTCCTCACCTTTCATCACGAATCCTTGAGGTTGGTCAACGTACACCGCTTCATTCAACACACCATTCAAGAATGCATATTTTACATCAAGTTGATACAAAAAACAACATTTTTGAGTGGCCATGACAACAAGTGCTCTAATTGTGTCAAGCCTTGCCACGTGGGCCTATGTCTCTTGAAAATCAATTTCGGGTTGTTGAGAATACCCCTTTGCTACAAGTCTTGCTTTGTTCTTTTGGATTGAGCCATCCGAATTAACCTTGCTTTTGTAAATCCACTTCACACCAATGACCTCTTTATTTTTAGGCCTCTCCACCAACTCTCAAGTCTTGTTCTTCTCAATAACCTGAATTTCTTCTTCCATTGCAAGCTGCCAGACTTCTTCATTTTTAGCGTCTTCAAAGGTCTCCGGTTTAGCTACACAAAAATTACAACTAGCATACACATTATTTAGACTTCTCATTCTTCTTGGAGTTGAGTTTGGAGATGGGGAGTTTGAGCTTGATGGAGAACTTGAGGATGATTGTGGACTTGCATTTGGAGACATTTGAGGAGCTTCTACATCTTCCTCTTCATCTTCTTCAACGCTTTGTGATTCTTTATTAAGGGTGATAACTTGATTTTGAGATTTTTTTTTTCTTTCCAATCCCAAAAGGCTTTCTCATAAAAAATCTTATCTCTACAAATAATCACTTTGTTCCTCTTCAAGCTAAAGAGTCTATAGCCCTTTGATTTTGAGCTATACCCCACAAAGATGTATTTTTCACTACTTTCATCAAGCTTGTGTCTCACTTCTTTAGGGACATGAGCAAAGCAAATACAACCAAACACCCTCAAGTGGTTCACAGATGGTTTTCTTCCACTCCATGCCTCAAATGGAGTTTGGTTTTCTACGGCCTTTGTAGGGCATTTATTCATCAAATAAACTGCCGTATACACCGTTTCGGCCCAAAAAGTATATGGTAGCCCTTTCTCATGTAACATGGACTTTGCCATTTCCTTAATAGTTCTATTCTTCCTTTCCGCCACTCCATTTTGTTGTGGAGTATACCCAACCGTTAGTTGCCTTTACATGCCAATATCATCACAAAATTTATCAAACTCCTTAGAGTTGTATTCTCCACCTCTATCACTTCTCAAAATTTTCAAGTAGTGACCACATTGTTTTTCAACTAGTTTGTGAAATTTTCTAAAAATGGCATAAACATCTGATTTTTGCCGCATAAAATACACCCAAGTCATCCTTGTAAAATCATCAATAAAGGTAATGAAGTATTTGTTACCGGCATGAGAAGTGTTCTTCATTGGTCCACACACATCGGTATGAACAAGATCCAATGGTGCTTTAACTCTCCATGCTTTCTCCTTTGGAAAAGGCTCTCGGTGGTGCTTTCTAAGAGCGCATCCTTCACAAACTCCATTTACTTTTTGGATGCTTGGCAGCCCGTAAACCATGCTATTTTGATGCAAATTCTTCATGCTTTTAAAATTCAAGTGCCCATATCTTCTATGCCATAGCCATATGTTGTTAACCACATTCATCCTCAAGGCCACATTCTTTGAGTATCAAAAAGTGAGAGGAAAACTTCTATTCTTTTCCATCTTGATTTTTGCAACAACTTGGCTTCTCCCCCCTTTGTCAAAAATTCTGCACGAGTCTTCTTCAAAGAGAATAGTGTACCCATGTTCCGCAAGTTGCCCAACACTCAACAAATTCTGCTCTAAATCGGGAACTAGTAACACATCTTGGATATACTTTGTTCCTTTATCCGTCTTAATTGCTATTGTATCCTTGCCCTTTGTTTGGACTAAGACACCATTACCCATCTTCACTTGAGAATTAGAAGAAGTATCCATAGAGATAAAAATGTTTTGATCTCCGGTCATGTGATTACTACACTCACTACCAAGAAACCACAAATCATTTCTTTGCTCCGATGCACTTTGACAAGAAAAAACATATTCCCCTCACATTCTTGTTCTTCAGTGAAGTTAGCTTGTTGATTGTTCTTGAGCCGACGATCTTTTTGAACATGCCCAAATTCTTGCACTTGTGACATTGTGGTTTTCCCCAGAACCAACAATCTTTATCAATATGGCTGCTTCTCTTGCAAATAGTACAATTTTGTTGATTAAAACTTTCATTACTTTCTCTTCTTTTAAAATTATTTCCACCTCTTCCTCGAGTGTTTCTTCCTCTTCCTCTTCCACGTCTTCCACCTCTTGAAGATTCACCTTTAGGTTGATCAAAACATGGTTTGAACCCAACATTGAGCTTAGATTAAAAGGCACTCTCAACAGATTTTTCAGAATGTCTACTCAACCTTTGTTCATATGTTTTAATGGAACCCATCAATTCTTCAACACTCAAAGAGGTTATTTCTTTAGTTTCTTCAACAATGGCAACAATGGGGTCATACTTTTCCGGCAAACTAATCAAAATCTTTTCAACAATCCTTTGATCAGAAAGTTGTTCCCCATATGTTTTCATTTGATTCACAATCTCCATTAATCTAGAGAAATAATCTTTCAATATTTCTACATCCTTCATCTTCATATTCTCAAAATCTTTTCTTAAGGACCGAATTTTAATAGCCCTTACCTTCAAAGTACCTCTGAATTATTTTTGTAAAATATCCCAAGCCTCCTTTGCTTTGTTTGCATTGATGATTCTTGGAAATATTGTTTCAACTAACCATTGCTGGATTAGGCTTAGAGCTTTTGCATCTTTCTTCTTGTGCTCCTTTAACTTTTGTTTTTGAGCTTCCGGCAAAGCCATGATATCCTCCAGTTCATCAAACCCATCTTCAATATACTCCCATAAATCAAATGAAAGGAACATGGTTTTCATTTTTACAGACCAGAAATCATAGTTCTCTTCATCAAAAATTGGAATGTAGGGCTGTTGGGTACCCATTTGGTTGCTAGAATTCGCCATAAATTTTCTGTCGCTTTTCGTCGGATTCGTTTTCCGACCATCAGAGAAAACACCCAACTCTTGATCTGAACAGGGCTCTAACACCACTTTGTTGGAGTTTAAATGAGAACTATTGGTTGTATTAGAAGAAGTGGAGAAAAAATTGGAGATAAGTTGGAGAAGACAAACTTGTTCTTAGAGAGAGAAGTGCTGTTTTTATTCAGAAGAGTACTTCTTAAAACATGGGTGATGGGATACATTTATGTGCTCAGATTTTTCTACTAACTAGACACATTAATTGTCCTACAAAGTAGGCACAACAACTAGACTTTAGGATCACTTAGGCACACATTAAAGGCACATTAATTATCCATACAGCAGCCACATTAATTACCCTACAAAAGTAGGTACAATAAAACAAAGGCAGCAACTATGCATTAATTTTAACAGGCATAATTAAAAAGCTCTGATTTTCTTCAACATGCCAATTGCACCACTGAGAACGGAAGCATGCATGGTGGGTCTCCGACCTCTTCGGCTGGTGTGCTGCCCACCTGGAGGAGCAGTGGGAAGCATGACATCCCCCATACCCACTTGTCTAATAACACAAAACAATATGCTGGGCTTAAAAATGTTATTCCCACAAGTCATACTCCAGCTGGAAAAGAGGAAGGGGGTAATGACTGATCTTTGTGGGCCAGTTGATCACAACAGTGTTAGAGCAAGTGTTGACACTTTTGCTGAGTTTGAGGTTGATAATGGGGCATTGAACCAACCAAAAGTAACCAATGTTGGTACCGAAAACAGGTACCTAATATTTTCCATTTCCTACTATGCAGAACACTCGCACGACAAAGATAGTGGGCATCCTATCATATTGAGGCACTCGCATTCAGACTGACATGCAGAGTATGGTGAAATCAGAATTTAGGGAACTTTTTGAAAGGAAAGTTTATGAACTGATTGTATCAGTGATGAAGACCCAAACACCAAATCCGAAATTCCCACTCTCTCTAGGATAGTTCCTACATACCTACACACTCCTAAAACGTTTTTTATAAATGAAAATGATCTGAACAATCTATCGGAAATCTCTAGTTCAATTTTTTATGATTCAAAACCAATTGAAGCCCAAAATAAAACCATGAAAAATAAGGAGCGTCAAAATCAGCATGAGCAAGATGACACTAATAAAAAACTGGCCGATGTTGAAATATTCAAAATTATGGCTGATGCAAAAATGGCCATTGAAAACGGTCTCCAAAATATTCGTGATGAATATGGAAACTCCCTTGATATAGACACTAGAATGGCGCACTTTACGTTGGAAGCTCAAACATTCAGAGATGTCCGGGTTGATGAAATCAAGAGGAATTTCAACCTTTCAGAAATTCGCGCGAAGACCCGAAAGAGTATAGAATTTGTTGTTTGTTTTCATTTGGAGCTTTCCTATGTATACCTTGGTGGTGGCTCTCTCATCCACTATTTTTCTTTATTTATATTTTATCAGCTCCCTCTTAGCATTTGCTAAAAAAAATATACCCACATCTCTCTCTCTCTCTCTCACACACACACACACACAATTTCTTGATTCATGATCAATTTGATAGATGTTTGTTAGTGTATGATTCATATGTTTATCTCTTAAACAAATTAAAAAAAAATATGTTTTATTGTAATATAAAGTTGGAACTTAAACGCCATTGTAATGTTTTTGACTTTTTTCTATTACTTCATTTTCATATATTGAACTACTAGGAATTCAAAATTTATTGATACCAAATCAATGCCATGTAATGGATAAAGTTAAAAATTCTTTGTTGTGCTTCATAGTTTTAATTACAAGCATTATAGTTTTATTTATTCGTCAAGACAACTCAATATTTAGAGAGACATTAACATGTTATTTGATTAGAGCTATCCCGCATGCAATAGATAATACAAGCAGGTTGGTGTGCCTAGACACAACTCTTAATTTGCGATGACTCTTAATTTGGGACAGTGACATTATGTTTGGTATGAATTGACCAATTCAAAATTTTAGAAAAATACATGAATTTTAACCAAGGCTAAGTGGAATTCTTGTATTAATCATACATAGATTAGAACATATTCAAATAAATGCGTCTTGGTGCTAACTAACAATTATTTTTCTTCTGATATATGTAGCTGTATTATTTGGAGAGATGAATAATGCCAAGTTTGAGGTGCCAAGGGAGGTGAAGTTCAGGTTACTAGCCCTTTGGCTCCCATTATTTTGTTATGCAGAAAATGGACTTTCTTATCCTATTTTAACAGGCTACGAAAAGGCAGAAGTGGAGAGAATAATGGATGATTTAATCTCAAGCTTACCTTTGGCTGATCAAGAAATAATCCTTACCAACTGGATGCAAGACTTCACCATTTCTACCTCAGATTGGCCAAATCTCCAGTTATCATACAATAGGTGGTGCCAATCAACTCGCAAGCTCATTGCATGAACTCAAGTAGTTGCATGTTTATGACAATGTATATACCCTTTGTATGAATAAATAAATATTGTGGGGGTAGTACGTGTAATCTTATGTAAACTTTAATAGTTTGTGTTTATATATGATAATGTAAACACTCCAATATTAATAAGTGGAGTGTGTTCTCTGCTCCAATGTGTAAATCTATTAGCACATAACACATATAAGCGGGCCGGGCCTCTCTTTTTCTCTTGTTGGTTATCTTCGCAGTCTTGAGAAGTTTTTGTCATAAATACTGTTGTTTAATGTGATGTGGGTCTAGCATAAAACATGCCATGTTTTATGGTTTATGTTTTGTGCTGCTTTACTTTCTTTCTTTTATTTAAAGTCTAGTGCATAATATCCATTCATGTTTTGTGGATTGTCTCCATGTTTTAAGTTCCATGTTTTATTGTTGTCTTGTCTTCCATTATTATGTCTTTTATGTACTATATAAGTGTGATGCATGTAAGAGAAAAGTAAGAAAATCATTTCTAATCAAATAGCCTTCTATCCGTAAGCTTCAATATATTCTCCTCTTTATTTATTTCCTCCTTACCTCAACTTTCATATATTATCAAATTGTACCTTGTGTACTTAGCATTTTTCACATAACATCCAACATAAATGGTATCAGAGCGTTATATCCAAAGGGCCTGATTCTGTCCAAAAAATTACTTAGCATTTTTCACATAACATCCAACATAAATGGTATCAGAGCGCAAGTTGCTGTTCAAAAAATTTCGACAAGTTGCTATCCAAAAAATTCAAGTTGTTGTCCAAAAAAATTTCAACAAGTTGGTGTCCAAAAATTTCAATTGCTGTCCAACTTTTTTTTCAACAAGTTGCCGTTGTCCAAAAATTCAAGAAGCTGTTGTAAAAAATTCAAGAAGTTGCTGTCAAAAATTCAGAAAGCCAAGGAGTAAAATATTTGAAGAAAAATTATCATGGAAAGCTCAAGCAATTCCACTCTAAATATTCAACAACCTTCAATCCCAATATTTGAAGGTGAGAATTATGATTTCTGGTGTATCAAAATGAAGACTCACTTTATATTCCAAGATATTTGGGATTTAGTCCAAAATGGGTATGACGAACCCGAATCAACGGCAACGTTGTCAACTGCTCAAAAGGACCAATTGAAAGTTTCAAGGAAGATTTTGTAATACCCCATACTTTTATGGATATTTAAATTACTTAAGTGACGTAATTTGGTAATTAGAGGAAATTATTGTGAATAGTAATTTTGAAATTTATAAGTATAAATTTAATAATTGAGAATTATAAAGTGAATAGTAAATATTAGTTTGCAAGTGTCGGATTAATATTTACATGAATTATATTTTCTTACGAGACTAAGAATATGAGTGGGATTATTTTGATTACGTGTCGCAGTCGGGTAAAGCGACAAAGGATAATATTTTAATTGGAAAATACGCGTATTGGAAAGTGTTGGGTTTAATTAGTTAATTTTAGTTAAGTGACTCGGATAGAGATTTCGAGTGCGCGGTTGGTTTCGGAATGGCCGAAATAATCTGAATGAAGTACCCGGGGGTAATGTTTGGGTTTCAGGGGCTTTTTTGGACTAGTAGGGACTCGCAATTGAGTACACGAGTCATTTTACAATATGGTATACACCCAATTTCGGGATTTATAAGGGAAGAACCCTCATTTCTCCCACATTTCAGCCCTAGGAGAGAAAGAGAAGAGAGAAAGAAGAAGAAAGAGAAGAGAAGAAAGAAGGGGATTTTCGGCCAAGTTCCGCGGGATTCGACTCGAGATCGTCGAATTTTATCCACGAGGCAAGTGTTTAACTTGATTTTATGATTTAGTGTGTTTATTTATCATATTATAGTTGGTGTGTAAAAACTATAAAGATTTTTGGATTGGATTTTCGTGAATCAAAACGGGGGTTTCGGAAGTTTGAACGAGTAAAACCCGGTTAATATCCAATTTGAGAAACTTAAGAATTTGTTGAAATTAGTTGTTGATTGGTTCTAGATGATTAGAGCCATTTTTATGTGTGGATATATTGTTGGTTGAGGTTGGATGATGATGGGAGAGAAGATGAAAATCTTGGAGGTGCATTAATGGAGATTTGTAATTTGGAGAAGACAGTGAACAGTAACACAACAACTTGCGGGATTGATTCGGCCAGGAAGTGAATTGATTCAGCTCTTGATCAAAACATGATAGTTCTATATCTTTTTGATACGGTCGCGTGGGCCGACCACGTATTTTTCTGATTTTTTTAAAAATTTTTACTGATTTTTCTATGGAAGCAGTTCCGAGGTTGAAATCGTTAGCTCGGAAATCAAACCGGAAATTGGAAAAATTAAGGGTGGAATTGTTTGGAGATAAATATTAGGGGTTCCTAAATAAAGTTTTTGGACTTCTAAATTACTTGAGGGAAAAAATAAAAACCCTGGGTTCGTAGAAATAAATTCGGGCTATATTTTTAAATGATTGTTTAGGATGGGTAACATTCGAGAAAAGTCTTTGACAAGTGTGTTTATATAGTTATGTGTAGAGAATAACTATGGTCCAAGTACATTTGAGTGAATTCTAGAATGCGAGTAGGATGGAATTTAATATATGGGCTAAAGAGCTTCAAGCTACTATCCGGTATGTCTTTATTGACAATTATTATTATAGGTGATGAGGTACCTATGGAGATTAAAATAAGTAGTTAGTATACTTATTTAATTATCACGAATTGGTATATTCGGGTTTATATTATAATCCTTAAAAGTGAGTAAGGTGCGAGTTATATTTTAAGTAAGAGAATACTTGTGGATTTAGTATTTTAAGTGTATAAATACTTATATACTATTACTAATGGGAACATTTGAGGTTTTGGCTATCGCTATAAGAGTTTGGCAATTATAGCAATATATATTGAGAAGAGATATATACTATATATACGGGAATTGTTACAGTATATATATAAAATAATTATGAATATATCTATGTGTGAATGGTATCTTTATGTGAAGCATAGCCCCTCTAATACTATCATGGAAAGTTGCGCGATGTGGGTGAGACCCCTGGATTGAGGAGCGGGGAGCGTATAGTCCCCAGGTCATAGCGTCCATTTTATATTGTGTGATTTTTATTAGGGGTGAGACGTGGTGGGTATGTTTCGTTCTCATTTTTGGGGAAGAACCATGATCGCTTCCCATATGTTGTGATTTGGTTTTTACCAAGTCGGTGTGAGAGTCCGACCGCTGGTACCCAGGATGATGTGTGAGTAATTCCCTGGAAGATGATAGCATTGAGAGACTGCATCCATTGAGTTATAGCTATGAGGGATGGTTATTATACTTATATAGTGTGTGATATATAAGTATGGATGTATTGTATATAAATATTTATATGATATGTGAAACATATATATACGGACATAATAAAGAATGGAATGTGAGTTAAATTATTAATCTTTCGGGAGTATAAAATTCAGAATAAAATAGGGATATACGTATATAAAGATGAGAATATTATATACGAGGTTAATAACACTAAAACGTGCATAGTGTAAAACTAGTGAAAGTTATTCATGATATAAGTATGAATCATAAGTGAGAGATTATAATGTATAAGCTCACGCGATAGCTTAGAATATTTTATAAAGAATGAATAAAGTGATATTCTCCTTCCGATAGATTTATATCCGAATTTATATGAGTATGAATCATAGGTTCTAGTGAGAACTATATATACCTACGGGATTTTATAATATGTGTTATGTACTGAGGGCCTAATAGATCTCGATGATTAACATTATCATGTAGTAGTGTATTTGGGGGGTTCCTTGTTTGGATTTGGCTTCGCGAGACACCCCACGCACGAACGTAGCACAATGTTGGGAATGGAGAGAAGTTTAGTCCTTAGTCCTTGGGTTTATGAGGACTTTTAGAAGATGGGTGAAATGAATTAGTTCGGCAGAGTAGCTTAACTAGGTTGTTTAAAATGTATGCGATAGTTGTACACTATTAAAAGAGGGGTGAGGGGTATCTCATGAAAGTGCAGTACCAATTTAAATATGAGAGATATCATATTTTAAAATATGGATTTTAAGCACTTGCTAAAATATTTTCAAAACTCGGGCTCTGACCTGTTTTTCTATTTTCCTCTCTTGCTATATATGTATATATATTAGCTGTCCAGACACATGGATGCCTGGATGATGATTCCTTCGAGTCAGACGTTTGCTGCACCAGTTGTGGGTGTAAGCAGGTTTATTGTAGACGCTTCTATCATTGAGATTTAGATAGGAGGTAGTGTAGAAATATTCGGGCTGATGGCCCAACTGTACTCAATTATTCTTTTATCGCCTTTTAGTGCGACATTCAATTTGGTTGTATTATATTATACCGAGTGTTCGGTTATTTTATGTCATTTCAGTTGTTGCATATAAATTGTTGGGATTGATTTATTTGAATGGTTTAGTTAAAAAGATTAGTTAATTAAAACTTTGACGCCAGCCTAATAGGTTACTAGTAATTAAATTGGTTTTCGCCAGTGATGCTGAGAATGAACAATATGAGACTCCTATTTTAATTTGGTATAGGATTGATCGCTCAGTATTTTATTAGGCGGGTGTCACAGATGGTATCAGAGCATCAAGTTCTAGTGTCCTTAGGAATCTGTATGGACGTACTACGCTTTCAGCGTTGCTTTCTATTTGATATAGAGCCTTATGATTAGGATTGTTGATTCCTCTTGTGAGATTTCGTTCTCCTACTATTATATAATATTATAGTAAATCTTTTGCACGCTCGTTTGAGATTCCTGTGCTGATCGATAAAGGGTGACCAGGGAAGGCCATTATGAGGGTAGCTGGAGACGGGGATTAGTTAGAGCTGTAAGTTGAAGCTGGGGACGAGGACCACAGTAGAGGTCACTCCCTTTGTGGCATTTTCATGGATTGCTACAACGACTACTAAAGTATAGTAGTTATATTTATCCAAGTACCGCTATAGTAGAGAGTGGTGATAAACTTAAATTACCCAGTGAAGTTAAATTGGGAAAAAGTTTAAAAGGGTCTTTGATAAGGATTATTCGTTGAAGTTTAAGTTACGCGAAGGAAGTGTATCTTTATTGAGTGTAAGTAGAAGGCTCAAAATCTTTGGCTTAGAGAAGGGTATGGAAATGCCCAGATGTGAAAATTTGAGGAAATTTTTTCACTCGTTGGAACAATGTCGAAATGGTGGGAACGATGGTCACCATATTTGAGGGGGCAAAATGTTTTGCTCATCAAGTAATCTTACGGACTGTTTTAACCACGAGTTCCTTTGATTTATCAAAAATGAAGAGAATGCAGTTCCTGAATTATTCACATGAGGATCGGTCAGGGGATGACAGTGAACAAAGTAGTTTTTGGCTCGGTTAAGACAAGTGTACTGTGTCCGGGAACCATTTGGAGCAGCCAGGGTAATTGGCATAAATGTTGTTATGAGTTTTGCCTCGGATGAAGGAGGTATATTTTGTGTGGCTAGATAGAGTCGTCGTATTTTATTAACCCCGGATTCATGTGTGTAATTCGAGCTTTGTGGAAGTATTGGTAATATTATAGAGGGTATATGAAGTAATTATGAAATAATTATAATTGAGAATAAAAGAGATGAATCATTTATGCGTAATAATTGGGTGAGATTGTATTAAGTACGGTTAAAAATATTATTATGGGTCGTGGGCGAACTTAATTGGAAAATGTGAGTATTTATATATATGGTCGTGTGACTGTGTGCTTATACTAAATATTCTATTTGTGAATAATCATACCTGCGCTACTTGCTATCATGGAGGTTGCCGCGTCGGGACAGTCTTATCTCGATGTGACCTTTATGGGGGATATTGACTTGTACCCTAGAACATAAGATTCCTTGGTACAGGCTATCTGAGAATGATAGTCAGACGGTCCTAAGAGATGTGAGGAGTATGTGCTGACCTCTTAGTGACTTGGAACTATGCTTCACCTCCAATTTAACTGTATTGTGTCAATACAACTCTAGAGTGATTCTGGACTAGTATTTCTCTTAGTAAGAGAGATATGGGGACTTGATAGTAGAGTATGACAGCACCATAGATTTTATGTGGGGTGACGATAATATATATATTATATGAGTAATGATTGCATAATATGTTTTTGAATGGTCCGAGTGATAATAGGCTAATGATTGCAAGACTATCGTATCCACGTTTCTAGGGTGGAACTGGTTGTTTTTGCGATATCTCACCTGGATACGGGTTGAACTCGCCAATTATTATATGTTTAGATGGAACTTCGACGAGTAGATGTTATTGTATGCTAGGATGTTGGTTTTGATGATAAATTAGCCAAGAGTCATGTGATTATTAGGGACTAATGAAAAGTAGATGTGTTGTGGAAAAGCACTGAAAATGTTTCTCTCACCGCAAGTATGTGGGTGGGGCAAGGTGAAGGAAATTGATTTGAGGCTTATAGCCAGGCCTTGAAGAGAAGGAAAATTCAGAGGAAATATGTTTTGGGTATAATGTTCGTAGCACTTTTGCAGAGAGAAGACACCTCGATTAGTTAGACTTTCCATTTTGCTGAAATGGAAGGACATAGAGGTAGAAGTGCATTAGTATGATTATGAGGAAGGATTTAGAACGTCCCGATGGTGTGTCTTAGGCCGTTATATCTCAATGATCGATGATGCGAGGAAGTTGTGTAACGGGAGGGTTCCTTGTTTAGATTTCGTTTTGCGAGACGTCCCACGCATGAAACCGAGCAAATGTCAAAAGTTGAGAGAGGTCTTGGGCACTAGGGATATAGTTAGGATTGTACTCATTTTTCTTGTGTAGGAAATCACACCGATCTTAGGACTATTAAGAGATAAGGTCAGTAGGCAAGTGGTGCAGATATAGGAAGAATTGAATTTCGAATTATTTGGGTTAGGAATGCCCAGGCGTTATCACCAGGCCAAAAAGAAAGTGAGGCTTATTTTTAGAGAGAGTGTTACGTCTTTGACGTTTGCAATAGTGTGCTGATAAGCATGGATTAAAGGGTGTGTGGACACCTTGGTAAGTTGATTTTATATACCTCCCGAAATGGAAAGGGCGTAGTATATAAAGATGAAGAATATTCTTTGGGGCAGTTATAAATGAGATTGGAGTTTGTCGGATGAAATGCCGTATGGGGTACGCAAGAATCCAATTATATAGGTGAAATAAGAGGTAGCACACCACTACACCAAAACACTCCATTAACAACACAATTTTACGATTACTAAATATATTAGTAACACAATTTTTCTGTTAGAAAAAAGGCGTGGGTCACGAAGCTAGTAACAGTAAAATTATGTTACTAATAGTAACGAAAAAAACTAGAATTTGTAACGGTAAAATTCTATTACTAATAGTAACGAAAAAAACTAGAATTAGTAACGGAAAAATTAGAATTAGTAACGTAAAATTCTGTTACTAATAGTAACGGTAAAATTTAAAATTCGTAATGGTTAAATTCTGTTACTAATTGTAACGGTAAAATTCAGAATTAATAACGCTAAAGTTGTGTTACTAATATAAACGAAAAATTCTGTTTTAGTAACGGTAAAATTCTGTTACTGATAGTAACAGAAAGATCAAAATTAGTAACGGTAAAATTATGTTACTAATCTTAGTACATATTTAAAAAAATATTTTTCAAGGGCCCTCCCATAATCCAAGGACCCTCCCCAAATCAAGAACCTTTGGCCAATTCCTTACCAATTACACCAGATTAATAGCAAACTCGGTGATTTCAAACACACACCTATACACATTAATTGATATATTGACTTTTCATGAAATATCCCTCTAGAATTGGAGCCAAACATGGAGTCACCTAAGAAAATTGTTGCTTTAGTAAAATAAATGAGTTGATATTGATGAGCCATGTTTTCCATGATATCAATCAAAACCTCACAGTCAATGATGTCTCATCTCCAACACCAATATGAGATAAACTCGATTCAAAGTTCAACAAAATTCACCTCTTCCTTTTTTCGAAGAAAATAAAGACTAACACAAGTAACATTGCAGTTTACATATAAATCACTCAAGAACCAATGAATCCGTACTAAATGAAAAGAAAAATTCATTTCATCATTCCTTTCTTCACTATTGGTACAAAAATTCAAATGCTTTACCAAAGATACCACCCCCACCTCCCAAAAAGACTTAAAAAAATAATCTGCGTGGACTATAAATATGGTTGCCATATAAGAAAGTTGATTATTACAGTGTTTTTTTTAATAATCCCATTATTATCAATAACAATTGCAGTTCAATCAAAAGCCACTCGTATCTCTAATTTGAATTTTCTTCTGAGTCTGAATATTTTCCCATATTAGAGTGGGATTCAGTTCAGAAGAATTACTTCAACCATCTTGATAACTAATAAAGAGTAATACCCCCCACTCCCCATCATGATACATTAAAGAGAATGAAAAAAAGAGCGTGAGAATAATGGCTGTAAATGTTATACCAATGAACTTGTGTATACCTACAATTCTTGGTTCTGAATTTGAATAAATTGAACACTACAAGGATATCCATGTCAAAATTACCTGTAAGGACATTTTTGTCCATTATCTTTTTGTATGTCATAAGCCGTTACATCGTTGAAGAAATTCAAGATCGCATCTCGCATCTACATCAATGGATCCGAATATCAAAGCTTCATTTTCATGGAATCAAGTTTTCTACAGCTGGACCGGTCCGCCTGTTTTATAAAGGAACTGGTCCGCCTCGTACCAATTCACCATTTTGGAAAAAGAACCGGTCCGCCTCAAGTCAGACCGGTCCACTATGTTTCAAACCAGTAGACCCCGGACCGATTGCGAACCGAAGAAACCCTATTAAAAAAAGAACCGATCCGACTTTGGATCGATCCGCCTCAGATCCGGACCGGTCCGCCTGAGATAAAATCGTGCAGATCGTGCTGAGATTTTCTAGGGCCAGTTTTTCTTTTATAAACCAACTTCAGGGATTTGTTTTCTAAGACTTTCACAAACGATTTTCAGAGTTCTAAAAACTCTAAGTCTTCACCTTTGTGAGTCCCAAGACTCATGTTTCGATTCACACAACTTTCCAAACCTTTGTGAATTTGTTTGCAACCCAAGAACACAAACGTGTGTCTGTTCATACCCTTGTGGAGAAGACCGTTCCTCTTCTTCATTGCTGCCCTCCTGAAAAGGGAAACTTCCATCCGTCGACTACAGCACCAACGCCTACGGGTAATTCTGTGCCACTGTATTTTCATTATAATCCGAGAAATTATATATTACAATATTATAGTGAAAATAAAGGTTTTGCCCCTTTGGGGGATTTTTCATCACGTATTTGTGTTTGAATGTTCTTACATGAGTTATCATCTTATTAAATCACATATAGATGTATGTTTAGGATTTTATTGATAAAAATTGAGTTTAATTAAATAATATCTCTATATGAACGCACGCGCACTCTTTCAAATTGGTATCAGAGCCAATTACACAACTTTACCGTGTAATTTTCCGCAAATTTTTTTAAAGATATCAATTTTCAGAAAAATTGATTTTGAAAACGAGTGTGTTCATAATGGAGAAATTATATAATAAAATTCCAGTTTTTGACGGGACAAAGTATGCATATTCACTACACCAAAAACAGGAAACTGGCACGGTTTAAAACAGTGCCAGACGCAATCTGGCACGGTTCAAAACCGTGCCAGAATCAGGCGTGCTAGATTTTCTGGCGCGGTTTAAAACCGTGCCAGATTTTTCGAACTGGCACGCTTTTAAACTATGCTAGTTTTTTTATCTGGCACGCTTTTGACACGCTTTTAAAGCATGCTAGATGTTAAATCTGGCACGCTTTTGGCACATACCGAAACCGTGCCAAATTGTCTATTTTCTGGCACGCTTTTGGCACGGTTATAAAGCGTGCCAGATTTTTTTATAAGCGTTCTCATTTTTATCAATAGGCACGGTTTTGGCACGATTTAAAACCGTGCCAGATTTTTCAATTAATAAAAAAAATAATAATAGGAAACAAATCTGAAAAATCTGCAAATTCCAAATTTGATAGGATAAATATTTATTATTTGCAAAAAAAAAATCAAGAAAATTCATAAATTATGAATATCGCATGTTATTGATAAACTAATGTGCATACAAACTTCAAAAAATTACAAGAGCTAATAGTTCCTAGATAAAAAAAAATTGGGCAGAGTTTCCTCTATTTTTTGAGCATTCCAAAACCTGCTAACATAAAATCTGCCCATATAAAGCCCGCACGGCCATAAAAGTCGACAATAAAACTACTATAGCCAGTACGGCCATAAAAGTAAACAATAAAACTACTAAAGCCTGCTCGGCCATAACACAAAAAATAGAATCCTGAATATTAACGACACTAAATAAATAATCCCCTTGTTGTAAAGCATTGACTTCTTCGTGTGTTCCAAGTGGATAAAAGCTAGCGATCAAATGTCATCCTACAAAAAAAATAAGACACAAAAAAGATATGATATTAGTAACCAAGTCATCTTAAAAAAAATCGTATTCAAGCAGAAAAATTGCATATACGAGTCACAATTATTATTATATTCTCAACGGCCTGCTTAAGGGTTGATTTGAGTTATCACCCTTTAACGACTTATTTTTAAGTTTAAGTGTTGATTTTTGCAAATTATCCTCATATTCACAAACGGGGAGACCCGGGACTACGCAGCCAGTTCCTACAAGTTACATTGGTCCCGTGCGAGGTGTTCGCGCCTCCTACGGGGTTATTTGGGGGCTGGTTTGGATTTTCACCCTCTAACGGCTTGTTTTTATGTCCAAGTGTGATTTTTGCAAATTATCATCATATTCTCAAATGGGAAGACCCGAGACTACGCGGTCAGTTCCTACAAGTTACATTGGTCCCGTGCGAGGTGTTCGTGCCTCCTATGGGGTCGCTTGGGGGCTGGTTTGGATTTTCACCCTCCAACGGCTTGTTTTTAAGTTTAAGTGTTGATTTTTATTCTCAAACCGGGAGACTCGGGACTATGCGGTCAGTTCCTACAAGTTACATTGGTCCCGTGCGAGGTATTCGTGCCTCTTACGAGTCCGTTTGGGGGCTGGTTTAGGTTTTCACCCTTTAACGGACTGTTTTTAAGTTATAAGTGTTGATTTTTACAAATTATCATCATATTCTCAAAAGGGGAGACCCGAAACTACGCAATCAGTTCCTACAAGTTACATTGGTCCCGTGTGAGGTGTTTGTGCCTCCTACGGGGTCGTTTGGGGGCTGGTTTGGGTTTTCACCCTCTAATGGCTTATTTTTAAGTCAAAGTGTGATTTTTGAGAATTATCGTCATATTCTCAAACCGGGAGACCCGGGACTACACGGTCAGTTCCTACAAGTTACATTAGTCCCGTGCGAGGTGTTCGTGCGTCCTACGGGGTCGTTTGGGGGCTGGTTTGAATTTTCACCCTCTAACGGCTTGTGTTTTAAGTTTAAGGGTTGATTTTTATTCTCAAATCGGGAGACTCGGGACTACGCGGTCAGTTCCTATAAGTTACATTGGTCCCGTGTGAGGTGTTCGTGCCTCCTACGGGGTCGTTTGGAGGCTGGTTTGGGTTTTCACCCTCTAATGGCTTATTTTTAAGTCAAAGTGTGATTTTTGCAAATTATCCTCGTATTCTCCAACCGAAAGACCCAAGACTACGCGGTCAGTTCCTACAAGTTATATTTGTCCCGTGTGAGGTGTTCGTGCCTCCTACGGGGTCGTTTGGGGGCTGGTTTGGGTTTTCACCCTCTAATGGCTTATTTTTAAGTCAAAGTGTGATTTTTACAAATTATCGTCATATTCTCAAACCGGGAGATCCGGGACTACGCGGTCAGTTCCTACAAGTTACATTGGTCCCGTGCGAGGTGTTCGTGCCTCCTACGGGGTCATTTGGGGGCTGGTTTGGGTTTTCACCCTCTAACGGCTTGTTTTTAAGTTTAAGTGTTGATTTTTATTCTCAAACCGGGAGACCCGGGACTACGCGATCAGTTCCTACAAGTTACATTGGTCCCGTGCGAGGTGTTCGTGCTTCTTACGAGTCCGTTTGGGGGCTGGTTTGGGTTTTCACCCTTTAACGGCCTGTTTTTAAGTCTAAGTGTGATTTTTGCAAATTATCGTCATATTCTCAAACCGAGAGACCCGAGACTACGCGATCAGTTCTTACAAGTTATAATTGTCCCGTGTGAGGTGTACGTGCCTCCTACGGGGTCGTTTGGGGGTTGGTTTGGGTTTTCACCCTCTAACAGCTTGTTTTTAAGTCTAAGTGTGATTTTTACAAATTATCATCATATTCTCAAATCGGAAGACCCGGGACTACGCGGTCAATTCCTACAAGTTACATTGGTCCCGTGCGAGGTGTTCGTGCCTCCTACGGGGTCGTTTGGGGGCTGGTTTGGGTTTTCACCCTCTAACAGATTGTTTTTAAGTTTAAGTGTTGATTTTTATTCTCAAACGGGGAGACCCGGGACTACGCGATCAGTTCCTACAAGTTACATTGGTCCCGTGTGAGGTGTTCGTGCCTCTTACGAGTCCGTTTGGGGGTTGGTTTAGGTTTTCACCCTGTAACGGCCTGTTTTTAAGTCTAAGTGTTGATTTTTGCAAATTATCGTCATATTCTCAAATGGGGAGACCCGGGACTACGCGTCAGTTCCTATAAGTTACATTGGTCCCGTGCGAGGTGTCCGTGCCTCTTATGGGGGCGTTTGGTGGCTGGTTTGGGTTTTCACCCTTTAACGGCCTGTTTTTAAGTCTAAGTGTGATTTTTGCAAATTATCATCGTATTCTTAAACCGAGAGACCCAAGACTACGCGGTCAGTTCCTACAAGTTATATTTGTCCCGTGTGAGGTGTTCGTGCCTCCTACGGGGTTGTTTGGGGGCTGGTTTGGGTTTTTACCCACTAACGGCTTGTTTTTAAGTCTAAGTGTGATTTTTATAAATTATCGTCATATTCTCAAACCGAAAGACCCGGGACTACGCGGTCAGTTTCTACAAATTACATTGGTCCCGTGCGAGGTGTTCGTGCCTCCTACGGGGTCGTTTGGGGGCTGGTTTGGGTTTTCACCCTCTAACGGATTGTTTTTAAGTTTAAGTGTTGATTTTTATTCTCAAACCGGGAGACCCGGGACTACACGATCATTTCCTACAAGTTACATTGGTCCCGTGTGAGGTGTTCGTGCCTCTTACGAGTCCGTTTGGGGGCTGGTTTAGGTTTTCACCCTTTAACGGCCTATTTTTAAGTTTAAGTGTTGATTTTTGCAAATTATCGTCATATTCTCAAATGGGGAGACCCGGGACTACGCGGTCAGTTCCTACAAGTTACATTGGTCACGTGTGAGGTGTTCGTGCCTCCTACGGGGGCGTTTGGTGGTTGGTTTAGGTTTTCACCGTTTAACAGCCTGTTTTTAAGTTTAAGTGTTGATTTTTGCAAATTATCGTCATATTCTCAAACAGGGAGACCCGGGACTACGCGGTCAGTTCGTACAAGTTACATTGGTCCCGTACGAGGTGTTCGTGCCTCTTACGGGTCCGTTTGGGGGCTGGTTTAGGTTTTTACCCTTTAACAGCTTGTTTTTAAGTCTAAGTGTTCCCTTTACAAGTTACATTGGTCCGTTTATGGGTCCGTTTGGAGAAGATTTGAGTGGGTTGAGATCCATCTGATAGCTTGCTTGACATAATAGTACACTTATGTAAATTTTGAAGAGTTGTACTCTTTCAATGAATTCTAATCATTTAATCAACAATTCATTGTAATTCTATTCACTTTCTAGATATGGTGACTCCTATACAGTTGTTGCATCAGTGTGTGTAACTGTCTATGAAAGATATGTAACTTATAAAATTTGTGTAATCAGCTATGAAAGAACTATACGAGGTACATCCTTTATCGAAAAAACTGTGTGAGACAAATACCACTATCCTCTCTCATCGCTTTTTTTTCTTCTTCTTGACCTTCATTACTTAATGTTTTACAAGTGAAACAACACATATAACTGTCATTACTATTTCAGCAAACTAGCACTGTAATATGCATATTTCCGTGCATATTACAACTGTAATATGCATATTACAGCAGTTAGCTGTGATATGCATATTACAGTTGTAATATACACTATAATATTCATATTACAGCAATTAAATGTTAGAATTAAAGAGACAGAAATCCACTTAAGTTCGGTTCTTAATAAAATGTAACTGAAATAATTTTGTAGTACAGGTCTTACCTCTATAAAATATGTTACGAGATTCAGCTGGATATGGATAGGTTTTGCAGCAGAGCGACAATGTTAAACCCCGTTGTTTGGTCATGGAAATGATCATAAAACTGGCCTCTAAGACCTGTCCAAGGATTTTGAGTTAACCCCAATGTAAACTAACACAAATAAAGTTAATTACTACATTAAAATTACAAACACAACCGCTTCAAAATTTAAGAAAGTAAGGCAGCAAAATGGCAAGATATAGGGAGAGGGTCTGAAGAAATAAGAATGGTGGGATATTTCTTGTTCCTTTTTACACTTCTTGATTGGTAAGACTCTTCTTTTTTACCTTCAAAACACATAATATTATATTTTTAAATATGGAAAGGTGCCTTTTGCCTATATATAGGCGAAGGCGGAACTGTTTTGATTGAGTTGAACAATAAAGTAACGAATCTTGAAACTAAAAACTTTAAACATCATTTTGTGAGGGAAACACAAATAATGGATTCTAAGAAGATTGAGATTGAGAGCGGCGATGAAGAATTGAAGCACTTGGGCTTTATAAGATCGATAGTGATTAACAGTGTGATATGTGTTTTAAATGCATGCGAATATGCAAAGGAGAAATCTGATAGTGTGTCAGATTGGAGGTAGTATTTTCTATGAACTATTACTCCAAGTAAACTATAAACAAAAATGAAGAATGCGAATAACTAATTTCAATTTATCACTAATACATAAAGAAAAAAAAGGATACTAAAGTCAAAAATTATAATGACCAATTAAGAAAAGATTTTATCCAAAACTTACATGTATGTGGACTACATATTATGGTTAGCACAACTTTCCACCCCACTCAAGCTTGTATGATGAAAAGGAAGGGAAAGTGAGTGAATTATATAAAGGTAAATCAATCCTAAAACAAGTAAAACATATAAAATAATTAACATAAACTCTAAAACCAAAACTACCAAAAAAAGAAACGTATTCTCTTCAACGGTACTTCCTTCTCATCGTTGGGAAGTTGAACGATGACAACCTCTGTTGTAGTCAACAAAGACGAGACACTACATATCTAATAAGATCATCTCATGAACAAAAAAGAACCATGACCCTACAATGGAAAATATCTTTAAAAGACATTACCTAGCAGCATCGACCAAAGCTGTCCTAATGACCTTTAGTGGAATAATGATTCCTTGACCATGTCTACGTATTCACCTAAACAAACCAATGGAGTAATATAATCAATATAATCATCAAAGTTAGGAAACACATAGAGAAATAGAGAGAGAAGGAGGAAGAGGGGAGGGGGAGTGGGATGGGGTAATAAACCTTTAGATGCATCATATCCATGGTCAGGATTGTCCTGTTCCAATAGTTTTCCAATTACAACAGCTCCCTCAACTCCAGCATTGGAAGAAATTGTATGCACCGGTGCCTGCATGAAGATTATAAAGTATATAGTAATATATAAAATTCCAATGGCTCTAGAACTAATAACTATTAATACCCAATTTATGAACTACTATAATTCAAACATCATCCACTAATATATATTATTCAAATTACCCAAATAACTCCTAATACATTAATACCGATTTGATAATTTGGGGGCAACACTATAAAAGAACATTCTTAAGAATATATTTGACACACATATAATCCAGACGTTGTCAACACCACCAAGAATGGCAGCTGCCAATTTAGAATGAAAGGGGTTTCATACTCTATACTCAACCTTTGTTCCATCTTCATTCTGTGATTTTTTTTTTGAAAATATGAATTCATTCTGTGAAAAAAATGAAAATATTCACCAATCAATGGTAGGTATTGATGTTCTTAAAAATATACAAACTGTAACTATGAAGCCATCAATAGTTCCAGAGATTGATTTATCAACTCACACTTTCCTAGCTTCCTGTCTAAGAACCTATCTGAACCAGGGTTCCGCTAAAAATTGGTTGCAAGGCATATCTGGGTTCTACTAAAAGTTTGATAAATTATTTGCGGTGTTCCTAGGCACGTCACATAGTTATTTTATAAGAAAAATAGAAAAATCAAGAGGGATTTGCAATTTTCAAGGCTTATTTTGTAATTCCATTTTTCTTTCCTTTTTTGGTAATTTTTTAATCTTTATTTCGTACTTTTTAGGGATTATATTGTAACATGGCTCACGTGCAACACACTTGTCAAGGTCGTGGATCACAGATATTTTCACGCACTACAAATGCGCCCTTGTCACGCTCTAACCTATATTTTTGCTGATTTCTCATTTATTATTCAGGAAAACATACTTTGCATTTAATAGCTTCACCTACGCCCCCTGGCATAATCTTGAACTAGGAGTAGTTTGAACTGTACTTGTGTTTTGAGACATTTTTTACAATTAGAAAAGAAGGACGAAATTGTCTCGAACATATATCAATATGGATGAACCAGCTCACATCTGTGAAAGCTCAATGATAGGGATATCCAAATCATCCAAAAGGGGGCAAAAGGCCAAGTTGTAAGATTATTAAGGTAACGTAGCCTAATCAATTCAAATAGAATATAGTTAAGGAAATAATTTCAATCCACCTAATTACCAACACACAATTGAAATTGATTATAATGTGTGGCACATATAGTCCGGTGCATATATTATCTGCCAATAATCAGATCACAACATTATATCTTTTCCAAAATGCAACAAAACTTTGCAGATCCAGAAATTACTATTATACAGATTTCACATCAAAGGCACGTCACATAGTTGTTTTTAATACAGAAGTGAGATACCTTCATCGTGATTTTTCGTAAAAAAAGAAGGCAAGTGAGATATTGAAATACTTGTGTTGTTCGATTTCTTGGAGGCAGCAATCATGGCAGAGGAGATGAGAGCAGCGGCGATGATTGCTGAGGATGATGGCAGCGGCGATGACAACTGATGATGGTGGCAGCGTGGAATCGCTTTGGGCCCGCCGGTAGAGCAGAGGGAGGGGGATAGCGAGATGAGAACAACGTCGATGATTGATGAGGATGATGGAAGCGGCGATGACAACTGATGATGGTGGCAGCGTGGAATCGCTTTGGGCCCGTCGGTAGAGCAGAGGGAGGGGGAGAGCGAGAGAGAGAGAGGAAGACTTAGGTTAGAATTATTTGGGCTCATGAAATTTTAGTCCCGCTTAAAATTTTGGGATGTTAGTTTTTTAATGAGGCGTACCCATATTTGGCACGGTTTTAAATCGTGTCAGAATCTGGCACTCATTTAAATCGTGCCAGTTTATGCTAAAACCGTGCCAAATTCTGGCAAGGTTTAAAACCGTGCCAGAATTTCCTTGCCACAGCGTGCCAGATTAGCATTTTTTGTGTAGTGATTGGAAAGCCCGCATGAGATCTGCATTAAAAGCCATTGATGAACGAGTCTGGATTTTGGTTGAAAGAGGGTGGACTCCTCCCTCCGTCACTGTTGAAAATGTGACTAGTTTAAAACCTGTCACCTCATGGACTGAAGAAGAATTTAAATGGTCATCATTCAATTCTAAAGGGTTAAGTGACATTTTTGGATCTGTCACTCCTGACGAGTTTCGATGTATAATGACGTGCACCACGTCAAAAGAGGCATGGGATGTTTTGAAACTTACCCATGAAGGTACGAATGCTGTGAAAGAGTCTAAACTTCAAAATTTAACAACTCAATTTGAGACCATCACCATGCTTGAAACTGAATGTTTTGATGATTTTTATGCTAGGCTTTCTGACATTGTTAATACTAGCTTTAATCTTGGTGAACATATTCCTAATGCTAGAGTTGTTAAAAATATTCTTCGTTCTCTGCCTAAGCGTTTTATCCCTAAAGTCACTGTGCTAAATTCTATGGGTAATTTAAACACACTAAAATTGGAGGAACTTGTAGGAGACTTGCAAACTTATGAAATTGATATGTTTCCTAAATCTGCTAAGCCTAAAGATAAGGGAATTGCACTTAATGCCCAAGAGAGAAAGAGTGAGGGGTGGGCAAGAAAGAGAGGAGAGTTATCTAGAAAAAGAGAGACAGATACGTCAGATTCTGAGTGTGATTTTGACTTAGATGATTTGACCCTTTTTGCAAAAAAAATCAAGAGAATTCTCAAATTCAAGAAAAATGGTAATTTTAAAGATAAAAAGAAGTTTGAAAAGAAAAATGAAAAAGTTTTTAAAGATCCTCCTAAGAAAGAAAGTGAGAGGTGTTTTGAGTGCGACGGTAGGGGTCATAGAGCCTTTGAGTGTGCCACACGTCTGAACAGAGAGAAAGGGAAAGCTGTCCTTAATGCTATCCTTAGCGACGATAGTGAGATCGAGTCGGTGGACTCGGGAGATGAGTCACCGCATGAGTGTAACTTCACCGCATTCATGGCTAGTCATGTGAGCACTTCTAGTTCTCCTCACGACGATGAGGATGATGCATCACAGGGACACCTTGACAGTGAGATCGATGTGAGTGAGGGGGGGGGGATGACACAAGTGAGAGCGAGAGTGATATTCAACGCGCCTACGCTGAGTTATATTATGAGTATTTAAAACTAAAAAGCGTAACAAAGTATTAGTTCTTAAGATCACCGATTTAGAGGAAGATTTAAGAAAAGCAAGAGAGAGAGAGTCCTCCACCTGCACCACCCTGAGAGAGAGAGGGTCTGCCTGTGTTGAGAAAGAGAGTTTGTTTAGAGAGAGAGAGAGTTGTTTTGAGAAAGAGAGAGGGGACTTGACTAAAAAAGTGGCTAGTCTTTCGAGTGAGATTCATTCCTCCATGGAGACTCAAAAGAAACTTGAAGCCCTTGTTGCCCAGCTTACTCATGATCTGAAGAGAGCACGGGAAGTTAAGGTACAAATCGAGGATAGATCTGGGAAAATGGGAAAGATGCTCCTCGGCCCCGTTTTAGGTTTTGGTGATAGGCAAGGAATTGGTTATGATGGTGCCTCCTCGTCCCAAATTTCACCTGGACCAGTCCCTGAATTTACTACTACTACTACTTATGGTCATCACCAAAATCCACGAAGGAGAGTTTGACCAAGAAAACCAAACCAAGGTCCGTCTAAGACTGTGTTCTTTTGTACATATTGCAAAAGAAAAGGTCACCTGAGGGAGTTTTGCTATAGTTTGGGTCGGACATGACGTACTTATTTTCCACCACGTCATTCTGATGAGTTTACCAGTCTGAGAGGGCGTGTTGAGTTTTTAGCCGCCACATCAAAGAGTTTGATGGAGGAATTCTGACGGATGTCTTTGCCGTCAGTGAATGCTTCTCACATTCCGGCTAAAACCAACAACAACAAGGGTAAACAAAAGGTTACCACTTCTTGGGAGCCTAAGAACGATAAGAAATCCCTAGTTGTTCATGTTGCTCTCAAAGCACATAATACCTCACAGTGGTATTTTGATAGTGGATGCTCCAGACACATGACAGGTGATGTCTCATTTTTTTACCCACCTTGAGGATTATAAGGATGGTAGAGTCACCTTTGGAGATGGGATCAAGTCTAGCATTGTAGGACGAGGTACTGTAGAGTTACCAGGATTTCCTAAGCTAGAGAATGTTTTGCACGTCAAAGGTTTGAATGTAAACCTTCTCAGCATTAGCCAGCTGTGCGACACTGACTTTGCAGTAAAGTTTGATCGGGACGCGTGTAATGTCTACAATCAAGCCGCTAAACTTTTAGTGCAAGGGGTGAGGACCGAGGATAATTGCCATGGGACTGTGCCCACTTCCTCACTTGTCTGCAATAGCGCCACGATCACTCCTATGTATCTATGGCACCAACGTTTAGGTCACATAAACGTTAGAGATTTGACTCGGTTAGCCAAAAAGGACCTAGTACGTGGCTTACCATCTCTTAGAAAATCAACTTCCACGATTTGTGGACCCTGTCAGTTGGGAAAGCAAATTCGGAGCCCTCATAGGAAGTTGCATTCCATTACCACCTCCCGAGTACTTGAGCTGATTCACATGAATCTTATGGGTCCTACTCGTACTGAGAGTTTGGGTGGTAAGAGGTATATCCTCGTGGTGGTAGACGATTTCTCCAGATATTCTATTGTAGGTTTTCTGAGGGAGAAATCCGACGCTGTAGAGTTTATAACGACCAAGTGCCGTGTCCTACAAAATCAATACGGAGTCACTATTAATAGGATCCGCAGTGACAACGGCACAAAATTTAAGGAAGCAAAAGTAAATCTCTACTGTGATAGCCTTGGGATCAAACATGAGTTTTCTGCTGTGAAGACTCCTCAGCAAAATGGGATTGTTGAGAGAAAGAATAGGACGATCCAAGAAATGGCTAGATATATGCTTCTAGGTCGTAATGTTTGTAGGAGATTTTGGGCAGAGGCAGTGTCTACTGCATGCCACACGGTGAATAGGGTTTACATACGTCCACACACTCTTAAGACGCCTTATGAATTGTGGACTGGCAAGAAGCCCAACCTTGTATATTTCCATATTTTTGGGAGTAAATGCTACATCCTACGGGATAGAGAGAAATTAGGAAAGTTTGACTCCCGAAGCGATGAGGGAATAGTGTTAGGCTATTCATCGAATAGTAGAGCGTACCAGGTTTTTAACCTGAAGAGCTCTAAGGTTATGAAGTCAATAAACGTCACCGTGCAAGATGACGAACCTCTGACGGTTATTGACCCTAACCTTCAGTGTGAGGATGAGAACTTTTCTGATAGTGATTTACTTGTCCCTCACCCACACTTTGTGGACCCTACTCCTGTGTTAGGGGACACCCCTTCTTGGGTTCGCAAGAGTCATGACCCTGCCTCCATTTTTGGTGATCCCACTCTTGGGGTCAAGACTCGTGCTCAGCTAGAGAACGTCGTTAGCCACTTTTGCTACACGTCCAAAGTCAAGACCAAGAATCACAAAGAAGCACTCAAGGATGAACACTGGATATCTGATATGCAGGATGAGTTGCTTCAGTTTAAAAAGAACAATGTCTGGGAACTAGTCTCCCGATCTAGTGAGACTAATGTAATAGGTACCCGGTGGATATTCAAGAATAAAATGGATGAAAATGGTA
Source organism: Sambucus nigra (assembly GCA_949130495.1). Lineage (NCBI taxonomy): Eukaryota > Viridiplantae > Streptophyta > Magnoliopsida > Dipsacales > Adoxaceae > Sambucus > Sambucus nigra. Next base: position 617,248,685 of record OX422215.1, read on the forward strand.
CCATAATCAGAAACAAGGCTAGGTTGGTCACTCAAGGCTACACACAGATAGAGGGTGTAGACTTTGGGGAGAAATTTGCTCCTATTGCGAGGCTTGAGTCCGTCCGCTTACTACTCGCCATCGCATGTCATCTGCGCTTTAAATTATATCAGATGGATGTCAAGAGTGCCTTCTTGAATGGCATTCTACAGGAGGAGGTTTATGTGGAACAACCAAAAGGGTTTGAAGACCCTAAGCACCCTGAACACGTTTTTTATCTGATGAAAGCCTTGTATGGTTTGAAGTAAGCACCCCGTGCTTGGTACGAAAGATCTACTTCCTATCTCTTAGCCCGTGGCTTCAAGAGAGGGGGAGTTGATATGACGTTGTTCGTCAGGAGAGATGACGGTGCTATTTTGGTTGCCCAGGTCTATGTGGATGACATAGTCTTTGGATCCACATGCTCCAAGCATGCTCACCACTTTGAGGAGGAGATGAAAAGTGAGTTTGAGATGAGCATGGTAGGTGAGCTCACTTTCTTCCTTGGTCTCTAGGTTCGTCAGCTAGAGGATGGGATGTTCATCTCCCAATCTAAGTATGCTAGAGACCTAGTGAAGAAATTTGGTTTAAACTCCGCTAAGCATACACGTACTCCAATGAGTACTTTTATCAAGCTTAGTAAGGACACTTCAGGCAAGGACGTAGAGCAAACCTTGTATCGGAGTATGATAGGTAGTCTTCTCTACTTGACTGCCAGTTGTCTCGACATAGCCTTTAGTGTTGGAGTCTGTGCACGATATCAGGCATCCCCAAAAGAGTCACACTTACTCGCTCTGAAATGTATTATCAAATACGCGAGTGGGACTCTCTCATATGGTATTTGGTATTCCTTTGATACCAATGACCGTTTGTCTGCCTATTCGGATGTCGATTGGGCCGGGGATGTAGATGGTTGTAGGAGCACTTCTGGTGGGTGTTTCTATTTTGGTTCTGCTCTTGTCTCCTGGTTGAGCAAGAAGCAAAACTCCGTCTCTTTGTCCACAGCGGAGGCTGAGTACATCGCCACCGGGAGTTGTTGAACGCAACTCTTGTGGATGAAGCAGATGCTGGAGGATTGTGGGATTTTACAGGACATCATGACCATTTCCTGTGATAACACGAGCGCGATACACATATCCCGCAATCCAGTCGAGCATTCGCGCACAAAGCACATCAGGATATGCGAGCACTAGTTGACGATAAAGTCGTATCCCTGAGTTTTGTTCCCACCGATCGTCAGTTAGCCGATATTCTCACGAAACCTTTAGATGCCCTTAGATTCGAGAGTCTTAGGAAGTCTTTGGGTATTTGCACAGTTGACTGGAGGGTAGGTCCGTGTCTAGCATAGGATGCATTTATTTCATATCATCTGATGCCTATTGCTAGATTGTATCATATGTTTTGTTATTTTCTTTTATTTTGTTTGAAAAATCCAAAAAGATTTTCTTTTTATAAAAATTTTAGAAAAGCTCAAAAAGATTTTATTTTGATAAAATTTTGAAAAATCCAAAAATATTTTTATATTTTATTTGCACTTATCCATTTGACTGTTTGTTAGAGATTTGAGATGCTACATCATTTCATCCATGTGCTTTACATTGTTTGGAGTCTTTGAGATGTGATTAGTGATATCTTTCTCTATGTTTGACTCCTATCTCCTTTATTGCACACATGCACGACTATATTTGATTATTGCACTTATCTATCACATATTGGCTTGAGTGTTTCCATCTCAATTCTGTCTATACAATGTATAATATGCGATAAAACTTGACAAGATTGGAATGCATGTAAAAATCGTTTTGGTGAGACAGTGTGTTTAATTAAGAACGGGGAGGGGTTGCGAAAGGTACTTATATCTTTTTTGCGCAAAAGCCACCGTTCAAAAGGACCTAAAAAATGGAGGAATTTTATTATCCGAGGTCCAAAGAGGTTAAAAGATCCCGAAAAATTTAAAGGCAATAAAAATCCATACATGCCAAATATGGGCCATTAGGTTTCACCATCAATTCTTTAAAGTTTGAGAATTTAGATTACCTCTATTCAAAATATAAATCTGAGTGAGTTTGGTTGGAGAATTTAAACGGGTTTGCACTTCCTTGAAAGTCCTGAAAAAGTATTAAACCGTTTTGGACGTTATTGGTGTAGAAATCACTTTGAGCTTTGATTTGTTGATTTAATTGAGTCAATATCTCATATTTCCACTGTTTTTACACAAAAGGATGATTTTGAGTTCATTCGTTAGGAGTATCTGATATTCATCGTGCACAAATGTCATGTTTGTATGCATTGATTTTCTTATCGAATTTGATCACTCTCATTCATTTACGCTATCATCGACTTGGTTGTTTTGTGTCCGTTCATGGTGTGTTTTTTTATGTGAAAAAAAATTTTGAAAAATTCAAAAATAGTGGTTTATTACCTTGTGTCATTCTCCATGTGCATTCATTTCTGCTTCTCATATCTGTCTATTTGGGGACATCATAAAAAGGGGGAGAAGAATTATCATATTATGGGGGAGTGAGGTTTGAGTTTGAGGATTTTTTTAAAATTGGTATCCATGTTTAGCTCATTTCAAACTCGATATGTCACGTGGTATTTTTCTTTGTCTCATGTGTGTAGGTACTTCTTTGAGGATCTCTGAATTGCACACCCTGATGAGAAAGTGTTGAGATTCCTGAAGAATTGAAGATCAAACGATGAAGTCTTATTCATTTGTACTTTTTCAGTTTTGGGTTCATGGAAGGGTGGATTTGTATAGGCAATTTAATATTTGATAATTTGGATTTTTTATGTTTGTACCGGCATAGACATAGGAGGAGATTTGTAAGGACATTTTTGTCCATTATCTTTTTGTATGTCATAAGCCGTTACATCGTTGAAGAAATTGAAGATCGCATCTCGCATCTACATCAACGGATCCGAATATCAAAGCTTTATTTTCATGGAATCAAGTTTTCTGCAGCCGGACCGGTCCGCCTCGGACCGATCCACCATTTTGGAAAAAGAATCGGTCCGCCTCAAGTCAGACCGGTCCGCTATGTTTCAAACCAGTAGACCCCGGACCGATTGCGAACCGAAGAAGCCCTATTAAAAAAAAGAACCGATCCGACCTCGGACCGATCCTCTTCAGATCTGGACCGGTCCGCCTGAGATAAAATCGTGCAGATCGTGCTAGGATTTTCTAGGGCCAGTTTTTCTTTTATAAACCAACTTCAGGGATTTGTTTTCTAAGACTTTCACAGACGATTTTCAGAGTTATAAAAACTCTAAGTCTTCACCTTTGTGAGTCCCAAGACTCATGTTTAGATTCACACAACTTTCCAAACCCTTGTGAATCTGTTTGCAACCCAAAAACATAAACGTGTGTCTGTTCATACCCTTGTGGAGAAGACCGTTCCTCTTCTTCATTGCTGCCCTCCTGGAAAGGGAAACTTCCAGCTGCCGACTACAGATCCGACGCCTGCGGGTAATTCTGTGTCACTGTATTTTCATTGTAATCCGAGAAATTGTATGTTACAATATTATAGTGAAAATAAAGGTTTTGCCCCTTTGGGGGATTTTTCCTCACGTATGTGTGTTTGAATGTTCTTGCATGAGTTATCATCTTATTCAATCACATATAGATGCATGTTTAGGATTTAATTGATAAAAACTGAGTTTAATTAAATAATATCTCTATTTGAACGCACGCGCACTCTTTCATTACCCTTCACTGTACATGTCAAAAGTATTACTACAACACTCTAAGAACATATAAGATTGCACAAGTCCTTAAACCTAGCTTGCGAGACGTTGGTGAATGGAAATACTCTGAACTTGTCATTACCTGAACACGTTAATGTCAAACGACCAGCGGTTACCATAGTCTGCAATAATCGTATAACTACAATTAGTATATCATTGTAATGGTTCCACTAAAGTAAGAGATAACTATTATGTAACAAAAATTGACTAAACAAAAATGTGATTCTTTAAGAAACAACGCTTCAAATGGAATGTACAGATGCTAGGAATATCTTAAAGAAGTAATCTTGTATTTCCTTTGAGAGGGATTATTAGAAATTGTAAGCTCTATCCGTAGTATGTTTGCATATTAATGTTCATATATCATTTCTTAAACATATGTACTTCATATGTTAAAGGGAAACAAAGAATTTGAAGGGGGTGCGGGGGGAAAGGAAAAAAAACAATGCTTGAGGTGTCCCCGAAGGGGATCCGAGATTGTAAATTTAGGAAATTAAATATGTTGGGAATATTTTGTTATATTATCTAGATACAAATCTGATAGTAATCGATATAAGGTTTAGGTGCAAACGATCCCGTTGAACTTTAGCTTTTCGCAACAAACCCCCTGAATCAATTTCAATGCAAGAAACTCTCCTGAACTATGCATTTTGTTACAAAGACTCCTTTATATGTTACTAAAAAGACCTCCAAAGTGATGTTTCAACAAAATGCAGAGTTCAGGAAGGTAACTGAAGAAAGTGAAAGTTCAGAGGATATTTTATCAATTTGGCCTTGATATAATTATATGATATTCATATTTTTACCTTTTTTACTACCAGCTAAGGAATTCCATTTTTCGGTGGATTTTTTCAATTTGTTTAATAGTGTCAACTGTGATTTTCAAGTAGTATACCTCACAATGGGTTGCTATATCACTGCAGCTCCACCATTTGAAGGGAATACAGTCAACATATGGACACCAGCTACAGTACTTATTAACATTGATGCCACGGAGAACTGCTACAATAACTCCAGCAAGTCTGCATATAAGAGGTCCCCAAAATAAAATCTCATATCATAAGACACGATATAGAGGAAACCAGAAGAAAACAATGTGTTATTTTGAGTGACTGCCACTTCCTATACAACTTTTGAGTTACCCTAAAATGTCAAAACATTTGAGTTAGAACTTCAATTCGGGGTTTTAGCAACACATTTTAAAGGTCATTGTGAACGTTGACAACATTTTTGCGGGTGTAACTCAAATATTTTTTATTAAATTTGTGGGGTAACTGAGAGGTAGTACAAAAGGGGGAGGGTATAAACTTCAAATACGCACCCCCCCCCCCCCCAAAAAAAAAAAAAGAAAAAAAGAAAAAGGATTATTGACTTTACCTGTTGACATAGTTCAGTATTTAGAGTTACTGCCCTACACATTAATAATTAGACCCCCACCCCCAGTTTACATACACAAGGTATGGGTGGGTTAATGCACATGTGGGTATGTCTAATTATTAAACGTGCGTAGGGTTATGTTTAAATACCAAATTGTCTTGGGGGTAAGGCCAACACCCCCAACCCCACAAGAAAAAAAATCCTCTAGTGTAAAATTTATTGAAAACTAACAGAAGACAGATGATCACAAGAAAAATAATCCTCAATAAAGGTCTGTCTAGCTTCTCCCGAAGTTTGATCGAACGTTTAACATCATATTCAAATAACCCTACTTTGTTATGTGATTTTCTCCCAACATGAGGGCGGAACAGAAGAAAAAACCCGAGAAGGAATCCCGATATAAATCCTCCAATATTTGAGAAATTGTTTGCACAAGGAAGCAATCCGAGGAGAAGATTAATCCTTGCGTTTGAGAAAAATGCGATTAGAGCAACAAACTGCAATAAAAAGAGAAATTAAAGGCACAGTTAAAAAGGGTTAATTAGAAAGGAATGTAGGAGAAAAAATGGTCAATTTAAGGACCTTTTTGGTGTAAAATTTCCAGTTTCAGATATGCCCCGAAAGCATAGAACCAAGCAATCCAAATAGTGCACCAGAGGAAGAAACTGATGATCTGTCTTGAAGAAACAGTCCGACAACCAAACTTCCACTAAAAGCAGATAGTATGTAGATAAATCCAATCCTCACTGATTATCAAAGGTAAAACAAGAATGTAATACATTGTATGTAAACTATTTACTATCCAACTAACAACCTTGTTAACTATCACACTAGTTACAAATACCTCTATGCACTATTACTTTTGCAAATAATTAATTAAACTATTTTATTTTTTGTACTGAAAGTAGGGGTGGCAATCAAGTTTTGTTGTGTCATAATGGGTTAATGTTGAGTACCAGTCATCACTAACCTGATCGATTTAATTGAGGGGTGATTTTGAGTCACACCATTCTTAATCATTTTTGTGCATACTTACAACAAAAGCAGATGCTTCCTTGCTACCTCCATATAACAAGCCAACAAACACTCCATTCATTCACCAAATGCTTTAATAGTCCATATTCAAGTCCCTGCATAAAGAACCTATTTTTATACCCAGACATATAGCTGCAAATTCCACAGGAGACAAATAGGAGTAAGTGAACGCTGAACAGGTTAACTGAAGAATACAATATAGCAACAGGATTTAATTGCAAGTCAAAAATGATTTCTCATATTTCATGCTATGATTTTATTTTTAATTTTTTGTAATAGAAATGATGAAATAACTTTACAATTTTATGATTTTGTGGAGAATTTCTCCCTAAATTATAAGCATACTGTGCATTAAGGAAATGGCATCAACATGATTAATATGTTGTCAAGACAAAGTTAACAGGAATGTCATGCTGACAACTATTTTGATATGAACTGTTCTCTAAAGAAGAAGAAAAATCGAGAAAGTTTTTCTATTGCCATGACAGAATATAGTTTTGATGAAGAATTAAAAGTAATGTAGAAAAAACATAAGGATTAAATTTTTTAAAACAATCAATGATGAGCATGTCTATCATGCAGCAACCATAATAATAAATAAGTATTCAGTAATCCAGGTTGTTGAGCTACTACTGATATAAAATCAAATGCATAATTTAGGCACCAATTGAATACTGATAATTCAAGATGGACACAATAGCTAAAAATAGATAAGCAAAATGAATATGTTGACATCGGCATAGGATCGCTTCGTCATGAGAAAGAATTGACTTGCTGTGATGAAAACAAGGGAAAATAAAATGAAGACTCGGTATCGATGGCTTATGATCCGAGGACGCATGCTACCGTGTCACTCACGATAACGTTGCCCATGAAAGGAATTCGGGTGGCACCTGAGCTGTACCACCAGATCTTGTATGCACACTCAACAGTGAAGCATGGCAACACGAAGACGAAGAGCAGCTTCAGTGATCTCTCCAAGTGTATGCATGGTGACACAATAAGTTTTCTCTCCATTACAAAAATTGCACTTATAACTATTTACTTTACCCTTATTATTCTTAATAATTGTTCAATTTTAAAGTACAAGAAGTAAAAATAGGAAGGCCAAATCAATATAGTAGAACAAGTAAACTAAAAAATAAAAGAACCACCTAATCGAAAGTTTGAACTAGAGAAGACATTCTGTTTTGGCTGGATAATTTATTAGTTTCACCTCTTACTCAACTACTGAATGTGAACAGAGACACTGAAGGCTTTAACATATTTAAACTATCCCATTACCTCATAAACCAGTCTTGGAACTCACCCCATTCTTCAAACCTAACTTTCAAGATATTTCCTCCCAAATCCTTAAGACTCACCTGTCTATAATCCCAAATGTTGATACTTTGATATGGCCTCTCAATCCCACTGGAAATCTATGTATTAAAGATGTTACCTTATACTTTTCTCCACCTAAACCTACAGATTCTTGGTGTAAACCACTTTGGAGGAGCTTCATTCCTCCTAGATCCTCTCTGGTGGCATGGTGTAAACTACAGGTTGCCAACTGTAAATAATCTTAAAAAAAAAAGATAAATATCTTTGGTTCAGAGATGTATCCTTTGCCTAAATGATTGTTAAAGTGTTGATCATATATATGTGAAGTGTGAATTCTCTATCCAAGCGTGGAACTGGCTTTTTAATGTGTTTAATAAACAATTTCCACAGGTCTCTTCTTTGTTCTAGTTATGGGGTATTGTCCATCAACACTAGATTTTCCGCATGTTATTTCTCTTACACAGTTAATCATGGAAGGGAACTTCCATTTAAGAAATATTAATATAAAAAACTGGGGGAGTATTAGGAATTTGAAATAGTAGAATAATAACAATCAATATCTTTGTATATTTAGAAAGGATGAAATTTGCATATTGAATGGCCTTTAAGCCTCCCCAACTTATAAAAGGTAGAGAATATAAGTCGAATAATAATGTTTATAGAATAGATAAAATAATCAAGAAAACAAATATCATATCACATAACTGAATAGAAAATCAACCATTTATTTTATTAAATATTATCTCTTAATCCTATAAAGTTATAACTATTAGATAAAAATGATTAGATAAATGTATTAGCATGTTTTCTGAAAGAGAAATACCACAATGGTTTCACAATATGAAACCTTCAAAATCTACAACACATCATAAGAACCAATATAGCTCGCACCACCTGTTACTAAGACATGAGTAACGCATGTTTCATGACAAGAGAACTTGGGTGGGGAAGAAATAAGAAAAATAATCAGATATAAAAGATAAAACTGACCATTACCATGTTTGAAAAACATTGAATTGAAAAGGAAAAAGGAAACAAATTATCTAAGTATCAACAAACTCCAACAACACTCAACAATAAGATTTAGTTTTGATTTCTTTCTCAAAGACCTCTTGACAATCAAATGGAGAAGAAGTAAATATGGAATACAAGAACACACTTTCAGTTAATAGATCAATAATCTTTAAAGTGTCAAGTAAAGTCGTTGGGAGCATCACATGATATTTAAAATAATAAGCTCACTGATTCTACTATGAATTTTCCTCATCTATCGTCAAAGAAGTATGCAAAAAAAAACAGAATGGCAAGAAAAATCCAACCAATGTATAACTTCATTGCTTTGTAATCAGAATTTCCCCCAAACCAGATAATGGTATCAAAAGATTCTTCATTCCCAGTAATCGTGAATATGTTGGAATAGCTGCAGTAAGAAATTTCAGAGTAATAGTGGCTTGTGTATAAATAATGTACAGTCAAACAAGCAGAGGGTATAGCTTCTTAAAGCATGGATTGCTTTGGAGATAACATTTCCCTTAAAAACTCTTGAACTAGGGAGCATGTACACTTTTGAGAAGGCAACGTGTCAGTGTCGAACATGTGTTGGACACCGACATCCTCGTTCAGGTGTTCGACGCTCCTTTTGATATGTCAATAATCTAAATACAAAAATAATGTGTCCGACACTAATTTTCAGGTGTCGTACATTTATTGAACGTGTCTATTATAAGTACATAAAAGTATAATTAAAATTGGTGGAATCGTTTTGAGATTCATCCTTTTAAAGAATATGTACCGGTGCCACTCGAATGGATCCTCCCTGCTTTACTAGCACTAGAATGGTTTTCCACTAACGTTATAAGATTAAAAAAAACTCCCTTTTGATATTTTGCTTAAATATATCAATTTATTAATTTTAATATATATTCAAACATGATTTTCTATTTCTATATTCTTTTAAATCTCTCAATATCATCGTCGCCGCCCCACCACGCTCTATCCTAATTTTTTGACATTTGACATTGTGGCCATCCCCGATCCTCGCCATGCGGGCGGGCGCGTGGAGGAACGATCCTTCGGGTCCCGCGCGTCCCTCTCGGGAGCGCTTCGGCCGGCGTTGTTTGAGATGTGGTGCAGAAATGTAGAGAGATTCAGAGTCGCCAGTCTATTTTACTCAAAACAGACAAAAGAAAAAGAGGAAGCCACCCCGAAGGATGGAATCCAAAGACATACTGGTGCGTGCGAAATCAAAATGATTCGATAAGGGTTCGGAGGCTTAGTTACGAAATGGGAAGGTGTTAGGCACCCATTTCGCCCTTTCGGTCTCTCATGGATATTTGCTATTTTCCTTTATATTTCCCCCTGTGATATGTGTGCATGTGTATATATAGAATGGAGGTAGGAATCCTCAACTTGTATCATGGAAAAGATAAAGCGAGTCATCCATAGGAAGATATAAGAATAATATTAGAAAAATAAGATTTACGCGATTACCCCTACGTTGACCGTTATAATGGGACGATAACGCATATGGAGTAATGCATCACTAAGGGAAAGTATATAGAATATAAGAAGATTAGATTTAGAGAAAATAGGAAGTAAAAGAAAAGGTGAGAGAGAGGACTCGAGTCTCGGGTTTTACACCGAGATGCCTACGTAGTCTATAAAGGCATCAAAGTCCACGTAGTTCGTATACAAAACGAGGGGTGGGGTTTATCCCATAAATCCAAATGGGGGATCTCTTATTTGTAAGTGTGTGTGTGTGTGTAGAAAAAGTGTTTTAGTTGTGAAAAAAGTGTGGAAAAAGTGTGAGAATCCCTATTTGGAATTTATGAGCAAACCCTCTTTTTCTTATTTTTTTGGGTTTTATTTATATGAAAATAAGAGATGTGCAAGAATACTAAACAAAAAGTATATTAGGATGTGTGAGATGAGATAATAAAAGTGCTAAGTAAGAAAACAAGTTATTGGGAATTTAAGAGGATTTAAGAGAGAGTTTGAAAAAGTTGGACCTTCTTGAAGATCTTGAGTTTGATCTGTAGTGTTGGAGAGCAGCACTTGCACTTGGATGATGATGGAGAGTGGCTAATTCACCAAGTTTGATGAAAAGGATGATCAAAAGTGGAAGTAAAAAAGGGATTTGGAAGTTGAAATCACGCTGCCTTCGAGAGAGGTCTCTTGGATTCGTTGAGAGTGAATTTTATCATATCTGGGCTCCCCTTGCAAATGAGGTGAAGGCATCCTTTTATAGGCTCAGGTCACTGCCGATCGGCATAGACCCGTTCCTGCCTATCGGCACCTGCCATTTGGCAGTGCGCTTCAGTCATTTTTGGAAAATCGGCTGCTGAGGGCAAACCGTTTGTCAGAATCGTGCACGGGGCATATCGAGGACTGGGGTCAATTCTGACCCAACTCAGGTGACAATCCAAGACTGAGGTTAATTCTGATGATCGAGGACCGGGGTTAATTCTGACCCAACTCAGGTGACAATCCAAGACCGAGGTCAATTCTGACCTAAAGAGTGGTGACGACTGAGGACCGGGGTCAATTATGACCCAACTCAGGTGACGATCCAAGATCGAGGTCAATTCTGACCTAAAGAGTGGACCGAGGTCAATTCTGACCTAAAGGGTGGTGACGACCGAGGACCGGGTCAATTCTGACCCAACTCAGGTGACGATCCAAGACCGAGGTAAATTCTGACCTAAAGAGTGGTGACGACCGAGGACCGGGATCAATTCTGACCCAACTCAGGTGACGATCCAAGACCTAGGTCAATTCTGACCTAAAGAGTGGTGACGACCGAGGGCCGGGGCCAATTCTGACCCAACTCAGGTGACGATCCAAGACCAAGGTCAATTATGACCTAAAAAGTGGTGACGACCGAGGATCGGGGTCAATTCTGGCCCAACTCAGGTGACGATCCAAGACTGAGGTCAATTCTGACCTAAAGAGTGGTGACGACCGAGGATCGAGGTCAATTCTGACCCAACTCAGGTGACAATCCAAGACCGAGGTCAATTCTGACCTAAAGAGTGATGACGACCAAGGTCCGGGGTCAATTCTGACCCAACTCAGGTGACGATCCAAGACCGAGGTCAATTCTGATGATTGAGGATCGGGGTCAATTCTGACCCAACTCAGGTGATGATCCAAGACCAAGGTCAATTATGACCTAAAAAGTGGTGACGACCGAGGATCGGGGTCAATTATGACCCAACTCAGGTGACGATCCAAGACCGAGGTTAATTCTGACCTAAATAGTGGTGACGACCGAGGATCGGGGTTAATTCTGACCCAACTCAGGTGACGATGCAAGACCGAGGTCAATTCTGACCTAAAAGTGGATGAAGATTGGATTTTGATTTTACTGGAGAAAGTGCTTTTGTGATTTGGATTTGAGCTGGGAGCTGATGGCTGGGGAAGCGTTTAGGAGACCTTGCGAGGGGGGAACAACCTATTTTGGGTGCTGTAGGAGAAATCCGCTGGGGAAGTGATCAGGTGATCCTTAGGGATCCTCCGGAGCTTTGTCGGAAGGAGTTTTCACTTGGTTTTTGAGGATTTTTCTGGGGAAGAGGGGTTCCGCTTGAGGGAACGCAAAGTTTTCTTGGTGAAAAGGCTTTAAATCCTTCCTGGGATTTTTAGGAATTTTTCGGGGATTTTTCGAGGCTTTCTGGTATTTTCTGGGAATTTCTGTACGAAATTAAATGGGGGTGCCGGTCGGCATAGTATGAAGGGTTCCATTCGGCAGTGGCACGAACTTCTGGGATACCTCGGGAAGGCAAGGGGTCAGTGCTGATCGGTATGGTAGGGGGAGGTGCCGATCGACATATGGCGCTTGGCATCCTATATAAAGGGGGCGAATCCCCTCATTTTTTTCACAGTTTCTTTGCTTTCTCTCTCTCTGCGATTCTTCTGCAAATCGATCTAGCATTCCGATCTTTAAGAAATGGCCGCTTTTGTGAGCACTGCAGTCCACCGGAAGTGGTTGACCGTTGTTAACTGGACGAACGTGGAGTGGATGGATAGGGCGCCTCTTGCCTTGGGGAGTGACAACTCCTTTGATGAGTTTGAGCCTGTTGCGGATGAGCGGACCATGCTGCGGGAGCCATCGCGCCATCGCTCTTCGAGAGTGAGTCCCGGTGGTTATGTAAGTAACCCGACCTTTGGCATTCTTCTCTTTTTGGTGATTTTTCTTTCTTTCTTGACTTTTGATGAGATTTTTCTTTTTGCTAGTCTGACATTTCTTTAAAGAACATGTGTGCCCGTGGGACGACGGGGCTCAGGGATGTCTGGGAGCATCTCCCACCTGTGGTGCGTTGGGTGGTTTCATCAGCGGGTTTTGGGAGGTTGGCATCTTCCCTGGATGAGACGCCTCATTCGACAGCGGTCCTGTGTGTTTTGGGAGAGAGGTGGTGGGACACTACCCACACCTTTCATTTCGGCTTCTGGGAGATGACTGTGACTCCCATAGACGTGCAGCAGCTGCTGGGGTTGGATTGTGATGGAGAGCAGATAGAGGTGGATCGCTCTTTACGGGTGAGACCGGAGGCAGTGCGTGCGACACTTGGTGATGTAGGGAGGATAATTTCTGGGGATTCTATCCGGTTGTCCCTACTGAAGGATGTTCTGCTCAGCAGGGTGATTGATGTGGAGGACGGGATGCAAGTGAGGCAGATGGCCCAATTATTCATTCTGTTGGTATTGGGAGGTTTCATGGTGGCGTCGAGCGGCGACGTCGTCCATTTATGGTTTCTACCGTACTTGAGGATGTTTTCGAACATCCCTTTCTATGATTGGGGGAGTCTGACCTTGGCGACCCTTTACTCTTGTCTGGATGCATTCAGCCGGTGCTGCCGATAGACTTTTACTGGGGCCACGTACCTTCTTGAGGTATTCTTCAGTTTGTGCATTTTTTTTCATGCATTCGCATTTTCCTTTCATGCATTCGCATTTTCCTTTCATGCGTCTCTTTTTGTTTATGAATTCAGACGTGGTTCTACGAGGTGATTGGGTGCAACACCCCACTGATTGCTTTGAAGGACGACACTATTGGGGACTTCTGTCGATTGTATCGATGGTGTAAGGCTAATCGGCATTCGAAAGGATCTCTCTCCCTGAAGGTGGTGCGTCAGGTTTTGAATGACCTGACCAGTGGTAGGGTAAGACTCTTTCCATTTCAATCTTGGTTTTTGCACCTTCTGATCTTGTATTGATTTATGCTTTCTTGGAGATTTTCAGCTGACCTTTTATCCTTGGGGGACAGCCATTCAGGATGCGGGGGTGACCTGGGTGAACGCGCGGATGATGCGTTTGCTTGCGCATGAGTTCGGGTATTCCTGGTATCTCAGGGAGAGGGTGGTTCGTCAAATTTCCAAGGAGGAGGTGGTGGTGCCACCCGCGCAGCCTCCTACGTCTATGAGGCGGGAGCGACTACTGTCAGAGGATGAGAGGATCGTGGCGATGATTAGCGAGTCCTACTTGCTATACATTGATACGGCTGCGCCGTATGATTATATGGATTTTGTGACGACCTGGTTGATGGCGCCCAGCATATATGCTACGTTGCCTTTCCCTCCGACGGGTTCGAGTCGGGCGGTGGGATCTTCCCACAGCGGCGGTGGTCCGTTGTCATCTGCGGCGGTGGCGACTTCAGAGGTTCCTTTTGTGCGGCTGCATACCCCTTCATACAACATTCGACGGGCTGATGGAGGGATGGTGCCTATGTTGCACCGTCCTCATGCGATGGATCCGGAGGAGTTGGGTTTGACAGAGGAGGTCTTTTGACCTGCAGTATACCTTTCTGTTCCTCTCTTTCTTTCTTTTCTGTTTTGGTCATCCCTGCCTTGATACTGATTTCACCTTTTCTTGCAGCGAATCCGGGTGTCGACCACTTGGATCAGGGACATCAGAGACTGGATATCTTCGACGACTGCCCACATTCGGGACGCGATTCCCGTTCCTTCTTACTTGGTGTTGTCTGCCTCATCTGGAGAGGACTCTAGCTCGGGTAGTGGTGGTGCATCATCTCGTTGTAGGAGGAAGAGAGCACGTCGCAGGGGTGGAAGCTCTTAGCGAGCGAGAGAGAGAGAATGTGGGTTCGGGCTGAGTCCCGTTGTTTTTGCCTTTTCTTTTTATTTCCTGCAAAATTGATGTAACACAGAACACAAATATATGCAACGCAATGGAGTTTTTTTTATTATCTTTTATTAATGATGAATGAATGCATGCACATGCGCTTTTTACTTTGCTGCTGAGACCGTAAAACGGAATATTTTTGGAATTTTTTTGAAGTAAAGTTTTTGAAAAAAGGGGGAAATTTTATAAGGAGAAAAAGGGATTTTGAAATTCTGTTGAGAATGTCAATTTATTTTTATTGAGTTTTCTGATTTGACAAAAGAGGAAAAAAGGGAAATTTCTAAAAATGGGGGGTTGCCGATCGTCAAGCACCCTGACCTGCCTATCGGCAGCTCAGTTCAATCCCATCAATTGAAAGATTTGAATGGTACCCTCTTCAGCCTTTGGTACCTTATGGGGTAGGATTCTATCCGATTTCGGCAGGGATTATGTCTCTTGTGAGGGTTTTCAAGTATAGAAAGGGGTAAGGGTGGAGTTTTTTCATCACACCTTTTCATTTTCACTTACTTGCCCACTATCTCTTAACCTTGCAAGATGGCTCTCCCTGGTAGCATTGAGTTTGTCAACTACCTGAAAACTTTGGAAGCAATGTGATCTCATAATGTCGACTATGATGCTTTCAACATGCGTCGAGTCTCCTTGTGGCGCAATCGGTCTCTTGAGTGGAACGTATTGACGGCGGTGGTATAATTCTGGTACCCCGAAGAGCATGTATTCCTCTTTGGGTTGGAAGAATTTTATCCTACCTACGAGGAATTTTCTGCCATACTGGGTGTAAATACCACTGTTGCTGCGGCTTTGCCCGAATTTTCCCGCTCTCCCTGGGACTTGTTGGCCGGGCTTCTTCATATTTCGCCTTCGGCGGCTAGATCATTGGTTGTTGGAGGAATGATCTCCCTCCCGACGGTGCTGCAGTCCGTGCATTTGCGAGAAGTAGGTGATGCTGGCTATGCTGGAGCCGTTGTTCTGGGTCTGGTTTCCAAATTGCTGCTGGTGACTGGGGAGGTGCAAGTGGACCCACAACTTATAGCCATTACCTCATGGATGTCATATCGTCGCAATCCTGCGGCAGTGATACTGGCAGAGACCCTGAATGGCCTGGATGCCTAGAGAGAAGGCCGTTCTGGCTTTTTGAGGGGTAGCCCTGTGATACTGTTCATGTGTGTCTGAAAGCTTCTGCTTGGCGACTCCTCCAGAGTATCCCTTGTCGGCTGTACCCAACTTCTTTTCACGCTACTTCATCAGCGTTGGCCTATATGTTGAGAACTGGGAGCATTGGCTTGTAGAGTATGGGGCTCGTGGGCTGTATCGGTCAGTGCCTTGGTGGGGGCTGTTGCAGCCTGTTCTGGATCTAGGAGAATATTCATATGTGCGGCTGGTTGGTCTCAGACAGACCTCTTTTTATTTCCCTTGGCGGATTTTACGCCAATTTGGCTGGGTGAAGGTCGTGTCCCCTCGGACCTCAAATTTCTTTTCGGTAGAAGATTTGACTGAGCGCCTGCGTCTGTTGCTTTGGTCTCTGTGGGAAGATCGACGTCCGTCGACCCGTACTTCTCAGTCTGTCGGGAAGGTTTGGCATGTCCCTAAAGATTATATGAAGTGGTTGTGGAGGATAGTAGTCAATAAGATGTTGGCAGTGGAGACTGGACAAAGATGGTTTATTTTATCTAACACCATGGAAGGGGGTGTTGTGGTCTTTTTGAAGATGGTTAGGGATCATCGATCCATGGAATGTTTACGGCACTCTATTTAGGTAGGGGAAACTTGGAGACCTCCGGATGTAGATGATGAGGGTGCAGGCTCCTCTGGTGGCTGTGGGTAGGACTCCTGGGGAGTTTATTTGTGTAACTGATGTGGGGATTTTATTTGGCTTTTTATAGTAGTGGGGTAAGGGAGTTATCCGTTCCTTTTTTTTATGTAATCCGTGCTGAATTTTCTAATTAATGAAATAAACAAGTTTCTGATCATCCAGCTGTGCCTTTCGATGAGTTTTGTATTTTGAATTATCTATACTGAAAGCTATGGCATACATAATCCTTTTGTTCAAGTATTTTTAGAATGAATTGCCGTTCTCGGAGGTAAGAAAAGAATAGTATTTTGTGAAAAAGAAAGGGCCGCACTCATGTGAGGTGCATGAGCTGCCTACGTACCTCTGGGGTTTTTGAAAATGTTTTTATCTATTTGCAAAATAGTTTTTTGCAGAGGATCAGGCCCACGTAGTTTTAGGTAGAGATAAATGAAGAGTTTTTTTTTTAGAATAGAAGGGGGATGAGAAGAGTCGTAGCGTGCCGAGATTTCGAACTAGGGGTAGAATTTCTTGAGACGGTCCAGATTGACAGGACGTGCCATCTCCTCCCCATCTAGGTCAGTGAGCATGGCGGCACCGCCGGATAACATTTTCTTCACAATGTAGGGGCCGCTCCAATTGGGCTTGAGTTTCCCTCTGGGGTTCCAGATGGTTCCATTATCTCTTTGAGGGCTAAATCCCCCTCCCGAACACCGCGGTCCTTGACTCTCTTGTTGAATGATCGCGCTATTCGGCGATGGTACCCCTGTATGTGGTAAAGTGCTTTTAATCTTCTTTCATCTAGGAAGGTTAGCTCATCAAGACGGCTTTGGCACCAGTCTTCTTCACTAACCTTGCTTTCGAGCATGACGCGTAGCACGGGTATTTCCAGCTCCACAGGTAGGACTGCTTCCATGCCATAGACCAGGGAGTAACGGGTAGCCCCAGTAGAGGTTCGGATTGAGGTTCGATATCCCCAGAGGGCGTACGGGATCCGGTTGGCCCAATCCCTACAACTTTCGATCATCTTGCTGATGATGGCTTTGAGGTTCTTGTTGGCGGCTTCAACTGCACCATTGGTCTAAGGTCGGTAGGGAGAAGATTTGTGTCTCTGAATTCTATACTCGTTGACTACTTCTGTGACTTCTTCTTTGAAATGTATCTCGTTATCTGATACCAGCTCGTGCGGGACCCCATATCGACAGATGATATTTTTCTTGAGGAATTTGGCCACTTTCTTGGCATTCAATACTGCGTATGATTCAGCTTCGACCCATTTGGTGAAGTAATCGATGGCAACCAGGATGAACTCATGTCCGTTTGAATCCTTTGGTGTAACCTTCCCTATGATGTCGACACCCCAAGTGGAGAATGGCAAGGGAGAGGTCATGTTGTATAATTCTCGCGGAGGTAGGTGTTGAAGATTAGAGAATTATTGGCATTTGAGGCACCTCCGGACATAGGCGGTGCAATCCTGGATCATGGTGGTCCAGTAGTAGCCCTGTCGGATGATCTTCTTAGGGAGCATGTGACCATTCATGTGGGGTCCGCATTCCCCGCTGTGGATTTTCTGCATTATCTTCTCAATTTCGGCCCCTACGATGCAGTGTAGATGAGTTCCATCGAAGTTCCTCTTGAGTAGGGCTTTATGACAGATGATGTACTGGGTGGCCAGTCTTAGGAGGGTCATTCGATCTTTCTTCTGGGAACCCTCAGGATACCTACCATGTTTGAGGAGGCACCAAATATCATAGTACCAGCAATCGGCTAGTTCGGGATCTTCGGTGGAGACAAGCTCAATATGGTAGCAATGGGTCGATTTGTCTTGCTTTTGAACTAGGAAGGGGGTCATTGTTATTCCCTCGGGCATGTCGACCATGGAGGCCAAGGTGGCGAGAGAATCGTCTAGGTTATTCTTTGCTCGGGGTAGGTAATGGAAGGTGATATCTCAGAACCGGGAGGCTAACTCTTCTAATTGGGCATGCAAGGGTTGGAGCTTTTCGTCCTTGACTTTCCACTTTCTGAGCACTTGACCTATGATAAGGGAAGAATCCCCGTAGACGTCAAGGTATTGAATACCTTTCTTGAGAGCGACTTTGAGGCCCACGGTGCATGCCTCGTATTTCGTCATGTTATTTGTGCAAGGAAAATCTAATTTAATGGCGATGGGAGTGTGGGAGTCATCTGGGGGGATCAGAAGTATCCCAATGCCATATCCCTTTTTGTTGGCAACGCCATCAAAGAACATTTTCCATCGAAGGCGGTCGTTAGTGGTGCAGAGGATATTTTCATCTGGGAATTCGGAGATCCGGACATCTGCTTCGTCTATGGGGTAATCGGCGAGGTAGTCAGAGATGGATCTTCCTTTAACATCTTTCTGTGTGACGTACACGATATCGAACTCGGTTAGGATCATCAACCATCGGTCCATTCGACTGGATAAGGCGGGTTTCTCAAGCAGGTATTTGATGGGATCCATTCGGGATACAAGTTTGATGGGGAAGGCGAGCATGTAGTGTCGTAACTTTTGGGTGACCCAGACAAGTGCGACACACGCCTTTTCCAAAGCAGTGTAGTTGACCTCGTGCCCGACCAATTTTCGACTGGCATAATATATGGCTCTTTCTTTGCAGGAGTCTTCAAGGTATTGGGCTAGCAAAGCCCCAACTGCAGTGTCAGTTATGGTTAGGTATAGGAGCAAAGGGAGACCAGACTGTGGTGGCATGAGCACTGTAGGTTGGGTCAGGTATTGTTTGATTCGGTCAAAAGCTTCTTGGCAGGCCTCATTCCAAACCTTGGTTGAATCCTTTCGGAGGAGCTTGAAGATTGGTTCACAGATGGAGGTTAACTGGCTGATGAACCGGCTGATATATTGTAATTTTCCAAGAAAACCTCGGATTCTTTCTCTGTTTGGGGTGGTGGCATCTCAAGTATGGCCTTCAGCTTTGCAGGATCTGCTTCTATCCCCTTTTAGTTGACCATGAATCCCAAGAGTTTTCCCTTTATAACACCGAAGACACACTTCTATGGATTAAGTCTCATTTGATACCATCGCAGTCGTTCGAAGAACTTACGGAGAGCGGGAACATGACCTTCTCTAGTTTTGGACTTGATAATCATATCATCCACATAAACCTTGACCTCTTTGTGAATCAGATCGTGAAGGATGGTTGTGGAAGCCCTTTGGTAGATAGCCCCAACATTCTTGAGATCGAATGGCATAACGGTGTAGCAAAAGGTTCCCCATGGGGCGATGAATGCGGTTTTTTCTTAGTGGTCGGGGTGCATCTTGATTTGGTTGTATTCGGTAAACCCATCGACGAATGACTTGAGAGCATGACTGGCTATGTTCTCCACTATCATGTCGATATTGTGTAGCGAATAATCATCCTTTGGAGAAGCTTTATTTAAATCTCGGTAATCTACACACATTCAAACCTTCCCCCTGATTTTGGCACAGGTACAACGTTGGCTAGCCATGTGGTATATTCGATCACTCGAATGAAACCCACGTTCAATTGTTCGACCACCTCTTCTTTGACTTTTAGCGACCATTCGGTGCTGAGTTTTCTCAATTTTTGTTTAACTGGCCTATAATCTGGGAGAGTGGGGATCTCGTGCTGAGCTATTTCAGGATCAATGCCGGGCATATCATCATAGGACCATGCGAAGACATCCATGAACTCTTTCAGCAATTCTTCGAGTTGTGCACGCTCATGCTCGTCAAGGGTGGCCCCTATCCTAATCTCGCCCAGTTGGCTACTAGAACCGAGATTAATAACAACAGTCTCTTCTTCATTAACTTGAACGCGGTTATATTGTTTATTATTAATCTTATTTAGATCAGTTAAGAATTATTCATTTGAAAAATCATCATCATCAAAAGTTTGATTAGAATTCAAGCAGTTAATGTAAGGCACATCAAAATACTCAAAATCTTCGTTTATTTCATTAATAGGAAAAACAGTATTGAGAACCTCATCAAAAGAGGTCTCAATCACATTTGAGTAAGGATAGATAACAAAAGAAGAAATAGGGTAAACATTAGGGTTAGGGGAGATTTCAAGAGGTAGAAATGGCGCAGCATGCCAGTTGAGGAGAGGAGTATCAGCAGCTTTAATCAGACGGGATGGGTCCATTGATGTAATGCCTGAATGAACCATGCAGAGTGCCAGCCCCAGTATCTGTAAATTGAAGGAATCTTCGAAATCACTTTCCTAAGTCTCTTCGGTATCTTTGATGAGCGATTGTACATAGTGTGGGAAACTTTCGGCCCATGGGTAGCTATCTTGTAAAAAGATCTCCATTCCCGGCCTCATCTTCTTATCTGTGTGGTCATACCATGGTTCTGGAAAACCATAAATGGGGAAGTCCTCGCCTTCTTTGATGAATCATCCATTTAAGGAGTCTCCTGAGATAGTTCGAGTGCAGTCTAATCTTCTCTTTGGTCGAGACTGGTGGATCATTCTGAGCTCTTGTTCTGATGGTTGATACCCCAAGCCGCAAGGAGGGAAAGCTTTCTTCAGTTCGATGGTATCAAGTATCCCTTGCTGCCTTTGCCCTAGCCCCAGTCCGGGCATGAAGTGCATATTTCTGAACATCTGAATCACATTGACATTGCCATGAGGGTCATATTCTGGACAAACCCTTTCTTTGAAACCATCCCCTGCCGAGAGTAGGAGTGGCTCAAATCGGAATCCTGATAGGAGCATATCATTTGACCTGTGCTGTATCTCAAGAATTAGACTGCTGGTGCTTGAACCCCCGACATTTTTGTCGTCGCCCAAAATGGTGATGACTCGCCCGTCGGCGAAGAACTTCAATTTCTGATGGAGTGAGGAAGACACACCCTTGATATTGTGGAGTTAGGGGCGTCCGAGCAATAAGTTGAAACAAACTGGGATGTCTATGACTTGGAATTGAACGACGGGGTTTATATGGCCAATCCCTATTGCAAGTTTTATGGATCCCATCACCTCACGATGGGTATTATCGTAGGCACGTATAGCGCCGGAGGTTGGAGCGAGGTCACTTCCTTTCAGGCCTAAACACTTGAAGGTTCTCAGAGGGCAAACGTTCAAGGCGGATCCGTTATCGATGAGGGAGAGTGACACGGCCTTCCCCATAACTTCGACGAAGATGTTAAGTGCATGATTGTGATTTGGCCCAGTTCTGGGGATTTCTTCTTCAGAGAATGATAACATTCGGTTAGAGGTCAAGGATCTGACTAGATTTATCGCTTCTTCTGGTGTGGTAGAAGGAGGAACTATGGGTCCAATGAGTAGCTTGATTAAAGCATTTCTGCGCAGCTGGGAAGACATGAAAATCCCCCATAGAGTGATGTTAGCTTGGGTTTTCTTCAGTTGATCAAGGATCTTGCTCTCCTCGATGGTCATCTCTGGCATAGGAAGGTTTTCAACGCCCTTCCATTTGTCATTTGCTGGTAGTGAGCTTGGAACCTGGTGATGTCTCCCTGATCTGGTCATGTGATTTACTGAAGAAGGAAAGAACATGAATCCTATTTCCTCGTCAATCTCAGGTTGTTCTGCCACCCTATTTATTTCTTCGAGAGTTCTTCAAATGAGATCATCCCACATATGTCGGCTATTGGGCCATCTCTTCCTGAAGCTTGTTCGTCACTCGAATCTTAGAATTCTTTCCCCCATCCGGTGGTAACAATTCTGTCTTTCCATATAAAGTCAATGCATTCCACAACTTTAACAACTTGTTCATATAGGTCCTCCCATTCTGTGGGGATATGTGTGATCGAAGGGACCAAGCGCCCTTGTAGCTTCAAAGTGTCAAGTAACCCGGTGATACTACAAATGCTTTTGGTTTGCTCGAATAATTCTTCCATAGTCTGGACAACATTATCTAAGCTGACTTTATCGGTTGGTACCACCCATTTATCTGAATCTCGGTCCCACTTTCGTGCTTCCAAGAATAGTGTGCTTAATTTCTGGCAATCGATGACCATCTATGAGGGCAATTTCAACCCGAACTCTAGGAGTTGGTTTAACACCTCTAATAATTCCATACTTCCATTTTCAGAACGGGTACGGATAATGATGCATGCTCTAGTAAGGAGTGACAGTGCATGATCAGCGAGGCTAGTAGGGTGTAGGAGGAAATATGGGCAAATTTGAAGAAGTTTAGAAGAGTATATGGGTGTGATTTGAGTTGAGGGATCGAAATATGGGTATTCTTCCAAGAAGATGGCTTTGGTGTGATTCGGAAGTGGATTATGTGTAGTGTTTGGCTGGTGGGGTGATGGTACCCCGGTCAATGAGATCTTGGATTATGTTCCGAAGGTGAAAGCATTGGTCGGTGGTATGGCCGGAAGTTTGGTGAAAGGCACAATGAGCATCGATCTTGAAGTTTCTTGGGAGTGGATTTGGCAATGGACGGGGATCCAAGGGTTTGATGAGGTTTCATCTTAACAGGGCTTGGTAAACTTTGGAGAGGGGAGCATGGAGCTCAGTGTATTCCCTTCGGATGGGGGCATGGTGGCTTTCTGGTGCCCATGATGTGGTTGGTTGAGAGATGTTGTTGATAGTTGAAACGGTGGCACTGGCAGGCTTGTATGTTCGGACACCTTCTTTGGTTCAACCTCTGTTTTAACGAGGCTTTCTCAATTTCCACTCCAGCCTCCCTGAGAGCTCGGAAGTGGGGATAGTATTGTCCTCCTATCGTCGCTCTGACATGGGGCAAGAAGTTCTTCTTCACTATATTGACCTGTTCTTCCTCGGATGGCCGATTGCTCATGGTAGCTGCATGCTCCCTCAACCGAGTTATGAAGTTACTGACTGATTCTCCAGGATTCTGTTTGAGCAGCTCTAAATCACGACGGGTGACCTCAAGCTCTTCGTTATATTTATACTGCGATATGAATTCTAGGGCTAAATCCTCCCAGCTACGGATTCTGGATTCCTCAAGAGACAAAAACCATCGGAGGGCACTATCCTTCAAAGTTTGCTGAAACAATTGGGCCATCACTTCTTCAGAAGCCCCTAGTAGAGTCATGGAATGATGATAATTGCGAAGATGAATAATTGGGGGTCCACTCCCTCCTAACTTCTCGATATTTGGCATCTTAAACTTCTCAGGTAACCTCACTTTAGGATAAGGAGACATGTGGGTGTACTCCATGTAATTCCTAGAGATCCTGACTTGGTCGAACTTCTTGGTGAGCATCTTGAGATCCTCTTTGACTTTATTCAACTCTTCCTCCTTTGGATCAGCGACCATAGGTGGGTTAGCCACAGACTGGGCAATGTTTGGCATTGGAAGCTGGGCAGGTGGTGGCCTATTGGCAGGAAGGGCACGTGGAGCATGCAGATATTCTTCTGGAACCCAGATAGGCTCGGGTGGACCCATAGCACGAGAGAATAGGGCCTTGGGCTCTTGAGGAATTGGAACCTAGTTTCATTACATCTCCCGAACCTCAGTTTGGAGGTTGTCAATCTTGGACACGAGCTGACCTAGGACTGTATGACTGGTGCTTGATCTGTATTCTCCATGGAAAATGGATGGATTTTGGACTCGGAAGAAGTAGTAGAGGAACAGATGAAACTTCGGGGTGATTTTACTCAAGACCGAAGCCAAGGGCTTGCGATCGACCTGAGAAGGCGTAGGATGAGATTTATTTTTGAGAAAAAAGGAAGAACTATTTTTGGATTTTTGGTAAAGAAGGGAGAAATGTTTTTGGATTTTTAATAAAGAAGGGAGAAATGTTTTTGGAGACGGAACTCAGCATGATTATTACAATTATTATGTTTTCACTTGTATTGAATTCTCCTAAATGCAATGCCGGACGGGACCCGAACTTGGAAAAGTGGGGGTTTTTAATATATGCAAAGCTACTATTTGGACTTATAACCAGGCTCGCAGACAGGGTCCCATTTTAAAAATGCACGAAAATTGGGCGGCAGATCGACCCGAAATTTCGGCAGAGTTTCGGGTTGAAATCGGCAATCTAAAGTGCGTGTCTTAGGTTTGACACCTATATGCGGACATGCAGTTGGTTGGGTGAATCGACATGGGCTCCCCCCTTTGGTGTGACTTCCACGATATACGTCTTGCTCTTGCTGGCAATCGGTACATGTGGACAAGCCATTTGATATACCTGAGTGTACGTGAATTGCTTCACTATATACCTCGTGGGAATGGTACGTGTGAGAGAGAATTCGATATACTCGGCGTACGTGAATGAATTCCCTGTGATATACCTCCCATCATGACTTCGGTCAAGCGGTACGATGCGGGGGAACTGTTCGATATACGTCAAAGGTACTTGGCCAATGGAAGGTGAGAGTTATATCGCTTAGGCTAACTGCGACCTGCCGGACCAGCGCCCATCACGAAGTGACCTTCCAGTTACTGGGTAAAATTTGGTCAAACGCAATGCTCTTTGGTGATGTTATGTGAATCATGCATGATTCTCTTATTAGTATCTTATGATGATAATGCCTTTCTTGATTATGCCAAACGGGGAGCAAAGTACAAGTACCCAAGGTACACCAAGTATGGATGGGTGATACGTGCAACATATGGATATATGTGATCCTAGGTGCACGTGGTGTGAAGTGTACATGGAGATTTTTCTACAAGTGTGTGAATATAAGCATAAGCATGGGATACACATGGAAAAGGGGAACATGCAGATATAGGGGGAAACATAAGCAAATATAGCATGCATGTAAATAGAGTCAAGCCCTCAAAACACAGATGTCCCCAGCAGAGTCGCCACTGTGGCCATCCCCGATCCTCGCCATGCGGGCGGGCGTGTGGAGGAAGGATCCTTCGGGTCCTACGCGTCCCTCTCGTGAGCGCTTCGGTCGCCGTCGTTTGAGATATGGTGCAAAAATGTAGAGAGATTCAGAGTCGCCAGTCTATTTTACTCAAAACAGACAAAAGAAAAAGGGGAAGCCACCCCGAAGGATGGCATCCAAAGACATATTGGTGCGTGCGAAATCAAAATGATTCGAGAAGGGTTCGGAGGCTTAGTTACAAAATGGGAAGGTGTTAGGCACCCATTCCGCCCTTTCGGTCTCTCATGGATATTTGCTATTTTCCTTTATATTTCCCCCCGTGATATGTGTGCATGTGTATATATATAATGGAGGTAGAAATCCTCGACTTGTATCATGGAAAAGATAAAGTGAGTCATCCATAGGAAGATAAAAGAATAATATTAAAAAAATAAGATTTACGCGATTACTCCTACGTTGACCGTTATAATGGAACGATAACGCATATGGAGTAATGCGTCACTAAGGGAAAGTATATAGAATATAAGAAGATTATATTTAGAGAAAATAGGAAGTAAAAGAAAAGGTGAGAGAGAGGACTCGAGTCTCGGGTTTTACCCCGAGACGCCTACGTAGCCTATAAAGGCATCAAAGTCCACGTAGTTAGCATACAAAACGAGGGGTGGGGTTTATCCCATAAATACGAATGGGGGATCTCTTATTTGTAAGTGTGTGTGTATGTAGAAAAAGTGTTTTAGTTGTGAGAAAAGTGTGGAAAAAGTGTGAGAATCCCCATTTAGAATTTATGAGCAAACCCTCTTTTTCTTATTTTTTTGGGTTTTATTTATATGAAAATAAGAGATGTGCAATAATACTAAATAAAAAGTATATTAGGATGTGTGAGATGAGATAATAAAAGTGCTAATTAAGAAAACAAGTTGTTGGGAATTTAAGAGGATTTAAGAGAGAGTTTGAGAAAGTTGGACCTTCTTGAAGATCTTGAGCTTGATCTTGAGTGTTGGAGAGCAGTACTTGCACTTGCACTTGCATGATGATGGGGAGTGGCTAATTCACCAAGTTTAATGAAAAGGATGATGAAAAGTGGAAGTAAAAAAGAGATTTTGAAGTTGAAATCACGCTGCCTTCGAGAGAGGTTTCTGGGATTCGTTGAGAGTGAATTTTATCAGATCTGGGATCCCCTTGTAAATGAGGTGAAGGACTCATTTTATAGGCTCAGGTCACTGCCGATCTACATAGACCCGTTCCTGCCTATCGGCACCTGCCGATTGGCAGGGTCTGGAACCTGCCATTTGGCAGTGCGCTTCAGGCTTTTTCAGAAAATCGGCTTCCGAGGGCAAACTATTTGTCAGAATCATGCACGGGGCATACCATTAGAAAGGTAATTCAGAGACCTTCGAAAGTCCTTTGGACCGCTCCCGGGTTCGGGAGTTGACTTTGGGTCAAATATGGCTCAGATGCGTTTGTCGGTCCATTGGACGGGGAATCGTTTGGACGCAAACGGATCGTTCGTCCTCATGGTATGTCCGAATCGCGCACGGGGCAGATCGTTGGAAAGGTTAGGAGATGTAATTCGACATTCCAAAGAGTTTGACCCAGTTTAGGTAGTTGACTTTTATCAGCCGGGCCCGGGAATCATTCGGTGACCTCTCGAAGTCGAACGGATCGTTCGTCCGCATGGTAAGTCAGAATCGCACACGAGATGGACCGTTGGATAGGGTATTCAGTGAACTTTGAAGATTCATTCAGTCTCGATTGAGCTGAAGAGTTGACTTAGGTCAAACAGAGCTCGGGAGCGCTCGGTGGCCTCTGGGTCAAGTTTCAGACGCAAACGGATCGTTCATCCGCATGGTAAGTCGGAATCACGCACGGGGTGGTCCGTTGGAAAGGGCATTGAGTGCCCTTAGAGGATTCATTCAGTCTTGGTTGAGATGAAGAGTTTGACTTTTGGGTCAAACTGAGCCGAGGAGTGCCCGATGGCTTCTAGGTCAGTACTCGGGACATGACCTAGGTTTGTATTGATGGAGGGAGGTACTAGGTACCTAAGGAGAGTTAGGGGGTAACAAAATGGGGTGTCTACAGACGTGTTATCACGTCAGTGTCGTGTAAGATACAACTCCCGTGTTCGTGATTCTTATCTCTTGAAATTACCAGCCTTGTTTTCTTTCTAGTTTTGCATTTGGTACTTGCATATATATATATATATATATATATATATATATATATATGTGTGTGTGTGTTTTTTCCTATGCTCTGCTTTTGCTTGACTGAGAATCAAAACAGTTATTGGTTATTGGTGCAGATTCTCTTGTATAATTAGCATTATTATTTTTTTTTGGTAGCATACACCATGAGGTGTTCGGGCCAGCTTACGCGCACCTCGACTCATCTCCATTCGCGGTTCATGGCTTTCGCTGGCCAAATATTATTTTGATAGTGTCGGGAATCGAACTAGGGACCAAACCCTATCCACCCCTAAGACTGTCCCAGTGGCAGCCTTATACCACTGGGCCAAGAGGCTTGGTTAATTATTAATAAATTTCACTTACTTCCATTTTATGCAAGTGTATCAATAACGACATGGCTAACTTTTTATAGTTCGCCAAATAAAAATAAAATTACCTACAAAAGTAAAAGTGACTTCCACAAGATTTTCCCATTAAAGATTACAGAGATGTTTAGAAAAATTAACAGAGTTTCTATACACCCAGATAAATGTATTTGCCAGCAAAGATTTCACAATAAAATGGATTATCAGTATGTATACATCAGATGTAAGCAAAAAATAAATAAAATCGAACAGTTAAAAAAGACCTAACTCACCAAATCCAAGACAAGTATATATGTATGTCTTTGTATATATATATATATATATATATATATATATATAGAGAGAGAGAGAGAGAGAGAGGAACGTACCTAGGTGATAGTTTTTCCAAGCCTTAGTTTGCAATTCTTCCAAACCCTAAGTGACACTTCTTCCAGACCCTAGGTTTAAGGGAGCATGTAGCGATTTGGGGAAAGGAAGCCGCGATTTGGAGAAGAGGAAGAGGTTAAAGGCATTTTGGAGAAGAGGAACCCTTGGTCACGCCAGAGGTGAGCAGTTTGGAGAAGGTTCATCCAGTTCTGAGAAAGCGTGTATAGTCGGACAAGGACATTTCTTTAGGTCGGGGAAAATTAACTTTAAATAAAAATTACTTTTAAAATATTCAAATAATATTAGTAACACTTATGAGAGATTAGTAACGGTAATGTGTTGTGAGAAATAGTAACAGTATAATACTATTAGTAATACCAAAAATGGTCTGTTACTAAATGAGCATTTTGGTGTAGTGCGCCCAAGCTAAGCGATGAGACTGACGTGAGTAGTTAAACGTCAGTGCAATTAAATTAGGTATCCTAATATAGATGAGTGGACGCCTAGTAACGGATCTCCGATGGGATTAAAAGGTTAGAGCGGCAAGTATAAACTCGTTTTCTTCATATGCGGTAATAGAAACGCTAGGTGCGATGTGACGTTATTAGAGTCAACCTTACGACCGAGGTCGTGTTGTAGCATATGGAGAATTAGATAAGCTTGCTGTTAAGCTAATGCGTTAAAGTATAAATCTTGAAAAGGTGGGTACCGTGAATGAGCATATGGTAGGGTACCATTTAGCTTAGTACCTTTCGACTTGTGTGTACCAAAATAAAGTGTGATTAGAGATCCTAGGTTGGTAGTACCGGTCGTATCCGATTTTTGGGGATGAAATTTCGTTCTAGGGGGGGGGGGAGGAGAATGTAAAACCCCGTACTTTTATGGATATTTAAATTACTTAAGTGGCGTAATTTTGTAATTAGATGTGAATAGTAATTTTAGAATTTATAAGTGTAAATTTAATAATTTGAATTATAAAGTGAATAGTAAATATTAGTTTGCAAGTGTCGGATTAATATTTACATGGATTATATTTTCTTACGAGACTAAGAATATGAGTGGGATTATTTTAATTACGTGTCGTAGTTGGTTAAAGCGACAAAAGATAATATTTTAATTGGAAAACACGCATATTGGAATGTGTTGGGTTTAATTAGTTAATTTTAGTTAAGTGACTCGGATGGAGATTTTGAGTGCGCGGTTGGTTTCGGAATGGCCGAAATAGTCTAAATTTAGTACCCGGGGATAATGTTTGGGTTTCAGGGGCTTTTTGGACTAGTAGGGACTCGTAATTGAGTACACGAGTCATTTTGCAATTGGGTATACACCCAAGTTTGGGATTTATAAGGGGAGAACCCTCATTTCTCCCACATTTCAGCCTAGGAGAGATAAAGAGAAGAGAGAAAGAAGAGATAAAGAAGAAGAAAGATAAGATAAGAAAGAAGGGGATTTCCGGCCAAGTTTCGCGGGATTCGACTCGGGGTCGTCGGTTTTTATCCACGAGGCAAGTGTTTAGCTTGATTTTATGACTTAGTGTGTTTATTTCTCATATTATAGTTGGTGTGTAAAAACTATAAAGATTTTTGGGTTGGGTTTTCGTGAATCAAAATGGGGGTTTCGTAACTTTGAACGAGTAAACCCGGTTAATATCCAATTTGAGAAAATTAAGAATTTGTTGAAATTAGTTGTTGATTACTGGTTCTAGATGATGAGAACCATTTTTATGTGTGGATATATTGTTGGTTGAGGTTGGATGATGATGGGAGAGAAGATAAAAAGCTTGGGGGTGCATTAATGGAGATTTATAATTTGGAGAAGACAGTGAACAGTAACGCAATAGCTTGCGGGATTGATTCGGCCAGGAAGTGAATTGACTCAGGAAGCGAATTGATTCGGCTATCATGGGAAGTTGTGCGATGTGGGTGAGGCTCCTTTCTTGAGGAGTAGGGAGCATATAGTCCCCAGGTCATAGCGTCCATTTTATATTGTGTGATTTTTATTTGGGGTGAGACGTGGTGGGTATGTTTCGTTCTCATTTTTAGGGAGGAACTATGATCGCTTCCCATGCGTTGTGATTTGGTTTTTACCAAGTCGGTGTGAGAGTCGGACCGCTGGTACCCAGGATGATGTGTGAGTAATTCCTTCGAAGATGATAGCATTGAGAGACTGCATCCATTGAGTTATAGTTCTGAGGGATGGTTATTATACTTATATACTGTGTGATATAAGTATGGATGTACTTGATTTTTTATAGTATATTGTATATAAATATTTATATGATATGTGAAACATGTATATATACGGGCATGATAAAGAATGGAATGTGAGTTAAATTCTAAATCTTTCGGGAGTATAATAAAAGCCAGAATAAAATAGGGATATACGTATATAAAGATGAGAATATTATATACGAGGTTAATAATACTAAAACGTGCATAGTGTAAATAACTAGTGAAAGTTATTCATGATGTAAGTATGAATCATTAGCGAGAGATTATAATGTATAAGCTTAGGCGATAGCTTAGAATATTTTATAAAGAATAAATAAAGTGATATTCTCCTTTCGACAGATTTATATCCGAATTTATATGAGTATGAATCATAGGTTCTAGTGAGAACTGTATATACCTATGGGATTTTATAATATGTTTTATGTACTGAGGGCCTAAGAGATCTCGACGGTCAACATTGTCATGTAGTAGTGTATCGAGGGGGTTCTTTGTTTGGATTTCGCTTCGCGAGACACCCCACGCACGAACGTAGCACAATGTTGGGAATGGAGAAAAGTTTTGTCCTTAGTTCTTGGGTTTATGAGGACTTTTAGAAGATGGGTGAAATGAATTAGTTAGGCAGAGTAGCTTAACTAGGTTGTTTAAAAGGTATGCGATAGTTGTGCACTATTAGAAGAGGGGTGAGGTGTATCTCATGAGAGTGCAATACCAATTTAAATATGAGAGATATCATATTTTAAAATATGGATTTTAAGCACTTGCTAAAACATTTTCAAAACTCGAGCTCTGACCCGTTTTTCTATTTTCCTCTCTTGCTTATATATATTAGGTATCCAGACACAGGGACGCCTGGATGATGATTCCTTCGGGTCAGACATTTGCTGCAGCAACTGTGGATGCAAGCAGGTTTATTGTACATGCTTTTATCATTGAGATCTAGATAGGAGGTATTGTAGAAACATTCGGGCTGATGGCCCAACTGTACTCAATTATTCTTGTATCGCCTTTTAGTGCGACATTCGATTTGGTTATATTATATTGTACCGAGTGTTCGGTTATTTTATTTCATTTCAGTTGTTGCATATAAACTGTTGGGATTGATTTATTTGAATGGTTTAGTTAAAAAGATTAGTTAATTAAAATTTTGACGCCAGCCTAATAGGTTATTAGTAATTAAATTGGTTTTCGACAGTGATGCTGAGAATGAACCATATGAGACTCGTGTTTTAATTTGGTAGAGGATTGATCACCTGGTATTTTATTAGGCGGGGTGTCACATATGGATGCTAAATCTCTTCTTCACATTCAACAAGGCCTAGGAAACTCCATTTTTCCAAGAATCATGGGAGCAACCAAGGCCAAGGAAGCAATGGACATTATTCAAGAGGTGTTTCAAGAAAATACACAAGTAAGAGCTATTAAACTTCAAGCTCTTAGGAGGGAGTTGGAAAATATGAAAATGAAGGAGAATGAAACTCTAAAAGAGTTCTCTTCCAGATTCACAGAACTTCTCAACCTAATAAAGGCACATGGTGATCAGATAACTGACGAAAGAGCTGTAGAGAAACTTTTAAATAGCCTACCTCGAAAATTTGATTCTCTGGTGGCTTTTATTAAGCATACTAAGGATACTTCTAAGATGACGATCCAAGAATTGTTGGGGTCCTTAAAGTCATTCGAGCAAAGATTGTTACAACGCTCTGAAAAATCTATTGAGAGGGCGTTTCAATCTAAACTCAGTTTCAAACCCCAAAATAGTGAAAGAGGCTCTTCAAGTCATGATGGAAGAGAGTTTGAAAGAGGTAGTAGACAAGGAAGAGGCCGAGGAAGAAGAAGAAGCAGAGGCAGAGGAAGATTCAATAATTTCAAAATTTTTAGAAATGAAGGTTTCTTACAGTCTCAAAGATACAATATATGCAACAAAAGTCGCCATGTGGAGAAAGGTTGTTCGTTCAAAGGAAAGCCTCAATGTCACAATTGCAAAGGCTTTGGTCATTTGCAAAAGGACCGTAGATTTAAGAACAATCAACAAGCAGGCTGTGCGGAAGAAAAAAAGGTGAAGGAAATTTATTCTATGCATGTCAAAGTGCCTCTGAGCAAAAGAATGATGTTTGGTTTCTTGATAGTGGTTATAGAAATCATATGATCGGTGATAAAGACGTGTTTGTTGACATGGATATAACCATCAACTCTCAAGTGAAAATGGGAAATGGTGCGTTAGTTCATATAAAGGGCAAAGGAACAATTGGTGTTCAAACTAACAAAGGAGATAAGTTCATTCACGATGTTTTACTTGTTTTGGACTTAGCACAAAATTTGCTAAGTGTTGGACAACTAGTAGAACATGGATATGTTGTCCACTTTGAAGAAAACGGATGCACTATTTATGATGAAGGACAAGGAAAACAAGTCTTGAAGAAGATAAAGATGGAGAAGAACCGTAGCTTTCCACTAATTTTCAAATATCGTGAAAATTTTGCGTTGAAGGCAGAATCTGTTGATGAATCGTTGTTGTGGCACATAAGACTTGGTCATTTGAATTTTCATGGCCTCAAGTTAATTTGCCAAAAGAATTTGGTTCAGGGGCTGCCCACTTGCATTGAAGAAAAGAATGAAGTATGTGAAGGTTGTGCTCTCGGGAAGCATCACAGAGATCCTTTTCCAAAAGGGGTTGCATGGAGAGCAAAGGAAGTACTCGAGCTAGTTCACACTGACGTATGTGGTCCAATGGATACTCATTATCATGGAGAAAATAAGTACTTCATACTCTTTATTGATGATTTCACAAGAATGACATGGGTATTTTTTATGAGGCAAAAATCTGAAGTTTTTACAATTTTCAAGAAGTTCAAAAGTTTTGTGGAAAAATAATGTGGGCATTTTATCAAAGTTTTGAGAAGTGACAATGGAAAAGAATATACTTCCAATGAATTTGGAAAGTTTTGTGAAGATGAAGGTGTAGAAAGACAACTCACAGTTAGTTATACTCCACAACAAAATGGAGTATCGGAAAGGAAAAATCAAACCATGATGGAGATGGAAAAATTAATGCTTCATGAAAAGGGACTGCCTAAAGTATTTTGGGGGGAAGCAGTATACACAACGGTATATTTGATAAATTGATGTACAACAAAAGAGGTCTGGAATCAAACTCCCATTGAAGCCTGTAGTAGAAGAAAGCCATCAGTGCGTCATCTCAAAATCTTTGGTTACGTATGTTATGCTCAGATTCCGAAAGAGAAGCAGCGGAAGCTAGATGAAACAAGTGATAAGTGAATATTTATGGGCTATATCTCTCAATCCAAGGGCTATTGGCTATTTAGTTTGAAAGGCAACAAAGTGATCACAAGTCATGATGTGCTATTTGACAAAGGTGCTATTTGGAACTGGGAAGAAGGCAAAGTCAAGAAGAAGACAATTCTTGTTGAGGAAGAACAACAAAAATCAACAATTGATAATGAGAGCAATGAAGATTCACCTCAAACATCTCCACGATAAAGCTCATCATCACCATCATCAAATGATTCTCCAAGTTCATCCTCATCATCACCACCCATAACTCCAAAAAAAATGAGGAGTTTAAGTGATGCATATGAGAGATGCAACTTTTGTACTATTGAGCCAAAAAGTTTCGAAGAAGCCGTAAAAGAAGAAACTTGGAGAAAAGCGATGGAGGAGGAAATTGATGTTATTGAGAAGAACAATACATTGCATCTTATTGAAAAGCCAAAATACAAAGATATCATTGGGGTGAAGTGGATTTACAGGGCCAAGTATGACTCTGATGGCACCGTGAAAAAAAATAAAGCAAGATTGGTGGCAAAGGGCTACACACAGCAACCCGATATTGATTTTCATGAAATATTTGCACCAGTTGCACGTCTTGACACTGTAAGAGCCATTATTGCTATTACAGGTCAAAAGTTGGTCATTGTACCAACTTGATGTTAAATCAGCATTCCTGAATGGAAAGTTGGAAGAAGAAATTTATTTTGAACAAACTTTGGGTTTTGTTACCAAAGGAGAAGAAGAAAAGGTGTACAGGTCGCAGAAGGCCTTGTATGGTCTAAAACAAGCTCCACGAGCATGGTACAATAACATTGATGAATATTTCATTGAGAATGGATTAAACAAAAGCAAGAACGAGCCTGCCTTGTATGTCAAATGCAAAGGTACATCTGATATTCTTATTGTTTCACTTGACGTTAATGATTTAATTTTTACTGGAAGTAGTGAAAAGATTATTGAAGATTTTAATAATGAAATGATGAAGAAGTATGAAATGAGTGATATGGGATTTCTACATTATTTTCTTGGTATTGAAATTTATCAAGAAAAAGATGGTGTGTTCATTTGTCAAACAATGTATGTTAAAAACATTCTTAAGAAGTTTGGAATGTTTGGGTGCAAACTGACGACAACACCACTGGTTGTAAGTGAAAAACTTGTGAAGGAAGATGTAGGAAAAAAGGTTGATGAAACTCTCTACAGAAGTTTGGTTGGAAATTTGTTATATTTAATGACAACAAGACTACATATTATGCTTGCATCAAGTCCACTTTCTAGATTTATGCATTGTCCTAGTCATTTCCATCTTGGGCCAGTAAAAAGATTATTAAGATACTTTCAAGGCACACTGAATTATGGAATCAAGTATTACAAAAATGTGAATGTGAAGTTAACTGGATTTTGTGATAGTGACTGGGGTGGATGTGTTGATGACATGAAAAGTACCTCGGGTTATGCCTTCTCTTTAGGTTTTGGTATATTTTCATGGGAGTCAAAGAAACAACAAACTGTGGCTCAATCCTCAGCTGAAGCGGAGTACATATTCGCATCATTAGCAACTTCTCAATATATTTGGCTACGGATAATTTTGGAAGACGTGAAAGAAAAGGAAGAAGAAGGCACAAAGTTATTTTGCGACAATAAATCAGCAATAGCAATGGCAAAGAATCCTGTCTATCATAGCAAGAGAAGACAAATTACGATCAAATATCATTTCATCCGGGAAGCAATTACAAATGGGCATATAAAACTCAAATATTGCAAGTCAGAAGATCAAGTTGCGGACATTTTCACCAAAGCTCTGTCGCCAGGAAAATTTCAGCAATTAAGGGAACTCTTGGGAATTAAGGAGCATCACATTAAGAGGGATAATGTTGTTTAATGTGATGTGGGCCTAGCATAAAACATGCCATGTTTTATGGTTTATGTTTTGTGCATCTTTACTTTTTTTTTTATTATTTAAAGTCTAGTGCATAATATCCATTCATGTTTTGTGGATTGTCTCCATGTTTTAAGTTCCATCTTTTATTGTTGTTTTGTCTTCCATTATTAAGTCTTTTATGTACTATATAAGTGTGATGCATGTACGAGAGAAAAGTAAGAAAATCATTTCTAATCAAATAGCCTTCTATCCGTAAGCTTCAATATATTCTCCTCTTTATTTATTTCCTCCTTCTCACCTCAACTTTCATATATTATCAAATTGTACCTTGTGTATTTAGCCTTTTTCACTTAACATCCAACAAATAAATAAACTAATTAACTTACCAAACAAACTAGGACTCTATTCCTTAAACCAAGTCAAATTCTATCTTATATATAATAAACAATATATATATATAATTTTATTAATTTAAATATTACATTAGGATAAACCACCCATGTGAGCAGATCACAAGTCGGGGTATCATAATCAAACCTAAATATTAACATCTCCCACTTGCCCACATTGAACAAAGCATTAACAATCATCTCCAGGTGTCTCTCAAATTCTCTTTAACTCATCTCCTCATTAAGAAAATGTGTCCTACAACCTCAAGAGATTTACCATACAAACTCAGGACATTACAAGAAACCTATTTTTTGGGAGGGCTAAAATCCGTCTCCAAAGATAGTATTTGAGACGGTAATAGCTGTCCTGAAAGGATATTTTGAGACAGGAAGGAAGCCGTTTCAAAAGTTCATTTTTATGGTACTTTTTTGAGAAGACATGAAAATAGTCCTTAATGAATATTTTTGGAACGGCTACTGGCTTTCCTAAAAAAATGGTGGGAGGTCAATAGTTTGGTGCCAAATTATTAAGGATCGCGATGGTTCTTTCATAGAATGTTACCAAACATGGAGGATTGTTTTTCAGTGTTCAAGATCCTTAAGAACTCTTGGTTTTGATTATGTCTACTTAATGTTGCACTCTTTCCAAAAAGGAAGTGTTCTTCAATAAGGGCTCTTATTCATGGAGAGTTTCACTTCATGTTGAATTCTTGGCCATAATGGAAAGGACATTTATTTCTTTTCATTATTTTATTGTATGTATTTATTTGCGTCGTCTTGTTATATTATTATGTTTCATAATTCGTGTGCGAATTAATTGGATAATTGGGAACACCCGATTTTATGGACAATGTGGATTATTATTTTGCGACCGTTCTAGATTATCGCTTTTCTCCAAATTTTTTTTGTTTTATTTTTTCTTTTATAAATTGGATTTAATCGGGATAATTAATTTAAATGTGTGAGTGCAATTATTATCACAATAGGAAATCGATAAAGCAATATTGAGATGAAAGAAAATGATCGCACACACAACACCTAAAATACGTGATTCGACAACTTGCCTACGTCCACAGAAAGGTTACTATTTTCTATTAGTGACTCTAAAATAATCGAAGTTACATCCCTTTACCCTGGTCAGGGTTTACATTTTATAATTGTGATCATAAATGATTGAATTGTACACATAACTCAACTAGCTTGTGATAGCTCGTAGGTGTCCTTGAATATCTCCATGAGATTGTTGGTAATCGATTTGAGTTTATCTCCATGCATTTAATCACATGTCAAACACACGGATCTAAAATAAACATTTGAGTTGGGTCGGGCAGTCCATTTCACATGCTGTTATTGGGCTTGAATAAAGAAGCCCCCACAATTATCCCAAAAATCTTTGAGCTGAAATGATGGGCTAATAGATTTTAAGTGAGTTCAAGGCCCAAGGCCCGAAACTGTTTTAAACTGGAATGGCATTATTGTAATACTTGTAAATTTGATGAGGATATGCTCGTTAGAGAAGAATCATCATGGAAAACTTGTAATACTCTCAAAGAAGTGTGGGTGCGCTGGTCCGAGCAGATATACGAAGCGCCAGAATTTTTGTTGGGAGCTGCGCTTCATCATTAGTGCGAAGTTCAAACTGGGTTCAACACTCTCAATCATCATTTTTCCAATCGTTTATTCTTCACGAACTCGTATTGTACCCTTTATCTTTCCCTTAATATTTCCAAAGCTTTCTTTGATAATTATTACTTGTAAGTTTCTCTAACCTGCTCCTTTTATTCACCATTTTAGTTAGCCTTCTTTGGTGCTTGAATTCTTTTCTTTATGGTTCCTTTTAATGGCAAGACTGTTGCGGAGTTTAGAAAATCGTATTGGATTCCCGAGTGGGTGAAAATCGACTATGTCCCTATGCCCAGAGATATCTGGGACATAGAAGATGAACACTAGATTCACACCCTTCTTGTCGTTCAAGGGGGTTTAACTTTTCTCCCGAACCCTTTATTTTTGAAATTCTTTAGTTATTTTGAGGCTATCCCGACTCAATGTGCCCCAAACACTTGGAAAGTAGTGAACGGGGTACATAGAATCAATGAATTTTATAGGACCAACTTGGGGCTCTATGAAATTTGTTATTACTATGTTTGGTCGTGCACCAATGATGGTTTTCATTACCTGAAGGCCAGGGTTTTGGCTATAAACTTGTCTGACTCCTATAAAGGGTACTGGGAGCAGGGTTTCATTTCCAGGAATTGGCAACATCCTCCCTTACCTAAAGGCGAGAGGTATCGAGGTTCGTGGTGCCATGACTGGGGGGGGGGGGGGGGGAAGGATCATATAGGCCGATCCCTCCTTTTCTTCTGTCTAATTGCTGAATTTTATCTACTATTTCTTTTTTATCTTCTGATTTGTGTTTCTTACTCTATTTTGTAGCTTGTGATAAGAACCAAGAGTCTGCTCTTCGAGAGCTAAGAATTGCTGATCTCCTCAAGGCCTGGAAGGTTAGAGTTAGATTTCCTATCGGAGAGCTCCCTCATGAAGTAACTTACATATTAGAATACACAAATACCACTTTCAGTTTCATTGCTCGGACAGTAGACATAACCCCTGACTTAGAAATTCCGAAAGAGGAATCCTCTGGCCCATCTGGGTCAATTAAGATAGATGAAGAGGAATAAGAGGAAGAAAAAGAAGAAGAGGAAGAAGAAGAAATGGTCCCCTTGAAGAGGAGACTGTTGATCACGAATGATGAAGATCAGAGCCCGCTGTCTGACAAGGTAGCTTCTGAAGAAGGCTAAGGGGGACTCCCTTAGGATCAGTGGTTCCAGCTCAGGAACCAAGGCAGATAAGAAGTAGAAGT
Source organism: Sambucus nigra (assembly GCA_949130495.1). Lineage (NCBI taxonomy): Eukaryota > Viridiplantae > Streptophyta > Magnoliopsida > Dipsacales > Adoxaceae > Sambucus > Sambucus nigra. The sequence continues at coordinate 617,287,440 of OX422215.1, forward strand.
AAGAAGAGAAGTGAAGAAAAGAGAAGGAGAGAGAAGGAAGGAGGATGAGAGAAATAGAGAGACGGAGAAGAAGAAGAAATAACCCCTTAAGGCTCCACTTGAATGCTCCCACTCTCTCTCTGTTGCTGCTGAGGGGGCCAATGGGCCAACACCCCATCCCTTGCCCCTAGCTTGCTAAAGGGGCAGTTCTTGTGGTTGACCACTAGCGCACGTCACGTCTGGGGTTAGACCAGCTAGACTTTAAGTCTGCACAAGCACTTGCCTTGGTAAGTACTCTCTCTTCTGCTTGTCGTTTCACTTTGCTTAGTTTTCATGTATTAACTCTTCGTTTCTTGTTCTTTGCAGTTTTTATCAGACTATACTACTCTCTTAGATGGTCATGCCGACCAATTCAAGAATAACTAGGAGCTGAGAGAATCCCTGAAGAAGTCCCAAAAGGACTTGGATGATGCTTGAGCTGGATTTGAGTAGGAGAAGGAGAAGGCGAAAAGAGCCTTTGTCGATCTGAAGGTGGCTAACAACCTAGTAGTGGCTAATAAGGAGAAGCTGGAAGAGGATAACCTGGATCTGGTCGGGAATCCCCAGAAGATAGAGGGAGAGGTCCTAATCATAAAGGAAAATAACTACACGAATGACTGAATTACGGCGATGCTGAACTCCAGATTGCCTATGCTAAGAAGCTATTCTTCAAGAAATGATGGGACCAAGCCTTAGGAGTAGCAGAAATCCCATCAGAGTCCGACCTTTACAAGCTTCATTCCCCATGGACTTCTTCTATTACTGATGAGGAGCTTCCTATTGGTCAGCCGACTGACCAGGCTGAAGAGGAGAAAATTATGGTCGAGGCGGCTGTCGACCAGGCGGGAAAAGCTGCTATGAGGGAGAAAGAGCCAGAGACCTCTGAGAAGATGAATGAGTGAAGTCTTGTAGTCCTAGGACCTTTTCTTTATTTTATTCTCGTGTTGTAATTTACTTTTCTTTTTCTCTGGTTGTAATGGCTCTTGCCCCTCTTTTGAACTATCAATGAAGAAGGACTTTCCCTTTTGTTGATACTTTCTGTACTTGTTTATTTGCTTTGCTGTTTGTAGATTGCTGTTATGGATGATTATACCTCTCCTTACTTAAATATTAGGAAGGTTCTAGGCCTAAGTGTGAGTAGGAAAGCTTGTTAGGCCTTTATGAAGGTCTTAATAGCTGAAGGCAAGAACAACAGAGTACAAGGACCAGTTCGAGCTGCACTACAAAAAAAATTCCTTTTTGAGTCGGTGCTATAACCATCTCAAGAAGTCCTCTAGCCGTCTCAAAAGCCTTTTGTGATGCCATTTGAGACGACAAAGGGGCGTAATCTTAGACCCCCATTTAAAAATATTTTTGAGATGGCAACAGTTGTCTCAATTTTTTTTGAGACGGGAAATACGCCGTCTCAAAAGGTCATTGCTTATGGGACCGTTTTAAGATGGCAAAAAAATCATCTTTTAAAGTTTTTTTAGAAACGGTGTATGCTGTCTCAGAAGAGTATTTTTAGACAGTAACTTAACCGTCTCAAAAGGTCCTCGTTTATGGAATCCTTTTGAGACGACAAATAAGCCGTCTTTAATAATTTTGTGCCAAAATTAAAATTTCATCCACTCCATAATATGATCAATTTACTTTTAAACAAAAACTCTTAAAAATAACATATGACATATTTGGCATCTTATTTCAACAAATATAACACACAATTTTCCATTCAACTAAAATTAGAGTCCATACGAAGATAAAATAGACAATTTCACATTGTGCCTACCAAACTAGATATCTCTACAAAATTTAACTTGCCTCTTTAGAATAAATACTCGCAATCTTGAGGCAAACGATCTCCATCAAAACGTGTCTTGCCTTGTCCACAAAAGATTTCGACATGAAATAAAATTTATCCAGTGTCAGTTATCGTAAACAAAGAAGTAATCTTTTATAATAGTTCCTATTAATGACAATCTTTAAAAATCTTAACAAATTTGTATATCTTCATTTTATTTACTTTTAAACACTTTATATTTTTAAAAAAATTCGACAGAGTCTCCTTTCTCCATCACATACATATATAAAAATAAAATAAAGGTGTGTTATTACCTAGTCGGTATGGGTCGTTGAGGTAATGGAAGCATGATGTGGTGACAATTATTATTCAACACCAATAGATAAGAGAAGCGTAATCACCAAGCACAATAAGAAACACAAAATGCCAATCACAAAACAAGAGATGTACGTGGTTCAGCAAAAATGCCTACGTCCACGGTGGTGCAGTCAGTATTATTTCTATGTATCTCGGAGAGTGATTATAGAGATTACAATGTGTCCTTTGCCCCGGACCTAAGGTTTGTTATATACATGCCCATTTCAGGGAGTGGGGGTGTTGGATTCTCCACGTCCTCCATCTTTTCCTGGAACCCCTCTTAATGGGAACATGGGAGAAGACTATATCATAACCGGTTAAGATATGGGGGGTCTGGACTTTGGGCCGCTATAATTGGGCTACTCGTCCAGGCCCATCATTCTATTTTCGGGTACCCACAATTGCTCCTAAGTTTGTTGGTCCATACTTTGGGCTCAATAAATTTAAATGATTTGTCATAATGGCTCATTTGTACACCGTGAAACTCTTCCCAGAGTTTGAGGACTGAGTTTAGGCGGCACTTTCTTTGTGGTCTGTGCATTATGATTAGCAGCACTCAAAAGATATCCAGAGCAATCATTTTTTGATCGTCGTTTCAACCTTCTCAGTACTCTCCCATTTTCTGTGAGCTCTAGCGATTCATGTTCTTTTCTCCCAGTCTCCATTCTTATTGCTTTCTTGTCATTTGGGCTCGTGATTCTTCATCGTTCGAGTCGAACTCTCATCTTGTAAGTCTCCTGTGCCTTCTCCTTGTATTTTCTCTTTGAATTTTTTATTTTTCAGGGTTTCCCAATGGCAAAGATCGATAATAGGTCAGTATCTGAGTTTAGGAAGTTTTATAATATCCCAGAGTGGGTAGAGATTGAGTGTGTCCCTCTCCCTAGAAATGTTAGAGAGATAGAGGGTGCCCATTGGATCCATGTCTTGCTACTTTCCCAAGGGGGACTAACTCCCAACAACCTGTTCTTGCACTTCTTTGGTTATTTCAACATTGAACCTGCACAGTGTTCGCCCAATGTGTGGAAGATAATCAATGGTGTTCATAGAATAAATCAGTTATATGGTACCAAGTTAGGTCTTGTCGAGGTCTTCTTTTGCTATTCTTTCTCTTGAACTAGTTCTGGTGTTCTCTATCTCAAAGCCAGGAGTCCTGACAGGGTATTGGTAGTAAACCTACCTGATTCCCATAAGGACTATTGGCAAAAGGGTTTCCTTGCTAGAAATTGACAATTTTCTCCCCAGTCTGAAGGGTCGAGGTCTGATAGGTTCTTTGTTCCCTTTTATGGGGAAGAATACATAGGTAGAATTTGCTCTGTTCCTTCAATTTCTTTACTAATTTGTGATCTTTCTGACTTTCCCTATTTTTTCTTCAGCGAGGTTGAAGAACTTGGAACCTGCTCTCAGTGAGGTTTGCCTTTCTGAATTGGTCAAGGCCTGGAATATCAGGGAGCCTTTAGCTGACGGCGAGCATCCCCAATCCGCTGCTTTCTTGCTCGAATACAAAAATATTGGTTCTAGTTTTATAGCGAGGTGGGTAGATAGTATTCTTGAGTTTGATACCTCTGAAGAAACTGCTACTGATCCTATTCAGTTGGAAGAGGAGGAGAGCAGTTCTGAGAGTGATATCGCAGGTGGTGTTGAAGGTAATTTTGGTGAAGGGAGCTCCAGTGGTGGTAGCTCTTTTGATTCGGAGGAAGTTTTTAAAGCCCGAGAATCTTCAAGCACGTCCAGCAGTTCAAGTGAGGAGATGGTTCCTCCCAGGAAAAACTTGATTCGGGATGCTGACGACGATGATCACGTGCTCCTCGCATAGAGGTCAAAGAAGCATAAGTCCAGTACTGGGGCTGTTGCTACTGGCTCTCGGTTTTTTGCTCAGGAGCAGGAGAAGAAGAGGAAAGAAGAATAACAATTGAGAGAGAGAGAGAGAAAAAGGGAAGAGGATAGAAAGAAGACGGAGGAGAGGAAAAGGATGGAGGAGAAGATGAGGATAGAGAAAGAGAAAAAGGAGGAGAGGAGAAAGATGGAATTGAGGACGAAGGCTGGGCAGGCCTTAGTCCCGGTGTCCGCATTGCCCGAGGGGGCATTAGTTGCTATTTCTCCTCAGTTGGCCCCCGCGCTGCTCGAGAGGGCAGTTCTTCCTGCTGATCACCAAAGGGCGCTGGGGTCTGATCAATTGGCCCTACAGGCTAGCCAGAGGCTAGCCTTGGTAAGACCTTATCTTTTCTCTAATGCTCTATTAAGTTTTAGCTATTTCCTTTTCTTGACGTCTTCTTTGTTTTTGCAGTTTATGACTGACTTTGCCGTGTTCTATCACTCTCACGATGAGCTGGTGAGCAGAAACAACGAGTTGGAGCAGCATAATGCTTCCTTGAAAGTGAGGGGCACTCAACTGGAGGCTGATCTAAAGACTGCTGATGTTGCCCGAGCTTCTTCTGACCTGACCCTCGTCAATTCCAATCGAGAGAGGGATGCGGCGGTTAAAGAACTGATCGAGCTGAGGCAGGCCTATGACCTGGTCTGTTCGAGCAAGTTGGTCATCGTAGAGGAGAATAAGGTGCTGACCGAGAAGCTGAAGGAGAAAGAGTCCCAGGCAGCCACCATCAAGGAGGATTCATACAACTCCGGTTGGGATGCTGCATATGAAGACGCCGAGGTTCAGATAGGCTACATCAGTCGTCTGAACTTCAAGAAGGGATGGAACAAGGCCCTCTTAGCTGTTGGTGTTGATGCTGAATCTCTTCTGTTCAGCGAGCACGACCCAGGCCCGAAGACAACTGTGGATGAAGAGGCCCCTGCCCCAGCCATCGAAGGCGTTGATCCTGCCTCTCAGATAATTCCTGCCGATGCCCATCCTGCCCAGGCGATTGAGGTTATCCCTGCAAAGAGGGATGCCTCTACTGCTGCTGACAAAGGGAAGCAACCAGTTACCTCTGGTCAGCCTGAGGTTGCTAGTTAATTTACTTCTAGGACTACTTTTGTATTTTTTGCTTGTAATTTTCCTTTTTGCTGCTCGATGTACTTTAATCCTTATCAATGAAATGGAAAGGTTTATTTTTTTCCAGTGCACTGATTTATTTTTCTTTCCATTACCCTTTTACTGCTTGTAGTCGATTGATGTCGATGATTATATACCAACCACTTTTCAATTGGGAAGAATGCTTGGACCTGATGTAAGCTATGAAGTTCGTCATATTTTTATGAGGATTTGCAAATCACTACGATTGAGAAACAAGCGCTTTATGGAGTAAACTGAGCTTGTCGTTAAACTGAAGGATAGGCTCCAAGAGATGGAGGAAGTTGGTACCTCGGTCCAAGAGGAGGTGAATACACTAAGAGCAACGCTTTTAGACGATTCTGAGATCAACCAAGTTGGGGAAATACTTCAGCAAGAAAATGAAGCTTTAAGGAGAGAGGTCTCACGTCTTAGGGAGCATGCGCTGAGCATCGCTACCGCGGTATTACGAGGTTCCTCCTCGTCGCGAGCTGGAACTGGCCCGAGTGATATTCCTCCGGTGCTGCGAGGCCCTACTCCTTCGACTGCTCAGCGAGCTGGTATTCGAGCAAGGAGTCCAACTGGGGAAATGGAAGAGCTCCGCGGTGATGTCCAACGAGCATATGTGATTGCTGCTGGTCTTCAAAGGGATGTCACTCGACTGAGGCACCTGTTTAGGAGAGGTCCTCGGCAAGTTTGGGCTGATGGTTACAATCAGGGTTGGCTAGATGCTCCAACGAGGCTGATAGAGTTTGAAGAGCTTGCCTTCATTAGGGGGTGGTTGAGTTCCTTGAGGGAGCTGCAAGTCCCGAGGAACTCGATGCTCTGGTATTGTCATGAGATCAACCCTTCTACTCTACTGCTTAACCCCTTCCGGAGAGATGATCAGTGGATCCCCATTGATGCCATCCCTCGGCAGCTACTGGAGCCGGGTGTGAATGAAGTCGAGGAAGAGCTAGTGCCTCATCCTGACGATGGTCGAAGGGCCCAAGTGGATGATTATCTCATCAGAGGCCTCCGCCTCATTAAGATTTTTCCAGTAGTGACCCTGTGTATTTTGTATTGTAGTGATGCAATGTTAATGTTTTGGGCGAGCTCGTCGACTAAACATGTATTGTATTTGCTATAAATGTGCTGAATTAATATAAAATTTATGTTTTGGGCGAATTTGTCAACTAAACAAGTGTCTTATATTTTTCACCTCTTTGCTTAAAAATCTTGAGCCTATCTTGGCTGACTATATTTGTATGTTCGCATTATCAAGTAAGTGTCCTTCCAGTCCAGTATGCTAGCGAGATACCATTCTGCCCCACTTTACCTTTTAAGTTGTGTCTTCACACTCCCTTAGGCCTAAGTGTGGCGATTGGCGAGGACACACCTGGTGTTGGATGTTCCATCCGATCAAGATTTTATCAACCAAACATAGTTTGGCGTCCAGTTTAACTGGCCATATTACCTAAGGATTTTCTGTAGGGCTTTATATATTGCCAGGGGCAATGCTCAGAGGTCTTTCGTATTTCATAACGAAAACTTGAGGAGGGTCATTTCCCTGCTATTGTGTAATGATTAGTGTGCCTGTCACTTAAAAAAGGTGTGTGGGTTATAAAGTTTATACATTGACACCTTTTAAAAATGCAAATTGATACTTCGTAGAATGCTACTGCCAAACAATTTTTCATTAATGACAAGGAAATGAATCTTCCAGTTTCATGATTAAAGAAAAAGAGAATTTAGAAATAGAATTTCTGAAGGTTAGCTGCATTCCATGCTCGGGGTATCTCTCTGCCTTCCATCGTTTCTAAGTGATAGGCTCCCTACAAATCATCTCTAGTTATCTTCAATGGTCCTTCCCAGTTTGGTCCTAGCTTGCCATCTGATGGTTTTACTGCGCTGCCCAGGACTTTCCTTAGGATATAATCCCCATCTCGGAATGTCCTTGGATTGACCTTCTTGTTGTAGTGCCTTGAAAGCTAGTGCTGGTAGCTCGCTAGTCTTACTAGGGCCAGCTCGCGGCATTTATCGGCTAAGTCGAGTTCGGTGAGCAATGCTGCATCGTTATTGCCTTGATTGACAAGGCTGGACCTCATTATTGGCAAGCCTTCTTCCAAGGGGATGATTGCTTCCATTCCATACGTCAATGAGAATGGGGTTTCCCCTGTCACTCGTCGCGGAGTAGTACGGTAGGCCCATAGAATATGTGGTAGCTCATTCACCCATGCGTATTTGGCTCACTCTAATCATTTTTTTAATCCGTCGATCACTGTTTTGTTATAAGCCTCAGCTTGTCCGTTGCTCTGCGGGTAGGCAACCGAGCTGAAATGGTGTCTGATTCCATGCTCGTCACAGAAACTCTGAAAGGAGAAGCTTTCGCACTGCGTTCCATTATCAGTGATGATGGTTCTGGGGATGCCAAAACGGGTGATTATATTTCTCCATATAAATCTTATCATATCTGTATCTCGGATGTTCGCCAGGGGTTCCGCCTCGATCCATTTGGTGAAGTAGTCAGTAGCAACCAACAGGTATTTACGATTGCGAGTGGTGGTGGGGAGCGGTCCTACGATGTCCATTCCCCATTGGGCGAAAGGTCATGGGATGGAAAGTGATTTTAGGTCGCTAGCAGGTTGGTGGACCATGGGGGCATGAAGTTGGCATTTCAAGCACTTGCGAGCATACACCGTAGAGTCGCTTTGCATATATGGCCACCAATAGCCTTCCTTCATTGCTCGGAAAGCCAGAGACCTTCCTTCAATGTGGCTTCCACAGATTCCCTCGTGAATCTCATGTAGAACTTGCTCGACATCCATTGGATGAACGCATTGAAGGTAGGGTCCGGAAAAGGATCTTTTATATACTTGCCTTCTGGAGATAAGTGAAAGGGAGCAGCTTTGACTCTTATATGGTGAGCGGTCTTCTTATCATTTGGGAGTGTGCCATCCTTCAAATAGTCTCTTAGAGGGTCCATCCAGCTGGGTGCTGACTCAATTTGGAGCACCTGCTCCATGCATGGTGGCTTATTGTTACGGTTAATGCTTTGATGGGCGAGGAAATTGATGGGGATTATTCTTTTTAAGTCAGAATCGATTGCTGAACTCGGGACTGCTAGGGCGTCGGCATGGCTGTTCTGTCCTCTGGGAAACTGCTGGACACTGACTTCCTCAAAGCTAACCATTATCCTTTTTGCTAAGGTGAGGTAAGCTTCCATTCTTTCATCTTTTGCATTGGTAATCTCCGCTTATCTGACTGGAGACTAATTGAGAATCGCCGAACACCTATAAATGCTTTGCCCCCAAAGTGCGCGCCTTCTCAAGCCCAGCTATTAATGCCTCATATTCTGCTTCGTTGTTAGAGGCTGCAAATCCAAGCCTGATACCCTGTTCGAGGATTGTATCCTCTAGGGTGATGAGGACAATGCCTACTCTTGCCCCCTTTGAGTTGGAGGCTCCGTCAATGAATAACTTCCAGATCCCCCCCGTCGAGTGGTTTGCTGGTTGAGGTTGGTCGTAAGGCTGTTCGCCTGTGAATTCTGCTATGAAATTAGCAAGGACCTGCCCCTTGATTGTGTTCCTTAGTTAAAATTGGATATCATATCGTCCGAGCTCGACTGACCATTTAGACAGTCTGCCAGATAAATCCGCCTTCCTCAGTATTGCTTTAAGAGGGTGCGATGTAAGGACGATGATAGTGTGGGATTAGAAATAGTGCTTCAGCTTTCTTGAAGCCACTACTAGTGCAAAAGCAAGCTTCTCCAGTGGTAGGTACCTCTGCTCGGCCTCTAGTAAGGTATTGCTCGCGTAGTAAACGGGGTGCTGGATCCTTGCAATTTCACACATTAATGCAAAACTGACAGTGTGGTTGGAAACGGAGTGGTACAGGTACAAAGAATCTGTTTGCTGTGGTATGATGAGAAGTGGTGGGGAGCTAAGGTAAGCCTTGAGCTCATCCAATGCCTGCGAGCAATCTGGGTTCCATTCTACCGTTTTGTTCACCTTAGAAGCTGGAAGAAATGTTTGCACTTCTCGGAGGATTTAGAGATAAATCGATTTAAGGCAGCGAGCATACTGGTGAGATTTTGTATGTCCCGAATTGTTCGAGGAGGTTGTACCCTGTTTATTGCATCGATCTGGTCTGGGTTAGCCTCGATGCCTCTCTTACTGACCAAGTACCTAAGAAATTTTCTTGACTGGACACCGAAAGAACACTTGCTCACGTTAAGTTTCATTTGGTACTTCCTGAGGATTTCGAAGGTGTTTTATAGGTCTGAGAGGTGGTCTTCTTTCTTCTTGATTTTAACGAGTATATCAACGATGTAGACCTCCATGGTGTCTCCCATTTGATCCTTGAACATATTGGTGACCAGTCGTTGGTAGGTTGCCCCTTCGTTTTTGAGCCCGAAGGGCATGCCCTTGTAGCAGTATAACCCAACTATGGTGATGAATGCTGTTTTGTCCTGGTCTGGGGCATACAGAGGGATCTGATGATACCCTGAGTATGCGTCCAGAAAACTCATTCTCTCGTGAGCTACAGTGGCGTCTACCAGTTGATCAATTTTGGGGAGGGGGAAACTATCTTTAGGGCATGCTCTATTGAGGTCGGTGAAGTCGATGCAAACTCTCCACTTCCCATTGCTTTTTGGAACTACTACTGGGTTGGATAACCGTTTGGGAAATTGCACCTCCCGTATGGATCCTGTATCCAATAGTTTTTCCACTTCTTTTTCCACGGCTTTTGCCTTCTTGGGTACAGTTCTCCGTGCCTTCTGCGTGATTGGTTTGAAGGTGGGATCGACGTGCAGCTGATCACAAACCATACTAGGATCAATTCCTGGCAGCTCGTATGGTTCCCACGCAAAGACGTCTATATTGTTCCTTAGCAGGGTCGTCAATTCCTCCTTCTCTTGATTTGTGAGAGAGGCTCCAATCAAGAAGACCCTGCTGTCGTCGTAATCTACAGCTGTGATTTCCTCCAGGTCTTCGATGACACATTCAGAGGGGAGGATCCTGGTCTCCTCTACCCCGGACCTTCCATATTTTAATTTCTATTTTGAAGGTGTTAGACCTTTTGGTTCCTCAACTTTTTCTCTGGGCTTGTCGGTCTTCTTCTCTGGCCTGGGTCGGATGGCCACTATGAAGCACCTTCTTTCCATTTCTTGATTACCACGAATCTCCATTACTCCTCGCTCGCTTACATACTTGAGTTTCTGATGGTAGGTCGAGGAGACTGCCTTCATCGCATGCAGCCATCCCCAGTCGAGGATGGCTTGGTATGGTGAGTAGATGTCAACTACCAAAAACTCAATCATCTTCGAGACGTTTCCTGCTCATACTGGCAGCACGATCTTTCCCAAAGGCATAGTCACTTTTCCAGCGAAGCCGACTAAAGGGACAGTGGCTTCCCTTAGGTCGACGATGCTTAACTTCAAATTCCTAAATAGGTCGAGATACATTACCTCGGATGAGCTCCCTTGCTCGACGAGCAATTTATCGACGTCATAGTTAGCTATCCCGAGGGTAATGATCAGAGCGTCATGATGCGGGGTTCTCACCAGCGTCATGATGCGGGGTTCTCACTCCCACTAGATCTTCATTTGTGAATACAATATGCTTATTATGGTCGACGTCATCTTCTCGTCGACACTTTCCTGACTGTGATTTTGCTGGATCGATCTGAAAAGCTTGCATCATCGATGTAAGCTTCTTCACCTCCATTCGAGCTGAATTTCCTTGGATTTGCTTGGCATCAGATTCCTTATGAATTATCGCGAACTCATGCCCAACATCATTTTCGAGCAAGTTATCAGGCCTTGCCTCTCCATTAGCAGCAACTTTCTCTGCATTCTTCTCCACAAATTTGTTCAAATGCCCGGATTGGGCTAGCTCCTCGAGGTGAGACTTAAGAGCCTTGCAATGCTCGGTCTTATGTCCCCCCTCTTTATGAAAATCGTATCCCAGTGTGTTATTTCTCTTCGAGGGATCCCATCCCATCTTTTTGGGCCACTTAATAAATGGCTCATCCTTGACCTTTGCGAGAATCTTGTAAATGGGTTCCTTGAAGACAGTGTTGACTGCCTGGAATGCCTTTGGTATATCATTCTTGCCACCTTTGTTGGGGACATTCTTGCCCCCATTCTTCCCTCCTTTCTTTTGGTTCTCATTTCTGTTACTGCTTTTGTCAGCGATCTTGGTTCGACCGTTTTCTACTGTGCTGGAGTGAGTGACATCTTCTACCTTGGCGTATTTCTCAATGCGGACCATCAAGTCGTCGATGGTAGTGTCCTCTTTCTTTGTCAAGGACTGGTACAGGAGGGATGAGCTGGGTAACCCAATTTTGAAAGAGGCCACCGCTACCTACTCCGATCAGTCCTTGACTTCGTTGAATAACTCCCAGTACCTCTTCGCATAGTCTCGGAGGGTCTCTTGAGGTTTCTTCTTCGTTGTGAGTAAAGCATCCATCCTTTTGGGATGGGAGCTGCTAGTAATGAAGCGGGCTATAAAGAGCTCGACTAGGGACTCGAAGCTCCCGATAGACCTGTGTGGGAGCCTTTCTAACCATTTTTGCGCCGCATCATGCAATCTTGAGGGGAAGATTCGGTACATCAGTGCATCTTGATGGCTCCAGAGGGTCATAGCCTGCCTATACTGTCTAACGTGATCGATGGGATCGGTTTTACCATCGTAAATCTTGAATCTAGGAATAATAAATTTCTTGGGGGCTTCCGCTTCTTTTATTTCTCTTGAAAAAGGGGATTTCATCTGAGTTTGGAGTGCCCGTTTAGCGAGCTCTCTGGTTGATTTGGCACCGCGATGCGCAGGGTGTTGTTCCATCTCTCTTCGGACCAAATTTTATATGTTTTCGTTGCTGCGAGCTGGGCTCTGGTAACGTCGTGCTTATCGCAGTTGCTCGCGCAGGTCGTCCTCTGAATCGTTTCCCTCAACCTTTTGGGATCCTCGTCCGGGGATCCTTCCTTGGCTGTGAGACTTGCTCGCCTGAGGGCCCTCGTCTGGGGCTCCTTCCTCGACTGCGAGACTTGCTCGCCTGAGGGCTAGGGGTGCAGTACGGACGTCTCCTGGTGTCAAGATGGAGCTCTTTATCCATTCTTTCTAACCTTCTTTTGAGGCGAGCATTTTCTGCCTCGTACCTTCATGAAGACTCCCTTTGTTCCTGGAGCCTCGCCTCATATGCATCAATCAACCTGGAGAGTTGTGTGGACCTCGCTGGTCCTTGGCTCTCCTTTGAGGCTGGCTTTCTAGGCGAGCCCTTTGATCTGAGCGCCGAACTTCAGATCTGATCCTTCGAGGAGTAGGTTGCTCCTGGATGTCTCCTGCTTGTGGAGCATTGCTGCTGTGACCAGACATTTCGAATTTCTCGGTTGGTGTGGGCTCCTCAGGGAAGATAAATGCTTCCCACAGACGCCGCCAATTGTGGTGACAATTATTATTCAACACCAATAGATAAGAGAAGCGTAATCACCAAGCACAATAAGAAACACAAAATGCCAATCACACAATAAGAGATGTACGTGGTTCAGTAAAAAGTCCTACGTCCATGGTGATGCAGTCATTATTATTTCTATGTATCTCGGAGAGTGATTACAGAGAATACAATGTGTCCTTTTCCCCGGACCTAGGGTTTGTTATATACATGCCCATTTCAGGGAGTGGGGGTGTTGGATTCACCACGTCCTCCATCTTTTCCTGGAACCTCTCTTAATGGGAATATGGGAGAAGACTATATCATAACCGGTTAAGATTTGGGGGGTCTCGACTTTGGGCCGCTATAATTGGGCTACTCGTCCAGGCCCATCATTCTATTTTCGGGTACCCACACATGATTAGGGATAATACTCCGAAACAAACTCTATATTTCACTTCTCATGTCAGTTTTCATCTGTAGTAGTGCTTGTTTGTGGTGAAATTCTAATTCTTCAATCTCGTGTTGATGTTTAGCCTCTTGATCTTTAGCATCTTGTCTAGCTCTACCCTTTCGATCTGCAACGTCTTTCTTAAGTTGATTAATATCCTCCAATAATGCAAGAGAGGAACTTGTTCGTGTAGATTTTAGCTTAATACCTACCCCCTTTAGTGAATCATAACCATGTACTCCTAGTCCTACCACATCCTTAAAAATTTCATTCCTCGCTTTCGTATCATTTCGCTTCTCTTCTGGTCGGTCATTTAGTCGTCTCTCGAGCATTGCCTACCAATTAAACATATATTAGAAATTAATGAATTTAATTTAAACATATATCAGAAATCAATGAATGGCTTTAGTTAGCATATATACATAATGCTCTATCGGATGATCCATCTTAAACATTGAAAGGATTATTATTCGGAGCCTGAGTGGCTTGCCTCATACTGATTTCATCAATAAGCTCTCCTGCCTTTACCCTTTAACCAAAATAATGTATATATTAATATTTATTAAACTAAAAATTATGAGTTTTTGTAACACCAGAATTCTAACCTCCTTGGTAATTTTTGTATGTAGCTTTCACGTAGTCCTTGAGTAAGTACATTCACCTTCACAGCTCTTGGAGTTTTGCTTCGCTATATCCTATAAAAAAGTTAGAGAAACTAATAGATTTGCTGTTATTAATGAAGTCGATGTAAATAAACTCATCTTAAACTTAATGAGTTGTCATACAATTATCTTCTTTAGACCCCAATACTTCACTAAAGTATGCCATTGAACTTTGTCGACTCGGGTGGGTATTTTTCAACCTGTCTTCATGGGTTTGAAACTTTTGATAGTGATCTATCTTCAATCGGTACTTCCATTGACTCCAAGAAGCTCCTATCCTTGCAAAGCAAATTGGTTTAAAACCTTCTGGTGCATTTGCGTTTCCTTAAAATTTACAACGAAACAAATAAATTAAATTGAATTAATAAATTGGTTAGAAATTTGACAAACTCATATATAACAAAACAAATAAATCAAATTGAATTAATGAACTACCTTCACTTCATTCTAAATACCCTCAAGAGTGTCCTTTTTCGCCTCGGTCCAATATGACATTGTCAATGGAAATAAATTTTCACTCCTAGCATAGTAGCCTAATTGCGACATCAATTTTCATTCAAGCCTACAAACTGGCAGACAAAGCTCAACGATCCTTAAACATCATACCAAGGTTAGCATCAATTTTCTTTTACTTCTGTCAATTTGTAATTTTTTTTAGGGCATATGATCCTTAAACATCATACCAAGGTTAGGTCCCTTTATTTCTTACCCTACCTCTCAACTAACATCAAGCATCGATTTCATCCCCTTTTATATCAATAGGGACCTATTAAATTAATCCTAGCTATCAATCCTCAGTAAGGACTCTCTCAAACTGAAAATGTCTATTCACATTGCAATATTTGATTTGTCCCAAGATGTTTTGGAAATGAGAAACTACAGCAACCTTGATGCTAGTCTCCGCATTTAACACAAGTAGTGATTCAGTTATTCGTACAACAAAAGCAGATATATAAAAGTGCCTATTTTCTTCTTGGTACAACACAAGCAGTGATTCAGTTAAAATTGGTACAAACCAGTTCAAATTTGTAGGTTTGCGATGAATATCGTGAGCTTAGTGAGCTCGACTCAAATTCGACTTAATTAAAAATAATCATACTAAATATAAAAAAATTAAGCTACTCAAGCTCAACTTGTATTTGTTTGGGTAAAGGATCACTCGAGTTTGTCTCATGAAACAAAAAATTCAACATAAGCTACTTAAGAGAATTCAACTTCAAGTCAACTTAAGCATATATACATACCTGTCTAACTACAAGACCAATTCAATTAGCATATATGCATACCTGTCCAAGTCTAATTAAACTCTACTATCTCCATATACTTAAATTAATCAATATAATATTCTTTGAGGATACATATTGAGTTTGTATATAATATGCGATAGCAATTATCTCAGCTTAGGATGTTGGGCAACAACCATTGTGTGATGTTTAACACAACATAAGGATCAAATATTAGCTGAACGATGCGAGATTCTTTATCAGATGTCAACTAACTGATGTGAGGGATTGGTCAACCGACCTTTTTAACCATTTTAACCACTGCGTAACTCAGTATTTATAGACAACATTATTTTAAGTCCCAAAAATGCATAATTTATTTGTGGGATATAGAGATAAGATTTGAATGACCTCAACCAACATTGGTTTTTGACAGGCCTAAACTTAATTCATTGGTTTGAGCACTACTAAGCATAACTAAGAATAATGAAGCAACCTACTTAGATCCAAAGTCAATGGAACACTGGAACTTTCACAATCCAAATGAAAACACCATTCCAATCAAAACCATTACTCTCAGTCTATTAGCAAGCACAAGAAACAACCAAAAATAAGAAGAACAATAATTTGATTATGATTGTGCTTGTTTCTTAGGCAATAATGTGGGACACATACATACCGAAAATATAATTCATAAGATAACATCAAGTTTTAAAATTTAAATAAATGGACAACATGCATAATAATGTCTTCACATTGTTCCAATCTTTGACATCAAAATAATAAAAAACAAAGGGTATCTAATTTAGGATTACATTACCCTTAAGCATTGCCCCTCCCAATTTCATCTTCATCATCATCATCATCATCATCATCATCATCATCATCATCCTTTGGGACACTTAGGTCAACTATTGATCCATTTTCTCCTTGCCTCACCCACCTTACAGTTTCATCTTCATCCAAATTTTGCATGTTAAATAGCTCATCTCCATTGACCAATAATTCTTCTTCGGTCATCGTGTACCTATCAAATCGATCTCTTGGTGTCATGTGAACAACAACGTGCCAATGTTGTTCTACAGGATCCTGTACGTAAAATACTTGTTCTTCTTGAGATGCGAAGATAAAAGGTTCATCACTCTCTCGATCATCCTTATATTTAAAATGCTTGAAGTTCACTATCGTAAAGTTGAACTCATTCACTTTTTTGCTCGTGCGATTTTCAACCCAATTACACTTGAATAACACAAACTTCATGCCATTAACATATTGAACTTCAATGATGTCTGTCTGCTCCCCGTAGTATGTAATATCGCCTGCAGTAGGATTTTTATCTTTTCGACTTGAATAACTCATTTGTTCGACTTTTATAACGCCTCTATTTTGAGTTTTTTTTTCCGCATATCAACTTTCTTCATTCAAAATCGAAAACCGCCAACAATATAAGATTTGAATCTAGCTTCATCTTTGAGGGGACCTAAAGACAATAATCTGATTTCATTGGATAGTTCAATGCCATCGGCTATCATTCTACTCACCTATAGTATTTTGAAAATAAATATAATCGTTATTTATAATTCAAGTATTTGTTATGATGTTTTTACTTACATGATCCTTAAACCATATATGGAACTCTTCATTGTGAAGACGTTTAACATGATGCTTTTGTGAATCTTGAGGGTAAATTGATGAAAGCTCTGCAAGATGTTTTCTACAAAATAGAAGCGTAGACATATCTATTTCATACAAAACTATAAGAAAGGATTTTACTAGGGGTGGAAGTGGTACGGGTTTTTACCGTACCGTACCGTTTTGGTCCGAAAAAAAATGGTTTTGGTTTCATATATTAAAATACCAGAAACCAGTCTTACCGAAACTGAAAATACCGCAAAAAATTTGGTTGGTTTTGGTTTTATTATTTAAAAAACCGATTTAACGAAATTACCGTACCAAATTTTATGAAACCAGAAAAACCGTACCGAAATTATCATACCGTACCGAATTTACCAAAACCAGAAAAAATCGTACCAAAATTATCGTGTCGTACCGAATTTAGCAAAATTACCGTACCGAATTTACCAAAACCAGAAAAAAGTTGGTTTTGGTTTTGGTTTTAATATTTAAAAAATTTGGTTGGTTTTGTTTTTGGTTTTTGGGGACTTTTAGTGTTGTTTACCGAAACATAAAAAATCGAAAACAGAAACTGGAAAAAACCAGAATTTATCGAAACCAGAAAAACCAGAAGAAACCAGAAAAAAGCAGAATTTTTCGAAACCAGAAAAAACCGAAATTATCGAAAAAACCGAAATACCAGCCGGTTTGGTTTTGGTATTGATTTTGGTGTACCGGGTGGTAAACTGGTACGGTTTGGTTTTACCATCTAGAATTTGGTTTTGGTATTGGTATCTCCTATTTACCAACCAAACCGTACTGCTTACACCCCTAGATTTTACAAAATCCAAATAGGTATAATGAAACTTACTGAATGAATGGTGTCACTGACTCAGTGTTGCTAAGAACATACCGATGAGCTTACATATAAATTACTTGATCAAGTTCAAATGGAGCTCTTTTCTCAAGTGCACGACCATCCATATCCCCCTTATCATCATTTCTAGATGGTCGGTTAGACTTGGTTTCCACACCAATGTACCGCGAGAAAAAATTCATGCATTCCTCCAAAAGAATAGAGTTGGCGATCAAGGCCTCTGGATGACCTCAATTACGAACGTATAGTTTTAAGGCGTGGATATACCTTTCAATTGGATACATCCAGTGGTAAAGGACACAACCAGCAATTAGGAGTTCATTGGGAAAATGTATAGGAAAGTGTTCCATCACATTAAGATAACTCGAAGGGAATATCTTCTCAAGGCTACAAAGTGTAAGAGCCATTCGGTCTTCAAACTTTTCCAAATCAGCTGGGGTAAATCCACTTGAGCATAATATGACAAAGTAATTTCTTAATTCAATTAAGGCTCTGACAATATGCTTTAACAATACCCTTCGCGCTGCTATAGGAAGTAATTTTTGCAATAAAATGCGATTATCATGGATCTTTAATCCTGAAATAATCCTTTCTTGCATGTTCACGCACCGTGATATATTCGATGAGTAACCATCGGGAGTTTTAACATCCCGCAAAGCTTTCAAAAAAATGTCCTTCTCCTTGTTACTCATCGTGAACTCTATTGGGGGAATGTACTCTAAATTTAACCCCCGTGGTTGAGGATGTAACTCAGATCTAATATTCAATTCTTTGAGGTCTTTTCGCGACTTTAAATTATCCCTTGTCTTACCTTTAGTACCCAACAGTGTAAATAGGACATTATCACACAGGTTCTTCTCAATATGCATAACATCGAGATTGTAGCGAATAAGATTATCCTTCTAGTATGACAAATAAAAAAAATACTTTTCTTCTTCCAACCCATTCTAGGTTTCAACACTTTCTTTGTTTTCTTTCTAGCGGCTTTTTTTCACTCCTTCTAAAGACATTGTCCATCTTATATTCAATTTCAATATCAAGATCATTCAAATATTGTAACACTTTCAAGCCCAAAAATTTTAATGGGGACGTTCATAATTCTACCCTCCCATTAAATGGTGTCTTCTTCCTACAAAACCTATGGCGGGGGTTTAAGAATTGGTGATGACCCCAATAACAGAACTTCTGACCCCGATTTAATCGCATTGTCGATTGGTCTTCGTTACAATAAGGACAAGCAAGTGTACCTTTTGTGATCCATCCTGATAACATGGCATATGCGAGGAAATCATTAATAGTCCACATCAAAGGTGCATGCAACTGAAAGAACTCCTCACTAGATGCGTCGTAAGTGTGTACCCCATCATTCCATAGCTCAATCAACTCATCAATCAATGGTTGTAAAAATACATCGATCTTATCTCCGAGTCCATTTGGTCCATCTATAAGTTTAGACAAAATCACATTAGGTTACTTTATGCACAACCACGAATCTAAATTGTAAATAATGAGGATAACATGCCATGTACTATGCTTAATGATCATATTACCAAACAGATTAAATCCATCAGAAGCTAACCCAAGTCTAACATTGCAATTGTCTCTCGTAAAAGATGGGTTTTGCTTATCAAATGTTTTCCAAGCACGGGAGTCTGATGGATGCCACAAGACACCATCGTCAATTCGTTCCTCGGCATGCCATTTCATTAGAGGAGCTGAATAGGATGACCAAAATAATTTATGCATTCTAGGTTTCAAAGGGAAATACCTTACTTTCTTTAAGGCTACCTTCGGGCCTTGGACACCCACACTTAAATCATCATCTTTATATCGACAAGATCCGCATATGTCACACTTTTCATGATTCTCAGCTTGATTTCGAAGCATCATACAGTTATTTGGGCACACATACCACATCTCGTACTTGAATCCCAAGTCCTTCGTTAGCTTGTTGGCTTGGTACTAAGACTTCGAAATTCTAGCACTCGAAAATACCCTTCCTAAAAAATCCAACATTTAGTGAAATAACGATTTGTCCATCCATTAAGTTGTTTCATGTGCCAGAGTTCAACAATAAATGACAATTTCGTAACCCCCTTTGGACAACTTTCCCTACAAATCGCATTGTGCCTCTTTCAAAAGTCTAGAATAATCTGGAACATTTTTGTCCGATTTGAAGACTTCTTTGGTTCTACATTCCTCATCATTACTCATATTGTCATATGTGTGAGGAATACCCCTTCCCTTTTGAACCATTATAACCATGGTATCTCGAGCTTTCAATTCAACGGGTATATCATCAACTATCATATCATCCCGTGAAGAATTCATATTGCTTCCTACACCACCAAAAGTCTCTCAATGGAAAATTCAAACCTTATAAGTCTTGTCAAAACCATACATCTCAAGGTGATTTGTCACCATTTTTTGGGTGTGGTATACACGATTTGCGCATCTCTTACATGGGCAATAGATTTTTGTCGTCCCAATGTTCTTATTTTTGTATGCATAGTTAAAAAATCCTTAAATCCCGTCAATGTATTCTTTTGAACACCGACTACATAAATTAATCCAACTCTTATCCATAATACCTAATAATGAAAAACAAATTATTCTCAACAATTTGATACATAAATTCAAAAAAATCAATAGCAAACTAATTGAAATACTAATATTACCCAACAATTGAACACATTAATTTTAATATCTACATCATTAAAAAGTCACACAATCAACATAAAAAGTCAAGAAAGGAAAGCATGTTAAGCAATTAAAAATTCACACAATCAATATTTTAGTACTAATGCACCAAATCTTAAGAAATGACAATATCCAATGCAATTAAAAAGTCACACAATCGACATTTTAACATCTACATCATTAAACATTTATACGTAAAAAAACTCGACCAACATACCCATTTTCATCCCCGCTCGAATCACTACATTCATCTTCTCCTTTGTATAGCACGTATACTTCATCATCATTGGCCAATTTTTGATTACTCTTTGATTTACTTTTCTTACTTTTAGCACGACCCCGCATTGCCGAATACAATTTATGGGCTCCCAATTCTATCAATTTTGATATATTCTCTTTTATTTTCTTCAACCTCTACCTCTCGTACTCCTTCAATGTTTTAAACATTTTATGATAAAAGATATGTAATTAGATAATAAATAAGGCAGAGAGAGAATGAAAAATCAAGTTTATCTTTTTAGATTCTTTAAAGATCGTGATATTACTTTTTGTGTGTACTAATTTTTTTTGTAAACTAGAATTTTAACTAATGCTTGTTTTTGAGCACCACCTCATATGTTGGCGCTTGTGTCCCAATACTTAGGGTTCATTTGATTGGCGTTGAATTGTTTTCCATGGGAAATACTCATTTTAGCTCATTTTTTACTGTTGAGTTGCTTAATTTCGTACGCATTCTATTAAAACACTACTTATAAATATGAAAAGTGTTCCATATTTTCATCAATTTTCACGAAAAATAATTCTCAACCACCACCCAAAGAATTGATTTCCATGGAAAACTTCAAAAGTAAGACCAAATCACTTTTATCTTTTCCACACATTTTCCTACCTCTAATAAAAATGAACTATTTCTCAACCATTTTCCATCTTTGTAATCAAACACAACCTTAGTGATTTTTATGTTAAAGATTTAGCCTTTGATATGGTATTTGATGTAACCAAAAAAATAATATGGTATTGGATAACATTGGTGATTTTTTCAACGGTGATGCATGTTTGAATTAATTTGGGTCCATTACATATATCACAAAATAAAATCATAATCAAATAGTAAATCAAATTAATAGCATGGACTACTTGGAAATGCCATGAATTAATTAACACAAACATATAAATAGTTATAACTAAAATTCACATAAATATCTACACAAATATTTTCATAAATTAATCTTAAAAATATACTACAACAACCAATTCACAATCTGAGTTTTCAATTGGCCCATCCTCAACCTCCTATCACCACTATAAATCAACAAAAATAATCAGAAATTGTACCCAGCATGGATCTATATGTAACTCGAGTAATAAAAAAATACATATGAAGTCATATATGACTTACCTAGGGTGATGGCGATAGCAGGTGATTACGACGACAAGGCTAGTGCCGGAGCGAAGAGGCTAAGCTAGAGGTGCGTGGCTAGGGATAGGGCTGGTGTGTGTGGTGGGTGAAGAAGAGAAGAAGAACCCTTTTTTGCTTTCTTTTGTTTCTTAGGCTTGCGGTAGCCTAAAATGTGAGAGAGGGGAACCGAAATATTTTGTGGCTGTCTCATAAAGTATATCTTTTGAGACAACTACTAATTTGCAGTATCTTTAGGTACTACTTTTTGAGACGGGGAATAAAATTGTCTTAAAAAGAGTTATTTTCAAGATGGTTAATTTTAGCCGTCTCAAAAGGTTAGCTTTACAGACCCAAATTTTAATCGTCTCAAAAGGTTCCGTCTTAAAATGTACTTTTTTGTAATGCTGGATGCTAAATTGAAGGATGACCTCGAAGTTATAGAGGAAATTGGAAATCTCATTCTTCTATGTTGGCTCAAGTTTGAGACAAACATCTTTTGATATGCTTATGCAATATTTTTTTTTATGTAAATCTATTTTTTTCTTAAATTATATTGATTTGATATATAAACTATTTTGGATGAAATAATTTTAATATGTGTGTTTTTATCTTAAAATATTTCTTATATTATAAATTATGAGTTTTATTCTATTTTCAATATTTATAAAATCTACTTTGTATTTGTTTTGAATTTTTTAATTGTGTTAAAAATTACAATTGATTAAATATAACTTTTGTTTAATTAAACAATTTGACACATAAATTAAAATGACTGCTATTTTGTATCCTTGATGTCATTTTTCTTGGTAACCTTGGTATCATTTGGTTTGGATGATTTTTTGGCAATCGAGGTTTGTATTTGGTTTTTACGAGATCTGATTTGGACTGTAAATCTAGTCTTGATTGTCTCCCCTTCTTTGACCATTTTTCTCCTTCTCTCCCTTGACAATAGACGTTTGTGTCCCTGCTTGTTTGGTTGACTAATATATCCCCAGCCGCCTGTGGGTAAAGTCGTGTGTACCCTTGTGTGGTTGGCTTATTAAATTACAAACCTTGCCATTTTGGGTTTTGCTTTATATTGTTAACGATCCTGTCATTCATTTCTAGGGGTTTTGTGAATTTTAAATAGCAGCCAACATATTTTTTTCTTTCTCTCTCTATACTTCTCGGGTTTCTCTCTTACTCTTGAGAGCTATTGTATTTTGTTCTTTATCTCTTTTTACATATTCATACACATATGTGAGGGTTGATCGTCGTTGTTGGTCTGTTTTTTTTAAAGATTGAGGAGGTTTGTGTGTTTGATGAAAGCTTTGGTGTTTCCTGGGTTTTGATCGCATCTTTGAGCTGTGCTGTTCACATTTGTGTGCTGTTCTCATCATTCCGGCCTGTTTTTCTTCTTCTTTAAACGATTTCTGCATAAGCCCCTTTAGGCTTTCCTGTAAGTTATATATATATATATATATATATATATATATATATATATATATATATATATATATATATTAACTGGTTTTGATTGCTGTGATAACTGTTTGGTATCTTAGATCTCAGTGTGTGTTTAAACTGATTTTGTTTCGAGTGTGTGCGTTTTTATTTCTTTTTTAGATCTGGTGGTGTGTGTGAGTGTATATAACTCTGTATTTAAAACTCGGTGTAAATCAGTGTGTGTAAACTAGTTCAACTCAGTGTGTTAACTCATTTAACTCAGTGTGTTAAAATCAGTTATAAACACAATGTTAACTCGTCTATAACTCAGGTATAACTCAGTATGGCTAACTGAAATCAGTGTGTGTTTATCACGTGTGGTTAGTTTGTTTTGAAAAGATAACTCGTGTAGTTAACCTGATTTATCAGAACTGTTTACAACATTTTTTTAATTTTAAAATCAGATTGACTCTAATGTATTTTGGCTTGTGTAAAAACCTATTTAGGAGTATGTGTTTTGATTTGTACCTGCTTTTCTTATAATCACAAAAGTTGGTATTATCCTTGTTAACTAAAATTAAATATAACCTGGTGCGTGTTTAGTCCCATTTTATAAACAAGATAATTTTTTTGTTATAATTAAAACAAACCTTTTAAATTACATCTGTGTGTTGCACAACTTCACGGGGTCTCAGGTTAGAGTGTGTGGTTGTGCGTGTGTTGTAGTCACTATTACCTGGGTTTTATTGGGATGAATGATTGTCAGTCAAGTTGGGTTGTATTTAGACTAGGCTGGGTGTACGGGCTTATATTTGCTTAGTTTAAATCATGGTAAACTGGTGGATTGTAATCTGTAACTTATAATTGGTAATAGTTGACTTGGGTACCTGGGACTAGGGATACGGGGTTTTCCACCATGGTGGTTTTTTCGAGAACAAATACTTTTTCACTATCTACTTTTCCTCATCCCATTCTAATTTATTTATTTGAGCTACATTATTACAAATTTGGTTTATTTGTGTGTGTGCGTTCAACGGTTTCAATCAAGTTTTAAATTGATTTAAAAAAAGTGTGAAAGTTATTTAATAACTAATACACGTTAGGGTGGTTAGGTTATTTCATGTGGTATCAGAGCTTCAGGATTCACTTTTTAAAAGTTTTTATTCGTCAAAGATCCCGAACTCTTTTCTTTTAAATTAATCTTTTGTTACGGGTGACCATAATGGTTCTTCCGTACGTCCTGCCTTGTTTGATGGTGACAACTTCACTTAATGGAATGTAAGAATGGTTACACATATCCAACAATTAGGAGATGAGGTATGTGATGTGATTGAAACTGGTTTTTCTTTTCCTACTCATTTAGTTGGTGATGATGATGCTCAAATTTCATTTAGAAAACCCCTTTCTGAATGGACTAAAGAGGAGAAGTTAAATTCTCAGCATACCAATAGAGGCAAAAATGCTATTTTTCAAGCGATGAATGCAACTGAATTTAAAAAGATTTCAGCTTGCACCTCATCTAAAGAGGCTTGGGACATTCTAATGAGCACTCATGAAGGAGACTCTAGGGTTAAAAGAGCTAAATCTCAAATGTTACTTAGAATGTATGATTCTCTTTTTATGAAAGATAACGAGAAATTTGTTGAACTTTACCTTAAATTGCAAGATATTTTAGATCAATCACTTGTTAATGGTGTAGTTTATAGTGATGATGAAATATGTGATAAAATACTCAGGTCTCTTCCTAAGAGCTTTGATTTAATTTCTCATACTATTGGTGATAATTTAGATAGTTACACCCCTCATCTTTTGTGTAGTAAACTTAAAACTTTTGAATTACATAAAACACTTAGAGATGAACAAAAGGGAAATTTTTTTGCACAAAGTATGCTGAATTTTAGTTATAATATTAACAATTTATCTTTTACTTCTTCATTTTTTAATGTTGATGATTCTTCTATTACACTTGAGTCTTTGGACAAAGAAATTGATTTGTTTTCTAATCACTTTAAGAAGTTTGTTAAGTTTAGGAATAAGTTTTCTTAAAGAGAAGGTCAACCTAGCTTTTCAAATGCACGTCATGATAACTTTTTGGAAAAGAAATTTTGTTAAAAATCAGAACCTAACAATGATACCAGTCATATTCAATGTAGGAAATGCAATAAATTTGGTCACTACGCTAAGAACTGTTTTTCCAAATCAAAAAGGGAATCTTCAAGTAAAGCTCATTTTTCTAAAAATTGGAATAGTAATTATGATAGTGGCAATGAAAATGACAATGATGAAATGAATAATAAATTTATGACATTTGCAACATTTTGTGATATTAAGTCGGAAAACATTTTTGATGGATTTTCTAATGTATCTCATGTTGTTCGCGCTCACACTCACCTTACTGCCACTGCATCCTCTTCGCATATTGGTAGTATATTTGATGATGTTGATGAATCTAATGCAGACAATTCTGCCATTTTAGAAGGGTGCGTGAGTATGAGTTTAGAAGGTTTTGTGAGTACTAATGTCATTGATAACCCTATTGAGGACTTCACTAAGTTCAAATTAATTCTTGGTTGATGGCTAAAAATGATGTTTTAAATAATCAAATCAAGTTTATAACTAAAGACTTATAGGTGAACTTGAAAATGATGTTTCATTTTTAGAGAAAAGAATAGTCATGTTAACTGAACTTAATCTCTCTCTTGAAACTAAAAATAAGGAAATTTTATTTAAATTTAATAAATCTCAAATTGAACTTAAGGCTATTTGAATAAATACGATGGATGTAAAAAGGATCTAGGGGTCACTTCAAAAAAGTTAAAGAGTTATTGGAATGCCGGTGATGTAGTTAAGACTATTAATAAAAATACGTGTTATGATCCAACCAACTCTTATTCTGATTTTGTTCCTACGAAAGGGCTTGGATTTGAGGGAAAAGAATGTAACTAATTTTGTCAATTCTAAGGAACAATTTTTGGATTCAAATGCGATTAGGTTGTCTTATTAACATGTTGAAAATGAGGGCTGCTCTACTTCTACTAAACCTAGGTTTTTATGTAGTTTATGTCATAAATCTGGACATTTAGAAAATTTTGTCTTAAGATATCTGGACATAATAAAACTGGTTTAGGCAAATTCAGAATGCTGGGAATATTAAGACTGCAAAACCTGCTTTTAAGTGTAATTTTCGTTCTAAATTAGGACACTTAGATACATTTTGTTATAAAAAGCTGAATATAAATAGGAATATTGAAGTTAAAAATCAGCACCATTGCAATAATACCAAGTGTGCGGAAAGGAAAGTTTTCATTGCAACTTTTGTTCAAAATTTGGACACTTAAAACAGTTTTATTTCAAGCGTTTAGGTTTAACTAGAAAAACTGAAAATACTAAACTACATAACATTCCAACAAATACTAAATCCAATATAAGGCATGTTTTCAAATGCAATTTATGTCTTAAAACGATTCATTTAAGAAAATTCTACTATAAGTGTTTAAATAGACAGTTCTACTGTAAGGATCCCTTTAAAGCCTTTGAAGTCTGATTTTGTTGATAATGGTTCCAAATCTAACTTTAATTCAACCAATTTTAAGACCGCTTTTACTAATGCCAAATCTAAGTGGATTAAGAAAGATGACTTAGGTTGTCAAATGAGGAGTACCAAAATTTCAAACTAGTTTGTTTTAGTTTGTTTGTTAGTACATTTTTTTTGAATGTTTTGTTGCACTAACTTTTATTTAGTAGGATTCTTCCCTACCCTTTGTCCCTTCGAGACAAACAGGGGGAGAATTTGAGACTCTTTTATTGTACTGTATTTTATTATTTTCTTGAGTCTTTTAGGATTTCTTGTTATTAGTTGTAGTTATGTACTCTTCTATTTTTAGGAATCATTATGGTTAGTTGAGTTATGTACTCATCTATTTCTTTTAGGATTAATTGTTGTTAGTTGAGTTATATACTCTTTTTTTTTGTTAGGACTCTTGTTGTTAGTTGAGTCATGTAATCTTTTATTTTTTAGGACTCGTGTGTATTGTTGAGTTATGTAATTTATGTCATTTCTTTTTTAGTCTCAGTTTTGTTTGTCTCAAAATTAGCCAAAGGGGGAGATTGAAAATCTCATTCTTCTATGTTGGCTTAATTTTGAGACAAACATCTTTTGATATGCTTATGCATTATTTTTTTTTTATATAAATATATTTTTTTCTTAAATTATATTGATTTGATATATAAACTATTTTGGATGAAATAATTTTAATATGCTTGTTTTTATCTTAAAATATTTTTTATATTATAAATTAGGAGTTTTATTCTATTTTCAGTGTTTATAAAATCTAGTTCGTATTTGTCTTGGATTTTTAATTGTGTTAAAAATTACAATTGATTAAACATAACTTTGTTCTAGGGTTTTTGAGAATTTTAAACAGCATCGAACATATTTTTTTTCTTTTCTCTCTCTATACTTCTCGAGTTTCTCTGTTACTCATGAGAGCTGTTGTATTTTGTTCTTTATCTCTTTTTACATGCTCATACATTTATGTGAGGGTTGATCGTTGTTGTTGGTCTGTTTTTTTTACAGATTGAGGTGGTTTGGGTGTTTGATGAAAGCTTTGGTGTTTCCTGGGTTTTTATCGCATCTTTGAGCTGTGTTGTTCACATTTATGTGTTGTCCTCATCATTCCGGCCGATTTCTCTTCTTCTTCAAACGATTTCTGCATAAGCTCCTTTAGGCTTTCCTGTAAGTGTGTGTGTGAGTGTGTGTGTATATATATATATATATTAACTGATTTTGATTGCTGTGATAACTGTTTGGTATCTTAGATCTGAGTGTGTGTTTAAACTAATTTTGTTTCTAGTGTGTGCATTTTTGTTTCCTTTTCAAATATGGTGGTGTGTGTAACTCTATGTTTAAAACTCGGTGTAAATCAGTGTGTGTGAATTAGTTCAACTCAGTGTGTGTTAACTCGTTTAACTCAGCATGTTAAAATCAGTTATAAACTCAATGTTAACTCGTCTATAACTCAGGTGTAACTCAGTATGGCTAACTGAAATCAGTGTGTGTTTATCATGTGTCGTTAATTTGTTTTGAAAAGATAACTCGTGTGGGTAACCTGATTTATCAGAACTGTTTAAATCATTTTTTTAATTTTAAAATAAGATTAACTCTAATGTATTTTGGCTTGTGCAAAAGCCTATTTAGAAGTGTGTGTTTGGATTTGTACCTGCTTTTCTTTTAATCATAAATTTGGTATTATCCTTGTTAACTAAAATTAGACATAACCTGGTGTGTGTTTAGTCCCATTTTATAGACAAGATAATTTTTTTTGTTATAATTAAAACAAATCTTTTAAATTAAATCTGTGTGTTGCGTAACTTTACGGGGTCTCAGGTTAAAGTGTGTGGTTGTGAATGTGTCGTAGTCACTATTACCTGGGTGTTATTGGGTTGACTGATTGTCAGTCAAGTTGGGTTGTATTTAGACTAGGCTAGGCATACAGGCTTGTATTTGCTTAGTTTAAATCATTGTAAACTGGTGGACTGCAATCTGTAACTCATAATTGGTAATAGTGGACTTGGGTGCCTGGGACTAGGGACACGGGGTTTTCCACCACGGTGGTTTACTCGAGAATAAATACTTTGTAACTATCTACTTTTCCTCATCCCATTATAATTTATTTATTTGAGCAACATCATTACAAATCTGTTTTATTTATGTGTGTGCGTTCAACGGTTTGAATCAAGTTTTAAATTGATTTTAAAAAGGAGTGGAGTTTATTTAATAACTAATACACGTTAGGGTGGTTAGGTTATTTAAAAAATAAGCTCCTATGTGCAAGAGGAGATAAATTGTCTGTAGGCCTAACTTGCACCGAGCAAGGGTGTGGGCCAGGTGGGCGAGATGATTCTGACTAAGCCATGAAGAAAGGCGTCACCGAGTTGAAGGAGGATATTCAGCGAAAACACACTATCATAGTTGGTCTTTAAAAAGACGTCTAGAGGTTGAGGCATCTCTTCAGGATGGGTCCTCAAAAAGCGTGGGTAGAAGGCTATGATGAAGGCTATACCGATGCACCAGCAAGGTTGAGGAAAGCCGAAGATGTGGCATATAATAATGGGTGGCTGAATTCCCTTAGAGAGCTCAAGATCCCCAAGGATTCAGAGCTTTTGTATAAGTACCAAGTATATTGCCAGCTTACTATCAACCCCCATTTAGGACGGACGAGAAGTGGATTCCTATTGATGCCATTCTCGCCGAGTTAATGAAGCATTACCTTGAAGACAAGGAGGAAGTGTTTGCCACCAACCCAGATGATGGTCGGAGAGCGCGAATAGCAGAATATCTTGCTCTCCATCTCTAATTGGTCTGAGTCCTTGTATAGTTTTTGTAATACTTTTGTATCCCTATACTCTTTAGGCTTCTGTCGAGATGAATAAAGTTTGCTTATTAATGGTAGTGTATTTTGGGTAGTTTCCAACTAAATAGAGTTAATAATTACTTCTAGATTCTGTGCGTTTGCCAACCGAAAAGAGTTTATACCTACTAATCGTTTAGGACTTCTGCCAACTAGATAATGATGTTAATCATTTTGGGCTTTTTATCAACTAAATGAGTTAATGATTAATTGTTAACCATTCTTCAAGTCCAACATGCCTTAGCAATATCATTCCATCTTCCTTACCTTTTAGGTTGTGTCGTCACACTCCCTTAGGCCTAGGAGAGATGATGGTAAGAATTCATCTGGTTAATGGGCCATCCACCCGATTAGGATTTTAGTGGCCAACATAGTTGGCGACCAACCTCTCTTGGCTTTTTACCTAAGGATCCCCTATAGGGCTTTTATTATTTCCGAGGCAACTCATGAGGCCCTTTTCATTTGATATGACAAATACCCAAGGATTTTAGTAATTGAAATAAACTTAACAGTTTATTGCAATTAGTATGAACCCTGATCGAGACGATGAGATTCCTTGATTGAGATAAGTTGAATAACCTACTATAATTTAAAGGAGTTCTATTCTACGCGAGGAAATTCCTTGGTTGGAGTATGCTGAGCAGCTTAGTGTAACCAAGTGTAATTCTGCTTAATATACCGAGAATATAGTCATTGCATGGAAATGATGCATAATATCGAGATACGTAATAAAAAATTGAGACAATAAAGATGTTAGATCAAGATATGAAAGCACACGGTCCTTTATTCATTAATTAATAACTTAAGAGCAACATAAGTCTGAAATGAAAATTTGCATAAACTAGATGTGCTAAAGAAAGCTAAAAATAGATCTTCTTGAGGTTGGACACATTCCTGCTCTCGGTATCTCTCTGCTCTACAGTGTTTCCAAGTGATATGCTCCTTAAAAATTATCCCTTATTACCTTGAAAGGTCCTTCCCAGTTTGGTCCCAGTTTTCCATCTAATGGTCTTACTACACTGCCAAGCATTTTCCTTAGGACGTAATCTCCTATGTGGAATTTCTTCGGATCAACTTTTTAATTGTACTGCCTCGCTAGTTGCTGCTGATATGAATTCATCTTGATCATGTCTTGCTCTCTTCATTCATCCCCTAAGTGAAGTTCAGTTCACAAGGAATTTTCGTTTAGCCCTTGGTCGACCAAGTTGGTTTTTATAGTGGGGAGACCTGCTTCAAGTGGGATGATGGATTCCATTCCATATGTGAGTGCGAAGGGCGTTTCCCCGGTAGGTCTTTCTAGAAATGGTAAGATAATACCAAAGGACGTGAGGAAGTTCGTCTGCCTAAGCACCCTTTACTCTTTCTAGCCTTTTTTTCAGACCGTCGAGCATCGTCTTGTTGGAAACTTCTACTTGACCATTGCTCTGAGGGTATGCTACCAAGCTGAAGTGATGCTTAATACCATGCTCATCACAGAAGTTTTAGAAGAAACCATTATCAAACTGTGTTCCGTTGTCGGTGATGGCATCTCTTGGTGCCCCATAGCATGTTATAATGCTCTTCTAGATGAACTTATCATATCAGCGTCTCGAATGTTGGCCAGTGGTTTTGCCTCTACCCACTTGGTGAAGTTATTTGGCCTACCAGTAGATACTTATGATTTCCAGATGCGATAGCTAGTGGTCCCACAATGTTCAACCCCCATTGTGCCAATAGCCAATGACTGGTCAAGGAATTCTGGTTGCTAGCTGGTTGATGAACCATATAGGAGAACTTCTGGATTTTTTCACATCTCCGATCAAAGATACTTGCATCTTTTTCATGCATGGCCACCAGTAGCCTTCTTTGATTGCTGAAATGCTAATGATCTTCCTCCTGCGTAATTCCCACAAATACCATCGTGAAGCACACTGAGAACTTGCTCGGTGTCTTACGGGCGGACGCATTGAATGTAAGGACCTGTAAAGGATCTCTTATAGAGTTTCCTTCCTGGATCGAAATAGAAACGGATCACCTTCACCCTTATTTGGTGAGTCAACTTTCTATCATCTGGCAATGTCTTATTCTGCAAGTAGGCGATGATTTGATCCATCCAGCCAAGAGCTCTTTCTAGGGAAAGAATCTTCTTGGCGACCACTGTCTTGTCAATGCTAAGACGTGCGAGGAACTCCACTTGGATAGTTCTTCTGAAATTAGAGTCCACTACTGAGCTTAGTTCGACTAAGGTATAAGCATGATCGTTCTACCCCCGGGGGAAC
The DNA here is from genome assembly GCA_949130495.1 of Sambucus nigra. Lineage (NCBI taxonomy): Eukaryota > Viridiplantae > Streptophyta > Magnoliopsida > Dipsacales > Adoxaceae > Sambucus > Sambucus nigra. Next base: position 617,319,016 of record OX422215.1, read on the forward strand.
TGCTGAACGTGGACCTTATCAAATCCCGTTATAAGCTCTTGCACCACGGCAAGGCAGGCTTCCATTATGTCATATTATGAATTGAAATCTCCTCTCACTTATTTAAAGACCAGTTTGGATTTGCCGAACACATTGAGGAACTTTTCCCCCAGCAGTTGGGCTTTGTGTAGACCAGCTATCAGTGCTTCGTATTTGAATTTGTTATTAAAGACTTCAAATCCCAAACTAATTCCTTATTCGATGATAATATCCTCTGGTGTGAAGAAGACAATCCCTACTCATGTCCTTTTGGAATTGGAGGCTCCATCAACGTATAGGGTCCAACCTTTAGACTATGCTTCCTTGCTTATTGATTTCTCCACGACTTGTTGGTCAGTTGGCCCATCTACCATGAATTATCAGATGAAATTGACCACTACCTATCCCTTAATTTTTATCCTTGGCTGAAAGTGAATATCGAACCTACCGAGTTTGATCGATCATTTTAACAACCATCCAAAGAGGTCGGATTTCTGAAAGATAACTTTAAGGGATAATAAAGTGATCACCGTTATTGAGTGGGCTTTAAAATAATGTTTCATCTTCCTAGAGGAAACTACCAGAGCGTAAGCTAACTTCTCCAAAGGAAGGTAGCGTTGTTCTGCATCCAGAAGCACCTTGTTGGTGGAATAAATAAGGTACTATCTACCCTCCTTCTCACATACCAGAGCCGAGCTAATAACGTGGTCTGACATTCTTAGATAGAGGTATAGGGGATATCTATCATTGGGGATTTCTAATAAGGGTGACGTGCTAAGGTAGGACTTAATCTCCTACAAAGCTCTTGAGAAGTCATCATTCCAGGCGAGGCCCTTATCCTTATTCAGGAGTTGAAAGAATGATCGACAACGTTCTGAGGACTTAGAGATGAAGCTTGAGTGCTGCGAGCATTCCAGTAAGCTTCTGAATATCTTAAAACATCCTTAGTGGCTAGACCCTGTTGATCATGTCGATCTGATTTGGATTGGCCTCAATTACTCTCTTACTGACTAGGTAACCAAAATTTTTTCTTGACTAAACGTCGAATTAGAACTTTCTCGCATTTAGTTTCATCTGGTACTTCTTAAGGATTTTAAAGGTTCTGGCTAGGTCCTCGAGTTGGTCATCTTTGTCCTTGCTCTAACATGTTATTGATGTAGAAATCCATGATGTCTCCCATCTGTTGCTTGAACATCTTCATGACCAACATCAGATAAGTTTACATTGCATTCTTTAGGTTGAACGTCATGATCTTATAATCATATAAAACTTTTGGAGTTATGAAGGACATTTGGCCCGGTTGGGAGCGAATAGCGAGATCTGATGGTACCCCGAATAGGCATCTAGAAAACTCATTCTATCGTGAAGTGCCGTGGCGTTAACTAGCATATTAATATTTGGCAAAGGGAAACTATGTTTGGGACAGGATCTATTGAAGTTGATGAAATCGATGTAGTCTCTTCATCTTTCGTTGTTCTTTCGTACTACTACTAGGTTGGACAACCATTTGGGGAACTGAACTTCCCTAATGGAGCCTGCATCCAGAAGCTTACCAACTTTTTTCTCCACCACTTTAGCCTTTTCTGGGACTGTTTAGCGTGCCTTCTGAGTGATAGGCTTCAAGGTTAGGTCAACGTGGAGATAGTGGAAGGCTATGTCGGGATCAATTCCAGGCAGATCGTATGGCTCCCAGGCAAAACAATAAAAATTGATTCTCAAGAATGCAATCAATTCTTTCTTTTTTTGATCGAAAAGAGCAGTTTCGATTATAAACATTCTATTTTGCAACTTTTCATCAGCACTAACTTCCTCCAGGCTTTCAACGACCCAATTAGTGGGATGTATCCTGGTCTCTTCCACCCCTGGTCGGCCATACCGTAGTTCCTATTTAGAGGGTGTAGCCCCATCTTGGGCTTCCTCTGGAGTGTACTCTGGTTATTTTTTTTCTCCTTCCAGGGGCGAATGGCGTACAACCAGCCTCTACCTATAATGGCATGATATGGTGATTCTATATCTACCACTAAGAATTTAATCACGTTTGAAATATTTCCTACCCTAATCGAGAAGACTATCTTTACCAATAATATTATGATTTTCCCCATGAAGCCAACCAATGGCACTGGGGCTTCTTTGAGGTTTGCTAAGTTAAAATTTAACTTATGGAACAAATCTAGGTATATCACCTTCGATTAGTTTCCCCGGTCTACCAGGAATTTATCGACGTCCTAGTTTACTATCCCGAGAGTGATCACGAGTGCATCGTGCTGTGGAGTGCTCTCTCCAATCAGATCTTCCTCTCTGAAGATGATATGTTTAGTGTAGTCGGCATCTAATGGTCACCAACGCTTGCAAGCCTGACTTTTTATAGGGTCAATCTGGAATGCCTCCATAAAAACTGTGGCCTCTTTCAACTACATCCAAACAACATTCCCTTAGATCTGAATCAGGTCGAATGTTTCGTGAATGACCAGAAACTCTTATCCCATATCGTGATCAAGAATGTTTTTCGATTTCTGGTCACCGTTGATTGAGAACTTATCAACTTTCTTTTCTACTTACTAATTGAAATGCCCAGCTTAGTTAAACTCTTCCAAGTGAGACTTCAGTGCTTCGTAATTCTCTATCTTATGGTCTCCCTCATTACGGAACGCGCATCTCAGCGCATTATTCCTCTTTATCGAGTCACCATCCATCTTCTTGCTCAAAATCTTGTAGATTGGTTCTTTAAAGGCCGTGTTAACGATCTGGAATGCCTTTGAAGGATCGACCTTGCTCATATTCTTAGAGCTATTCTTGCCCTCGTTCTTCTTCCCCTTACCATCTGTATTGACCATCCAAGCAGAATTCCCCAGAAGTGCTAACAATTATTTTTGTGAGTAAATTTTACCCTTTAATATCCTCTTCTCCATTTCATCTACTTCATTCAGTGTAAGGTTCGCTAATTAATTAAATTTCTTTACACAAAGTGAACTCTCACCAAAGAAATCATACGCTGGAAACCTCACCAAAGAAATCAAAAATCCTAATCATAGGGCTCTATATCAAAGGAAGCTACGTTGGAAGCATAATAAGCCGCACAGATCCTAAATGACACTAGAACCTGATGATCTGATACCACCTGTGACAACCCGTCTAATTAAATACCGGGTAGCTACTCCTTTATTAAATTAATACAGAGTATTAAGTTGGTTCAGTCTTAGCATCAATCTCGAAAATAATTAGTTAATTACTAGCCAATTAATATTTAAAAAAGAGAGATGTCAAATTTTATTAATTAAATTAACAAATACCCAAGTAATTAAATCATCAACCATCAATCGCATAAACAATCTCATACGAATAACCAAAGAAATGAAATAAACTGAGTCTGGAGTAAACACTCCCACAAAAATAATACCAGAGTAAAAAAAGTCCCGACACAAGAGTCTAAATAAACCAATATCTGAAATGAAGAAAGTCTGTAACTACAACCTCTAAGAAGGAATGGGCGACATGCCCTAACTGATGCAAATGCTTCTGAAGGAATCAATGATTATATGGAGTCGTCTAATTTTAAGATCCCGTAGCTTCCACAACAGCTACAGGACATCACCAGAATGAATCTCCTATGCTTGGCGTCCCTGTGTCTGGGCACCTAAAAATATTTTTACAATACAAAATAGATTTGGAAGAAAATGGGTCAGAGCCCGAGGTGAAAATAGTTTGAAATATAGCAAGTGTTTAAATTACAATTAAACAACACATATTATAAACATGTTAGTTGCGTGCTCTCACATGAGTTTCTCACCTCTCAACTAATGTGCACGCCTACCGTATGCCCTTAACCCATCCTAGTTATGCCGCTCACTAACTAATCTGAAGCACTCCTGCTTTCGCATTATAACATAGGGTATCTACTCTTAACACCCAACAAGTGATATTCATAACCCATATTCACATTCATTAAATTACTTATCTCAAGTGTTAATTAAATTCTCACATTCTTACCCCTTTCAAACATCTTAGTTATTCACACCTACTAAGCAACAGTGAACCAGTCACAAGTATGTATATATATATATATATAAATCACTCTTAGTACATATATACATATAATGCACCCCTAGGCTAAGCTATGGTGCATGCATACTCTGCTATCAAATCCATGTACATCACGTACGTAAGGATCACGTGTTTCGAATCACTCAGGAACAGTCTCAATACAAATCAGACATATTGGAGGCGAACATAGTTCACATACCCATGGGTCACGCACATACCTACGCTCCCATGGTCAGCTGACTTATCAACTCACAAATAAGTCATTCACAGTCCTATATCCTTAAGGTACCAATCTAAATCCCCCCGAAAGCACACAAAGATAAGATGGCCCTTTTCCCGAAAACCAACCTCCCGTGATAGCAAGTATGATAGGTATGTCACACACATAAGAAATTCATAGATTAGGCATTCACATAACCTGAGTAATCATATATCAATATAGGTATTCACACATTCCATATAGAAAGTCCTGTACATAGCAAGTTTATGCCGAACATCATACGTAATATATATTTAACTTGATAATTCTCTCGTCGTATCAATTTGAGTACTTAAACTTATCCCAAAAGGTTATTAGGTCTCCTATTAATTTCTAATGTTATCTCAGTAACTTAAAGTCCCTCCGTTACTGTTCTTATCCATACATCATCCTTCATTCCCTTTATAGTTTCAATTCGAACGATTTCTAACCGTACCTCACACGGTAACCCTCATAAGCAATCGCATTCAATTCCATAAGATAAACCATTCTTTCGGGCATCAACTAAGACCCTACTGACTTTAATTAAGTCCCACAATATGAAATTAATCATCCTAAGAATAACCATCGACCTTGGGATTTTTATTAAAGCTTAAGGGAAAACAATTACCAAAAATCAGGAGAGGTCGATCGATCGACAAAAAGGATCGATCGATCGATCGACATTCTTGGATCGATCGATTGATCGATCAAGCAGGTATTTGCCCAGATTTCTTAAACAGTTACGGGTTTCCTCTTTTTTACACCTCTAATTCTTCATTTCAACGTCCAAAACTCTCAACCAAGTATACTAATCATCATACCAATATGTTTACATAATTTCTAACCTTATTAGAGTCATTAAATCATCCTCAATCAATAGTTTCTTGGATCAAAAGTCATAATTATTCCTCTAAACCCAGTTCTTCCAAATTTCTTCAAGAACATCATAAATCCTGCTTAAATTTCGTAATTCCCTATACATGAAGCATGATTTCGTATCTAATATATGACCAGAAGTTTTAACTACATGCAATCCTACCCGGATAAAATGTTTAATTCTCCCATTTCATAATTTATTTCATTGTTCATGATAAATATTCAAATCTACACTATCAAGTAAAGTATATGCTTTGAATCTTTGAAAGATAAATTACTTGCCTCTGATTAGAAGTTCTGATCCGTTGATGACAGTATTGGTTGGTTCTCCCTCTCTTTCCGGTCACAAATCCGGCGATGGTGGTGGTTTTTTGCCTTGGAAATCCTTGGAATTCTCCTGAAACCCTTTTCTTTCTTCTCACGTTACTCTCTCTTGTTTTTAACAAATAATGGCCCTAATAACCATACGTGTTAGCTGATTAATATCTCCAATTTTCGTAGGTCACTATTCACCAAAAATAGGAATGACTAAAATACCCTCCCGGGTTGTCGGTTAGGCATAAAAATGCCCCGGGACCCAAACTAAACCCCCGGCTAGTGTTTTCTGACTATCTCGACCCTTCCGGACACGTCGGCGCGCTCAAAATGATCATACAGATGACATAAAAATAAAATACTTTTAAATCCATTTAATTTTATCCTGACACGTGTGTCTCAACTTAATTACCCAAACTGCCGTATTTTCAACTCACGATAATTTTAATAAATTCAATAATCACATATTACCATAATCACTCAGTAATAGTCAACATTATCATCATATATAAATACTAACTCCCGTCTCGCTAGTTATTTAAATCCGAATTAATTATCCCAAATTAATTTAATTAATCCCAAAATTAAAAGCAATTTCATTTAATTAATCTCACAATTAAAAGCCATAAAATTACGAGGTATTACATACTTCCCCTCTAATAACAGACTTTCGTCTCGAAATTCAGAAAAGTAGGCATACCATGAAAAATTTAGGTATCCTACAGTACCCAAAATAAAATACAATGAAAGGCCTAATCACTACAACCCTCGGTTCACAACAAGCTTGTTGAACACTCTTGACACTTTATCAGTTATACGGTTACACATCAATAAATGCACCTCACATTGTGCTCTTACTAAATAACATTCGAATAAAAATTGCCTATACATTATTGGCTGCATTATCTCAATATAATTATGAGTTCACACCTCACTTCGTATCAACTTTCGCATTTATTTAAACACAAAACACCCCTCCTGGGAGCAACCATTAAACATCAGACTATTCTTGTCCATTCTTTGAATCTCTGATCTCAGCGTTGTGACTTTTACACAAGGGAAAGCCACTTCAGACGGTTGGTGGTTAACCCATTATAGTCATCGGACTCCAATTTCGGACTGATCGAAAACTCGGATAATCCACTCACCTCTAAGCATCCAGAGGGAGGATAGTAAGGTTTATCCACACAAACCTCAATAATCACCTTGTCCACTATAAATAGGTATGGGTGCTTTTTCACAACTTGGAAAGCCACTTCAGACGGTTGGTGGTTAACCCATTATAGTCATCGGACTCCAATTTTGGACTGATCGAAAACTCGGATAATCCACTCACCTCTAAGCATCTAGAGGGAGGATAGTAAGGTTTATCCACACAAACCTCAATAAGCACCTTGTCCACTATAAATAGGTATGGGTTCTTTTTTCACAACTTTCCTATTAGGTAATATCCTCTCCCCATTACCATATTATACTTCACTTACTAGAAATGAAATGGTCGCAATGAATCCAAAATTACTTTCATACAGTTTCACCAGTCGTCAATCACCTTGCACCTATTCCTCGGGCTATAGGTGAGACATCCATCTCAAAACAAAATGTTATCCCCACTACTTCCTGATACTTCCTGTTGAAGGTGGATTTCAGGGATCGCATCCTAGTTCAGAATAATGCTGGTAGGATCACATGTCGGCGCGTTCACTATCTAATAGTGTAATTTACCCAAGGATATAACAATTACTTTCCTTCTGGATAACATGTTCCAGACAATTGAAGGAACTCGTTACTTATCTATATGTTGGCAATCCCTCAAAGAAATTTACCATCTTAACTCTTCCATCATTGGAATCGACGGCTTGATATAAAATTATCTGGCTGATCATCCTAACCCAACCGATCTACTACTTACTATACCCCTTTCAATACTGAATTTCGCGTATAATTCTTCCCGTTAAGTGATACTTAATAACCCTCTTCTTCCCTCAGCGTATACCAAAAGTTTCGACCCGTGCACTTTTCACCATGTTGTGCACATCTAGACTCTTTATACCTTATCAACATCCTCTCTCTATTTACGCGTAAACCACCCTCAACATTCGATTAGGTGGAACTCCGCTCCAAATTGCCCATAATAGTTAAATATTTGTATTCTCAAGGGATACCCCCTTTTTAAATGGCTTCCCACTTCCCTTTAACCAATTTTGGACGTGCTACTTTGATTGCACATGAATCTATAGACTGTCGTCCTTCTCACGATGCTTAATCCCCTCTATCACTCCCATTTCGTTATTCCCACAAGTGAAAATTTTCACCCATCTATGTCTCTTATTTCGGAGATTATCACATTAGCAAACCAGGGTGTCTACACCCCTTATAACCCATGCCTAAGGGTTTAAACATCACATACGCTTCATAAGGACTCCAAACTCTTTATTGTCCCTGCATTTGCAACGTGTCCATACCACTTGGGCATTCTCAATCACCCCCGAGTTTGAAATTCTAAATCCACCTAAACATCATTTCATCCTTCAAACCTCCAAAACAAAACAAAATTATTAGTACTTCCTCACTAATAACTGGCTCTACTGGCCTTATATCGTAATTTACCCCTTTAACTTCCAATTATAACTACATACTTCCCTAACGATCGAGGTACCGAAATCATGGACGAATGGACAAACACCTCCTTACTACCAACCTTAATCTAAGTTTCATGCATGGGATGTCTCGCAAAGCGAAATCCAAATAAGGAACTCCCCCGATACACTACTTCCTAGCATTGTCGGTCATCGAAATCCGTTAGGCCCTCAGTCCATAACATGTACCGCTATATTCCCGTCTCTTGACACAAAGTTACATCTCCTTCCATAATTACACTTAAACATGGAACTTCTTCCGAAAGACACTGCCTCTTAACATTGATGGTAATCACATTCCATAAACATCAAGCAAATAAAATTGGGGCTCTCAAAATCTCGTCCCCAGACATACAACTATGAGTATTTACTTCCACGTCTCTAAAGGGTGATATAACAATGCACTCTTCTTATTAGTACATCTTAAACATTAATTATAATAGCCAGTTAAATCTTTTCGCTGAACAATAAACCAAATACATTTCGAATCATATCAATAAAGTCCCTACACATATCGGGAACAAATATCCGAGACCATTATACTTTTCGAAGTCTCAACAATATTTATATATACATATATACAAATATATAATCGCGAGCCCGACCCTCTTGTAGATGGGGTCTCGCCAGAACAAAACATTCTACACCAAGGTAGTAACCCCGATAGACTTGCAATATCCGCACACTATCGGTATAAGCATATTATAAAACCATAGTTAGGATAATATCATACTCGTATAACACAACACTAAAATGAGAAATTTCAATGAAGTATATACCACTATCGATACACCCATTCATCCTCCGCGGATCACACTAAAGGTAACCCCACTATACCAGGGAAAATATTCACATAAATAATAACATTGCCGATATACGCACTAAACTCGTCTCTCATGCGAATATAGCAAAAAAAAAATATAGTAACTCGTTCCTGACACATACAACACGCATCATCATATGAGTATATAACTCATAGTTCTACCTTGCCAATCGCCCTGTCTGTTCAAATGGTTCCCCGAATATTTCAATAACTATTGCCCTTGCTAGGAACCATACCCTTATCCTTATACTTGCCTCGGGAAATTTTTTAACGCAGGGGTTTCATTCCCCATAAAATACCGCTACACATACTCCACTTATCTTCGATCACATTGACCATGTTAAGGTTGTCCTTCTCTCGGACGTTGGTACTCTCGACTCTAATGGCTACCTATGTTGTTCCCTTAGCTTTGATGGCCCTAAGGAACACGCTACTGGTTTTAACATCTCTTACTGAAATCACCATCGCTCAGTAAACAACTCAGTTATCAAAATCATTTAAACGGGTCCCCTGTTGGGTCTTCCCCTTGTGGTGCTTCTCCAACATCGTTCCCCCAATCTTACTCTATATAAGTTCTTCGATTCTTATATGTTAACGAAAATGTATTTTATCCTTAATTAATTATATTAGTTTAATTAGTGTACATTTTAGTTTAACTTAATATATTGATTTTGATGATTCCAAACATATTTTTATTAGGTTATTCTATAGATATTTATTATGGTATTATCTTGTTTATTCACGACTGAACATACCTCGACTTTACACAACGACATATCTGAGTAAAGGTATTCACGTGCATTGCACATTTAAACTTGACACTTTAGACACTCATGCATATATTAATTGTGATAATACGAATGGTTGTCTAAAACATTATCTTGCCTGTTGGTAGTGCTTTTGGCTGTATAACCTTAGTTGACCGCATAATTTCACCTTGTACCTGTAGTCTTTGGACGTCAACTGTTGGTAGCTTTAGGTGTTGTCATTTCAACCTTGTCAATTTTTGTCCATACCTTTACAGTTCACTGTTTCGTCAGTTGTTGTATCCGAGATACATGATGAATACCGCTTGCTGCTACACGCTACCATTGAATTGCCCTTACCTCCTTCTGTTACTACTATCTTATCTGTTGGCTTTTTGTCCTTGGTTTAGACCTAAGATATCTAAGGACGCTACCTGCTAGTGTGTATACCTGTTACTATTTCAGCCCTAGACCTGCTTACTGCCTTTTATAGCTTTCGTCCTCTTTAGTCATAGAGATTTGACCATACTAATAGTATATGCTATAGCAATTTTCGGCCACAACCCATTGATGTCAAGCCTATTGTTTTGTCCACTTTGAATGTACATGGATTTGACCATACCAGATCACTATTCATGATTTGAGAATCCAAATGACGATTCAGAAGATTATTTTTCAGCTTAGATGTTTGGCCATTAGCTGTCACGATTTGACAATACCATACCATTTGTACTTGACCATATGACATGGGTTCATGCCCTGACATTTGCGTTGAAACTCGTTTTGCCACCCACACACTAGGTCATAGTCTTAAGTCTACGCCATCTTTGGCAGTTTGAATAAGTTTGAGTTTATATATATATTTCAAGTCCGAATTTTTTATAAATATCTGTTCAGAAATTTTCTTATATATATATCAGTCAGAAATTTATTTTTATATCTGTTCGGAAATTTTTTATATCAGTTCGGGAAATATTTTTTCTGTACAATATATATATGTATACCTTTCATATATATATATTTACATATATATATTCTTGCAAACCTGTGACTGAGTTGCACATGTACTTATTGTGTCCCATTTACTCCCTTGACAGAAAAATGTACTTTAATCTATATATCCTTTACACATTAGATATTTCTATTTGTGTGTGGACTAATATTTTTGCAGATCCAAATATACACAAATGAGGATACTGAGAAGATAAAAAATGAATATCTGCATATCAGACTTGAATATCATTTTGAAGCTACACCATCTCAGAAAATCAGGAGCATTAAATGCTCAAAATGCATGTGTCAAACAGCTAGTTTTTGGAAGACACATTTAAAGCTTTGAAGAGCTGCATTGAAGACCAACAGACTTGAATGAGAATATGAGCATGACTTGAATGAGAATATGATCAAGACTTGAAATAATATTGAGAGCATTTATTTTACTACTCAGCTACACATTCAAGAGAGCAATTAATTTTATCATCTGCTCAATCATTGAAGAAGAATACTTGTGCCTACTTCAACATCATTTATTGAAGTCTCAGAAACTCAGATTACAAATTGTATTTTAAGGAGTTTCAGTATTGTATCTTGTACTACAAAAATTCAGATTTGTTGTGAAGCTTTGTTGAAGCTTCGGTTTGTACCGGTGATTGGTTCCTACCCGCAAGTGGGCCACGGGGTTTGAAGCTCGGAGTTAGCTTGCAAACAGTTGTACGCGGTGGTTTGATCCTACCCGCAAGTGGATCAGGTTTAGTGAAGCGCAAAGGAGACAGGGGCTCTAGGCGCGTGGACGTAGGCCGGGATTTGGCCGAACCACGTTAAATTTCGGTGTCATTTATTTTCCGCACTTTTATTTATTTATTTTCACATGCTTGCTTGAGTTAATATTTTCAGCACACTATCTTGCAAATAAATTAATTCCGAAATTTGACTAAATTAATTTTAAGGTTAAAATAATTATTTTTGAATTAAATAATTAATTTCAGAATATCATTTAATATTAAAAACGAAAATTGATTTAATATTCCTAGTGTATTAAAACCTGCTTTTCTAGTTGATTAAATTAGTTGGTTACATTTATTTGATATTGTTGGATTTATTCTTTGCAGTTTTATTAATCTGAAAATTGTCAAAGTATTATAAATTAAATATTCTTCTGAAATTTTAATTTGACTTAAAGTTTGTAAAAAATCAATTCACCCCCCTCCTGAGTATAATCTGGGAAACATTATAGCTCCCCATACAAGGAAGCGTTTAACTCCATATTAACAAAACGCAACATTATTACCATCTGCATTGACCTTCCAAGCAGAATTCCCAAGAAGTGCTAACTATTCTTTTTGTGTGTAAATTTTTCCCTTTAATATCCTCTTCTCCATTTCACCTACTTCATCCGGTGTAAGGTTTGCTAATTAATTAAATTTCTTTTCACAAAGTGAACTCTGTCCGACCCTCTTGTGTGAGTTCAGAACAACGTTCGTATCTTATCCTGAACATTTGATGAAGGAACTTATGGCCAAACCATACATATGCGCCTTCTATTGACAAAACATTCCACTTCTAAATGTGGTGGTTGCCTCTCACCATTGAAACTCTGCTCTTACGAGCCAAGAAAAATTTTACCCAAAATTTTCACTCCCGATTTTCCGTACTCCGACATATGCCCAAACCTTTGGATATTTTACCTTTGTTGGCTAACACATGCCATTTTCACATTTCTAGAATTTTCACTGCTAGTTCTCTTCAATGTTTACTCTCTCTCTCCCATTCCAACCTTATTAGGTGAGTCTAATTTGACCCCACTTTTTACTATAGGGGTTCCTGAAAGTCATATGTTGTGCCTTAGTCGTCTCTACCGTTCTGGATTTTTGTACCATAACAGGGCTGACCTCAACTATGGTCATCATTCTTGGATATACCTTATAACCTCAACTGACCTTTGCCTCCTGCTGTACGCCCAACTCGAACGACACACTGCATTGTTCGGCACACGAACACACCCGAATGCAAATAAGATTCACTATAATATGCATTATAGCAGGAGAGTGAAACCTCACCAAAGAAATCAATAATCCTAATCATAGGGATCTATATCAAAGAAAGCTACGCTGGAAGCATAATAAGCCGCACAGATCCTAAAGGACACTAGAACCTGATGCTCTGATACCAACTGTGACACCCCGTCTAATTAAATACCGGGTAGCTACTCCTTTATTAAATTAATACAGAGTATCAAGTTGGTTCAGTCTTAGTATCACCGTAAAAAATAATTAGTTAATTACTAGCCACCTAATATTTAAAAAAGAGAGATGTCAAATTTTATTAATTAAATTAACAATTACCCAAGTAATTAAATCATCAACCATCAATCGCATAAACAATCTTATACGAATAACTAACGAAATGAAATAAACCGAGTCTGGAGTAAACACTCCCACAATAATAATACAAGAGTAAGTAAATTCTCAACACAAGAGTCTGAATAAACCAATATCTGAAATGACGAAAGTCTGTAGCTACGACCTCTAAGAAGGAATGGGCGACATGCCCTAACTTATACAAATGCTTTTGAAGGATTTAATGATAAATATGGAGTCGTCTAATGTTAAGATCCTATAGCTTCCACAGCAGCTACAACACGTCACCAGAATGAATCTCCTATGCTTGGCGTCCCTGTGGCTGGGTACCTAAAAATGTTTTTACAATACAAAATAGATTTGGAAGAAAATGGGTTAGAGCCCGAGGTGAAAACAATTTAAAATAAAGCAAGTGTATAAATTACAATTAAACAACACATATTATAAACATGTTAACTAATGTGCACGCCTAACATATGCCCTTAACCCATTATAGTTATGATGCTAACTAACTAGTCTGAACCACTCCTGCTTTCGCATTCTAACATAGGGTATCTACTCATAACACCCAACAAGTGATATTCATAATGTGACACCCCGCCTAATTAACCCCGGGTGATCAGTCCTAAATTAAGTTAGAATAGGTTTCTCAGTTGGATCATTCTTAGCATCACTGTCGCCTTTTTAATTACTAACCACCTAAGTGAGAAAATTAGACTGGTGCCAAATTTTATCTTTCATTAACTTAAATGAAACTCATGTGGAAAATAAAATAACACAATAATCACAATTAACTAAAACAATCATTCACAATTTATTAACTGACCGAATAAACCATCGGCCCAAACTCCAACAAATATAAAGTAAGGACAAGTAATCAATCTTAACAAGCCTGTCAAAAACTAAATGAACTGTGAGCAACATGCTCGAAATAACTGATAGAAGTCTCTACACTAGAATGAAATAATGAGGCGTCTATCAAAACTCCCGTAACATCCACATATGCTGCAGCAACGGATTTCCTGAAACAGAGTCAAGCCTGGCGTCCCTGTGGCTGGACACCTAAAAGGTTTTTAAATTTTTTATAGCAAGGGTTAGTACCCAAAAACATTTGAGAAACATTTAACAAATGATTAACTTGCAGTAATAAGTAAATATGCATGCTCTCCATATTTTAGTTAGTGTCGCACTCCCTTTAGGACATCCTCACCCCTCCTCTAATGTGCACTACTAACGCCTTAAATGAATTCACCTAGTTTTTCATCTTATGACTAGATAAATTATAAAACACTTTGCAACCACCCTACTCTAATCGAGTATACCTTAATTATGATTTTTAAGTTATTATCATCATCAACTTAACTAAATCATTTCCCTTTTTAATTTCATATAACTTCCACATCTGTTATACATATAATACAACTCATGCTTTGTATTAATTAGCCCGTATATAATTATTTACCTAATTATATACTCAATCATATTACAGTATTCACAAATATACTGATATAACATTTAATAATAGTATTTTTCCCCAAGTAAAGTCTCACCGGGTATAATTCCTCTAAAGTGCTATCCCACTAGGTATATTAACCTAACCTAGTTACCCCTAGTCAAAATTTCTCCCTAACTTGGTTAATACATATATATTGGAGGCGGTCATATTCCTTCCCTGAAAGTGAGATGCCCCTCACCCATATAACAGACGCTATGACCTGGGATTATACTCGCCCTACTCCTCAAGATAGGGGATTCATCCACTACGCGCCTCCCCCTATAGCACTAGAGCATATAGTAATAATATCTATTCACTGATATTAATGTACACATCATATATATATATATACTACCACACGCCGTATACATATAAATATAAATTATCCTGGCTACGCCGTGCACTAAGTCCGTGACACAAGCCTATTCCATTTTATTTTGAGTTTATTGCCCAACTCTTATTATAAATTAATTTGCACATTAATTGCTTTTGGTATCGCCCCAACCAATATATTCGGTCTTACTCTCGTGGCCCGAAATAACATCACCAGAGTCTAAATCCCCGACTCTAAATTATTTAGCCTTTTCCTAAATAAAATTTACATTTCGGTATCGCACAACCATCATTCCCGGACTTGTCTACTACATCCGCTAATTTCTCCAAATCCCAATTAATTTTAAATTATAATGTCAGACCAAGCCGCCCTCAAATCCTAATTAATCTTGATTTACAATTAATTAGATTTAAACCCATATATTATTTTCTCAACAATTAAGGCATGGAAGGATTTTTAATTATTCTCCCTATACATTAAAATCTGGGCGAACTGTCAAAATTTTCGGACCATCGATCGATCGATGGTCCACCTTCGATCGATCGATCAGGTCCTCGTCTTCTCCGAGTTGGCTGTTTCAGCCATTGATGCACACCTCCAAACCCTAGTTTCTTCTACACTGAAAACTAAGTTTTCCCATCGACAAATAACATCAAAAGCCTTATAAGGATCTTCCCTAGAGTACAGAAACGTCACTAAAGTTTGCTTTCTCTACCGTTTCCACAAATTTGGGTAAAGACCCATTTAATCTTTAACCCAATTTAAACATCAATTCCATAATACCAATTCGATTCTAAATCATCTAGGTTTACACATTTTACGAGATACGAATATCAATCTCGAATTGTATACGAATTTTTACTCAATTTAGAAATCAAATTCATGGTTTACAAAACCCCATGTTTATCCCCAAAACGAAATTTCTATAATTATACACATCACATAAATATGAATTGAATTACACTTTAAATGCTACAGCAAGTTAACCACTTGCCATAGTGTTCGTAGAGTCTGAATTTGGAATCGTGAGTGTCCAAGGTTGAAGATGACCCTTGTTGGCTCTCCTGTGATCCCCAAATTTGCCTTTGGCTGCTGTTAGGGTTTCCTAACCCTCTAAGTCTCCTCGTAAAATAATTCAGCCGTTCCCTTGTTACTTTTAATTGTTTAATTAACCTTAATCCCGTTTTTGTCTAACGGGCCAAGCCCAAGTGACCCAAATGCCCCCGTGTGGTCCCGACTATGCCTAAAAATGTTCCGTGACCCGTTTACTACCCCCGGGTACACTTTTCCGACTTTCTTGGCCCATCCGGACTCAACCAAGCACTCAAAATTGGCATTCGAATTAATTTCTAAAAATCCTTATTTCACACCCAATTTAGTCTATATCGACTCCCGGTTGAAACAAGTACATGTCCCGTCATTAATACTCGAAATGACGTAAATACATTATTACTATTCACTTAGTAATTAAGTTTCCCTAAATATTAACCATTCACTTCCCGATTAATATTTAAATATAATTTCCCTAATTAATTCTATTAAAATTACGACTCACAAGTAATTTTCAATTCCCGAATTAATTAAATATTTAATGCATGAAAAATACGGGGTGTCACATACTACCCCCCTTAAAAAGTAATTTCGTCCCCGAAATTAGGTCATACCTATGGTGAAAAGCTCTGGATATTGTTCCCGCATATCCTCCTCCCGCTCCCGGTAGACTCATCAACGTTGTGATGACCCCACTGTACTCTAACTAGTGGAACAACCTTGGATCGCAACTTTCGCTCACTACGGTCCAGAATAGCCACCGGTCTCTCCTCATATGAGATGTCTAGATGTAAATCAATTTCCTCGAGTGGAATGTGCTAGAAGGCCCTCTCGCTCCTGCGATATTTCTTCAGCGATGCCACGTGGAACACATCGTATATCCGCTGAAGATGCTCTGGAAATCCCAGCCTGTAGGCTACTGGTCCCACCCTCTTGATAATTGGAAAATATCCCACGTACCTCGGTGCTAACTTACCCTTCTTGCCGAACCTCATCACCCCTTTCATAGGGGACACCCGGACCAATACCTGATCCCCAACCTCTAACTCCACATGTCTCCGTGAAGCATCAGCGTAACTTTTCTGCCTATCCTGAGCTATCCGAATCCTCCCTCGGATCAGCTCTATCTTGGCAGATGTCTCCTGAACAATCTCCGGCCCCAATAGTTTGTTGTCCCCCACTTATAACCAACAAGAGGGTGAATGACAAGGTCTCCTGTATAGTGCCTCGAATGGTGCCATACCGATCGTGAATTGGTAAGAGTTGTTATACGTGAACTCTACCAAAGGAAGATATTTCTCCCAACCTCCCCCAAAGTCTAATATGCACATTCTGAGCATATCTTCCAGCATCTGATTGACTCTCTCAGTCTGCCCGTCAGTCTATGGGTGATAGGTTGTACTCAAACGTAACTCCGTGCCCATGTCCTCCTGAAAGCTCTACCAAAAGTGGGCCACAAAGATCTTGTCTTTGTCAGACACAATATTAACTGGTACCCCGTGCATCTTAATAATCTCAGCTATGAACAGCTGCGCATATCGCATCGTCTCAAAGTCTGTGCGAACCGACAGAAAGTGGGCCACTTTGGTCAACCGATCCACAATGACCCATATGGAATCGTGACCCTTTTGCGATGCAGGTTACCCTATAGTGAAGTCCATGGAGATTCTCTCCCACTTCCACACGGGAATCTCCAACTGCTGTAGCAATCCTGATGGTCTCTGGTGGTCAACTTTCACAAGCTGACACGTGGCACACTTCGAAACAAACTCTGCTATGTCTCGTTTCATTCCTGCCCACCAATACTGCCTCCTCATGTCCTGGTACATCTTATCCCCCCCGGGATGTACCGCGAATCTCGACCCATGGGACTCTATCATAACAGCGTGCCTCAACTCCTCATCCTCTGGCACAATTAACCTCCCATTAAGGCGTAAGCCTCCTTCCGAGCTGACCGAGTAACCCTCTGCTCCCTCAGCTAATAACTGGCTCACCCTATCTCGGCAAATCTGGTCCTCTACCTGCGCCCTCACAACCCGCATAATGATCTCAGGTGTGATGGATAATGCTGACATGCAAGCCTTGGCCACATCATCCTCACATCGAAGCTCTTTCCACTTCGCTTTCCAAACTTCTAATATTTCCCCGGTCGATCTCCGGATCAATGCATCTGCTACCACATTAGCCTTACCAGGATCATACTGAATATCAAACTAGTAGTCCTTCATGAATTCTAGCCATCGCCTTTGCCTCATATTCAGATCCTTCTCTGTGAAGAGATACTGAAGTGATTTGTGATCCGTGAATAACGTGAACTGCTCTCCCAGAAGATAATGTCTCCATATCCTCAAAGCAAAAACGACCGCTGTTAGCTCCAGGTCGTGAGTGGGGTAATTCCTCTCGTGGGGCTTTAGCTTCTTGGACGCATAAGCTATAGCCCTTTCCTCCTGCTGAAGCACACCCCCAAGTCCCTGTAAGGATGCGTCAGTGTAAACCCGATACTCTAATC
Source organism: Sambucus nigra (assembly GCA_949130495.1). NCBI lineage: Eukaryota > Viridiplantae > Streptophyta > Magnoliopsida > Dipsacales > Adoxaceae > Sambucus > Sambucus nigra. The sequence goes on from OX422215.1 coordinate 617,337,456, forward strand.
CTCCCTTCGACAATGTAAGCACGGGTGCAGATGTCAACTTGTCCTTTAGCTCGTCAAAAGCTAATTGACAATGATCACTCCAAGTGAAAGGTACCCCTTTCCAGGTCATATTCGTCAAAGGGCCCGCAATCTTTGAGAATCCTTTGATGAACCACCTGTAATAACCGGCCAATCCCAAAAAACTGCGCACCTTAGTCGGTGTCGTGGGCTGCCCCCACTCCCTCACCGCCGATACTTTATTCAGATCCACCGTAATACCCCGGTATGACACCACGTGGCCAAAAAACTGAACCTCCCGTAGTCAAAATCCACACTTACCAAATTTGGCATAGATCTGGTGATCCCGTAATGTTTATAAAACTATACGCAGATGCTCTGCGTGCTCCTCCTCGGTGTGCGAGTAGATCAGGATGTCATCAATGAACACGATGACAAACTGATCGAGAAACTCCCTGAAAACCCTGTTCATGAGGTCCATGAACACTGCTGGTGCATTGGTGAGCCCGAATGGCATCACCCTGAACTCTTAAGATCCATACCGCGATAGGAAAGCGGTCTTTGGAACATCCTCCTCTCGGATACGTAGTTGATGATACCCTGACCTCAAGTCGACCTTAGAGAAGTAAGACGCCCCTCTCAACTGGTAAAATAGATCATCAACCCTAGGCAACGGATACTTATTCCGTATCGCCTCCTTATTCAACTCTCTATAGTCCACGCATAACCGTAGTGAGCCATCTCGCTTCTTTACAAACAACACTGGTGCACCCTACGGTGATGTACTCCGCCGAATGAAACCTTTACCCAGAAGCTGCTGAATCTGTTCTCTCAACTCACGCATTTCTGAAGGGGCCATACGGTATGGGGTCCGAGCAATCAGCCTCATCCCCGGTGCTAAATCGATCATAAATTTGATTTCCCTGTTAGGTCGCAATCATGGTATCTCCTGGAATACATCCTCAAAGTCCCTTACTACGAGAATTGAGTCCAACGAAATCGCCACCTCTTGTGAGGTTTCCTCCTCGATGTAATATAGGTGCGTGCGTGACCCTCCCTCAGGTAACGACATTGCTATTAAAAACATCTCCTGTCCTGGAATGGAGAACACGATGGTCCTCTCGTAGCAATCCACCGTCGCCCGATAACCTGCCAACCAATCCATACCCATGATGACATCGTACCCCTCCATATCTAACACCAAGAGGTCCGCTACTAAACTAAGTCTCCCAATCAAAATGTCCACCCCCCGATAAACCGAGTGAATCGAAGCCCCGCTGCCTACTGGTGACTTTACACACATCCGAAGACTACTCGCGGTCTCTAGTAACCCGGCTCGTTTAGCAAACTTATATTTAATGAATGAATGCGATGCTCCCTATAAAAAAAATACTACCCTCATAACCATGAATGAGAAACATACCATCAACTGCTGGCGGTGCTTGCTGCGCTGGGGGATTGGGAACATCCCGGACGTTATACACACGCCCGTAGTGCATCTGCCCCTGCTGCAGTGGGGTGGGTGGGGCTGGTGCTGCTGGCGACATCTGTCCCCATTGCCCCTATTGGGCCTCCTGCTGGTGACCTCTGCCCCTCTGTGGGCACTCCCTCTTGAAGTGTCCTGGCTGGCCACAGACAAAACAGCATCTCTGGCTATCCCCCTGTCGTTGGCCCTGTTGGCCCTGGCGCTGCTGGACTCCCCCATTATTCCCTTGGACCTGACGGCCCTGAGGAACCTTCTGCTGCTGATTCGGGCCCGGCTACCCCTGCCTGAACCCCTGTCTTCCCGGTCGGAACCCACCATGCTTAAACTTCTTAGCCTGATTCCCCTGCTGACTGCACGTCTGCTGCTGAGTACCACTCGTGTCACCACTAGTAACTGCTTTGCCCTGTTGGCTCGTCTCCCATGTTCTCTTGCTCCCCTTCGCATGGAAGCGATGATCCTGGCAATGTACAAGTGCGGCATTAACGACATCTGTATACATCACCAACGCCGGATTCCCAATCAAATGTTGCCTGATCCGCCAGGCTAAGCCATCCATAAATCTCGATTTCTTCCGCTCCTCATCGCTCACCTCATTTGGCACAAAGTTTGCCAACCGAGTGAACCCTTCCTCGTAGTCTACCACTGATCGGTCACCCTGTACTAAATCACTGAATTTCTTTCTCATCTCAGTCTCTACCGCTGGTGGAAAGTATTTACGGTCGAATCGCACCCAGAACTCTGCTATCATCATCAAATCTCGCTCCTTGGAGGTGGTAATTGACTCCCACCACTGTAAGGTTACCCCCGACAGACGAAAGGTAGCAAGCATCTGTTTCTGTACCTCGGTACACTCCAACATGCGCAGATGGCGCTGAATGTTCTTCTTCCAGTCACAAGCCTCTACTACATCTGTGCTACCCCAAAACTCAGGTGGGTGACCCTTCTGAAAGGTCTCCCTAAATCTCTGCCAAGATGCTGGCCCCACTGGAGCCTGAACTGCTGGTGCCACTGGAGGCGGTGCCTGGGGTTGTGGAAAGTGAGCTGCCATAACTCGCATTGCTGTCTCGACCGCCTGGGCCACTATCACTGCCACCTGAGTAGTGGAAATCAACTCTGGTGGGGGTGGTGGTGGCGGTACCCGTGGCTCCTGATGAGCCGCCATGACCTCATCCCTAGCCTCAGCCCTCTCCGTTCTCAGTCTCCTCGGTGGCATCTGAAATAGATTGAATCGTATAAGTACACAATTTACACAAAAAAAATATTCACAGCAGAAATACGATATCTCACAAGCGGAACATGAATCAACAGTCCTAATAATAGGGCTCTATAACAACCGACTGCTACGCTAAAACGTAGAAAGCCGCACAGATCCTAAGGACACTAGAACCTGATGCTCTGATACCATCTGTGACACCCCGCCTAATTAACCCCAGGTGATTAGTCCTAAATTAAGTTAGAACAGGTTTCTCAGTTGGATCATTCTTAGCATCACTGTCGCCTTTTTAATTACTAACCACCTAAGTGAGAAAATTAGACTGGTGCCAAATTTTATCTCTCATTAACTTAAATGAAACTCATGCGGAAAATAAAATAACATAATAATCACAATTAACTAAAACAACCATTCACAATTTATTAACTGACCGAATAAACCATCGGCCCAAACTCCAACAAATATAAAGTAAAGACAAGTAATCAATCTTAACAAGTCTGTCAAAAACTAAATGAACTGTGAGCGACATGCTCGAAATAACTGATAGAAGTCTCTACACTAGAATGAAAGAATGAGGCGTCTATCAAAACTCCCGCAACATCCACATATGCTGCAGCAACGGATTTCCTGAAACAGAGTCAAGCCTAGCGTCCCTGTGGCTGGACACCTAAAAGGTTTTTAAATTTTTTATAGCAAGGGTTATTACCCAAAAATATTTGAAAAACAGTTAATAAATGATTAACTTGCAGTAATAAGTAAATATGCATGCTCTCCATATTTTAGTTAGTGCCGTACTCCCTTGAGGACATCCTCACCCCTCCTCTAATGTGCACTACTAACGCCTTAAATGAATTCACCTAGTTTCTCATCTTATGACTAGATAAATTATAAAACCCTTTGCAACCACTCTACTATAACCGAGTATACCTTAATTATGATTTTGAAGTTATTATCGTCATCAACTTAACTAAATCATTTCCCTTTTTAATTTCATATAACTTCCACATCTGTTATACATATAATACAACTCATGCTTTGTATTAATTAGCCCGTATATAATTATTTACCTAATTATATACTCAATCATGTTACAGTATTCACAAACATACTGATATAACATTTAATAATAGTATTTTTCCTCGAGTAAAGTCTCACCCGGTATAATTCCTCTAAAGTGCTATCCCACTAGGTATATTCACCTAACCTAGTTACCCCAAGTCAGAATTTCTCCCTAACTTGGTTAGTACATATATATTGGAGGCGGTCATATTCCTTCCCTGAAAGTGAGATGCCCCTCACCCATATAACGGATGTTATGACCTGGGATTATACTCGCCCTACTCCTCAAGCTAGGGGATTCACCCACTACGCGCAACCTCCCCCTATAGGACTAGAGCATATAGTAATAATATCTATTCACTGATATTAATGTACACATCATATATATATACTATCACACGCCGTATACATATAAATATAAATTATCCTGGCTACGCCGGGCACTAAGTCCGTGACACAAGCCTATTCCATTTTATTTTGAGTTTATTGCCCAACTCTTATTATAAATTAATTTGCACATTAATTACTTTGGGTATCGCCCCAACAAATATATTCGGGCTTACTCTCGTGGCCCGAAATAACATCACCAGAGTCTAAATCCCCGACTCTAAATTATTTAGCCTTTTCCTAAATAAAATTTATATTTCGGTATCACACAACCATCATTCCCGGACTTGTCTACTACATCCGTATTTAATCATTTTGAAACAAACTTTCCAAAATTTAACCTTAGTGTGCCACACCTAATTTCTCCAAATCCCAATTAACTTTAAATTATGATGTCACACCAAGCCGCCCTCAAATCCTAATTAATCTTGATTCACAATTAATTAGATTTAAACCCATATATTAATTTCTGAACAATTAAGGCATGGAAGGATTTTTAATTATTCTCCCTATACATTAAAATCTGGGCGAACTGTCAAAATTTCCGGACCATCGATCGATCGATGGTCCACCTTCGATCGATCAGGTCCTCGTCTTCTCCGAGTTGGCTGTTTCAGCCATTGATGCACACCTCCAAACCCTAGTTTCTTCTACACTGAAAACTAAGTTTTCCCATCGACAAATAACATCAAAAGCCTTATAAGGATCTTCCCTAGAGTCCAGAACGTCTCTAAATTTTGCTTTCTTTACTGTTTCCACGAATTTGGGTAAAGACCCATTTAATCTTTAACCCAATTTAAACATCAATTCCATAATACAAATTCGATTCTAAATCATCCAGGTTTACACATTTTACTAGATACGAGTATCAATCTCGGATTGTATACGAATTTTTACTCAATTTAGAAATCAGATTCATGGTTTACAAAACCCCATGTTTATCCCCAAAATGAATTTCTATAATTATACACATCAAATAAATATGAATTGAAATACACTTTAAATGCTACAGCAAGTTAACCACTTGCCTTAGGGTTCGTAGAGTCTGAATTTGGAATCGTGAGTGTCCAAGGTTGAAGATGACCCTTATGGCTCTCCTGTGATCCCCAAATTTGCCTTTGGCTGCTGTTAGGGTTTCCTAACCCTCTAAGTCTCCTCCCAAAATAATTCAGCCGTTCCCTTGTTACTTTTAATTGTTTAATTAACCTTAATCCCGTTTTTTGTCTAACGAGCCAAGCCCAAGTGACCCAAATGCCCCCGTGTGGGCCCGGCTATGCCTAAAAACGTCTCGTGACCCGTTTACTACCCTCGGGTACACTTTTCTGACTATCTCGGCTCATCCGGACTCAACCGTACACTCAGAATTGGCATCCAAATTAATTTCTAAAAATTCTTATTTCACACCCAATTTATTCTATACCGAATCCCAGATAAATAAGTACATGTCCCGTCATTAATACTCGAAATGACGTAAATACATTATTACTATTCACTTAGTAATTAAGTTTCACTAAATATTAACCATTCACTTCCGGATAAATATTTAAATATAAATTTCCCTAATTAATTCAATTAAAATTACGACTCACAAGTAATTTTCAATTCCCGAATTAATTAAATATTTAATGCATGAAAAATACGGGGTGTCACACATAACCCATATTCATATTCATTAAATTAATTATCTCAAGTGTTAATTAAATTCTCATATTCTTAGCCCATTCAAACATCTTAGTTATTCACACCTACTAAGCAACAGTGAACCAGACAGAAGTACATATATATATATATATATATATATATATATATATATATATATATCACTCTCAGTACATATATACATATAAGGCACCCCTAGGCTAAGCTGCGATGCACGCATACTCTGCTATCAAATCCATGTACATCACATACGTAAGGATCACGTGTTTCGAATCACTCAGGAATCGTCTGAATACAAATCACACATATTGGAGGCGAACATAGTTCTCATACCCATGGGTCACGCACATACCTATGCTCCCATGGTCAGCTGACTTATCAACTCACAAATAAGTCATTCACAGTCCTATGTCCTTAAGGTACCAATCTAAATCCCCCCGAAGGCACACAAAGATAAGATGGCCCTTTTCCCGAAAACCAACCTCCCGTGATAGCAAGTATGGTATGTATGTCATACACATAAGAAATCCATACATTAGGCATTCACACAACCTAAGTAATCATATATAAATATAGATATTTACACATTCCATATAATAAGTCTCGTACGTAGCAAGTTTATCCCGAACATCATACGTAATATATATTTAACTTGATAATTCTCTCGTTGTATCAATTTGAGTACTTAAACCTATCCCTAAAGGTTACTAGATCTCCTATTAATTTCTAATGTTATCTCAGTAACTTAAAGTCCCTCCGCTACTGTTCCTATCCATACATCATCCTTCATTCCCTTTATAGTTTCAGTTCGAATGATTTCTAACCGTACCTCACTCGGTAACCCTCATAAGCAATCGCATTCAATTCCGTAAGATAAACCATTCTTCCGGACATCAACTAAGACCCTACTGACCTTAATTAAGTCCCACAATATGAAGTTAATCATCCTAAGAATCATCGTTGACCTTGGGATTTTTATTAAACCTTGAGGGAAAGCAATTGCCAAAAATCAGGAGAGGTCGATCAATCGACAAAAAGGATCGATCGATCGATCATCGATTGATCGACGTTCTTGGATCGATCGATCGATCAGGCAGGTATTTGCCCAGATTTCTTAAACAGTTACGGGTTTCCTCTTTTTTACACCTCTAATTCTTCATTTCAACGTCCAAAACTCTCAACTAAGTATACTAATCATCATACCAATATGTTTACATAATTTCTAACCTTATTAGAGTCATTAAATCATCCTCAATCAACAGGTTCTTGGATCAAAAGTCATAATTATTCCTCTAAACCCAATTCTTCCAAATTTATTCAAGAGCATCATAAATCCTGATTAAATTTCATAATTCCCTATACATGAAGCATGATTTCATATCTAATATATGGCCAGAAGTTTTAACTACATGCAATCCTACCCGGATTAAATGTTTAATTCTCCCATTTCATAATTTATTTCATTGTTCATGATAAATATTCAAATCTACACTATCAATTAAAGTATATGCTTTGAATCTTTGAAAGATAAATTACTTGCCTCTGATTAGAAGTTATGATCCGTTGATGACAGTATTGGTTGGTTCTCCCTCTCTTTTCGGTCACAAATCCGACGATGGTGGTGGTTGGTTTGCCTTGGAAACCCTTGGAATTCTCCTGAAATCCTTTTCTTTCTTCTCACGTTGCTCTCTCTTATTTTTAACAAATAATGGCCCTAATAACCATACGTGTTGGCTGATTAATATCTCCAATTTTCGTAGGTCACTATTCACCAAAAATAGGAATGACTAAAATACCCTCCCGGGTTGTCGGTTAGGCATAAAAATGCCCTGGGACCCAAACTAAACCACCGGCTAGTGTTTTCTGACTATCTGGACCCTTCCGGACATGTCGGCGCACTCAAAATGATTATACGGATGACATAAAAATAAAATACTTTTAAATCCATTAAATTTGGTCCTAACACGCGTGTCCCAACTTAATTATCGAAACTGCCATATTTTTAACTCACGATAATTTTAATAAATTCAGTAATCACATATTACCATAATCACTCACTAATATTCAACATTATCATCATATTTAAATTCTAACTCTCGTCTCGCTAATTATTTAAATCCGAATTAATTATCCCAAATTAATTTAATTAATCCCACAATTAAAAGTAATTTCATTTAATTAATCTCATAATTAAAAGTCATAAAATTACGGGGTATTACATCCCAATACCTCTTCGCATAGTCACGAAGGCTCTCTTGCGTCTTCTTCTTCATCATGAGCAGTGAATCCATCCTTTTGGGATGTGAACTGCTGGTTATGAAATAAACAGTGAAGGCCTTTGTTAGGACCTTGAAGCTCTTGATCGACCTGTGGGGTTGCCTCTCAAACCACTTCTGAACTACGTAATGTAGTCTAGAAGGGAATATTCGACACATCAAAGCGTCGTTGTGGCTCCACAGGGTCATCACTTGCCTGTACTGCCAGACGTGGTCTATAGGATCCATTTTGTCATCTTAGATTTTGAATCTGGGAATGAAAAACTACTTCCGGGGATCCTCTTCTTCAACCACCCTTAAAAAAAGGGATTTCATCTGAGTGTTAAGATCTCTTCTGTCTAGCTCTTTAGTGGACCCAGCTCTCTACAAACCGAAATCCTGCTATATTGATTCTGATAATCATTATCTCTGTTGCGCCTCTCTGATCGGCCACACTCTGATCAATCACGCTTTGACTTCCGTGCTCAGATTGATCCTGGTCGCGTCCGGGGCTCCTCCCTCGGCTATGAGTCTTGCTCGCCTAAGGAATAGGAGACCTATCACGTTGTTTACTGGTACCTCTATGGATATATCTCTCCATACTTTCAAGTCGCATTGGTAGGCGAGCATTCTCTTCCATATGGAAGCATGTTGCCTCCTCCTTCTCTTGAAGCCTGGCTTCATAAGCGTTGACTAGCCTCTAGATCTGAGTAGACTTAGGTGGTCCCCAATTTTTCTTACAAGGTCGCCTCTCATGGTGAAACTTGATATTTGATGGTTGGTAAATCTCTGACCTGACCCTAAGTGGGACTGGATTATCCTGAACGTCACCAACTTGAGGAAGGTTGCTATTCTGGTGAGACATCACGGGCTTTCTTTAAATAACTGCTTTCGTAGGAAAAATAATTGATTCCCACAGACGACGCTAGTTGTGAGTGTAATTATTGTCATAATAAGAAGTCTAGGATGCAATATCGAGATTAAAGTAAATGATCACACACACAACACCAACGATACGTGGTTTGGCAACTCGCCTACGTCCATGGAGAGGTTACAGTTTTCTATTAGTGCATGTCAAATAATTGAAGTTACATCCCTTTACCTCGGGTCAGGGTTTGCATTTTATAGTTGTGATCATAAGTGATTGAATTGTACCCGTAACTCAACCAGCTTGTAGATAGCTCGTAGGTGTCCCTAAATATCTTCCTGAGATTATTGGTAATCGATTTAAGTTTATCTCCATGCATTTAAGCATACGTCAAACACATGGATATAAAATAAACATTTGAGTTGGGCCGGGAAGTCCATTTTGCACGCTCGATTGGTCAGCTGCATTATTGGGCTTAAATAAATAAGCTCCCACAAAAGGTATATATTAAAATTTTATCTTCTGATATTTTAATTAAAAATGTTTTATTTTAAAAAAAATAAAATAACGAGATCGGATAATTTAATTTATCCCAGAAAATTAGAAATTACCAAGTATTTTAATTGGGGATTTTAGAATTGAATGAGTAGTTTTTCAAAACCCTCAAGTTTTACTAAGTGGGATAGGGTGTCAACATAATCCCCACGATCTTCATCGGTGTTTTATAAATTAAATGCGTTTAATTCCTTGAGTTGGTTTGGTTGCCCCTCCCCCATGGATGGTATTAATCAGAGCATTGGGGATTCATTAACAATCTTAGGTGATAATTTTAAGAATTATAATGTGATTGAGTTCGATCCTCCCCACAGGGATGTCTACCACGAGTGGGTTCTATTTTGCAGAATGAACCGGTGGTATTCACTTAGACGAAATTAGTGATATCCTCCGCTATGAAGTCACTGTCATTAATTGCGGGGCCAAAAGACGTCGAATATTCATTATGTTTGACAAAAGGGTCCTGAATTATCCTAATAACATAATGAAAGATGAAAATATGCCTGGTTCAAGGTGAGATGATTTAAGCTCTGCAAGATAAATCTCACCTCATAAGGGAACTAGGATGTCTGACGAGATTAGTTTTTAAGAAATTGGCAATTAAGGGATGCCACTTTAATATTTAATCTAATTAGTTCTCACATGTTGATTGGAAACTAGTTTTTTTAATTTCATGATTCTATGTTTCAAAATTGAATTCAATATTTTCTCTCTATTTTGGTCTTAAACGTTTAATTGGAATAAGTTTCAAGTACTGAAAATGTAGTTGGACATTGTTTTAACTTAAGTGGATAATAAATAATTTTAACCCACAATTCTCATAAATATTTTAATATTGTGATGCGACTAACTCCTCATGCCAGTTAGGCTATCCCCCAAATAGTTTTAATCACAGAATCATGGTATTTTAAAATATGTGGTGATTCTTTTAAAATAAGTGTTACCTGTGTTCAAGCCCCCCACGAGAAAGTTCTCTATGGGATCTTTGATTTTAATGAATTAACCGAAGAGAGTTTGTAAACACCTTTGATTGGTTGATGGAACTTAAGTAAGAATTATGTTCTTAGAATGATTTTATCATTGGTTTAATAAAGGATTCTTTGAATTAGACATGGTAGGAAAATCGAATACCATTTCGTAATTTATGAGTGAGGATCATCGGTAGCCAAATGTTGGTGTTAGTTGTTTGATAGGATCTTTACTTATTTCCCAAAAGGGAAGTAAAAGGTTAAGACTAAGTTATATGTAGTCTTGGGTTAAGGAAGGTTCATATTCCTCAGTATTAGTGGAATAGCCAAAAGGAAGGTATTTTCACTTCAAGTAGTTAGAACTTTTATGACAACATGCCCGAATTTTTCCTATTTTGTAAGGAAAATGAAAAGGACATGGTAATGGTTTATCTCTTAAAACTAAATGCGTGATTTATGGTCTGTTCTATGGTAAGCTGGTATGTAGACCCAGAAACCACAAATCAGGACTGCAACTCATTGCATAGGTTCTAGGTAACTGGACAATTACTTCGAAGAGAGATATTACCAGTCATACATAATTAAGATAAGACAACGATATTAGCGGTGGGATATCCTTTGGGATTATGGTACATAGAGTTAATGTAAGTAAATTATTTAATGTACATGGGTTTTGAAAAAGCTCGTTTTTATTTTCTAAATTGGTTTTGACCAGATATTCAATTGATTTTATAAAATCATTATATCAAAATTGGGATATCTTTTATCTGTTTTGGTACATTAGAAAAATAATTTATACATTATAATATTTGTTTCACTAATATCGCTAAATACTGAATTGAATAATTTTATGGACAAAGATCATTAAAGAGAAAGTTTCCTATCGAAACCAAACATAATATTGACACTTGCGCTTAGGTTATTTTATTCTTACGGGAATTAGAAGGCTAGTTTAAAATGGACAATTAAGTTCATTGGAAGTGGATACACTACTAGTCTTGAATCCCATTTATAAGGTAAAATAACCAGGGGACCTTCATGACCCAAAGGTAAAGAGCTAAAGATCTATTAGGAATGGTTAACTTCGATTAGTATGATTCAGTGACTATCTGATCAAGAGGTGGCTTTGAGTGCTTCATCGATTTCATTGATGTTAACTCAAAGGTATGGATAAGTTTACCTCATGCACCATAAGTCTAAAACCTTTGATTAGTTCAACGTGTGAAAGGCTAAGGTGGAGCATGGGTGAGATAAAATAATCCAAGTTCTATGATCTGATCATTTATTGGAGGTTAGGACTTTTACCCCAGTTGTCTACACCGGGAATTCTTCTTCAAAATGATGTAGAGAAAAGAAAGGAATAAGGCTCTTTTGGGTATGATAAGTTCCATGGTAGGTTATTCATGACTACAAGATTCTTGTTGAAATTCTTATGTAAGAGACGGGCATATACATTCTAATTTAATTTCTTCTTAACCGGTCTCTTTAAGTCTCATTAAATATTAGAGTGGACGCAATTCTAAGGAATGTTCAAATTTGGGGATGCCCCACACTCATGCTGTGGAAAGGGACAAGAAAGTCGAAATTAAAGACAAAGGTATGTCTCTTAGTTGGTTATACCAATGATTATAAAGGTAGTTTATATCATATTCCTACGTACAATAAGGTTGTTCTAGTGGGATGATTATGTACAAACCATGGGCCTAAGTATAAGTTGGACTTGCAAGATATAATGGAACATCGTATTACCAAAATTATTAGACCACCCGTACAAGATAAAATATGACCTAATTTTCATAATACAATAAGTTGTCGTACTGGGAACATTATCGATGACTAGAATAAAAGTGTCATTTATACTAGATAGCATATGGGTCCACATCATAATGGGAGCATCATGAGTCATTTTTATTGGTTAGTGTTTTGGGTGATCATTTTGATGAGATTTTAGTCAAACACAAACTGAGTCTCGAGAACTACAATGAGTCATTATAAGATAAGGACTTTTGTTTTTTACTTATAACTACGGATACCAAAAGGATTCAATATATTCGAATAAAGTTTTAGGACCTGTAGACTTGTTGATGGGTTAAAACTCATCGGGCCAGGTGGACCTATAAGAAGTTAAAATATAGATGGATGGAAAGGTGCAATCCTTCAAGGAAAGGCTTGCGAAAGGGTTTACTCAGAAAGATAAGCACGGAATATGAGCAAACCTTCTCGCGATAGCCATGCGAAAGTTTGTCTGAATTCTTTTAACGTCAAGACTGTGTCCTTGAACGACTGCCTTAACATGTACGTAGTAAGAAGTCAAGAAAAGAAAAGTGATGTAAGCTTGTGAAATCCATTTATGGATTTAAGTTAACATAAAGGTCTTGGGTCATTTATTTTGATTAGGTAATAGAGTTTTGATTTTGATCAAAACTCGAATAATACTTCACGAACCATATATCGCCAATGGTTATAGTTATTACCCGTGGCCAATACTATGGGTCACTATCTTCACGTGTGACAATATTAAGCGTGACAAAATTAGGGGGCACGGTCAGTACCCATGACCCATAGGGGAAAACCTGAGTCACGATCAAAACCCGTGACCCCGACACTATGACGAGTCACTATCTAGGCCTGTTACCCAAAAGGTGAAATTTGGGTCATGGTCCAAAGCCGCGACCACAATATCTCGGGGGGTAATTATTTTTCACGTTCCATAACCCTGACCCCAAATTTTTTTCATTTGAAAAAAATTTGGTCCCGGTCCGGAACCGTGAATATATATATATATATATATATTTTAAATTAAAATAAATTTGCGATCAAGGTTATGGACCGTGACAACGAATTTATTTTAATTTTTTAATTTAAAAATAAATATATGGTCACGGTTTTGGACCGTGACCAAATAAAAAAGTTTAAAAAAAAATATTTTTCTACATCCGCAAAAAAACCTATACATTTTTTAAACCTGTTTACAATTTCAAAAATAAATATTTCACTAACATGTAATATACTTAACAAATTCATGCTTGTGTGAATATGTAATAATAAAACACAAGTTGACTAACACATGTTTGCCTGAATATGTAATAGAATACAACACATTTTGCGTGAATATGTATAACACAAATAAAAATACAACGAATGCTTGTGTGAATATGTTCCAAATGTTACTTTTCCATTGAGGCCCGAAACCAAACTTCAAAAATGTCCCAAGTGGTAAGTAACAAAGAACCGAAATCCCAAAAATTACTTTGGAATTCCTATGTAGCCAAAATAACATCAAAGTCCAAGTAGTTCGTAAGATGAACAAGGTTGGGGACTAACCCATAATTCGAATCTACGGTGTCTCTTTTGATTTATGAAAATTTATGTCAAATGTGTTGAAAGTGTAGAAAATTGTGAGAACACTCTAGCTTGGAATTTATGGTATATGCCCCCTTTTCTTATTTTTTTATCTACTAAAATATATGTGAATGCATAATTGTGAGAAAATTATTAATTGTGTAATTTTTCATTTTTTACCTTCAACGACTTGTTTTCAAGCTTAAGTCTAACTATTTGTAAGTTTTTGTCATGTTCTCTAAACGGACATTCCGTGACTACACAGTCAGTTTCTATATGTTAAGTTGGTCCCGTGCGATTCGTGCCTCTTGTGGGCCTTTTTTTAAATTTTTTATTATGTCTTCACCTTTCAATGGCATGTTTTTAAGCATAAGTATAACTATTTGTAAGTTTTGGTCATGTTCTCTAATCGGGAGTCCTGTGACTACGTGGTCACTATCTACGTGTTATGTTGGTCCTGTGCGAGGTGTTTGTGCCTCTTGTGAGGCCGTTTGGGGGTATTTTGCATTTTCACCCTTCAAAGACATGTTTTGAACCCTAAATCTAATTATTTGGAAGTTTTGGTCATGTTCTATAATCGGGCATCCCGTGACTACACAATCAGTTGTTACATGTTACATTAGTCCCGTGCGAGATGTTCTTGCCTCTTGTAGGGTGGAGGCTATTTTGTGATTTCACCCTTCAACAATATATTTTCAAGACTAAGTATAACTAATTTCAAGTTTTGGTTCTTTTGAAAATTCACGGTGTTGTGCATTTGAAATTTTCCAGATCATTGAATCAACCGGATGACGCATCAGATTTCCACCCTCGCATCGAGCGTACCATGTAATGGCCTCTACTATCCACGATACATGGGAAAATACTTCAAAACCTATTGTGGAATTTTTGAGCACTTATAATATTTTGCAGACTTGACTTTTCGATAATCACAATGCACATATCTAGGCTCACTGTATATATGACACTCGTCCTTCCCTTTATGCTCGTCGTTGTACAATATGTAATCATAAATGAATGCATGAATAGATTTTTATTTCAAATGCAAACCTTTCAAGATCTTCTTCATGCAATGGTAATTATCCGGTTACGGTGTTTCCCGATTAACCAAATTGACTCTTTAAATTATGCAAACCAATCATTGCATACAATATCGAGCGACCTTCTTCGCAATTTTTATACAAAGGTCTAGCTCTATCGGCTTTCAACCATGTGTATTCCCGATCTTTGGGTGATTTCGCATCAACTTGTTCATTGACTTGGTCGTAATGCACATTATCCGTATCTATAGGCTAGTAGTTTTGATTGTGGTGGATTCCATAGGCATAATTAATTAGGTTAGTCAAAGGATGATGTGCGGGATATTCATTCACCACTTCCACCCGGAGGGGTTCCGTCATGCGATCATGTACTCGTAATTATTTCAGAGCATATGGTTCATTCTTTTCCCCATGGAATGTCCATATATTATATTCTTGCATCATACTCCACATTAGTAAATGCAATTCAACGTCTTCCAAAAACATAAATTTTCCATTTATATAACGTTTGCATGGACACGAAATCTCATCACTATTAAGATTTCTATTTGCATATTTAATAAGTTCCCAAACACCATATACATGATTATTTGATATTTTGTGACTCACTCCCATCCACTCTTTGTATTATGTGAAAGCCATTCAGTAGTCTTCAAAATTAAAAAAAAATTCAAAGAAAATTCATTAAACACGATCAAAAAGAAATATTGCAATCAAATTCATTCAAATGAAACATATATTGCAACTAAATTCATTAAACTCGATCTAAAAGAAATATTACAAGAAAATTCATTCAAGCGAAATAGAGATTACAACCATATTCATTAAAATATTACAAATGTTTTCATAGAAAAATCATTGTTCAAGGTGTAGCCTTGACGAATACATTAACTGGCCAAGTAATAAAACAATATGCATAATTTGAGAATAATGACCCTTTCCCGTGGTCAATGTACATAGGATCATCTCCACAACTAGGGTATATTTTTATCCACCAAAATTTGAGCTTCACCCATCATTAAAAGATGATTATGGGCACATGTTCCAATAATTGTGGAAATGAGAGTGCATGTGTCAATAATCCTGGCATCGATCAAGTTTCATATATAATAGGCCTCGTCAAAGTCAGCGTGCATGAGTGACGATGATGCACTAAATGTTCTAGGTGTAGGCATTTACGAGAGGAATGTTCAAGGGGGACTATAAGTGAATGTTTGAGGCATCTGAGGAAGGTAACCCAATTGTGGACTTAAGAGTTTGACCAATCTATGGATTTCATTCTTCTGGAGTGCCATGTCCTTCCTATACTTTGACACATCTCCTTGCATCTTGGCACTTTATTCTAACCCCCTTGTAACCTCAGCCCTTACTGTAGAGATATCGTCTAATAAAGGTGCACTATGCTGTAATCTGATACTTGGGATATGTAAGCCCACACTGGTTAGGGCATTTGATTGAATATCATTGGGGCTGAACTCAGACTGACTGATGGACATTTCCTCTATCATTTCCTGTAATATAACATCATATGTAGTACTACTATTTTAACAATAACAATATTATAACATTTGTATACCTGATAACTAAATTAAAACTCACCAAAGTCGATGCCAATCTATCTGGAAATTTATTGATCCCTTTTTCCTGTCGACCATACAAGTACAAGTTGACCCAATTAGATTTTTTATTGTCGTGCCCCAACCTAATTAAGTTAAACTCATCCTTATTAATTAGCGATAAATTGCCTTAAATAATAAACAATGCTTTAATTTAAATCTCTAAGGAAAAATTGCATGAGATTTTTTTTTCAAAGGTATGTGTAGATGAAAACATAACTACATTTACATGTCACCTATAAGTACTACACAACTTTACATAACCAAGATCTTTAGTTTAATATTTACACAACAAGATTCTTGATATTCAAACCATACTAGATATCCGTCACTCCCCCGTTTGAAGGTCCTAACTTGGCAGTGAACTCCAAACGATAGGCATACCTGAAATATAACATTACAGGAGTGTAAGCAATATAAGCTTAGTGAATGACCATATAACACACCTATAACCAAATTGAATAACCATTTTTATTTTTTTCTAATGCTATAACCCAACAGGAATTATGAAACTCTCGCAAGCCTGGACCGCCATAGTCCAATTAATTCACCACAGTTATTGGGGACCACCACATCCCTTTATTAGGCCTGAGTACACAAACCTTTAAGTTGGATTAACAGGACCGCCACATCCTATAGGACCCACCACAGTCCTTAACATTAAATAACATCACTTAACATTTCTATCATATGCATATGTTTCCTAAATACAACATCACTCCCATAAGCATTTTAACACATGTATTGAACTACACATTTCCATATGAAAATATAATCATCTATATTTCATAGGAAAGGTCACTCACCTTGGATTTGGTGCTAATATTAATACCAAACTACTTCCTTGGTATGGTAGTATTAGCTGCTTCCCCACCTAACAAGTCAACGTCATGAGTATCTGAATACACCAATTAACATTAAACCTAGTAATACATCACATCATTTGGTCAATCAGAAATAACTAAGGAGGAAATAAATATGATACTTCACATTTCTATAACACCCAAGTAATTAGGGTTCTAACACAATTTATGGAATTAAATTACCAATTCGCTAGACAAAGTTATGCCCATTTTATTACAACCTTTTCCAAATCGTTTCTCAAGAAAAACAACAACACAACTTAACCTTCCGGGAATTTTCATAATTTTTATACAACATAACTTTGCATGATATTCCACCCAATATCAGTAAACATATTGAATAATATAAAATTAATGTTTCATAATTTTTAGGGATCATTTTCTATGTCGAGCAAAACGTCAAACACTTGGTATGCATTCTTTCTCCTTTAGGACAGATTTTAAACCAAAACTTCAAACTATCGCCAAAGGTTCATTACTTGATATTTTTACACATTTTTAGGATATGTTATACATGTATGAGTATATTTTACTCTCCAACTAGAATCACTCAATTCCAATAAGTATTCCATGATTTATGCCATTTTTAGCATAACTAGATCAAAATAGAACATTAAGGCATAACTTAACGTTTTTAAGCATACATAACCTTGACCTTGGGTATAATTCATGGAAACATATAATAAACATGTTTTAGCAGAAATATACATCATAATAATGAGTTTTATAAATCAAAATGCTTTACAAAAAGATATTGTAAATTTAGGACTTTAAAGTATGCATTTACGATCCTAGCTCCAGCTCTAACTTATGTTCTTAACCCATCCTTGTTCCAACACAATTCAGTAATATGGGTATCATTAAAATATATATCCAAATCAAAAATAAAAACATTCCAAGTGTAGAACTCATCCATGTGACCAACTTTAATAAAGATGTAATTACCTTACGAGGATTCCTTGATTTATAGAAATTTTCCAAAGATTTCTTCCTTAACTTTCTTCTCTTTCTCTCTCTTTAGGCAAAACTTGTTAATTCTTATGAGGAAGAAATCATACCTATCATTTATAATCAGAAATACGTTGTATAGTGGTCCAATAGCAATAGGGGTAGTGGTAACACGTGATTGGTTGGATGAAAGGTCGAATTAGACAATTCCATTAATGACACATTTGTCCCACCATGGTAAAATTACCATTAATCACTATCACGGGCCCCGATTTACTCCCTATTTGTGTATATGATTAGATAAGTTAAACATCTACAACTTTCATATTTTGTGGTTTCCCAAAATCATAAAATTAATACGCCTAATTTGGGCTCGAACAGAAAAGTAGCAATTTATCGAAAATCTCAAAACTTTCACATTTGGCGACAAAACATTGCAAATTTCGTATCAACACCCTAATTTACTTTTATAAACATAATCATGAATTAAAAAAATAATTTATGATGCATTTAACCACATAACTAATCATATGTTCTAAATATGGTATCCCCGATCATAAGCTCAATTAGCACCTAATGTAAACAACACATATATCATATGAGCATGCATCCCCTAAACATGATAGTTAACATGTTTAACACACATAACCAATTTATAACTTATAACTCCTAAGTTATAATTAATCATGTAATTAACCTTCCTAATCATGTTTTAGGGCCTTACAATTCTACCCCTCTTATAAAAATTTCGTCCTCGAAATTTAACGCATAAGAAACTTACCAAACAAATGAGGATATTGCTTCTTCATGTTATCCTCCCCTTCCCAGGTGGCATACTCCACATTCTGACTTGTCCACATCACCTTAACTAGTGAAATGGTTTTACTACGTAACACTTGCTCCTTTCGATCTACAATAGAAATTGGTTCCTCCACATAGGTTAAGTCATCTTGAAGCTCTATCGGTTGTGAAATAAACACATGTGAAGGATCGGGCACATACTTACGTAACATGGATATATGAAAAATATCATGTATCCGAGAAAATTCTAGTGGTAACGCTAATTTATAAGCTACAGCTCTAACCCGTTTCACTATCTCATAAGGGACAATTTACCTAGGACTTAACTTTCCCTTTTTCTCCAATCTCATAACCCCTCTCCAAGGAGAAACACGTAGGAATAGTCGATCACCTTCCTCAAATTTCAATTCTTTCCTTAGGTTGTCTGCATAACTTTTCTGTCTACTTTGCGCCACCTTCAAGTGATTACGGATAAGATTTATCTTTTCCGTAGTCTGTTGTACAATTTCTGGTCCAAGTAGTTTTTGTTCTCCTACTTCAGTCCAACACACTGGAGTTCTGCATTTTCTCCCATACAAAGCTTCATAAGGAGCCATCTCAATACTCGAATGACAGTTATTATTATAAGCAAACTCTATTAGTGGCAAGTGTTCATCCCAACTACCTTTGAGCTCCAATATACAAATTCGTAACATGTCTTCGAGTGTCTAGATCGTTCTTTCTGACTGCCCATCAGTCTGAGGATGAAAAGCTATACTAAATTTCAATTTAGTCCCCAAATCATGTTGAAAACTAGGCTAAAAGTGAGAAGTAAACTTAGCATCTCGATCAGAAATAATAGAAACAGGTGCACCGTGCAATCTAATAATGTCATCCATATATAATTTGGCATATCTATCCATGGAGTAAGTAGTTTTAACAGGAAGAAAATGTGCAGACTTAGTCAACCTATCAACGACAACACAAATAGAATCAAACCCTCGTGATGATTTTGGTAAACCTATAATAAAATCTGTAGTAACATGCTCCCATTTCCACTCAGGAATAGGTAAGGGCTGTAGTAAACCCCTTGGCTTCTCATGCTCCACCTTCACCTGTTGGCAAACTAGACATCTAGCAACAAAATCTGCAATGTCGTGTTTCATTTCCGGCCACCAATAACATTGTTTCAAGTCTCTATACAGTTTCTTTCTCCCTGGATGCATAGCATATAAAGAACAGTGGGCTTCCTCTAAAATCGTTCTTCTTAAATCAGGAACGTTAGGTACACACAAGTGGTTTCCATACATAACAATGTCATCGTCCCGAATAGAAAATTCATTTGCTTTACCCTTTTTCATATTATCTCTAACTTTCTCTAATTCTGTATCTCCTGCCCGTGCTTGTTTTATCCAGTCTATCAACGTGGGTCTAACATTTAAATGTGCTACTATTCTGTAAGACTCATTCAAAGTTGATTCCACCCCCATTAAAGCTAACTCTCTCAGCAGGTCAACTCGAATACAATAAATACAAGATACTATGCCTAGAGATTTTCTACTCAAAGCATCAGCAACAACATTAGCTTTACCCGGATGGTGATGTATCGTGCAATCATAATCTTTTATTAGTTCCATCCACCTTCTTTGCCTCAAGTTCAAGTCTTTTTGTGTAAACAAGTATTTTAAGCTTTGATGGTCAGTAAAAAATTCACAACTAACACTATATAAGTAGTGTCTCCAGATTTTTAATGCAAAAACTACTGCAGACAACTTAAGATCGTGTGTAGGGTAGTTGCATTCATGTATCTTTAACTGTCGAGAAGTAAAATCAATTACCTTTTCATGTTGCATTAACACACAACCGAGTCCTTGATACGCGGCATCACTATAAATAACTAAACCTTCTGTACCCGTTGGGATAGTCAAACTGGAGCTGATGTCAACTTACCCTTTCATTTTTCAAAGCTTTTATCACAATCGCCACTCCGGACAAACTTGTTCTCCTTTCTGGTAAGCTTAGTCAATGGCAATGCAATAGAAAAAAACCCCGGTATAAATTTCCTGTAATAGCCCGCCAATCCCAAAAAGCTACGTACTTCTGTCACACTAGTTGGTCTTTCCCAATTCATTACTGCTTCTACCTTCTTGGGATCCACACAAATACCATCAACAGAAATAACATGCCCCAAAAATACTACCCTGTCTAGCCGAAATTCACATTTAGAAAATTTAGCATACAACTGCTTCTCTCGCAAGGTATGTAAAATAATACGCAGGTGGTGTTTGTGCTCATCCCTACTACGAGAATATATCAAAATATCATCAATGAAGACAATAATAAAAGAATCCACGTATGGGTGAAATATACGGTTCATCAAATCCATGAATATGGCAGGTGCATTTGTTAACCCAAATGGCATGACAAGAAATTCATAATGTCCATACCTGGAACGGAAAGAAGTTTTAGAAATGTCACAATCTCTTACTTTCAATTGATGATATCTGGATCTGAGATCGATCTTGGAAAACACTTTGGCTCCTTGAAACTGATAGAACAAGTCATCAATGCGGGGTAGTGGGTATTTGTTACGGATAGTCATCTTATTCAATTGACGATAATCGATGCACAGCCTCATGGTTCCATCTTTCTTCTTCACAAAAAATAATGGGGCTCCCCATGGTGATACACTAGGCCTTATAAAACCACGATCTAACAAATCTTGCAACTATATCTTTAGCTCTTTTAATTCTGCAGGTGCCATACGATATGGTGCAATAGATATTGGTGCAGTTCTTGGTACCAACTCAATAAAAAATTCCACCTCATGGTCTGGTGCTAACCCTGGGAGTTCTTCTGGGAAGACATCTGCAAACTCATTAACTACTGGTATATCTAATAGTTTTCCAGCCTCTTGTCGTGTGTCCACCACATGAGCAAGATAACCCTCACATCCTTTCCTCAGCAGTACATAACATTTTGTAGCAGAGATCAAACATGTTAGAGTGACATTTCGTACCCCAATAAATTAAAATTCAGGTTCACCCGGTAATCGAAACACTACCTCCTTTTTAAAGCAATCCAAACATACATGATATGAGGCTAACCAATCCATACCCAGTATTACATCAAAGTCGCGCATATCGAGAGGTAATAAGTCAACTAGTAATTCTTTTTCACCCACTCGCACCACACACTCCCTATATACCCTCTCAATAAAAACCAACCCCCCCACTGGAGTAACAATAGCTAAACCAGAATCTAATGATGATAATGGTTTATTAAGATGCAACAGATAAAGTAAAGACACAAAAGAATGTGTAGAACCGGGATCTATCAACACATAAGCATCTTTATCACCAATAGGAAGTGTACCTGTCACTACGTTAGGCATATCTTGTGCATCTTGTTGCGTCAGTGAAAACACTCTGCCTTGGCCTTGGTTTTGAGACACGCCTCCTCTACCTCCCCTGTGTACTTTCGGTGTAGAAATCCTATCTCCTACTGTCACAATCCCAACTGAAGTTGTAGCTCCCATCGCTGGATAATTCTTTTGTAAGTGCCCCGGTTGATGACAATGGAAACATAAAGGTGTCGTCTCAGCTATTGTACACTCTCGAAACATGTGCCCTTGACCACCACATCTATAACAAAATATGGCCCTCGGTCCCATCACAGATGCATTTTCTAACTGATTCATCCCAGTCCTTCCACCTCGAGTTTGAAATCTTCCACGTGCATTGCTATTATTTTTAAATTCTTGGCCCTTAGGTACTCCTCGTGCTACACTCTGAGTTGAGGTTCCCGCCTCCCATCCATACGATCTTATACCATAATGTCTAGCTTTCTTCAAGTGTTCAACTTGCATTTCTTTTATTGACTTTTCTGACACCATGGCCCTATCCACTAAGTCCACATAATCCGTGATGTTCATATTAGCAACCATGCTTTTTATATCTACACTCAGCCCGGTTTGAAACCGATCACATTTACTTTCTTCTGTCCTCACCAAGTCAGGTGCAAATCTAGATAAGGATATAAATAAAGCTTCATACTTTGCCACTGTTCGATTCCCCTGTTTCAACGTGATAAATTCTTCCTCTTTCTCTTTCCTATAAAGCCTTGGGAAATATTTTTTAAAGAACCACTTCACAAACCTCTCCCATGTAATTTGTGGAGGATTTATTGGCACCACTCCCCCCCATTGTAGTAAGTAACCTTTTTGTTGGATCCCACCATAACTTTGCATCATCCTCTAACATAAAGGTTGATAATAAAACCTTTTGTTCATCCCGCACTTCCATCACCTTAAATATTGTTTCCATCTTTCTAATCCACCCCTCTGCCACTAACGGATCCGTAGTCCCAGTAAATGCTGGCGGATTTAACTTCATGAACCTCTCATGCAATTTTTCCCTATCCCCACCATGTTCTCCACCTTTTGCTTGTTTCATAATTTGTTCCACAGCACGTAATATTCTTCCCACGCCATCAATAGGTTGTTGTTGCGCCTCTAGTTCCTCCACTTGAATATTTCCATGTTCTTGCTGACTATTAGGAACATTAGATGCCTCACCCTCTCCTCCATCATGCGGCTCATGTGGATCCATCATTCACTGCAATATAGTTCACTTAAACAAAATACAATAGCAGCAGTTTAATATTAACATTGTTAGTTAAAATCCAGGTGCATAACAAACTCACTTTCTGGTGTCAACTGCCAATCTAGACCCTCACACCCTATCCAGAACCTAATAACCACGCTCTGATACCAAGTTTTCATGCCCCGACTTAATTAAGTTAAACTCATCCTTGTTAATTAGCGATAAATTTCCCTAAATAATAAATAATGCTTTAATTTAAATCTCTAAGGAAAAATAACATGAGATTTTTTTTTCAAAGGTATGTGTAGATGAAAACATAACTACATTTACATGTCACCTATAAGTACTACACAACTTTACATAACCAAGATCTTTAGTTTAATATTTACACAACAAGATTCTTGATATTCAAACCATACTAGATATCTGTCACTCCCCCATTTTAAGGTCCTAACTTGGCAGTGAACTCCAAATGATAGGCATACCTGAAACATAACATTATAGGAGTGTAAGCAATATAAGCTTAGTGAATGACCATATACCACACCTATAACCAAATTGAATAACCATTTTTATTTTGTTCTAATGCTATAACCCAACAGGAATTGTGAAACTCTCGCAAGCGTGGACCGCCACAGTCCAATTAATCCACCACAGTTATTGGGGACCACTACATCCCTTTATTAGGTACGAGTACACAAACCTTTAAGTTGGATTAACAGGACCGCCACATCCTGTAGGACCCACCACATTCCTTTACATTAAATAACAACACTTAACATTTCAATCATATACATATGTTTCCTAAATACAACATCACTCCCATAAGCATTTTAACACATGTATTGAACTACACATTTCCAAATGAACATATAATCATCTATATTTCATAGGAAAGGTACTCACCTTGGATTTCGTGCTAAGATTAATACCAAACTACTTCCTTGGTATGGTAGTATTAGCTGCTTCCCCACCTAACAAGTCAACGCCATGAGTATCTGAATACACCAATTAACATTAAGCCTAGTAATACATCACATCATTTGGTCAATCAGAAATAACTAAGGAGGAAATAAATATGATACTTCATATTTCTATAACACCCAAGTAATTAGGGTTCTAACACAATTTACGAAATTAAATTACCAATTCGCTAGACAAAGTTATGCCCATTTTATTACAACCTTTTCCAAATCGTTTCTCAAGAAAAACAACAACACAACTTCAACTTCCTGGAATTTTCATAATTTTTATACAAAATAACTTTGCATGATATTCCACCCAATATCAGTAAACACATTTAATAATATAAAATTAATTTTTCATAATTTTTAGGGATCATTTTCTATGTCGATCAAAATGTCAAACACTTGGTATGCATTGTTGCTCCTTTAGGAAAGATTTTAAACCAAAACTTCAAACTATCGCCAAAGGTTCATTACTTGATATTTTTATACAATTTTTGGATATGTTATACATGTATGAGTATATTTTACTCTCCAACTAGAATCACTCAATTCCAATAAGTATTTCATGATTTATGCCATTTTTAGCATAACTAGGTTTAAAATAGAACATTAAGGCATAACTTAATGTTTTTAAGCATACATAACCTTGACCTTGGGTATAATTCATGGAAACATATAATAAACATGTTTTAGCAGAAATATACATCATAATAATTAATTTTATAAATCAAAATGCTTAACAAAAAGATGATGTAAATTTAGGACTTTAAAGTATGCATTTACGATCCTAGCTCCAGCTCTAACTTATGTTCTTAACCCATCCTTGTTCCAACACAATTCAGCAATATGGGTATCACTAAAATATATATCCAAATCAAAATTAAAAACATTCCAAGTATAGAACTCATTCATGTGACCAACTTTCATAAAGATGTAATTACCTTACGAGGATTCCTTGATTTATAGAAATTTTCCAAAGATTTCTTCCTTAACTTTCTTCTCTCTCTCTCTCTTTAGGCAAAACTTGTTAATTCTTATGAGGAAGAATACATACCTCTCATTTATAATAATAAATACGTTGTATAGTGTTCCAATAGCAATAGGGGTAGTTGTAACACGTGATTGGTTGGATGAAAGATCGAATTAGACAATTCCATTAATGACACATTTGTCCCACCTTGGTAAAATTACCATTGATCACTATCACGGGCCCTGATTTACTCCATCTTTGTATCTATGAGTAGATAACTTAAACATCTACAACTTTCATATTTTTTGGTTTCCCAAAATCATAAAATTAATGCGCCTAATTTGGGTTGGAACAGGAAAGTAGCAATTTATCGAAAATCTCAAAACTTTCACATTTGGCGACAAAACATTGCCAATTTCGTATCAACACCATAATTTACTTCTATAAACATAATCATGCATTACAAAAATAATTTATGATGCATTTATCCACATAACTAATCATATGTTCTAAACATGGTATCCCCGATCATAAGCTCAATTAGCACCTAATGTAAACAACACATATATCACATGAGCATGCATCCCTTAAACATGATAGTTAAAATGTTTAACACACATAACCAATTTATAACTTATAACTCCTAAGTTATAATTAATCACGTGATTAACATTCCTAATCATGTTTTAGGGCTTTACATTTACCATCTTTCGGAGTCCCCTTGGTTCGTTCCTCCTATTCACCCTTAATATCCCATAAGATTTTTCCCTGAGTCTGTGGGTGAGAATTCATGGATTCAATGGATTGACTTTTATATTAGTCCGCCACACACAAATTTAAGTTTTACCAAATTTGATCTTTGCTTAAATTAGGCGCGCAAACAAAGATGTAGCCCAAATTTTAAGCAAAAAACCATGCATGCAGATTACACATAGATGTGATGAAAAATACCTTAATAAGGGAAAACCCTATATTTATCACTACAAAATAATTGACAGAGAGTCGATTTAGAAACTACTTAGACTGACTAAATATGACAGGCAAAGTCTTAATTTTTTTTTATAGAAAATGACCCAATCCAGAGTCGTCCACAAGATGTAGTCTTCCCTCAGCCTCCACTGCTCATACTCGGTTTCACAATTCAGAAGTAGATATTTCTCCCTACAAAGGTTTTTGAACTTAGAAATCTTCTTCTTGATTTGGTAAAGTGATCTTTATGATTCCAAAGGGTTTGGAATGATTATAGAAGTGTTTGATCACAAATAGAACTCAAAAAGGGTTGAAAAATATTTCAAAAAGAGTTCTTAAAGTCTCAAATCCCTTCCTTTCTTTTATAAGGAAGTTTGTTACAAAGAGATAATTATCAGGGATTTGGATCAGATTTATTTTAAAAAATAATTTCTGGCGCGGTCGTTCTAATGACAGGTACCCATTTTGAATGACACACTTGTTTTTGTTCAAACAGGTATCTAATGAGACTCTAGAAAATTTTAAAAAGTACCTCTTCAATATAAAGAGAGTCACGTTCGAATGACCCTACTATTCATGTTCGAACGATATAGCTAACTTGTTCTAATGAAGCAGCGAGTTTTCCAAAAAAATTATTTAAAAATATTTTAAAACCATTTTGAAAAACAACCTCTTTTAAAATTCTAAACCCCTAAAACAATAAAATAACTCTTTACCAAATGAATTCATAACTTCTTCTAAGGTTGTTGAGATGTGTGATTCTTCAATCTTCCAAATGTCTTCAACTTTGTCTTGGAATCCGAAAATGTTGTGTTGGTGCAGTGTCTGTATAACTGGATAAGCCAAAATAAAAAATAAAAAATAAAATTGAGTAATTATTAATCTTTCTCTTACAGTGGGCAACAACCTTTTTTTATTTGTTCAGCTTATTTCTTAGCGTCTCATTCAGTTTTTCCTCCGTGGGCTCATTCTCTAGAAAGTCGTTCCATTAGTGAGTGGGAATTTGAATATTTTGGGGGACTTTGTCTTTCATCCCTAATATATCAAAACTTGTTGCCTCCTTAGGGAAAAACTTGTTTTGAAGGTTATATTGATAGGTTTTCAAAGCATTAGCTACCTTGGTAAAAACCTTTGACTTCAAACAGGTTGAGAGTGAAAATGTCTTATCCAGTTGCTCCAAAATGTCATCCTTTAAAGCATAATCAACCTTATTCCAGTTTTCTGCACTCTCGACGTCCACAGTCATCTTTCTCAGAGACAGACAACGACTTTTATCACCGGTTGGATTATGCCTCCAATGGAAAAACCAATGCGGTTCTAGGGGTTGGCTTGGGATCCCTCGACAACAGAAGTTGGTGGTGTTGGATTAGTAATTGTTTCTTGAGTTTGAAGACTTGGAGATGGAGTAGATTGAATCTCCTTTGGAGTAGAGTATTGCTATCTTGGAGGAGTTGTGAATTAATCTTGGGGTGTAGGAGAGCGCCCATTTGGCGGTGTTATGATATTTTGTTGATTATTATCGTTTTTGTTCAATATTTCATATAATTAAAAAAATTAGCGTCGTAGGTAAGAAACTTCGGTTTATGACTCTCTCTCTCCCTCTCTCCATATATATATATATATATATATATATATATATATATATATATATATATATATATATATATATATATATATATATGTGTGTGTGTGTGTGTGTGTGTGTGTGTGTGTGTGTGTATAACTTTTTGACAACTTATAAAACATACTCGATGTGTCTCATTTCCATCCAATCACTATTACTTTTTAAAAATCAATGAAATTTTGAACATGGCCAAGTAGGTGAAAGCGTGTATGTGATTAACGTATAAAGGTCCGTGACATTAAATCAAAATCCTTTCTTCTTCAACTTATTTGCAAGATCATTTTTAATATGCATGTGTCGCGAGACGTCGCAATCTGGGTGAATGCTCTCTTAGTAGAATTGTATCCACAAAGGATGAATATTTTTTTCAGCCTTTTCTAACTCTGTCACCAACATCAGTGCCTTGTCAGGATTATGCATGACAAATATATTTTCTATTGCCTTATCCCAACATTTTGGCAATCAAAATATAATACAATTGAAAAGGTATTCTTGCGAGATATGAACTCCACGATTTGTTAGGTAATTAAATTGTTCAATTTTCCTATTACCATACTTGTAAATCAGAGCTCCCTCTACATGGAGCCCATTAATGAAAGATATTTTAGTGCGGTCAAATTGCACCCTGTCGTACTCTTGTTTCCAGTAATTACTATCGTAACTCATTTTTCTTGAGAAAATATATGTAGAAGGGGGTGAAGACACAACAAATGACTATTATAAACATCTAGTTGTTATGTCCTTAAGACAAATAATTAGCTAAAGGTTTATTATAAAAAATAATAATAAAGTGAACGTTTTAATTATCCAACATTCGTAATAAACCATCAATCCAACAATTTAAAACAAGATTATCCCGTATTCCTTCTAAATTATCTACTTGATTGATTTCCAAGAACATAATTATAGAACATGAATTTACATATACAATTCTACATCAAGAGTTTCATATAATTTGATATAATTTCATTTTTTGAATATTTATTCAACAACCAATATATGTCGATTTCGAAAGAATGTGTATTCACATAAATTAACACACACTGGTTGAAATATGACCAATATCATTTTTTGAATATTCATACCAATATATGTCGATTTCGAAAGAATGTGAATTCATGTAAATTCAACAACCAATATTATTTTTTAAATAACAATACAACAACTAATATATAAGAATCACAATACGATAATACATTGATTAAACATGAATTCCTACACACACACACACACACACACACTGAAAATAATATAATTTTTAAGTAAGATGAAAGGAGTATCCTGTGGAAAGAAAGAAGCCGTCAAAAAATGAAAGGAGAGAGAGAGAGAGGCCGCCGAAGATTAGAGAGAGAGAAGTAGCCGATAGATAGATAGATAGATAGATAGAGAGAGAGAGAGAGAGAGAGAGAGAGAGAGAGAGTTTTGATTTTTGTAACAAGGGTGATATAATATGTAGGGTTCTGATTTTATTTATACCTTAATTGGGGTCACGATCCAAACTTGTGACCGTCTATGTGACCCTTTAATGAGTTAAACCTGGACACGATTTTTGACCGTGACTCCATAGGTGACCAATGGTAAGCTCGAAAGTTGGTAACAGTTGCAGACCATGACCATTTTGAAATAGGTTTGGGGGTCATGGTTCCTGGAAGTGACTAATGTTCACTGGTAATTATCACTAGTAGGTCACGATTTTGGATCATGACCACCTTTGTGACCAAAATGGAAGGTATGTTGGTGCCAAAATACCTTGGTCAGTGGGGGTCACGGGTATAGATCGTGACCACTAATGTCACTAAATGTGCGTAATAATTGGTGCCATCATGGGTCACGAGTGGGTCATGGTTGTGGATCGTGAAACCTTTGGTAACGAATCCGGACCGTGACCAGCCCCTTAATTATGTTACCCTAAACCCTAGTCACATATGTTGTCACCGTCAATAACTAGGGGTCATGGTTGAAACCCGTGTCCCACTGGTCATGATTTGAAATCGTGGCCCATTGACCGTGACCATTTTTAATTTTTGGTGTAGTGCTTGTTAGTATAAGAAGAATGATAGATACATGGTGGTATTTATAAGTACAATTTGTGGATTTCCTAATCGAGAACGAGGTGAGAGTATTTTCTTATATAGGAGTGTGGTTATCCCTGTATTAGATATAAATTACCTCGAAGAAGCCAAGAGCATTGATATAATAAATCTTTATCTAAATCGATTTTAAAGGATGTTAGGGTTATCCTAAGTCAATTATATTAATGTTGTATACGCATGATTGACAATAGGATTCCATGAAAAGAGTTTCTTTTTATGTATGGAATCATTATGTATAAAAATCAACATATTAGGACACTTGATTAGATGGAAGGAATGAGGAATATACCTAATGCTTTGGCGGTGGGCAACATTATGCATGTTATATTGTGTACTAGACAAAAATATGTTATGCCTTCGACATGGTGAACAAATTTGAGTCTAATAGTATTGTACCTTTTAGCATAAAGACTAAGTTTTTCACTCAAATATGTATAAAAAGTTTTCTACCTCAAAATATGTGTTTACCAAAGGAGGTTGAGTTATAAGTTGTAGGAGTGGGAAGGAATCTTGGATTGCTGACTCCACTAGGGAGGACAAAGTTATTGTTAATTAGGAGACAACTAAATAAACTATATGTCTCAGTTACTTCTTAAGTAACTTGGGTGAGGTTCCTTCAAGTGCAATCATCTATTGCACTTTTCAGTGTATATAGCGGTGCGATTGCAAATTCGAGATAATCAGTAACTCATTAAGGGTTTAAACACATTTAGTGTAGGTTTCATCTATTTTGAGAAATAGAACAAGATGGTGGTAACTTTATCAAAAGGTTGTATCGAATTACATTATATTAATCCTTTTATCGATAGACAACAAACTTTCGTGTAGATGAGTTGGGAGCTGGATACATGGCTTTAAGACTATGTGGGACATTTTAGGGGTTTTATTCTTAAAATCATGTATAACGGTTTCCTTTTAAGTAAGGGTGTGTCAAGAAGAATCATGGTTACGAGAATTCCTTATATTTAGTTTAAATATACTATAGACACGCCAGTCAATAAATCTCAGTGGTAATTATGGTGAGTTAGATTTGGGTTGATCACTAGGAGATCATAATTTCAGTTATATCAGTACTGAAATATTCACAACATAGATAGAAAGTTTACATCCTATCGAAACGGTTCTGACTAGTAGTTTGTCTCAAAGTACGAAAACCTCTATGATGGTTTGAAAACTTGTATAATAGTTCAATAGAGGATTATGAGCGGTACATCCAATAAATATATTGACTAGGCCCCCTGAGATTTGAGCCTAAGGGTTGTCTTGATTAGACTCATGAAATCTCACACCATTTACAAAAGGTGAATAGATTCTTAATCCCATGAAATATGAGGATTGGAATGCTTGTGCAAATGTTACTTTGATTGCTATGGGTGAGATCTGATTTATATTGGGTGAAATGATCCCTGCATATTGGGAAACAGTTGTGTGAGTAGGTCTGAGATCATAATTCATAGGAATCCACGTCACCGTAGATTATGATACTCCCTTGATAGACTTATATGTTTTGTTTCCACCAAGTAAAACTCGGTCGGTGGATTATTTTACATTCTTGGTGGACTAAAGAATAAGTTAAGTATGAGAATCAAGGAAATTGATTAGTTGTTGGTTAAAGTCGATTAACGATAAATTGATTTGACCAAACGAGTATCAGACATTTGACTTGGGTAATCATATTACGTACCATAATTAACTTTACAAATAAGGCCTCATTATACCCGAGTGAATTCTGGGATAATTAAATTGGAGTGAAATTATGATTATTTAATGGAGTTAATTCACGATAAAATAAAGAAAGAAAATAATTACGACAATTTTAATTAGGATTTTTTAGTATTTGTTTGGAACTAATTTCAAAATAATACAGTAATTATAATTGGGATTTCCATATAGTCATGTCAATATTCTCAAGAAATCTAGTTTGGATCAAGTCCACCTTTTGTACTTGTATATAAAGGCATGGGAAGGGGGTTTAATCATAAATATGCAGCATTGGGGTTGTAGAGGGATGAGAGAAAACACTATTCACTTTTTTAGTGAAGAGGGATCGGAAGAGACCATTATATCTCTAGTTTTAGCAAGGATTTTCATCTCAAAATGTGTCCACCCACCCACCTACATGACTTTGGGGAGGATCATACACTCGAAGATCATAGACATAAGATTTAATAAATATTTTTTGGATGCCTTGAAGGGAAACATGGATTTCATCATCATCTACCTTTGTCTCGTCATACGAATCACAATAAGATTCCCAATGGTATGGATTCTTGAAACCCTAGGTTTAATTTTTAACCTAATTCTTATTTTCTTTTCAATGCATGATTAATCAAAGATCTTTAGGGCTGAAATTTTTTCACACTTAAATGTCATTCCCAAGTTATTTTTTTCAATAATGATATGATGATATCGTTGTTTACACCTTTACCGTCATACAAATAGGTGTTGTTGTTGTATAAACACTCACGGGAGGAACATCAATTCCTTTTAAATTATTTAATTTTTCAAATTCCTCAACTCATAAATGACGCATGTTATTACTATGAGTCTATCGACCCGAATTCGAGTCATCATTACTAAAAGTGGCTTGATAAACATGTCTGACACTTTACCGATGACATAAAAATTTTCATGGAACTTAAATGGAATAAACCTAAGGATATTATCGATGACGTGAAGGAGCACAATTCACCTTAATGTCCAAATTCTGGATGAAGATGTAGTTTAGGTTTGTGTCTTTTTTATTGAAGATTGTCTACACAACTGGATTCTACGCCATCGACACAACGAATTCAACCCGACATAAATATTCATCATGCCAAAGTTCAATCCACACAATATGGTAGTACACGTGGGAAAAAATATTTTTTGAAATATAAAAATCAATTTTACTTTGGTGAATTTTTGAAAGAATTTTGAAAATATTTTTTGGAACAATTTAAAACATTTTTATAAGTATTTGTTGGAATCCTAACCAGTGACTCTCTCGCAGGTCATTGTGGCGCAACCATGGGTTTCCAGCGTGTCATAGCGAATTGCTCCAGTTTGGATTGATTAATTTTCATTAAATATTCATTTAAGACTTTTTAAGATACACAAATCTTATAACTTATCTTGTAAATCCTATTTAAAGACTAATTTGTGATTATATTATCCAAGACCTTTTTTGAGTTTTATGAAGAACTTTTGTGCGCCAACCCACCCCTAAAATCTCCCAGCCCCCTATTTGGTATTTTGTTATTTTTTTTTTCATGTTTTAGAAAATATTTTGATTATTAAATCACATATTTTAATGGTGTTTTATAAAACATAATTTCGCACAAATAAAAATACAAATCTGTGGAGGTTTGACTTTGGTTGCGATAAAAGCTTATTGAGGTTCGAGATCGATGAGATGATTTACTTGGGCCGTGATCCAAGACACGTTGAGGTGGACATTCGATTAGACACATCTGTGTCATAGATTGATGGATATAGAGGCCCAAGGGTAGTGGATGTCAGGTCAAAGCCGTGATGGAAACTGAAAGAACTAGTACTGTATAGGTTGAAGGTTCCGAATGATGATGCTTTGTTATTGCGGTCAAAATCAAGGGTTGTAAGTCGTGTTTTTCCTTTTGTAATCCCTAAAATTTTTGTACTAGGGAACTTGTGTTTAGGGTGGGTACCTGTGTTTTTTCCTAAGAGTTTTTTCATGTTAAATGAATGTGTCCCTATTTATGTGATTGAATTTATTTTCCGCCATTGTTAATTTCAATAACGTCATATGAAATTTGGACCTAATTAATTAATTTAAAAATTATAAAATTGACTTAATTAATTTGATTTGGAAAAAATTAAACTGACTATTTAATTTGCACCATCTTTATTTTATTTTAATTATTTTGAATTTGAATTGATAAATTTACCTTAGATAAATTTTTAATCAATATCAAAATTAGAAACATATAGAGACCCGTACGTTTTGGTGATTAATTTGTTTTGTTGATCCATATAGAGACCCGTACATTTTTCGTGAGGATATCCTCTTTGATCACTTTTCTCAAAGCAAGAACCGAATTAACTATGTCATTTAGTTGATCATATAATACGTCAAAGGTTTCGTTCTCCTTCATGGTAAGCAGTTTGTATTTAGGGGTGAGACATTGAAGCTTACCGTGATTCATAGTGAAGGTTATTTCATAGGTTTGTTTCAAAACTTCCCATCACTTATTTAAAGTAGTGCACGTCAAAATCGACCAAAACTCACTAACGGTGACAAAAATAAAGATTGTGTTTGCTCTAATGTTTTTCTCATACCAACTAGATCTTATTTTGGGGACTGCGATATTATCAACGTCAGTAACTGGTTGGTTCTGAACCGTAAAAAAACTATTCCATATTTTATTATCTAATAACATTATATGTGACATCATACAAACCTTCCAATAGGTTTATTTGCTACCATCAAAAGATGGATGCCTAAGAGACATACCACCATCTATCTTGCTCAAAGTATCTACTCTAGGGGTTTTACAATAAAATGGATAAAACCCCCTATAATACTAGTTGAGAGCGAGATCCCTCGAAGGTAACTACCAAATTAAATGTTGATTAACAATTTAAAAGATAACTTCCTTTGTAAATCAACAAGAGAATAAAGAAACCAAAAATTGTATGTGAAAAAATATTTTATCAAGATTATAAACTTATCAATTTTATATTCTTATATATACAAGTGCTTCTAATAATGAAGATAAAATAAATCACACAAAACTAGATGTATGAGAAAAACCTATTAATGGGGAAAAACTTCAGGCCAAAATGAACCAAAAATGTACTATGGCAGAGACTTACACAAATATCGAGAAATGACTTACAAACACACAACGGATTAACTGTTATCAACCTTTTCACACCATATTATCCTATTAGGGTGCCAATAGATGGATTATGCTACACAATCATGATCGATTTTGGTCTCGACTAATGTTTTCAAATCTTATGCTAAATAAATCGTTTTCGAAATGGAAGATAAATTTTGTTTCAAGGCAATAGAACCACTGAGTAATCATTAACTATAATCTAAGATGTGGGAGGATATATTATTATTGAAAATGATGTAGTGAAAGGTTTGATTGATCTATAAAATCACAAAATATTTTTCAACTTTTAAAAGTAGGACATATTTAAGGAAAAAACTCTTTTAGAAAATAATATGTCAATACAGTATTTAATATGAAAGTCTAGATTTATTTAATAAAAAATGAACCAAAATAAACTTGAAGAAACCAATGAAAAGATAAAATAATGTTTCTTTTAAACGATAAGGTGTTTTCTCTCTAAAACATTATCTTATCATCTGATTTTGAAGTAATGGAGAAACTTTTGATTATATACAAAAGTTTATTCAGACAAATGGCATATACTCAAGTGCTAGAAAATTCACAAGTCAAGAAAATAAAATTTTGTCTGTCTTACCGTGATTTTGTCATCACACAACTACCAAAGAATTATTTTGGAAAGCTATTTTCAAAAGTAAAAAAAATCCTTTAGACTCGCAAAATTTTTTTTGCTAGAAAATGGTCATCACAAAGACACAACGTCTCGTCATAAGAATTTATTTTACGGGGTCTTAAAATGATAATGAATACCACGAGACTTTTCACGGACGCAAAGTCCTTAGATAAGATGAGAAATCAATGACCATGGTCATGGATAGAGCCAAAGTTCTCCAGTTTTGAAGAATTTAAGAATCATTATTTTCTTGTCCAATCTATGACCAATCAAATTCTAAATGCAAAGGATACATTTCAAACATAAGTTCTATATAGGAAGAATATATAAAATCATGTAGTTGGAAAATCTCAAAAAACATAAGGTTAAATTAAAAAAAAAAAGTCAATTTAAGAAAATATTTAACAATGGGGATGAATCTTAGTCCTCTAATCAATATATCTTTATCCTAAGTAATTAACTCGAGGAAATGCCATGAATGATTCACCATGAATTTGATTAATATTTCTCAAACCTCTTGGACTATATTAAAAGTGTATTTTGTAAAAGGAATAGGACAATTCAAATTACGTGGGGCATGTGAGTATACATATACTCTTACACACTCCATGATATATATTCATATAACAAAATGGATTATTTGCTCACTTTTTCTTTTTAATTGGGACTGTGTTATGTGCTTCATGAGACATTTTCAATTTTCTCCTAAATCTTATTAACATTGAGAGAAAAATTTCTTTGAGATTAAATGCTCAAATTTAGTTGCATGTTACATCATTTTACGCATTATTATGATGCCACTTTATGAGAAATGATAAAGTTTTATATTCATTTACAAAATAATTAATTCTTCAAACATGGGAACGTGTGATGATACCTTTGAAAATTGAAAATAGTGTACCATCTTTATTTTGGAGTGAAATCGGACACTTGAAAAATAACTTGCACAAATGCAATATCTCAAAGATTTCTATCAATGTAAAATTGGAAAACACCAAGGATATTGGATTAAATGTTTTAACCGAATATTAGTTGTTTAAAAGG
This sequence comes from Sambucus nigra, assembly GCA_949130495.1. NCBI lineage: Eukaryota > Viridiplantae > Streptophyta > Magnoliopsida > Dipsacales > Adoxaceae > Sambucus > Sambucus nigra. The sequence goes on from OX422215.1 coordinate 617,374,257, forward strand.
TAAAGGTGTGGGTTGAAATGCTTTTAAAAAAGCCTTGGATATTTCTCTTGAGTTAAAAACTTGAATCTTTTATTCTATGATTTGTAATTCTTTATTAAAATTCTGCTTTGACCTTTATTTTAATAGTGATTATTTTTTATTTTGAACTAATGAGATATGATCTTATGTTCTTGGTTAATAATATCATCATGTTATTAGTCTTTTGTTAAATAAAAAAAATATATTGTTCTCGGATTCAACAATCACACAAGCTAACCAAAATAATATGATTATGGGAGAACTATATGTCACACACACATAAGAAGACATTATGCTTATGGTTTGGCAATGTGCCTATGTCCACGGGGTGTTCTCCATTTTGTTTGATTCAAAGTTATGGGAGGGGATAACTCTAATCTTCTCGGACTCTTTTATGGTGAACATGATAAACTAATATGCGTTATATTATCCTTGATATAATTGATTGTAGTTTATGTTGTGTATCCATTTTTATGATTGGGCTCCACAATACTCCACATATGCTTATATGCTCATCCCCACAATTGTCCCCAAAGCTCTGCTAATGTTAAAGTCGTGAAGGTTTGTCCTAAGGTTGGGTCGTACACTGTTAATTTGTCAGTTAATGAAAATATGTTTTTACCATTATGATTGGATGGAATGATAAAATTGTAACGTTTCTCCATAAAAGATCTTTGACTCGTTGGAGAGTAACCTCAAATAGGGAATCATGCATTTAATGACCTACAAAACTATGTCATCATATCCTTAGCACCAAAAACCTATTTCTTAGTAATTTTGACCCCTAATTTCAAAATCCTCATTTCTAGGACTTGAATCTTTAGTTAAATCATTATTATATATCTCTATGTAAGTCAACTTTTTATTTACCCACTTTGCATATTTTTTCCTGAAAACTATCTTGCTTTTGTTCCTATTTTTGTTGTAACTATGGTGTATGTAATCAACTAAGACACCATTAGATACTTTAGAATGTGGTATATCCTAGATTGGGTTATCGTTTAGTTAACTTTTATATCCTTGAGAGTTTGTGCGAGTGTTTTAACTCAAAATTAACCTAGAGGGGGGTGAAAAAGTTTCTCAATTAACTAGCCTAATTTAGCCAATTTTAAACATCTCTTTAATTATAGAAAATCCAGTTAAACATACAAATATGTGAGATGATGAGAGGCATGTAGGTCTACAATTTAAACCAGGTAGTTAGGAAATCTAAGTCAATTGTGACTAAATTGATTTAGATTCAATTCTTATATTCAATTTCAATGAATATACATATATCCAACCTAATATAAGTGATGAGCATGTTAGAAATGTGATGATCAAAGTAAATCACTCAATCAAACCACTAGACAAATTTATGATGACCCCCTCCCCCCCCCCCCACACACATATGAGTAAAAACGTCGATGCATCCCAATCTTTAATTTAACTTAAAAATATTTTATACAATGCAACAATATAGTTCTATTTTGTTCCCTAACAAGAAGATATTTGATGAACATTGAACGTTCCCCCATTGACAATGAGCGATCCATTTTAAGACCCATCTGACGAATGAGGAAGCCACATAATCCTCTTTAGAATCTCATCATGATTGCATTCCCCAATATCTCAAATACCTCTTTTAGATTTGAGTTTTGATCGTTAATTCTAATGTGGATCAAGTAGATTAAATCTAGACCATAAGTTGATACTATCACAAAACACTTTTAATCCCTCACAAAAAGTAAATCAAATATAGATCTAGATTTTCTCTCAAATGTGAAAACAAGAAGTTCTTTTTTAAAAAGAAACATTTGATGTGCACTCAACCTCGAAAATACTCTTAGTCTAGGAGAAGTAATACGGAATTCAAATATTTTGGAATGGAGAGAAAATGCTCTATTTATATAAAAAAAATTACAAATATGGTTGCGTCGTGCACACGGCTAAAAATAGGTCCATGTGTATAGTTTCTGGCAGTGAGAAAGGTCACACAAAAAATAAGCAACAGTGTACATGGTTAAGAAAAACACTCGTGCCTATGGTTTTACTAAGTGGCCTAAATCCTTGCACGTTATGCGTATGGTTCCAAATAAAAGTTGTGCAAATAGTTTAGAGTAGAAAACTTGTTTCCTCCTAAACAAACTGCATTTTAGAAAATAGTCTTTTCCCTTAGGTTAAACATAACACATCTCAATATAAAGTCACTTTTTCAATTAAAAAACAACGTTTTATCAAGGTTGAGTTAAAAATGTATGTGTGTGCATAGCCTTATATGTTCAATAATATTCCGTGAAAAAGATAAATCTTCAATGAGCGCAAAAATAGAACTCCTTGAAGTAGAGGAGCCGTGTAAGATCTTCACTGTTCAAGGTTTACCGATTTATAATGAACAAGACTCTCTCTACCAAACGTTTATATAAAATTAAGAAATTTGTCTTGGTAATGCATGCCTTAAATGCTTTGACACATAATTAAGCCAACTATACTATATAATGAATATATACATTTTCAATATCTCCTTTGAATATTTCGTGAAAAAAACCCTAAACACCCAGAATAATTTACTATCACAAACAAGTATCACTCCACATTAGCCATATATTGTTAAAATATTTCTGCAATACACAAGAAAACCAATGGATCGATAGCAAATCCAAAGTTGGGTCTGGGCTGAACTGAGTTGCAACCACATGACGATACATAAACATCACGAACAACACCAAAAGACCATATAGGTTTGACATGCACAAAGAGCGATATCCCCATCTTGGTAATCCTTTGAATATATATATCTCCCCTCAAATCATATCAATGTCAATATTGACACCACAAGTGTGATGTAACTCCATATGAATCAAAAGTTTCTTCCCCTTTTTAGAAATTTTATCCATTAGATACATTCAAAGTATCCCGGTAATAACTCCTCCTATCTTATAAGTTTCTCCCCTTTTGACATGAAAAAAATTAAAGAGACGTATAAATGACATAAATAACAGGTATATAACATGGTAAGAAGAAAAGTCACAAAAGAAAGTAAAAACTAGCAAGATATAATCTACAAAGAATGTGATACAAATATGTGACTTTCATACAATCAAGAATATACCATAATATATCTAAGAAATATAATATCCTCACGTATATGTAAAATGAGATAAAAACCAATAGAGAAATAAGATGTATATATATCAATGATCAACAAAAGCTGTAATAGGAGTACACAATCCATGATTTATCTAAAAAAATGTATCAACGTACATACATGTACCCAAACACCACTACTTTCCTCTATACAAAATATAGCTTAGTATAAAAAAATCCTATATATCTTATAAAAAAGAGTTGTTAGAATGAGTAGCCTCGGTGTCCACATTGTCATCAAAGATTGAAAAGTTTACTCTATCGGCAAGAGTGACAGGAGAAGTTGTATAAGAAATATCTAGAGAGGTCGAATCATGACATGTGGGTGATGGAAAACCTTCAATTTATATAATATATCGTAGTGTATTGATCATCCGCATGATACGCTAATCGATCAAGATGGTGCAAAATGAGATCTTGTGTATATTGGATCAAAGCGGACCGTGTCTCCATATAAGATCTCTTAGATTGGTGTACTCTCGGACCCATCGAACAAGGAACATGGGATGATTTTGGTACTGGTGTTGATGGCGATGTTGCCGATGGTGTTGGAATGTTTTCCTTTGGATCAGTGGCAGGTGGTGCGGGTGGTCTCATACAGTCTGACCTCTAGAATAAGAGAAAGATGAGCTCGTGATTGCACTAAAGACGTGAGATAAAACATCTCCTATCACCCTTCGAACCCATATTGATTAGAGGTAATCGGTAAGAATGCGCCAGATTAACATTTCCTTATGAGAGGCATCATATGCACCTCGATGGATAATATATAATATCGGAGAAGGAAAAATATATCGTATGTTGCACATCCATAACTTACATGAACCATTACATATCAATAGGAAAATACAAACTTAAACATCATGGGAATATACAATAAGTCACGACGGAATGGACCAATGAGTAACGAATAATAAGATTGATCAACATGAACAAAGATTCTACCCACTAAGAAACAAGACAAATCATAAAGGGAAACACCTTCATTAGAAAATGGGACAATCTGAGGATCCTCATCTTGATTAAGTCGAAGATAAGATGAAAGGACATTCTTAGTATATATAAGATCAACACCTTGGACAAAAGAGGTTAGAGTCAGTGGTGGATTAGGCATTACCAATAGATTTGCCTAAAACTTAAAACCCATAGATGTGTTCATCATAAGACGCACCAAGCAGAGACTTGAATTTGATAGTTGTCGAATTCATGCAATGCAATATACACCCTTAGAGTGAACTCAAGATGTTCCAGATCCACATCTCGCTCGTTATGCATGGGGTGAATCAAAAAACCTATATATAATGATTTACCTTCCCGAGTAATCATAATAGAAGATGGATTGACAGTTCAATCAATGATTGAATTAAAAGCAACCTTCATACATCAAAATATAGATCGATTTTTTTATAAGTAAATGATGCATTGAAACAAACCCTCCTAAAAGGGGCGAAAACCCGTATACAAGAAGTATACTAAACAAAGAAACAAAAGGGCAAACCCCAACACAGACCAAACGAACCCCTAAATCTCCTCTAAAAACTTGAGGAAGAGAGACAACGACGAATCATTCATTTTCTTATACCAAGTAAGAAGAAGGCTCAGAAAACTATACCGAATTCGAGAAGGATAGAGATCGACCCCCTCGAAGCGTCTCTTGTTCCTCTCTTGCCAAATGCTCCAAAAAAAAATAGTGAGGGACCATCATCCAGACCTCCCTCAGACCAGACCAACCCCTAGGCCTCCTCCAAGCCTCCATCACCTCGCACACCGTAAGAGGCATAACCCAGACAATGTGGCATAAAGAGAACATCAACTCCCAAATACCCCTAGTCACCTGACAGTGAAGAAGGAGGTGATTAGCCGTATCCTCCTCCTCCTTACATAACCAACATCTACTGCCCATCCTCCTCCCTCTACTATAAAGACCCTCAATAATCAAGATGGCCTTCCTGGCAGCGGTCCACACAAAGAAACGAACCTTGGGAGGTGAATAACTCTTCCAAATGGCCTTCCATGGAAAGTGAGCACGCCCACGGCCCCTCAACACATTATAATGACTCTTAACCGAAAACACTCCATCCTAAGAGCACGACCACCTAAATCCATCGGCCCCCAAAGATGGAGCCGGTGCCACCCTCTGCCAAGCAAAAAACTCCTATGCCTCCTCCTGTTCCCAATCTCGGAGATCCCTCCTAAACTTTGGGTCCCACACTGAACGCTCCCCTATCCTCTGCCTATGATCCTCAACAAGCCCCTATTTATCTCCCCCAAGACGATAATCCTCGGGAAGGGGTCATCTAAAGATCCCCCCGCGCCCCATTTATCCTTCCTAAATCTGATATGATTCCCACTCCCGAGCTAGAAGGAAGTGAGCAATGAGAACCTCCCCCAACTGAGCGCAATATACCTCCACCACCCCACCCCATGAGCAGAGCGCCACATAATAGGACCCCAACCGTACGGACCCACCCCATGCCTAGCTACCACCACTTTCCTCCACAATCTGTCTCCTTCCCTATTAAAGCGCCACAACCACTTCCCCAGTAAAGCCTCATTGAAATGGGACAAGCTCCTCACCCCAACCCCACCCTCTCTCAGTGGCCTGCACACCTCCTCCCAGCTAACCAAGCAATACTTAAACGGATCATCATTTCCTCTCCACAGAAAATACCTCATCATCTTATCGAGCCTTTTACCAATGGACCCAGGTAAAGGAAGAACCGACATAAAATATGTGGGGAGGCTAGATAAAACACTTTTAATCAACATCAACCGACAGCCTTTGGACAGGTAGCTATGCTTCCAACCTGCTAGCCTACTCTGGACCCTTTCAAGGACCGAATCCGAGAATACTAGCAAGATGGCCCAAATTACCCACCTCACCAATGGCAATCATCTCACTCTTACTGACATTAATACGTAATCCCGACACAACCTCAAAACATACCAGCAACAACCGCACTGACCTCACCTCATCCACAAACGCCCCATAAAATAATATAGTGTCATCCGCAAATAGAAGGTGCGAGACCTCAACAGGATGAGGAACAGAACTCCCGATAAAAAAGCCTAAGAGAAGGCCACCCTCCACAGTACGACTCATCATCCAAGAGAACACCTGCATAACTAAGATAAAGAGAAAGGGGAACAACGAGTCACCCTTTCTAAGACCACGTGAACTCGAGAAGAACCCTTTAGGCACCCCACTAATAAGGACGGAGAAACTCACAGAGGAAATATGTCTCTTTATCCACCTGTACCACCGCTCCCCAAACCCCATCCTTCAGAGCAGATAAAGAAGGAACTCCTAGTTCACATGATCGTAAGCCTTCTCAATGTCAAGCTTGCATAGAATGCCAGATACCCCACCTCTCAACATGGACTCAATGAACTCATTCGCTACCAGCGCAGTATCAAGGATCTGCCGACCTCCTACAAATGCACTCTGAGCATCTGAAATAAAAGGATCAATCACTTTTCTAATAGGCCTGAAATCACGCACATCCATCGCCCCCCCCCCCCCCCCCAAAAAAAAAACTTAGGAACCAAATTAATAAACGTAGTGTTCAGACTCCTCAGAAAGTAACCCATGTCATAGAACTCGCTGAACACAACCATCACATCCACCTTGAGGACCTCCCAACAGTGATGAAAAAAATCCATAGTGAACCCGTCTGGGACTGGTGCCTTGTCACTGCACATCGACCTCAAAACCTGGACAACCTCCTCCTCTGTAAACATTCGTTCCAACTGAGACACATCGTCCCCTAAAGTGCTCACCACAGGAAGCCCATCCACCTTTGGTCGCCATGACTCCTCCTCCGTATACAAACCCTTATAAAATTGACTGATTTCCCTACGACCCTCCCTCTCCTACGTGAACTCCTCTCCTCCAAATACCACCTTCCCAATATGTTTAAAGCTATGATGGGGAGTTACCCTCTTTATGAAAAAAATTTGTGTTGTTGTCTCCTTCCATAAGCCAGAGTGCCCTAGACTTTTGCCTCCAACTCACCTCCTCCTGAATCAGACGCTTCCCCACCTCCCTCTTTTTCTCCACCCTCTCTACTCTTTCTTCCTCCGTCAAACCTCCCACCCCCTCTTTTTCATCAAGAGCCCTAATATCCTCCAGAGCCTCCTCAATCACTCCCCCCCCTAACATAACTAAACACCTCTCTGTTCCACCGAATGATATCCTCCTTGAGGTGAAACAATTTAGATGCCAGTCTGAAGCTCGCATTCCCCTCCACCTCATACCCCTGCCACCACTCCTGCACCCTCCTCAAAAAGTCTTCCTACTTTAACCACATATTCTAAAAACCAAATGGATTCCTCCCCCCCCCCCCCCCCGCACTTCATCAAAATAGGAGAGTGATCATAAGTCACTCTAGGGAGACAATATTGAGCTTCCCCAAAAAAATATTCCTCCCAATCATTAGTACGTAAAAAGCGATCCAATCGAGACAGCGAGAGCTCATCTCTAAAACTAGACCAAGTGAAGACCCATCCCCCCAAAGTAAGGTCAATCAACTCCAACTCATCGATGAAGTCTGAGAAATACCGCATGAATGAATTTAACTTCCCCCCATCGCTCCTCTCCGATGGGAATCGAACAATGTTGTAATTCCCTCCCGTGCACCATGGAATACTCCAAACACTCCTAGACCCTGCCAATTCCTCCCAAAACTCCCAACTAACCGATTCCTCCACTGGCCCATAGACCACCGAGAAAATCCAAGTGAAACCATCCTCCACATTTCTGAATAAACATGAAATAGTCCACCCCCCACCCACCAGGGCATAAATTTTTTCCACCACTCTATTGTCCCACATAATCAAAATCCCACCTGACACCCCCTTCGAATTCAGACAACACCACTCTACCCTACGCCCTCCCCAAATAGAACGATCCAACTCCCTATCCATATCCTCCAGCTTTGTCTCTTGAATGCAGACAATATTCGGCCTCCACCGCGCGAGAGCCCCACTGGCAACCCCTCTTTTACTGAGGTCATTCAAACCCCGCACATTCCACGATATGATTCGTAACTTCATGGTAAACCGTTTGTAACCACACTCACCCCCCTCTCCACCCCTTCCCCTCTCTCCTTCCGGCTCTCCTCAATTGAATGGAACAACGAAAGTGCCTCCTTCTCCTTTCCCACAAAATTAATTCCTAAAAATTTACTAAAGCCTCCTATCACAATAGAAACCTATTCTTCCGCCTTAGTCTCACGAATCCTCTCACCGTCCCTGCCTTCGAACACCTCTTCTCCCCCTTGTAAATTCCCAAGCTCCACCCATAGCCTAGGGGACAGAGCCACCATGCTACTAAGATTATTCTGCCCACCAGTGACACCCCCGATGCGCCAACTGAATCATGCGCTAGGTCTCCCCCCTCCACCTCTCCTATCCCCTCCTCCACAATTGTGCAGAGCAAATCGGATGAAGAGACTGGTTCACGACCCTTGGGTGCACCTGAATAAAGAGTCGCCCCCTCAACCACTTTTTTGCCCTTATGATCCCCTCTATTTCTATATTTTCTGTTAATTACCCCATGCTTTAAAACTTTACCCGAATTGAGGCACGGAATAATGTTATTAATATAAGATCACTGTTTGCTATTCCTATTAGGAGGGGTGGCATAATTAGCCCTGCTGAGAGGAACAAGAGCATTGCCACCTTTAACCAACTTAGTTCTAATCACACCATCGGATACCAAAAGAGCGGGTCCAGCCTTATTACTTCCCATCTCACTAATAGTCTCCTTGTAACACCTGCTATGTTCTTGAGATCTCAAGAGAGGCTTCTCTAAGTTAACCACGTGCTTGCCTAACCCAACACCTCCTTTAGATTTGGCCAAAATGTCACTGTCGCCAAAATTATTGGAGGCTCTTGCAAGATCATTAGAAACATTGTGTCGCACCCGTACACACTTCACAAAGGGGACTAAGGCAGAAGACCCACAAACAACCTCCTTCACACTTACCGCCACTCTAACACTATTAACTAGGTCACTAAACTCATCATGAGTCCTAGATGAGGTACCAGTACCACTAGGGGACCTCTTAGTTGATAACTTCTTGAGTCTCATCATAGAACTTAAAAATAAATAGAAATAGTACCAAGTAGGTAGTCAACAACCCAAGTAACAACAAGCCGTGACTAGGGATACTAAAACAAGTGCCTATTAGATGGATTCAAGGTAAAAGTTGGGTGAAATGATTTTGAGTATCAAAATATCTAATAACAAATAAAAAGGAGTTAAGAATACTGAGATAGTGATCAAATGACCTCAATACACCTCAATAAAAAAAAGAGGATCTCAAAGTAATAGGTTAGAATGATTACCTGTGATTAAATCACAAAATCCCAAAATTTTGAATAAAGAGTTGGAAAACCCAACCTTTAAATAGGCACTCAAAACGTGTTTAAATCATAGTAATATAAAAAAAATCACCAACTATGAGTAAATTTCACTTTGGGTAAGCTCTTGAGAGATATTAAGAGGATATAAACCCTTTTAAGTCAAGTTGGGCCTCACGAACAATCATTTTCGTATCCATATGCATGGGGAATATTTAAACCGTGCGAACAACCTTCACAAACATCTCAAGAACACCATACCATGATGATGTGTATTATTAATACAAGTGTTTAACCCACAAACTTCACAAGTGTTTATTAATACCATGGTGGGTAGGTTTGCCCGCATCTCATGGTCAAGCTTTGAAATTTAACAATTTTGTTTGCAAATTCAAATCACTTTACATATGTTTTAACAAAATGATTGACTAACTTACACAACAAGTTAATTAGGTAAATATAGATGATAAAATTAGCTCTAACACACCTAAATCAAATTTAAGCCAATTCACTAGATTCAAGTGTTATCTAATCAAATATGTGCAATTGAATAAAAAGTAATTATAATCATCCATAAAATAAGGTTTATAAGGAAAAAAACCCAATTTTCATTTCTACACGAGAAGATGAAGATAATTATCACACAAGCCCTCTCATGTAGTTACCTATGGACCTTGTAAATTTCCCCGTAGATGATGAAAATTCATACCGAACTCCACGATGAGAATGAGGAGCTACACATTCCTGTTTGGAATCAACACCACACTTAAACTCGATCCATGAATCAAAGTACGCCTTCTTTTAATCAAAGAGCATGCGATAATAGCAATTCAAAAGTAGTTTGATGAATTACAATAGCCTAGTGACGATATGGTAAAAAAAAACACTATAAATTCCCTCACAAAACACTAAGGTCAAGTCATAGTTCCAAGTTTGAAAAACTTTATAAGGAACAAGTGAAATTTGAATAAGAGAAAAGAAAAGAGACCTCTCAACTTTGAAAATATGCCTAGAGAGGTTTTCAATTGTGTAGTATTTAAATCATTACAAATGGGATGGAAACGGTCTATTTATAGGAATTTTTCAAAATTTGGCTCCGTAATGCACACAATTGACCGTTTTTATGCTAACGATTCGGAACAGCAAGGAACTACAAGGCCTCGGCTACGTCACTCATCGAAAATTGTTGCCACCAAATTAGGCTAATTGCTTCTTCTATGCCCTTCCATTCTAAGATCGACTCATTTGATGCCTACTGGTGCATTTTTTTTCAAATTAGATATTCCCGCACAAAAAACCTTGTTCCCCCATTGCCCCTGTGTACCTAACTTAGTTATTTGTGAAGTTAGAAGGTCTAGAGTCTAATTAATGATTTAAATGGTCATGTCTGTGTCAGTTTTTTTCCGTGGCATTGGATTTAGTTTTTTTTTATGGATTATTGTATTGGAGTTTCAAACTGGGGTGTTTACTCCCATCATATCTTATACGACTCAGTATTTCACTATTTGTGGTGTCGATTAATTTAGTATGGTGAATGTGATATTTAAATCGTTTAATTGTTTTAAGTCATTTATTGTTAATGATAAAGATAGAATTTGACACCATCTTTTCAAATACTACATGGTTAGTAAATATTAAAAACAATCGACAGTTATGCTAAGAATGGACCAACTGGATATTCTATTTTAATTTAATAAAGGACTGATCACCCGGTATTTAATTAGACGAGGTGTCACACCTTTTGGAGACCAATCACATTGTTGATAAAGTCATTTTGTTAGAGGTTATATGATTCAATATCACAAGTTTACTTTGTTGACATCATTTTATATTAGAAGTAGACAAGTTATAGATTTTTTAAAAACTTATTATTCACATTTAATGTTTTTATTGAAGTATATTTGATTTAGGTTAGCGGACACGGTGTTGTATCTGTTTATTGACTAAAGAGTGATTTACTAATACTAACTTTGTTTATAATTGAATGGAAATCAAATGATTCATTACAAAACATAATAGAATGTCATAACTAAAATAGCATCTCTCTCTCTCTCTCTCTCTAGCGGCTTAGCCACTTTGCATGTAGACAAATAACAATTGAATATTTTTTTTCTATTGATGAGTTGTTAAATTAGTAAAATTTATGCATATAAAAAGATATTATATAATTATTTTATTACCTTATTAAGGGCAATCAAGTAATTTGAATTTTTAGGGATTTGCTATGGAATGGCCAAAGGGGGAGATTGCAAATGTAATTTTTTAAATTAAGATTATTAGGTTACATTCAATGACAAAATGTTTGAGTCGTTGATTCATTCAAGTCAAATAAACATGATACGGTTGAGTGAGGTGCGGTCATTTATACTAGATGGACCTTTGAAGATTGAATATCTTGTTATCCTCTCATTAAAGACTTATGTCTCTATATGTTTAGTTGGATTGAAGATGATATCCTTTTTGTAGGTACTGTAAATTGTTCATGGCTAAACACACAGATGTGCATGATGTTTTTAAAATGTTTGAGAATGTTTAACATGTTGACGGAACAAGTTTTAAAATTGTCTCGAAAGTTTGAGAAAATGACTTTTAGGAGTTGGTCTTTATTTTTATGCAAATTTAAGGTTTTTTAAGTTTTGCAGCCTTAACCATTCGCATAACACTGTTTTGTGCCCATGCACATGGCCTCTATTTGTATGGCATCATTTTGTGCCCATGTGCATAGCCTTGTAAACAGTTCCTTTTTAATGTAAGGGAGGCAGAACTCCCGAAATGTATATTAATCAAAGTGAAGAAACAACCTCTTCACGGTGGCCTGTTCAAAGCTCGAATAAAAGGGCAGAGGGGAAGCCAATTGTCTCTGGAAGTAACTACTAATTGAAGATGGGCGACATGCTCAACTGAGATAGGATAAAGGATGCATCGGATCTGAAAGCAATGGAGGCGTCTACCAAATAAGTCCTACAATCGACGACATCAACTACAATAACGTCAAATGAAAATGAAACCATAAGCTGGGCCTCCCTGTGACTGGGCACCTAAAATGGTTTTTACAAAATAAATTTAAAAAACGGGTCAGAGCCCGAGTAAAAACATTTAAAAATTCAGCAAGTATTTAAAATGCATACTCAGGAGATATTATATACATGTTAGGTTCATGTCTCTCACTTGAGGTCCTCACCTCTCAACTAGTGTTCACGCCTAACGTATACTCCTAACCCGTCCTAGTTTACTACCCACTTCTAACTAGTTCAAGTTAAACATTTTACCACACCTTCTAACTCTGTGTGCTCACCCATATTACTCATACAACAACTATTGAAGTTCCATGTCTATTAGACAATGATAAATTTCTCGCTTAGGGATAAATTCCCACGTATCATTATCTTTCTCATTTACTAAGCACAAACAGTAGAATGAAATCACAAGTATATATATACATGTCAATCTAATTATATAATATAGCATCCCTAGGTTGAGATGCGGTGCATGTATACTCTGCTATCAAGTCCTGGTACATCACGTACAAATAGAGGACTAATAGTCCAGGATCATTCTCGAACTAGAAATACAAATCTCATATATTTGGAGGCAAACATAGTCTTAGGCCTTTGGGCTACGCACATACCTATGCACCCAAATGACCGGGCACACCCTCATTCACACAAGTGGTGCTCATCCCTAAGTTTTATGTTCTGAGGCACAAGTCAAAATCCCCCAAGATGTCTCATCACGATAAAATTGTCACTACAGCAAAAAGGATAAATTGGCACCCTTTAGCCTGCCAGCCTTGTCACGGTCATTGACCGTGACAAAAAAACACGCATTTTTTATCACGGTTATTGACCATGACAAGACCGTGATAAAGGTTTGTCACGGTCATTGACCGTGACAATCTTATGAGCTTGTCACGGTTAATGACCTTGACATGTCCGTGATAATTTCTTTAGTAAAAAAAACCCTACGCTTTCTTTTTTTCCCTCCCTTTTGGTTTTCCCTCTCTTTCTCTCTCTAAGCAATTTCGAGCTCTCTCTCTCTCTCTAAGGTATGTTTTTTTCCTCTCTTTCTCTTTCATTTCTATATATGTGTGTATATATGTGTATGGTGGGGGGCAGGGGTTGGGGGGGTTGGGTGGGGTGTGTGTGCACGTGTACGTGTGCGTGTGTGGTGGTGGGAGGGGAGGGACAGGGGGGCTGGGTGGGGGGCAGGTGGTGGTGGTGTGTGTCTGTGTGTGCAGGTGTGTGTGTGTGTGTATGTGGTGGGGTGTATGTGTGTGTGTGGTGGGGGGAGGGGGCAGGGGGTGTGGTGGTGGTGTGTGTGTGGTGGGGCAATAGCTTTAATTATATAGTTTTATATGAAAGTAAATTAATAATTAGTGCCCATTTCATATGAAAGTAGGATTGCCCCTCATTGTAAATTAGTAAATTAAAAATTGTATACTTTAATTGTTAGTTTAATTGATGAAATGAATTAATTGAGAAGATGAATTAGAAGGCGTACAAGATACACATTTGTTGTTGACATTGCTGTTGGATTATAGTGGATCGATGTTGGGTTGGTTAGTTTTAAAAGTGGCATAACCATTGGATTATTGTCCATATGGGGGTGGGATTTTTTAACTTTTTTTGAAAATTACTTTGTATATCGAACAATATATATATAGTATGATAATTAAATGAAACATACTTGAAATTACATATAGTGCGCATAGATACTAGCCTTCTAGTTCTTATGCGTACGCATTCAATAGCCCTTAGACCCGTTCGAGAGTCATTACCCCTGTAATGAGGTCTCTCGAATTGTCCCGTTTGAACATTTTGAGACTGCATAATTTCTGTATAATATTCTTAGTGGCTTAAAGTTGTTACTTTTGGAGGAAGTTCTGCAGTCGTATCCTAATGTTTTCTGGGTACATACTAGATTGACAAGTGTGACTGTTATTTCAATTGATAAATAGAAATAACACTCACACTTGTCAATCTACGTCGTGTACTTGGAGAACTACGGGGATATGCTGCCGAATGTTTTTAAAATCGTAACAATGTGCATGAGCTGTTAAGTATATTACCGAAAAATGCGGTCTTGAATGGGATAGGACCACTCACCCTTTAGAGGAGATGGAGGAAATAGAAATTTCTATTATAAATTGAATTTGAATATAAATAAGACATAATTAAATGAAACATACTATAAATCTAAGTTTTGTTTATACTAATCCATGAATATACGCTTCTTACCTTTAATAGGTGATTAGTTGTAGTAGCTGTGATGGGATATCCCAAATACAAAGAGTAGATGGGTGAGACAAATAGAATGGGGGATGTGTTTTGCAGAGGTGCTAAAGAAGTTATGAAATATGCAAAGAGATGTCATAATGATGAAGAGTTTCCGTGTCCGTGTGCTAGGTGTAAAAATGGTAAGGTGTTTGAGTGGAAAATAGTTAAACTACATTTGTTAAGATTGGGTATGCAAGATAGTTATCAATTTTAGAGTTTTCACGGTGAATTGAAAGTTCCTTTTATCCCCGACCAACCTTCACAACAACCTTCAACAAGTAGGATAGATGTTGAAGGGGACGACGTAGATAATAATATGTTAGAGGACTTAGTTGATGATGCGTACAGAGATTATGAAGTAGAAGAGAATGAGGTTACTGATGATGTAGAAGGTTCAAGTGCACGTGAAGATATCACGATAAAACTTGACGATGACTACCATAGTTTTAAATTTAAGGCGACCCAACCGTTACACTCTGGTTGTGAGAAAGATCAAACAACTTTACATGCCATGGTTGGTTTGCACAATTTGAAGACACAATACGGTTTATCTGGCAATAGCGTGACAGGAATTCTGAAATGGGTGAAGGGTTTATTACCCAAGGATAATACACTTCCAAATAACTATCCTATTATGACGAACAGTTTGAAAGGTTTGGGAATGAAGTATAAATCGATTCATGCTTGTGTGTATGACTACATACTATATCGAAAGGAGTATGAAAATCTCAATCGTTTTCCGATATGCGATGAACCTAGATATACCCAATCTACTAGTAAGGAAGACAAAAGCTCAAAAGTGCCTAAAAAACTATTGAAATATTTTCCCGTTGGGCCTAGATTAAAGTGATTTGTCACATTACCATGGATAACGGAGGCAATAACTTGGCATGCTAGGGCAGAAGTAGGGGTAATATCATGCGCCATCCTATTGATTCTACTGCCTGGAGGAGGATGAATTATGAGTATCCCAATTTTGCTCGAGAACAACACAACATTCGTTTGGCTATATCAATAGATGGTTTCAATCCATTTGGAAATCTAAGCACCAATAAGAGTGTATGGACAGTGATCCTAGCCCCACTCAACCTCCCTCCTTCACAGTGTATGAGACCTGAATTTTTGATGATGGCTTAATTGATACCTGGGCCAAAGGCACCAAGTGATGACATCGACGTATACCTGGATCCTTTGGTAAAAGAATTAAATGAGTTGTGGGAAGAGGGTGTGAAATCATTTGACTCTTTTAAGAAAAGAAGAGTTTATGCTGAAAGCTATGTTGATGTGGGCAATTCATGATTTTCCAACTTATGGGACATTATCCGGTGTGTAGTACATGGTTATTTGGGGTGTCCTATTTTTAGAGAGGAGACTGAATCTCTTCGTTTATCCATTAGATAAAAAATATATACCATTACCAGAGGAGGTTTTTACTCCCGGCTCATAGTTTCAGATTTATGAAAGGTTCTAATTTTTTATTGGGTGGGGTTGAACATAGGCTACCGTCGAGACAACTATCGGTTTCAGAAATTGAAAGTAAATCTTCTGAATGTGACCATAATATGCCAGGTAAGAATCCCAAATTTAAGAATGTTAAGCATAAGAATACCCCAACTGGGAATGAAACTGAGACAAGAAAGGCAAGGTATAGGAGGTCAATTTTATTTGACTTTCCCTATTGGAAGAATAACCCGGTGCGCCATGTATTGGATGTGATGCATGCAGAGAAGAACTTCAGTGAACAAATTGTGGGAACTTGCCTTGGAGGGAGTCATTCGAAGGATGGGGAAAATGCACGAAAAGACCTTAAATCGTTGAAACTTAAGCCACAACTATGGTTGAAAGAAGATAGTAGGGGAAGGACAATAATTCCCTCTGGAGCGTTTACTTTGAAGAGTGGGGAAAGGAAGGTGCTTTTAGACACAATATATAATTTGAAGGGCCCATCTATTTTTTCGTCCAACTTGCAAAGGATTGTGAATTATGCTACTCATGATTTACATAAGTGTAAGTCCCACGATTGGCATGTGATCATTCAATTGGTTCCTCTATTGTTTAAGCACTGTTTTTCTAAGAATAAGGATTTGTGGAGGGCTATTATGCAAATTAGTATTACCTTCTCACTCTTGTGTGAGAAGGTAGTCAAACGAGAACACATAGTGGCCGCAAAATTGGCGGTGACCGAAGAGATTTGTGTGTTGGAGAAGTACTTTCCCCCAGCATTCTTTGACATAAGTGTTCACTTATTGGTACACCTATGCGACGAGGCACTTCTTTGTGGTCCAGTTAGATATCGGTGGATGTATCCGTTTGAAAGATTGATGAAGGTTTTTAAAGATTACGTTAAGAATATGCGATACATTGCAGGATCAATTGCAGAGGAATACATAACCATGGAGTCATCAATATATACTCGGGAATATATGCCTGACTCG
Organism: Sambucus nigra; assembly: GCA_949130495.1. NCBI lineage: Eukaryota > Viridiplantae > Streptophyta > Magnoliopsida > Dipsacales > Adoxaceae > Sambucus > Sambucus nigra. Next base: position 617,391,478 of record OX422215.1, read on the forward strand.
ACTAGCGTTGATGATATTGATGAGTTCATCGATGATGGTGGTCATGTGATGGGAAAACGAGTGAAATTAACGAGTTTGCAACATGAACAAGTAGCTCGTTATCTATTTGACACACATGAAGATGTCGAAGAATGGAAAAATAAGTTTCGATTATTATAATATTTAACATTATTTTATACATGATTAATTTTGTAATATGCAGAAAATATGAAGCTCGTGAGAACAATAAAAGACGAAAAACAATGGTACAATCAGACAACGAAATTAGGCCGTGGTTGGCACAAGAGGTAATTATAATTAAAATGGTTGTTATATAACGTTACATTACACTCAAATTTTACAACTAATATAATTAATTTATGTATATTCTTTGCTCTTAAAGACAGGTGATGTGACATCAAGGCTTGCTCGTCTAGCCACTGGACCCTTGTTCCTGGCACAAGAGTATAAAAAGTATCGATTGAACGGTTACATTTTTGGCGCTAAAGTGTACGAGGAAAGTACAAATGAACAGAACTCGGGCATTTCATACAAGGCTCTTACTTTCTTTCGAGCGAGCGCAAAAGATAAAAACCTCGTTGAAGCTGAAATGACTTACTATGGTGTAATACGAAATATATTTGAATTGGATTATATAAGCTTCAAGGAGGTTATTTTACTGTGATTGGGTAAGAGTTGAGGATAAAAATGCTTGTAAAGTTGATCTTGTCACCAATTTGATCATGGTTGACTTGTCCAAGTTGATGCTAGTTGTAATAATGGTAAGGTGTTTGAGTGGAAAACAGTTAAACTATATTTGTTAAGATCGGGTATGCAAGATAGTTATCAATTTTAGAGTTTTCACGGTGAATTAAAAGTTCCTTTTATCCCCGACCAACCTTCACAACAACCTTCAACAAGTAGGATAGATGTAAAAGGGGATGACATAGATCATAATATGTTAGAGGACTTAGTTGATGATGCGTATGGAGGTTATGAAGCAGAAGAGAATGAGGTTACTGATGATGTAGAAGGTTCAAGTGCTCGTGAAGATATCACGATAAAACTTGACGATGACTACCAAAGTTTTAAATTTAAGGCGACCCAACCGTTACACTCTGGTTGTGAGAAAGATCAAACAACTTTACATGCCATGGTTGGTTTGCACAATTTGAAGACACAATACGGTTTATCTGGCAATAGCGTGACAGGAATTCTGAAATGGGTGAAGGGTTTATTACCCAAGGATAATACACTTTCAAATAACTATCCTATTATGACGAACAGTTTGAAAGGTTTGGGAATGAAGTATAAATTGATCCATGCTTGTGTGTATGAATACATACTATATCGAAAGGAGTATGACAATCTCGATCGTTGTCCGGTATGAGATGAACCTAGATATGTCCAATCTACAAGTAAGGAAGACACAAGCTCAAAAGTTCCTCAAAAAGTATTGAAATATTTTCCTATTGGGACTAGATTAAAGTGATTTTTCACAGTACCATGGATAATGGAGGCAATGACTTGGCATGCTAGGACAGAAGTAGGGGTAATATCATGCGCCATCCTATTGATTCTACTGCCTGGAGGAGGATGAATTATGAGTATCCCAATTTTGCTCGAGAACAACGCAACATTCGTTTGGCTATATCAATAGATGGTTTCAATCCATTTGGAAATCTAAGCACCAATCAGAGTGTATGGACAGTGATCCTAGCCCCACTCAACCTCCCTCCTTCACAGTGTATGAGACCTGAATTTTTGATGATGGCTTAATTGATACCTGGGCCAAAGGCACCAAGTGATGACATCGACGTCTACCTGGATCCTTTGGTAGAAGAATTAAATGAGTTGTGGGAAGAGGGTGTGCAATCATTTGACTCTTTTAAGAAAAGAAGAGTTTATGCTGAAAGCTATGTTGATGTGGGCAATTCATGATTTTCCAGCTTATGGGACATTATCCGGTTGTGTAGTACATGGTTATTTGGGGTGTCCTATTTGTGGAGAGGAGACTAGATCTCTTCGTCTATCCTTTAGATCAAAACATATATACCATTGCCAGAGGAGGTTTTTACTCTCGGCTCATAGTTTCAGATTTGTGAAAGGTTCTAATTTTTTATTGGGTGGGGTTGAACATAGGCTACCGCCGAGACAACTATCGGGTTCAAAAATTGAAAGTAAATCTTCTGAATGTGACCATAATATGCTAGGTAAGAATCCCAAATTTAATAATGTCAAGCATAAGAATACCCCAACTGGGAATGGAACTGAGACAAGAAAGGCATGGTCTAGGAGGTCAATTTTATTTGACTTGCCTTAATGGAAGAATAACCCGGTGTGCCATGTATTGGATGTGATGCATGAAGAAAAGAACTTCGCTGAACATATTGTGGGCACTTGCCTTGGGGGGAGTCATTCGAAGGATGGGGAAAATGCACGAAAAGACCTTAAATCGTTTAAACCTAAGCCACAACTATGGTTGAAAGAAGATAGCAGAGGAAGGGCAATAATTCCCCCTGGTGCATTTACTTTGACGAGTGGGGAAAGGAGGGTGCTTTTAGACACAATATATAATTTGAAGGGCCCATCTACTTTTTCGTCCAACTTGCAAAGGATTGTGAATTATGCTACTCATGATTTACATAAGTGTAAGTCCCACGATTGGCATGTGATCATGTAATTGGTTCCTCTATTGTTTAAGCACTATTTCTTCAAGAATAAGGATATGTGGAGGGCTATTATGCAAATTAGTATTACCTTCTCACTCTTGTGTGAGAAGGTAGTCAATCGAGAACACATAGTGGTCGCAAAATTGGCGATGACCGAAGCGATTTGTGTGTTGGAGAAGTACTTTCCCCCAGCATTCTTTGACATAAGTGTTCACTTATTGGTACACCTATGCGATGAGGCACTTCTTTGTGGTCCAGTTAGATATCGGTGGATGTATCTGTTTGAGAGATTGATGAAAGTTTTTAAAGATTACGTCAAGAATATGCAATACATTGCAGGATCAATTGCATAGGAATACATAACCGTGGAGTCATCATCATATACTCGGGAATATATTCCTGACTCGACTAGCGTTGATGACATTGATGAGTTCATCGATGATGGTGGTCATGTGATGGGAAAACGAGTGAAATTAACGAGTTTGCAACATGAACAAGTAGCTCGTTATCTATTTGACACACATGAAGATGTCGAAGAATGGAAAATAAGTTTCGATTATTATAATGTTTAACATTACTTTATACATGATTAATTTTGTAATATGCAGAAAATATGAAGCCTATGAGAACAATAAAAGACGAAAAATAATGGTACAATCAGACAGCGAAATTAGGTTGTGGTTGACACAAGAGGTAATTATAATTAAAATGGTTGTTATATAACGTTACATTACACTCGAATTTTACAACTAATATAATTAATTTATGTATATTCTCAGCTCTTAAAGACAGGTGATGCGACATCAAGGCTTGCTCGTCTAGCCACTAGACCCTTGTTCGTGGCACAAGAGTACAAAAAGTATCGATTGAACGGTTACATTTTTGGCGCTAAAGTGTACGAGGAAAGTACAAATGAACAGAACTCGGGCATTTCATACAAGCTCTTACTTTCTTTCGAGCGAGCGCAAAAGATGAAAACCTCGTTGAAGCTGAAATGACTTACTATGGTGTAATCCGAAATATATTTGAATTGGATTATATAAGATTCAAGGAGATTATTTTACTGTGAATGGGTAAGAGTTGAGGATAAAAATGCTTGTAAAGTTGATCCTGTCACCAATTTGATCATGGTTGACTTGTCCAAGTTGAAGAGCAACGACCACGTGAGCGATGGGCCGTTTATTTATGCATTTCAAAAGGTTAACCAAGTGTTTTACTCGGAGTATATCAACAACGAGTCGTGGTCAATTGTCCAACACACGCCAAAACGTCTAAATAGTAGTGTGGATGACTTGGCTGCTCCTACCGAATATCAATCCATATTTTATGATAACCCTTAAATAATTTTTCAATTTGTAATAAATATTCCAATTTGTACCAAAATATTCCAATGCGTTTGGAAAGTTTGGGACTGCATAATTTTTGTATAATATTCTTAGTGGCTTAAAGTTGTTACTTTTGGAGGAATTTTTTATTATAAATTTAATTTGAATTTGAAATTTAAGTTTGGTTTATACTAATCCATGAATATATGCTTCTTACCTTTAATAGGTGATTAGTACATAGTTATTTGGGGTGCCCTATTTGTGGAGAGGAGACTGAATCTCTTCGTCTATCCTTTATATCCGAACACTAAGAAATGCCATAATCCTGTGGAGTGATGCTTTGCAAATTCCTTCCAACCATTGTGCAGCCAAACATCACCAGTTCAAGTTGTCAATTAAACTTTCCGTACCCACCACTTGGAACCTCTAGCAAAACATGGGAAAATATGGAAAGTGGAATTGACAACTTCAACTGGTGATGTTTGGCTATACAACGGTTAGAAGGAATTTGCAGAGCATAACTCCATAGGATTATGGCATTTCTTAGTGTTCAGATATGAAGGGAATTATATTTAACATGATTGCCCGGGGTACATTAGTTGGAAGGAGGTGCCATATGAGCTCAAGTTAGCTGTTTGGTTGGCACTATAGGTAATGTATTTATATGAATATTTATATTTTAATTTCGATTTTGATTTCGATTTTTATGAATATTTGCTTGTTGGGTGGCACTACACTATTATTATGAATATTTTCTTGTTAGGTGGCACTGCACTCTTGTGCAGTGTCTAGTGGAACTGGAACTGGAAATTGGTGCTGGATTTTCTCAAAAGTTGTCCTCTTCTAGAGGTTCTTATCTTTGAGGTATGTCAAGGGTTCATAACATCACTTCCAGCTAAATAGTTTGTAGATCTGAGATAATTGATGGTGATATTATTTCTTCTTATATTAGTGTTTTTCATTTTTTTGTCAACAAATCGGCTATTAACAAGATCACCGCGGTACCCCCCTTATTAGTGTCAAAGAAGGATAAGAGTTGGCGTATGTGTATTGATAGCCACACTATTAACAAGATCACTGTGATGTACAGGTTCCCTATCCCCAGATTAGAGGATATAGTTGACTAACTCCATGGTGCGAAGGTTTTCTCCAAACTCGACTAGAAGAGCGGTTATCACCAGATTCGCACGCAATCGGGGGATGAGTGGAAGACTTCCTTCAAGACGAAGGATGGGTTCTATAAGCGGGCGGTAATGCCTTTCGGCCTCTCCAATGACCCATCCATCTTCATGAGGGTGATGGCATATATTCTGTGCCCTTTCTTGGGCAAATTCGTGGTGGTTTACTTTGATGATATCTTGATCTACCGCTGATCAGAGGAGGGGCACCTTGAGCATGTGGCTCGGGTATTGTAGGTTTTACGAGCCGAGCACTTCTTTTTCACGTTGAATAAGTGAGCCTTTAAGGTTCCACCGGTGACTTGGTATGTTGTTTCTGGTGATGGTGTTAGAGCGGATGATGCCAAGGTTCAGGCAATAGTGGATTAACCCATACTCACCTCAGTGCCTCAAGTCCGCAGCTTTCATGGTCTAACGACTTTATAGCCGGGTGAAGCACTGTTATGGCCCCTATCACGGATTTGATGAGAACTTCTTCGAGCACCGATTTTCGGTGGACTGTGGAGGCTGATAGATTCTTCACACGTCTCAAGGAATTGATGACGATTGCGCCTATCCTAGCATTGCCTGATTACGATCAGTTGTTTGAGTTATCTTGCGATGCTTGCAAGGCGGGAGTGGGAGCTGTACTGAGTCAAAATGGGGAATCCATCGCATTTTTTAATCAGAAATTGACTGGTGTTGTGCTCAATTATTCGACATACGACTTCGAGTTCAATGCGGTTGTGACGGTGGTGAAGTTTTGATCATCCTATCTCCTTCATAAGGAGTTTGTCATCAACGGCGTGTTAGTGACAGACACCCCAAATGAACCGCTTACCTCCAGCGCTACACATCTCATGTACATTACAAGCCGGTAAGGGAGAACCTGGTAGTAGATGCCCTTAGCTGGAGGGCGCATGCGTTTTGAGAAAACCCGGTTAATCTTGACAAAACTTGAGTTGAAAGTTATGTAGAATGGGGCTAGGTTTGGAGGTTGAAGAACATGAGAGGCTTATGATTTTTTATAAGGCTAAAATGTATTTTAAAAGGCCTAAACTCCTCACTTTATGTTTATATACCAAAAAGAATTTGAGCCCTAATAAAATACGAATACTCGAAAAATTATTACGGACGATCGGACCGCTAGAATGACTTGAAATTTTAGTAAGTTGTAGCGAACGGCGAGACGGAGCTTCTGTGAAAAATTCAGCTCGATCGGACTATCGTATTTCGAAAATATTATTTTTATCCTCCTTAGCTCGGACCTTCCCCCGATTTTTATACAAAAACTTATAATTTCCAAATTTTAATCCCAATTTAAATTCCACTTAAAACCTTATTTTTATATATAAAAACCAACATATTTAATTACTAAGAATAATTAAATCCAAAATTTTATTTGTTTTTGAATTTTTGAATCAATTAATTTAATTAACCATTAAAAATACGGGGTGTTACATACTTCCCCACTAGCAAAGGAATTTCGTCCTCGAAATTAGACGAAGCATACACATCAAACGTAAATTCCCGTAACTTAAAATAAGGCTAACATATATACGTATTTTAAGTTAAAATAAGGCTAATAATATATCGAGGGATTACCCGCAAAGTATCATGATTAGGCACCCATACAACCAATCCTACACGCACATAATCCCTCGATAAAATACAATATGTATATCCTACTATATATATACACATAACTATGAAAATAAGGCTAACATATATCGAGGGATTACCCGCAAAGTATCATGATTAGGCACCCATAAAACCAATCCTACACGCACGTAATCCCTCGATAAAATACAATATGTATATCCTACTATATATATACGCATAACTATGAAAAATGACAGCGTATCACGCTTTCTCATAAATCACTATTCGATTCTCTCTTACAAAATTCATTGTAATACTTAAGTCCCCAAATCAAATCACATCACCAAATTGATACTTATAATACCTCACATCGGTACTAATGACATCCGACCAAATCTCGTCTCCAAAATCAATTCTAAGGATCCTCACATCAAGATTACTATTTCTAACCTCAATGCCTACAATGTCCTTAACACAAACTCCCTATCTCTAAGAAATACAAATAACAAGTATACTCGGCCCAATATCTTACGGAGTACGAATCAACAAAGGATATCAAAGATCGGTAACGCGGAAACTAGACGGACTCACAACCTACGAGACCTATGACCATGCTCTGATACCATCTGTTACACCCCGTGTGTCCAAGAGGACACGCGGCGTGCTACTACAATAAAACTAAACTAAAACCATCAACAAAAGTATAGAGCATCTAAATGTTCACAATTTAAATACAACAAATCCACAATTTCTATTTCCACAATAATGATTTACAATAATGATTCTCCCAAAAGTACACAATACTCCAACAAAAATTACATCACTAATTTATACATCAAAATATCTTCCAAATCCATGCTCTAAAATAATTCTCCAAAATATTCCATAGCGTCCCAATCCACGCTAACCTGCCAACTAAAAGAAAATACGGGGAAGTACACAATATGATAGGAATAGATGATAAAAAATAATTAGCATGATGAATAAATCTCAACAATACGAATCGCATATACAAATCAAAAGCAACACTTAAGCATTATATCAATATTAATTTCTCAACAACACATCAATGAGTCACCAGGCCTCACCTCACCGCGCCTATGTATTTTTAAGCATATCCGAATTTTGAACTATTGGCGGGTGCCCATTCTCCGTGCCATATTAAAATCTCATGACACGATGCTCAAATCATAATATAATATATCACAATGAATCAATATTTTTTATTCCAACAATTTTCAGATTCCAAAGGAATATCACAATTCAACATGAGTGCAATCGACACAGAAAAACAAGCGGAATACTCTCGAGAGAATTTAAGAGCATATTGTGTAAGTCTCGTACCTCAAAATCATCACATGAATCGACATATAATTTTATCCTCTAAATTTGATCATACCATCACATTCCTCTCGCGAAAATAGTCCAATCACATTTTAGCCCCAACACGAGATAACCCCAAATAGGCCTCCAAATCTAAGGTTGAACATAGAATAAAATAGGGACTAGGGTTTGTATATAGATGGAGAGGAAATATAAAAGGCTATTGTATTTTTTAGATGATAAAAAGTTAGTTTAAAACCCTCACCCACGACCTCTATAAATAAGGGGAAAAGAAAGAATTTTGTTATAAGTACAACTTATAAAAACCCATCCATCTGCCACCGTTTAAAAAATTTGGGCATAGTCGATCGATCAACTCCCAGGGTCGATCGATCGACCCTACAGGTCTGGCGACAGTTCCCCCATAAAATGCCCATAAGGCAAAAATAATTAAAAACCTTATAAAAACTCCATTTTAAATCCGATTTCAATTTCGCTTGAAGTTTTATTCTTCTAAAATCATAACCAACATATTTAACCAATAAAAATTATTAAATCTAAAAATTTATTTTTCTCAAAAATTCCAATTAATTTAAAAAAAATACCCATTTAAAAAATTTGGGTTGTTACACCGGGGTGTCGGTTTAGCCTAAAATTGTCCCGGGACCCAAAATAAACTCCCGGGTACACTTTACTAACTATCTATACCCTTCCGGGCACATTGTCGTACTCGAAATGACCACTTGAAATATGAAAAGTAAAGTTATATTTTATTTCTCAAATTATGTCCTGATATGACTGACAGGTGCGTCCCGACTAGTTTACTGTAACAGTCATATTTCTCACTCACGACAATTATATTCTGTTCATATCAATATTATTACTCATTCACTAAGTAATATTCAATATAAATAAATATTAAGTTTTATCACGTTGATTAGTGTTTATTATCCGAGATTAATTGTTCCAATTTAATTTAATTAATCCCAATTTAATGCACAATTAATCCAAATATAAAATCATTAAAAATATGGGATGCTACATACTTCCCCCCTTACAACGGAATTTCGTCTTGAAATTCGGAAAAAGAAAATACCTGGTATGAACAATTCTGGGTATCACTCACGCATCTCATCCTCGCGCTCCCAAGTGGAGTCATCGGCATTATGATACCCCCACTGAACACGTGCAAGCAGTACTACCTTCGACCTCAATCTCCTGTCACTATGGTCTAAGATAATGACTGGCCTCTCCTCGTACAAAATATCAGACTGTAAGTCTATCTCCTTCAGTGCAATGTGAGTGTACGCCAACTCATCCCGTAGGTATCGTCGTAATGAAGAAATATGGAACACATCATGAATATGGTGCAAGTTCTCCGAAAGTCCGAGTCTATACGCCATTGGTCCAATTCGCTCGATGATAGGAAATAGCCCAACGTTCCTTGGCGCCTATTTACCCTTCTTCCTCCTTTTCATAGGGGATACACGCAGTAGCACCTGATCCCCCACATCAAACTCCAGAAAGGATTGCATAGCATTGCCATAACTCTTTTGTCTATCCTGAGCTATCCGTATACGACTCTGAATCATCTCTATCCTATCTAACGTATCCTAGATCAACTCTAGCCCAAGTAGCTTGTTGTCTCCCACCTCTAACCAATAAGCTGGCGAACAACACGGTCACTTTATATATATTTCTTTTTTATGTTTTCTCCTCCTAAATTCCATTATAACCCTAAAAGAAGCATTAACTAGTCAATTTTGGAAATCAAGAGTCCAATGAAGATGTAGTCAGTTTCCTCTGGTTACTTTGATATTTTTTCTTTATTATTCATGTCTCTTTCAACTTCATTGTTATTTTCATTTTTCACTCGCCAATGCCCAATTATAACCCAACACAATTGTCTACTAGTTTATTTCAAAAATCGAGAGTCTGATGAGATAATGAATAATTTCTACAAGTTTATTTGTACCTCGTGGGGTGTCCATCCCCCTTTGTCGGATACTCCAGTGATGTCTTCATTTTTCAACCTTAAAGTCCATTTTAACCACAAAAATGAATGTATACCGGTTTATTTTGCAAAATAAATGTTTGAATAGGAAAAATAATTTATATAAGTTACTTTTGTCCATCTTGGGGTGTCCATGCCTCTTTTCGTGTTACACTGCTGTTGTTTCAAGTTTTTAACCCTTAAACTCATTTTTAACTCCAAAATAAGCATTTACTAGTTAATTTCAGAAACAATGTGTCCTATGAGGACACAATTACTTCCCAAAAGCTAATTTTGCATCTCTTAGAATATTTGTGTCATTTTTTGGGCCACTTCATATTTATATACATCTTCACCCCCTAAAAACCCATTTTAACCTAAATATGAGCGTATTATAATCAATATTCTCAATCGGAAGTCCGATGAGGATAATATTGCTTCCAATAAGTAACTTTCATAACTCTTGGGGGTTTTGTGCCTTTGCGGCTCTTAGTTGTTGATTTAAGTATTTCCCCAAAAATCCCATTTTAACCCTTATGGAACATTTACTATTCAATTTTTAAAATTGGGTTTTTAATGAGAAATCGGTCACTTCTGACAGAATACTTGGGTACCTTTTGGGGTGTTCATACTTATTTTTAGGAAACTCGATTGCTAGTTTGAGTTTTGGCTTCCTATATACCATTTAAACTCTAAAATATGAGTATACTGGTCAATTTTAAAAATTAAGAACGAAACACGTTCAGTTCCCTTAGGTTACTTTGACACCTTTGGGACTGTCTATTCCTTTTTTGCTGCCAGTTGATTGTTGTTTGCACTTTTCAACCCCAACAACCACTTATGAACCCAAAATCCTAGGTTACATTCTCACAGATAGCCCGTACCTAGGTTCCATGCTCTAGTTGTACGACTCAAAATCCCCCGAAGGCACACAAGATATGGTTGTCCACAACGCATTAACCCCCGCTCGATAGCCAGTAGCTAGGTATGTCATACACATGATATATCAAGAAATAAGCATGTACACACTTATATACATTAATAGGTAATCACATAACCCAAATACTATAATCCGTAAGTACTATTAAAGTCATTTCTCTCCTCTATACCCATATATATAAAGCCTCTCTGGGACTTACATCCCCACCTAGGTTTCCACACAATTCAATACCCCAAGTACCATTACCCCTTAATTCCTTAACACTTTGGAAATTTAATCCACCCGTTACTCATGAAGGTTAATACACTTATATAAATAACCCTAGGGAGATTTCCAACCCAAACAAACCTCAAAAACCCGTTCTGGAATTTCGTTAGAAGTTCCAGGATTCTCGTTCGAACGAGGTCATTCGAATGAAGTTCCCACTTCGACTGAACTCAACAACTCGTTAGAAAGGTCGTTGAAAATATCGTTAGAAGTCTCGTTCGAACGACCTGGGCAGGTCTTCTAACGAAAATTCCGGACAGACCTAGTTCTTCCCCAACTTCGATTTTTCTCAACTTTTAATCCTCAAAAACATATGAATACTCAACCCAATCCAAATCAAATGTTCCTACACTAATCCCAATCACCTTAAGACACTTTTTAACACGAATTAAAGGTCAAATCCTTATAAAATCAATCGAAATTAAACAATCTCTTAAACTTCCAATAATTCTCTTAAATATGAACCCAGAATTTTAATTGTCCAAAGCTCTTATTATAATTCATGAATAAGACATAAAATTCCCAGATTTTATTAGTCTAATCAAGGTCAAGACCTCTACATGCATACCCATCTCCAATTCATAAGATTTACTCACAATTTAGTCTAATTAAGCCTAAGTTTTTATTATGAAAAGTTTGTATCATCAAATCTAAATTAACAGGAACAATATATGCTAAAAGAGGAGCAATATAAACACTTGCCTCAGAATGAACTTCTGATTCTTGGACTAAAATTGGTATGGGAATGATCCTCTTGACACGATCTACATCCTGGCGTAATTTTTTTGGTGTGAAAGCTTGGGTTCTTGGCTTAGGGCTCCAATGTCTTTTTCTTTCTTGGTTCTTTATATTTTTTTATCTCTTCCTCACGTAAGTTGAAACTGATAGACCACTAACCATCAATGCTTTTAATTAAACTAATTTTCGTCCAATTAATTACCCAAAAATCCCAAAATCCCAAAATACCCCTCTGAGGTGTCATTTTGGGCAAAAATGCCCCAGACTCCAAATAAAATACCCGAGTAGTATTTTCTGACTATTTCAACCCTTGCGGACACTCTGACGCACTCAAAATAGTTATTCGATTTATATAAAAATAATTTACCTTTTTAACCCCCAAATACATACCAGTGACGTGACTCATACGCGCGTCCCAAGTAATTATTTCATGACTGCCGTGGATCTCATCCCGACCATAATATTATTTCCAAAACAATCTATTACGTCACTCACTACGTAATGTTCAACATAATTATTACTCAACGTGATTTCAACATAATCATTTTCGATAACTACTAACCCTCGTCACATTAGTAATTATTAACATTAAGTCGGATTAATTAAAAATTAAATTTTCTCTCTTAAATTAATTAATCCAAAATTTCATAACTTCATAATAAAATAAATACACGTAAAAATATGGGGTATTACATACTTCCTCCCTAATAACGAAATTTCATCCCGAAATTCGAAAAAGTAAGGCTACCTAGTAAAAACTGGTATCCTCCAGTACACAAAACAAACTTAACAGTACGACTCGATCACTGTAGTTCCTGCTTCATAGTAATCTTGTTTAACACTTTCGACACTTTACCAGTTATAGGGTCACACCTCAATAATGACACCTCACCTTGTGCTCCTACCAAACAACATTCGAATAAGACTAGCCTACATCATTGGCCCCATGATATTAATATCATTGGGAGGTCGCACCTCACTTCATATTAACTCCGTATTTACCTAAAAATGAAACTCCCATCCCGAAAGAAACCATGTGACTATCTGACTACTCTTGTCCGTTCTTCTAATTTCGATTCTCGACGACATGACCCTTACGACAGTCAATAGCCTTCTAAGACAGTTTGTGGTTATTCCACTTTAGACATCGGACTCTAACTTTAGACCATTCCAAAATTCTGATTATTCTGTCATTTCTAAGCATCTAGAGGAAGAATCGTTAGGGTCTTTCCACACAAAACCCTAATAAGCACATTGTACACAATAAACAGGTGCGAGTGCTTTCACATAACATCATTAGGTAATATCTTCTCCCAATTAAGGTACTGTCTTACTTAGTAGCTATATCCGTTATGGAAATAAAATGATCACAATGAGTCCAAAATTACTTTCATACTGCTCCGCTAGTCGTCAATCACCATTCACCTACTTTTCGACCATAGTTGATACAACCGGATCAAAACGAAACATCATCCCCACCGTTTCCTAAAATCTTGAATTGAAGGTGGGGCTCAAGTATTTCATCCTAGTTCACAACAACACAGAGTAGGACCACGTACCAACGCGATCCTTCTATTAAAGAAAGTCCGGAGCACACAAACTAATAGTGTACTCAACCCGAAGTAATAATAATTACCATTTCTTTTGGTCAACTAGTTCCATACATTCGAAGGAACTCGTGACCTTACCCTGAAGTTGTCAATCCATCTAAGAAATTTGCCAACTTGACGGCCCCATTCCATTACTGAAACCATCGGCTTGATACAAATTTTCTGGTTGATCATCTTGTTCCAATCAATTTCTATCTATGAGTGGCACATGCGGAGACTAATCGATATGTCCCGCTCAACAACGACCTCCCCTTATTGTGTCTCACATTAAGTGGTACTTAACACTCCTCTTCTGTCTTCGGCGTATACCAAAAGTTTGAACCCATGCACTTTTCACCATGATGTGCACATATGGATTCTTTATACCTTATTGACATCACCATTCTATTCATGTTCAAGTCACTCTCAACCTTCGACTGGGTATAACTCTTCTTCCAAATTTCCATAATAGTTGAACTTTAGTCTTCTTAAGGGATACCCCTTTTAAAACGGTTTTCTATAGCTTTTCAACCAAGTTCGGGAGTACTACTCTGATCACACCCGTACATATGGATTATCGTTCTTATTACTCAACGATTACTCCACTCCACCACTTCCAGTTTGTGATATTATCCCCACAAGCATATATTTCACACATCTATTTCCAAGCCCCTTAAACCCGGGTGATTCTGACATTAGCTAACCAGGGTTCCCACATACCCTATAAACTGTGCATACTGGCCTAAACATTACATACGCTCCGCACCTACCTCCCAATTATTTATTGCCCCATTTTTTTACGTGGCTATAGCACTTTAGCATTCTCAATCACCCCAGAATTAGAGATCTTAGATCCTCCTTTACATCGCTCCACCCTACAACTCTTGGTGATAAGACAGATTTTTTTATGCATCCTCACCGCACAACCGTCTCCACTGGCCTATATAGAAATTTAAGTTTTGACTTATAGTTATATCTTCATACTTCTATAACGATCGAGGTTTCGGACTCATGGACGAATGTCCAAACATCTCCCTACTTTCAACCTTATGCTAAGTTTCATGCATGGGATGTCTCGCAAAGCGAAATCCAAACAAGGAACCCCCTTGATACACTACTACCTAGCATTGTCAGCCGTCGAAATCCATCAGGCCTTCAGTCCATAACATGTACCTCTATATTCCCATCTCTTGACATAAAATCTATATCTCCTTCCGTAATTACCTTTAAATGAGAAACTTTCGTTCCCAAAGGCACTATCACTGAACATTGTTAGTAATTACATTCCATAAACTCCGTACTCATACAATCAAGACTCTCAAAATTCTATCCTCAGACATATAACTTCAAGTCTTAACTCCCCCGTCTTTAAAGGAGTGATATAACAATGCGCTCTCCTATTACTAAGTCCTGAGCGTTCAACGGTATACCCAATATACTCCGAATCATAACAAGAAAGTCTCCACACATACCGGTATCGAACATCTCGAGACCACTAAGTCTCTAAAATAAATAATACAAGTGCGATCCCGACCCTCTCGCAGGTGAGGTCTTGCCATCACAAAATATGTTGTACTAGGGTAACAACCCCGATCGCCTTGCAATAACTACCCAATATCGTTCTGACCATTACTATAGGGTCGTAGCCAGGATAATATCATACTCGTATAATACATTACTAAAATGAGTAATATTAATAAAGTATATATACCACTAATAATACACTCATTTATCCTCCGCGGATAACCCTAGAGATAACCCTGAAGGTAACCCTGCTATATCATGGAAGACATACACATAATGATAACATTATCGATATACGCACTAAACTCTTCTCTCACCCGAATCTCACAATAATCAAAACGTAGTGACTCACTCGTGTCACACAAAATACGTCTCATTCTTTGAGGATACCTTTCCCATTTGCCATGGATGTTCAAATAGTTTCCCAGACATAATACGTCTGTCCGAACGAAATCAAAACTACATTAACTATTGCCCTTGCAAGCACCATACCCTTGTCCCTTTAGTCACTTCGGTGAAAGATTTAACGCATGTGGTTTTACTCTTCCATAAAATACCTCATAACCTAATCCACTTATCTCCTGTCATACTGACCAAGTTAGGATTGTCCTCCTCTCGGACTTGGTAGTTTCAATCTCGAGGACTACTCTTGTTGTTCCTTTAGCTTTGTTTTACCTAAGGAATATACTACCGAATTCAATCGACCTTACTGAATTCACCATCGCTTGGTAAGACTTCAACTATCCAAATCATTTAAATGGGTCCCTTGATGGGTCTCCCCCTTATGGTGCTTCACTAACACCATTTCACCCAGTCTTATTCTCTGACTAAATTCTTCGATTCCTTGAGCTTCCCACACAAAGAAGCGTTAACATCTTCATGGACAAAGCGCGACATTGTCACTAACTGAAACAAACATCCAACAGAATCTCCTTTAAGTGTTGTTAAGTTTTCTTACTAGTCGATCTCCCACTCGAGATCCCCTTCTCTATTGGTATCTACTTCCTCCGAGACAAGATTTGCTAAGAAAAATTTAAATTCATTTTCACAAGTGGACCTCTGTCCGGCCCTCGTGTAATGAGCTCAGAACAAAGTTCACATCTTATATTGAACATATGACAAAGGAACTTATGATCAAACTGTACCTAAGATCCTTCAATTGACATAGCATTCCACTTCTAAATGTGGTGGCTGACTCTCACCATTTTTCGGTTAGTCACACTTTACCATATGCCCAAGCCTTTGGATATTAACCCCCGTTGGCTAACACATACAATCTTTGTATTTCAAGAATTTCCATCGATGGTTCTCTTCAATGTTTCGTCTGACTCTCTCCCAATCCAATCACGTTGGGTGAGTCTAATTTGGCACTATGTCCCACTATAGCGGTACTTGAAAAATCACATATAGTGCCTTAGCTGTCTTGACCGTCCTGGCTTCCCATGCCATAATCGGGGTGACCTCAACTACGGTCATCCTTCTTGAATATTCCCTATAACCTCAATTGAGCTCTACCTCCTGCCATCCTCCCAACGGCCCTTGCCTTTCACACTTTATTGTTCGGCACACGATCACACCCGAACACAAATAAGCGTCACTAATATATACATTATAACAGGAGAATGGAATCTCAAAAAAAATAGTCCTAAACATAGGGCTCTATATTAAATAAAGCTACCCTGGAAGCACAATATGCCGCACAGATCCTAAAGGACACTAGAACCTGATGCTCTGACACCACCTATGACACCCCGCCTAATTAATTAAGGATTGATCACCCGATAATTAATTAGGCGGGTGTCATAACTTTCATCGTCAACTTTTTAGGGGGAACACAACTATATCAACGGATATTCTATATGAGAACTTTGACCAAACATGAATACTTCTATTGTTCCCTTAAGTGTTGTATGTTATAAATATTTCCTAAACCTTAATTAATCATGTTTTTTTCAAATTAATTAGGAAGATTAATTAGAAAAAGTGAAAGTAAAAATTGGGGTTGTTTTATTAAATCTAAAATCATGATTTAAGACTTGAAATAATCATATGCTTAGATTAGAGGTTTGGGTTCCTGTAGAATTATGGGATGATGCACATGCTAAAATTAAATATATGAAGTTGGAATAATAGTTCGACTTGTAAAATGATGATATTGATGTGTAGGTATTATAACAGAATTATTTTTGTGTAACGTTATTAATACACATTAAAATAGAATAATGCGTTAATTTGTAAAATATCACTTGTATTAAAATTATAAATTTTGACAACTTGTGTGACTATTTGGTCGAACTTGTTTATTACATTATTAGATGAATAAAATTAAATGGAGTTGAAACTGTAGGATTAATTGAAATTTTTTTAGTGATAAATTAAAATATGATTCAAGTGGAGATTGTTCGTATTAAATTTTAACACCGTGGGAATGTTGGATCTTTAGGGGTAGTTATACTTTCACACTTATTTTATAGGTTACTTGCTAGGTATGGGACTAATAGGTAGACTTTGTTATTGTTAGCACTTTCTAGGTATGAGACTAATGAGTGTGTGCACATACGATTGGGCATTTTCCTAGGGGGGTTAGGCAATACATCGTTACTTTATTCTGATAGCCTAGGTGCGATACTAAGTTGTGATTTTTGGTCGGTATTCTTCTTCGATGATGCACAAGGTAGTAATTATGGCTTGGTGATCTCTAGGTATATAACCAAGGATGAATTCTATTTTGATACTCGAATGATGGGTGGGTCTAATAGAGAATAAGAGAACTTGATTTAAAATTGAGTAATCAATGCGTAAGATAATAAACGAGTATTACAATAAATTTGCATCGCGCGTATGTGTAGGGCTGACGATAATTGGGTTGACTGGCTATAGCGACGTGAGTGTGTGTTGGTGTCATGAGAGTGGGCTAGGGAAACGATAATTGGGCTAACTGGCTATAGTGATGTGTCATTCATATAACCTCACAAGTATGTGCAGAGCTAACGAAATATGGCTGACTGGGTATAGTGAGGGGAATGGTATGATATGTTGTAACTTAAGCGCACCAGGAGTATGTGTAAGACCAATAGAAAGTTTATTGGTTATAGTGGGATCGCACGAATAAGAATAATTAAATTTAGTAAGATAAAGGTTTAGAGCTAATTCACTATTTTAATCATATAATTGGACTTGAATAATGGGGTGGTTTAGCTCTATAGGTAGTTAATATTATTTTACTTTACTCTCATGTTCTTATATCACGTAATTTAAAATACTCTATTGTAATATTTATCATTTATGATGCTTACGTCTGGATTTACAGATTATAATTGGGAGGAGTAGTTGGTATTCATGCAGTGGGCTCTACCCCACTGTGTTGACTAATATTTCAGGTATAGTTCCTAGAATAGCTGCATGGGATAGATTGGAGATTTGTGGAGTGAAACTGAAGTTTTATTATATCGCTTTAGTAGATTTGATTTATTTCATTCCGTTGTTTTATTTATGAGATAGTTATTTATGGATTTAGTGGGCCATTCGGTTCCACAGTTGTTTACGATTTTCAGTTAGAGATTTGTAGTTGGATTATTTACTTAAGTATTAATTTATCTTTTGGAGCTGAGTTTTATTTTGGAGTTAGCATGGTGATGAATTTTATTATGTGTATGTTTTTATACGTAGGATTAAATTCAGATTATATATTATGATTTTAATAATATCTTATATTTTTGTCACATGCTAAGAATGGTATTTTAATTTTTACGCCCGACGTAGTTTGGCAGCGAGGATTGGCCACCTCCAATGTAAAAATACGCGGGGTGTCATAGTTGGTATCATAGCATGTTCTTAGGTCTCATAGGCTGTGAGTCCGTTTAGCTTTCGCGTTACCAATCTTTGATTCCCTTTGTTGATTCGTACTTTTTAAGTTATTAGGTTTAGCCTACGTGTTAGTTGTGTTTCTTGGAGATATGAAATTTTGTGTTGAGGCCGTTGTAGGCATTAAGGTTAGAAATAGTAATATTGATGTGAGGATACTTTGAATTGATATTGGAAACGAGATTTCTTTTGAATATCGTTAGTACAAATGTTACATATCTCTAGTATCGATGTGGTGATGTGATTTGATTTGAGGACTTAAGCATTGCGATAGTTATTGGAGATAAAATCAAGTAGTGATTTGAGGGAGAGCATGACACGTCGTTATTTTCGTAGTTATGATTATAAATATAGTTAAGATATATATTGTACTTTTGTTCATGGGGTATGTGCATGTGGGATTGCGTGTAGGGTCGTGGCATTATACGAGTAGACATATGTGAGCCTTATTTTTATTTGTTCAAGTTTACATTTTATGTATATGCTCTGTTTAATTTCGAGGAAGAAATTCCTGAGTTAGTGGGGGGCGAATGTAATACACTAGATTTTTGAAAGATTCATTTAAGGTTAATAAATAGTAAATTTTGAAAATAGTTAATGGTTATAACTTGATACTGGTAATTTTGTTAAAATGTGGAATCAAGTAAACATGCAAATTTGGACTTAATTATTAATAAAAAAATTATTAGTGGGGTTATAAAATTACTTTTAGAATTCAATTTAATCCATTTTGATGAAAATAAAACATTGATTCTGTGAGATGAATATCCCTATGTTATCGTGACAATTTGCTTGAAATTTTGACATCACTTCAAATGCATGCCATTTTATTTCTATATTGAATTAGACTATGAGCCATAGATGTAAAGAAAGGTATGTATCTTAGCTTTCGAATGAGATTTAAATCGGTCCATTTGGACTTCTATTGAAGGAAGCAATAGCCTTTTTAGTAAAATGTGTTTAATATGTCAGAATATTAGTATTGTGCAAATTTGGGATGTTTAAGAATTCTAATGGGATCACGACTACTAAGTTTTTCCCTATTTAAAGGGAGCTCATGGGATTACTTTTTCAAACTCATATTAACCTATTCCCAAAAGAATTTTTCTTTCAAAATACTTCCCCTCTTTCATAAAAATCCTAACCTCCTTTAAAGAAGATTTTCAAGTTTATTTTTGAAGGGGGGCTTATTTTGTTAAGATCATGCATAGGATGATCCTCATTAGCGAGGGAGAATACGATAATATACTTGACAAGTCTTAAGGATTAGGTTTAACGTTCTATAGGGTCGATTAGGTTTAATACGTGTAATACCCTTATGTATTATTATGGTTTTATATGTGATTTGGTAGAGTTGGATATATTTACTTTTACCCGTCTGTGAGAGTTATACTTCTTTGCGTATTTTATGTGCAATTCATACCATATGTGAGGTATTCCATAAATGAGAACATGCGACGCGGACCGCACTGGTACCCCGGGGAGTAGATGGGATCTTCCTTGGTCATATTTATCCCTAGATCACACATCTAGGCACCTGTGACCGAGATAGTTTACGGGTATATTTATTTCATCAATATTGGGTATGGTAGGCTTTTTTACTGATGGGTAGACATTGTGATTTATCCCTTGCTGTGATGAGATCTTAGGTTTGGGACGACCTAAGACTATACTAGTATGTGCGAGAGATCCCCCAAAGTAACAACAATAGGCCTTTGTTGTATATGGGCATGCTAGTAGACCATTTATTTGTACATGCCGATTATTGTAAATTTGTATGGGCATTATATGTGAGTGGAGTCTTTCTCCTAGCATATGTGATTATCGTGTAGCGGTACCAGAGATAGTTGTATCTGTTTATATGCTATATTAGAGATATATATGACTTATAATAGGGATGTCCACCTCAATACTTATGTTTTGGATTTATGTGTTATATATACTAGAGATGTGTTTATTGCATTATTGGTATGAGATAGTCAAATGTGGATAGATTTGAGATATGAGCTTGTTATTGGTATTATGGTTATTTGGTGAGAAGTACCTTCCGGTGTGAGACCTTAATACATCATGTGACTTCTATTGAAAGCTATTAACATATTATAGTTTACAGTAAAGTTTAAAGACTTATGTTGTAAGAATTTAATCACAAGGGCTACAATGGATTCGGGATTTGGAACCTCTTGATATTTTTAGTTGTTGGGTTAGGTAATTAATAACTTAAAATATATTAAAACACAAGGGAAAATGTGTAGTTATAATGTGTTCCAGATGCAATTATTATCATATTCTTCATAGTCTTGTTACTTATATTTTTTTTAAATTATTTTTTCAGGTCCCTATTGTGGTAGTTTCTATAAATACAGGTTCATTGGAGGAGAATCTCTAGTGATGTACCATTTCATACTCCTAGGATTTTAGGATTCGAGCAAGTGTAGCTCATTCTTTATTATATTCTTTTATTTTAAACCTTGTTGTATGTATATACCTATATTTAGATTTGGACTTTTTATGGTCACATTTTATATTCAGAGCTGGACTTATGTTCTATTAACAATGATTGGTATCAGCGTTGATTTTGTGTTGATTCGGTATTTCATTATCTTCTCACTGTTTATTCGGTTTTAATTTTTTCTTATGGTGACAATATTATCAAAAGTTTTTTATCCCCATGATTTTTATATTACATTTGATTTATCTATTTATGGATTTTATGGGGTGTCATAACCATGAAGTAGCACCATCATCTATTTCGCCCGATGGACCAAGCCATTCTTGTACCACTTTATAAAGCAGTGGACATCATGAACGTATGATAAAGCATATCAACCTCCACAAAAAATTTCATCATCAGACAAGAGTGCAGTACATAATCATAAACAAACCAACAAAACGTCAATCGATTGATTTCACACAAGTGACTATTACGTTCACTAAATAAAAAGAGTTACTATATATATATTCAACTCAACTCAATAAATCCTTTTCCCAATTATTTGGGATCGGCTACATTAAACCTATTTTTCCATTCCATTTTGTTCAGTGCAATATGTTAGGTGAAACTAGATGATATAATGTCCTTTTTAATAATATCTCATGAAGTCAATTTAGGCCTACCTCTACCCCTTGCGTTACCATCATTACTAAACAAATCACTCTTCCATATGGGGGCATCCATTGGTCTACGCTTGACGAGCCTAAACCATTTTAGTCGATTTTCTATCAATTTTGCTTCTATAGGAGCTACTTTTATCATTTCACGAACTTGTTCATTTCTAATTTTATCCTTTCGAATTTTTACCACAAATCATTCCTAGCATTTGCATCTCTGCCACACTCATTCTCTGCACATTTTGTTTTTTGGTTGCCCAAGACTTTGTCCCGTATAAAATGACAGGTCTAATGGTCATCTTATAAAAATTTCCTTTTAATTTCAACGGTATGCGCCTATCACACAATACACTGGTATCACTTCTCCACTTAACCCACCCCACTTTAATCCTATGAGTAGCATCATCACTATTATCCCCATATTTTTGGATAATGAAGCCTAAATAACAAAAATGATCATTTTAGGTATCTCTCGACCCTTCAATTTTACTTCATCTCCAGTTTTCCTCCTATTACTACTAAAATTTAAATCCACGTATTCTTTTTTAGTCCTTCGTATTTTAAATCCTCTTGTTTTTAGAGTTTCTCTCCATAATTCTAATCTAGTATTAATCCTTGTCTTAGTCTCATCCACCAAAAATCTTTAAATAGTATACACTATGTCACTTCATCTTGTAGTTGTCTACTGAGCTCATCCATAGCAAGAGAAAAGAAATAAGGACTTGATGTTGAACCTTGGTGCTGACCTATAGTAATTGAAAATTCACTACTTTCTCCAGCTGATGTTCTTACTATAGTCATGGCCCCATCGTACATATCCTTGATCACATCAATATATTTACGAGTCATTACTTTTTTATGTAGAACCCACCATAATATATATCTTGGTATCATATCATATGCCTTCTTTAAATCTATAAAAACCTTATGAAGTTCCTTCTTTTTCACCTTATGCCTCTCCATTAATCTCCTCGAAAAATAAATTGCTTCCATTATTGACCTCCCACGCATAACCTTAAATTGATTATCAAATACACTTATTTTCAATCTCAATCTATATTTAATCACTCTCTCCCACAGTTTCATTGTAAGACTCATTAACTTAATACCATGATAATTGGAACAACTTTGTATGTCCCCTTAATTTTTATAAATAGGTACTGAAAATCTCTTTCTCCATTCATCGATAATTATCTTAGTCATTATAATCCTATTAAATCATTTTGTAAGCCAAAACACTCATACCTTCCCTAAGCACTTCTAAACCTCAATAAGGATACCATATGGTACTAAATCCCTCCTTGTTTTCATCATTTTTAAATCAATCCTAGCCTCTGTCGTCCTAATTATGTGAAAAAATGTATTTTCTCAAGTTTCTCGAAGTTCCTCTATATATAATTTTCTCATATTATCTCCATTCAATAACCTTTCGAAGTAATTTTCCCATATTTCCCTAATCTCATCATCCTTAACTAAGACTCTCAAGTCATCACTTTTAATACATTTAACGTTATTAAAATCTTTTTTTTTCTATCCCTAAGTTTAGCAAGCTTAGCCTTCTTGTTTTCCTAATCTTTTTCATAAAGACTTAGCACCTCTTACCATTTTCTTAACTTTCTTTTTAGCCTAATTATATTTCTCAAAATTCTCTTGTTTATAGTTGTTTGCGATGTTTTAAAGCACTCCTTTTTTATTTTTACTATATTTCATACTTCTTCGTTCCATCACCAAGTTTCTTTAAATTGTAGCCCCATGCCTTTTGATTATTCAATAATTTATTTCGCTACTATCCTAATGCATGTGGCCATCTTATCCTACATTATGTTGGTCTCATCTTCATTATTCCATGATGCTTCATTTAATATTTTATCTTTAAATAATTCTAATTTCTCTCCTTTTAAGTTACACAACATAGTTTGTGGATCAATTTAATCTTTTCACACTCATGATTGATTTTTAATATTTATATCAAGCACCATTATCTTATGATGTAAGGTTAAACTCTCTTCTGGATAACATTACAGTCTTTACATGTTAATTGGTCTCCTTTTCTAGTAATGAAAAAATCTATTTGGATCTTATGCGTTCCACTTTACAAGTTATTAAGTATTCAAGCCTCTTTTAAAACATGTATTTACTAGTACAAAATTATAAGTCATAATAAAATCTAAGATAAACTCTCCACCATCATTCTTATATCCAAAAATCATATCCTTCATGCACTATCTCATATCCTACACGATCTTCTCCAACATGGCCATTAAAATATCCCCCTATAAAGATTTTCTCACCTACGGGTATTTCTTAAGTTAATTCATTCATTTGTTCCCAAAATTGTACTTTAGTGTGCTCATCTAATCCCACTTGGGGTGCATAAGCACTAACAATATTAATTATATTTCCACCTAATACCACTTTTATAAGTATAAGTCAATCAACTTTCTTTTAACGATAATTGTGAGTACAAAAAATGTCATAATACAAAAATCCACAAAAATAACCCCAACACAACGATATATGTGGTTAGACAACTTGTCTACGTCCACGGAGAGGTTACTATTTTTATTAAGTGTCTCTCAAAGTCTCAAGTTACAATCCTTTTGCCCCGAGTCAGGGTGTACAATTTATTGGAGTGTCGTCATAGAGTTTGAGTTGTATAAGTAACTCAAAATAACAAGTGGATAAACCAAGAAATACCTAAATATCTCCTCCGATATTGTTGGTATTTGATTTGACTTCATCCGTAAGTGTTCTAATGTATCTTAAATACTCGAGTGTAAATTAATTTATGATTTGGGTCGGGCAGCGTGTCATTTTGTTTGGGATGGTCGAATACTTTCACGAACCATATTAAATGGGCTCCCATAATTGCCCCTAAAATCTATGGGCTAATAGTTCGGTCCAATATATTTTAAACAGGTCCAAGGCCCAAGACCCAAGACCCAAGACCTGAAATAGTGTCCAAAACCGGCATGACGTATTTATAATTGTGAGAGTTGAAGGGGGTACGTTTGTCCTCAAGAGAGAATGAAGAGTTGAGATCTTCCTGGAGAAACGCGACTCATCATTTGGGATATTTAAAAACCTGTTCGTGTGCAACTTAACCATCATTTCACTGATTTCAGTCGTCCTTGTGCATACTTTGTCTCTAAGCGTCCCCTCTTGTTCTCTGCTTCAAAAATTAAATTTCTTCTTCATTTGTACTTTCTCAAAGCTTTGCCATTACTTGTAAGTTTTTGTCTTCACCTTCTCAATTTTTTTTCCTCTTCGAATTAGCTTCTTACTGGAGCTAGGGTTTCTCTTTATCTATCATATTAATGGAAAGACTTGATAATAAGTCCATTTATGATTTTAGAATGTGTTATAATATTCCTAACTGGGTAGATATGAGTGCATTCTAATTCCTCTAAATATTCGTACGATAGATGACGATCACTGGATTCATACTTTGTTAATTTCTCAATGGGGTTTGATATTCCCTCCCCCCCCCCCCCCCAATCCCCTATTTTTTAGATTCGTCAAATATTTTGACATCATTTTTGCTCAATGTACTCCAAATTTTTAGAAAATTATGAATGGAGTACATAGGATAAATGAATTGTATGATACTAATTTACTGCTTGCAAAATTTTTTTACTGTTATGTCTTCTCACGCACGAAAGATGGGATCTTATATTTGAAGGCGAGGAATGCTGACAGGGTCCTAGTGGTGAATATACCTGATTCCCATAAGGACTATTGGAATCATGGATTTATCGCTAGGAATTGACAATATCCTCCCCAGTTTGAGGGCGTAAGGTACAGGGGACCTCGAATCCTAACCTTTGGGGAGAAATACATAGTTTGATGATATTGCCTCTTTCTTAGTTCATCGTTTGCTTGCTCCTTTAGATTGATTTGTCTGATTTATTTTTTTTCCTTATCTATTTTGTAGCTAAGGCGAAAATGTAAGAACCTGCCCCTCTCGAGCTTAAGGTTTTTGACCTGCTGAAGGCCTGGAAAATTAGGGATAGACTCTCTGATGGCGAGTATCCATTTATGGTGGCATACTTTCTTGAATATAAGAATACCACCAACAACTTCATTGCTCAGCCAATAGATATAATCCCCCATTTGGAGCTTCCAGAAGAGGAGGTTAGTGGTCTTTCTGAGCATATTAGGTTAGAAGAAGAAGAAGAAAAAGAATACGTGGAAGAGGGAGAAGAGGAAGAAGGATAAGAGGAGGACATCGACAAGAAGAAGAAGAAGAAGAAGAAGAAGAAGAAGAAGAAGAAGAAATGGCCCCACCAAAGATAAGGTTCTTGATCATACAGTATGATAATAATGATCTATTGTCTAATAGAATGAAATCCCTTAAATGTAAGGAAGGAGGCTCCCCCATAGCTAGAGGTTCTAAGCTAGGAGCTGGGGAGAGCGAGGTAGATAAGAAGACGAGAGACGAATAAATGAAAAAAAATGAGAGAGAAAAAAGAGGAGGATAGAATGAGAGAAGAAGAAAAGAAGAGGGCATAGGCTATAAAGGCCTCTATTGTGCCTTCTTCTGTTGTTGTTGTTGAGGGAACAAATGTTGCTAATAATACCCAGCTTACCCCTGCACTGATGGAGGGGTATGTGCTCGTCATTGCTCACGAGCGATCATTGAAGATGGGTGCTAACAAGTTGGCCCTAAAGTTTGCTCAAGGGCTTGCATTGGTACGTCAACTTCTCTCTATACTTCTCTGATTCTTTTTTTTTTAATCTCTGTAAATTGACTTGCATTTCTCTTCATTTTGTAGTTTGTTTTTTTATTTCACCACGTTGCTTCGAGGTTGGGCTAACCAGTCAAGAAAAAATGTTGAGCTAAAAAAGGCCCTGAAGAACTCCAAAAAGGCTCTGGACAATGCTAAGGACGCTTTTGATCTAGAGAAGCAAAAGGCCCTATACTCCCTTGAGGAATAGTTGGCTGACCTCTAGGCGGCTTATAGTCAAGTGATCGCTGACAAGTTAAAGGTGGATAAGGCTAATAAAGAGTTGGCTACCAAGGTTAAGAATCTAGAGGGAGAGGTTGTGACCGTTCAAAAAAGTGGGTACAAGGAAGTTTAGGAGGCAGCATACGATGATGTCGAATGTCATATATCCTATGTTCGATAGGTGGGCTTTAAGAACTCTAGGGCCAGGCATTGGTTGTGGCTGAGGTGCTTGCAGATTCTTTCCTATTTACCTAGCACGTGCTAAGAAAAAATCCCATGGATGCTGAGGTGCCTTTGGCCAACCGGACTTATGTTCGAGTTAAGATATAACCCATTGATCCAGCTGCTAGAGATCAACCTGTTGACCAAGCGAACGAGATTACTAGCGATCAAGCTGCCACATCTATCGACAAAGGAAAGGGGCCAGCATCTTCTGGGCAGGTGTAGACCTATGCAGTTAGTTTAGGATTTTTACTTTTTTTTCTTCTTTTGTTGGTGTTATTTTTGTAATTCTCTCAAACTTCTATCGTCGTATGCCTTAATTATGTTCAACAAATTTTTTCCCTTTCTTCCTGGCCTTGTCTTGTTATTGATGCTCGTAAAATATATTGCTTATTTTTTTAATTGTAACCCATTGATTTAGATGAGTATATTCCTGCTAACTCCCATCTGGGGAAGATCCTTGGGCCAGATATCTGCTTAAAGATCCTCAAGGCCTTTGTGAAGATCTGCAAATCCTTGAGGGTAAGAAATCAGCAGTACAAGGATCAATCTGAATCGGTCGCTACGATAAAAAATAGTCTTCAAGAGATGGAGGAGGTTGTGGACTCAATTCAAGAGGAGATAAATGATTTGAAGGCCAGACTTCTGAATACCAACGAGGTGAATCAAGTGAGCGAGCTGATCCAGAATGAGAATGATGATCTGAAAAAAGGGATTGCTCGAGTGAAGGTGAACACCCCATCAGGGTCTTCTCTAGTGCTGCGAGGATTTTCTTCATCATCTAGGGGTAGTTCGAGATAAGACCCAAGCTCTGCAGAGAGAGGTCGCTGAGCTCAAATGAGATGTTCAGCGAGCCTATGTAATTGCTATCCGACTTCAAACAAATGTGACAAGGCTGAGGTACTTATTCCAAAGGGGTCCTTGACAGGTCTGGGAAGATTGTTATGACCAAGGTTGGAATGATGCCCCCAACAAGGCTGAAGGATGCAGAGAACCTTGCCTTTGCCTTGGGGTTGGCTTAGCGTCTTTAGGTAATTAAAAATGCCTAAGTAGTCTAACCTATGGTATAAATATTAGACCGACTGCTCGGCCTATCGCCACAATAACTTTTTGAGGGATGACATGTGGATCCTAATAGATGCTATTCATGTTCAGCTTTTGGAGCACTACTTGGAAGGTACTGGAGAAGAGTTTGTGCCTCACCCAAATGACGATTGGAGAGCACACGTTACAGACTACCTTGCTCGCCATCCTGGTCCATCATAGATCTTTTGTGTATTCTAGTTTTGGTGTAAATGTAACTTTCCATTTAAATTAATGAAAAAGTGTTATTCAATAAAATCTAATGTTTTGAGTCTGTGCTGACTAAACATTCATATTGATTCACTGCATAGCACTTTATCGACCACCTTTTTATTTTAGGTTTTATCATTTTGAACTTTTCAGATGACTAAATGGTATTAAAAGATATTATTGGCCATATGTTGTTTTGTGTTCGAACATTCTCCGAATCCAACATGCCTTAGCAGTGTCGTTCTATCTACTTTACCTTTTAGGTTATGTCGTCAAACTTTCTCAGGCCTAAGTAGGATGATGGTGAGAATGCACTTGGAAGTGATTACGCTTATCGAATGGGCCTCAAAGTAATGCTTTAACTTCCTTGAGGCAACTACCAGTGCATAGGTGAGCTTCTCCGGAGGCAGGTTTTGTTGTTCTGCATCCAGAAGTGTCTTGTTGGCGTAATAAACTGGATGTCGACTTCCTTCTTGAGCGGATCTTACTGCGTGGTATGATACTATTAGGTAAAGGGAGAGTGGTTCTCCCTCATTTGGAATTACTAAAAGGGTTTCTTGCTAAGGTAGGATTTTTACTTTTCCAGAGCTTGTGAGCAGTCGTTGTTCCACCTGAGGCCCTTGTCCTTCTTTAGCAGCTAGAAGAATGGTCGGTAGCATTTCGAAAACTTGGATATGAGGTGATTAAGTGCCACGAGCATACCAGTAAGCTTTGTAACATCTCTCTACATTTGGGGGGTTGGAATCTTATGATAGCATCGATTTTATTCAGATTTGCCTCAATTCCCTTTTTACTGACTAGATAGCCAAAGAACTTTCTTTACTGGATGTCAAATGAACACTTACTTGCGTTAAGCTTCATCCGGTATTTCCTGAGGATCTCAAATGTCTTGGCTAAGTCTGTGGTGTGGCCGCTTTTATTCTTGCTTTTGACCAGTATATCATTGATTTAGACCTCCATCATATCTCCCATATATTTCTTGAATATCTTGGTGACCAATCTTTGATAAGTTTCCCCTGCCTTCTTCAAGTCGAACGGCATAACCTTATAGAAATACGACCCAATAGGGGTTATAAAGGAGGTTTTATCGTAGTCAGACCATATAAAGGGATTTGGTGGTAGTGGGAGTAAGCATCTAAGAAGCTCACCCTTTCATGTATTGTTGTAGCGTCAACCAACTGATCTATTTTAGGAAGTGGGAAGTTATCCTTGGAGCATACCCTATTGAGGTCTATGAAATGGATACAAACCCTCTAATTGCCATTGCTCTTTTACACTACTACTGGGTTAGACAACCATTTGGGAAACTGAACCTCCCTAATGGATCATGCATCCAGTAGCTTCCTTACTTTGCTCTCTACCTCTTTAGCCTTATCGAGGGCTATTCAGCGAGCCTTTTAAGTGATCAGCTTGAAGGTCGGATCAATGTGAAAGCAATGGCATGCTACATTGGGATCAATCTATGGAAAATTGTAAGGTTCCCAAGTAAAAATTTAAAGATTGGATTTAAGGAATACAATCAACTCCTTCTTCTCTTGATCATCGAGTGTGGTTCTGACCAAAAATTTTCTTTCTATTAAGTTGTCGTCGGCTATAACTTCTTCTAGGTTTTTAACCACCCTATCAGTGGGGTGGACCCTGATCTCCTCCACCCTTAATCGATCATACCGTAGTTGCTATTTGGAGGGACAAACCCCTTTTGGGCTCCCTTCTGAGCATCCTCTGTCTCCTTCTTCCTTTCTTTATTAGGTCATATGGCTGTAATAAAGAAATTCCTGGTTATAGCCTTATTGTCACAGATTTTAACCATGCCCCAATCAGTAACAAACTTCAACTCCTGGTGGTACGTGGATGGTACGACCTTCATGGCATGGAGATAACCTCTGCCCAAGATGGCATGAGACGGGGACTCAATGTCCACCACTAAGAACTCAATGAGTTTTGAGATGTTTCCTGCTCTGACTGGAAGAATTATCTTCCCCAATGGCATCGTGATCCTTCCTGTAAAGTCAAACAATGGAACTGTGGCCTCTTTGAGGTCGACAATGTTCAGCTTCAGTTTATGGAACAATTACAGGTACATCACTTCTTACGAACTCCCCTGATCCACAAGTAAATTATCAACGTACCAATTGGCTATTCTGAGTATGATCATGAGCGCATCATGATGTGGAGTTCTCACCTCGACCAGATCTTCCTCGATAAATATGATATGGTTGGTTTAGACGATGTCCTCTGGTCGTCGACGTTTTTCAACCTTGGTTTTGGCAGTATCGATCTGAAAATCCTCTACTTCTTGAGTTCCATCTGAACGGCTTTCCCTTGGATCTTCTTGAGGTCTGATGCCCTATGGATAACTGCGAACTCATGTCATGTATCCTTATCGAGGACGTTATCTGGCTTCTGGTCACCATTGGCTGGGACCTTGTCAACTTTTTTATCGATGTACTCATTGAGGTGCCCTTCTTGGGCTAAGTCCTCCAAGTATGACTTCAAAGCTTTATAATTCTCAGTTCTATGACCGCCCTCTTTGTGGAATGCGCATCTCAAGGCACTATTTCTTTTAGTTGTGTCGTCGCCCATCTTTTTAGGCCATTTGATAAATGGCTCGTTCTTAATTTTACTGAGAATTTTATAAATGGGTTCCTTCAAAACCGTGTTAACGGCCTGGAACGTCTTAAAGGGATCGACATTATTTCCATTTTGGAGCTATTCTTGCTCCTATTCTTGTTTCCCTTCTTTTGAGTATCGTTCTTCTTTATTACTTTCTTCACCTTTTCTCAATCAATATCACCTGTATTATAATGAACTATATCTTCCACCTTGGTTTACTTATCAATGCGATCCATAAGATCGTGGATGGTGCTGGCCTCTTTCTTAGTAAGGAACTGGTGTAACAAATAGGTGGTCGTCAAACCAATTTTGAAGGATGCTATGACAACCTGATCCAAGAAGTCCTAGATCTCATTGAAAACTTCCCAATACATTTTGGCATAATCTCGGAGGTTCTCCTATGGATTATTCTTTATCGTAAGTAGTGCATTCATTCGCTTGGGATGGGACCAGCTAGTTATGAAGCAAACACTGAAGTCCTCTACCAAAGCTATAAAGTTTCTGATCGACATATGAGGCATCCTCTCAAACCACTTATGTGCTACATCATATAGGCTAGAAGAAAAAATTTGGCATATCAATGTGACATTGTGGCTCCATAAGGTCATTACTTGTCAGTATTGCCTAACATGGTCAATGGGGTTTGTTTTCCCGTCGTTGATCTTAAACCTTGGGATAACGAACTTCTTCGGGGACTCTTCCTCTTCGATTTCCCTTGAAAAAGGGGATTTCACCTGAGTGTTGAGAGCTCTCCTAGCTAGCTCTCTAGTGGATCTGAATCTATGGTGGGTTAAATGTTGGTTCATCTCCCTATGGACCAGAATCCTTATGTTTTTATTTTTTCGATCATTGCATTTATGGCGTCTTTCTGGACAGCCATGATCTGATCATCCACATTTTGACCTGCCACGTTCACTTATCTCCTGGTTACGCCTGGATCTCCTCCCTTGACTACGAGTGTTTCTCGCCTGAGGACTAGAATTCCTATTACGACACTTTTCAGTTTCTCTTTGGAGATTTCTCTCCATTATGTTAAGTCGCCTTTGTAGGAGAGTACTTTCTTCTACTTGGAGGCGTGCAACCTCCTCTTGTTCGTGAAGACTAGCTTTATAAGAGTCGACCAACCTAGAGATTTGCATAGACCTAGGCGGCCCCTGGCTTTCTTCGAAAGGTTTCCTATATTGTCGGAACTTGGGTTTGTATACTGGTAAATCTCAAACCTGACCCTAGGAGGAACCGATCTTCTTGGACATTGCCAACTTGGGGAATGTTGATGATGTGGTGAGACATAACGGGCTTTCTATTGATGAATGTTTTTCATAAGAAAAGAAATCACTTCCCATAGATTGTGCCAATTGTGAGTACAGAAAATATTACAATACATAAATCCACGAAAACAATAACAAACACAGAAAGTAAAGATCACAACACAACGATATACGTGGTTCGACAACTTAGCTAAGTTCACGGAGAGGTTAGTATTTTTACTAAATGTCTCTGAAAGTCTCAAGTTTCAATCTCTTTGTCCCGGGTCAAGGTGTGCAATTTATAGGTGTGTCATCATAAAGTTTGAGTTGTATAAGGAACTCAAAATAACACGTGGATAAACCAAGGAATACCTGAATACCTCCTTCGATATTATTGGTATTTTATTTGACTTTATCGGTAAGTGTTCTAATATATTTTAAATACTCAAGTGTAAATTAATTTGTAATTTGAGTCGGGCAGCGTGTCAATCTATCTAGGCTGGTCATCTACTTTCACGAACCATATAAAATTATCTCCCACAATAATGATATCATCCTTAAGGCTCTTATCTACCATATTATTCTAACTCCGTTCCTAATTTTATATTTTCCTATATTTTTAAATTTCTCTAGATTTCTCACCGACCCATTTAGTTTCTTTTAAATAAGCTATGTTAATTTTTTTCCTTTTTATGGATCCATTAAATCCATCATTTTTCCTATCATAGTCCCCATGTTTCAAGTCGCTAATCTAAATCTACTATCACATACTAACTTCTTTATTTGCTTATTTACTCTCAACCCTTAATAAATTTCATTGTTGCAAGATAATGCAACCACCACAAACTAGGATACACATATCTTTTGGTGTATTCTAAACTATCCAAATCCCGATCGACGGATTTTCCATTATATTATAGGTTTATCAACTCTCAAACCTTAGTTGAGCCAATCGTACAACATGTCAAACATATATACCGAAACTGGACCCCATTTATTCTCAAGCATACCCGCGTTGTCGAGATTCCCATTGTTGGATTGTACAATTAATTCAAGTAATAATAATCTTCTAAGTGAATTAAAGTTAACATATTTAGTCTCACAGTTTATACTCTAATAAACCTAACTACTTCCATATACCAATCACCTCTCAAGTATACAACGATTCACCCACTCATATCAACTTGGAATAAACCTATACAACAAACCAAGATCGGACCTCGTCCTAACCCAAGGGATAAATCGATTCACGTCCAGGCCGAATCGATTCGCTTCGGGCACAAGGTACACGTCTGCCTAAAAACGAAGGGTTGAACCCTAAAACCTCCATTAATGCCACTTTTAAGCTTCAAAGCTAACTTTAAACTCCATCCCTAGGAGAAAAATCTATATATTCATGATTTTAATTCAATTCCATAATGAATAACATCATTACAACACAATTTAAGGTTTAAATCCATTTTCCAATTTAAACCTAAGTTTATTCTCAAACTTAAATTAATCCAATTAACATTCGATTTTAAATTTCAAAATAAACATAGTATAACCATACTTACAGTTGATTCATCTCTAAATAAGCATTCTAGTGACAAAATCATTACCCTAAATGATTCAATTATTTCCAACAAAATCCATAAATACGCCATATTACAACAACCCACCAATAGTTTAATTTCACAACTCGATTAAACCAAATACTAATGTGATTAAGATAGCAGATTAAATCCCTAAACATGCTTTTAAATAGCAGATGAAATACAAGACTTTAAAATCATAAACCAGTCACATATTTCACAGTGATGAAGCAAGAGGTATCTTGCATGAATGATACGAACTAGTGAGTCCTCCTCTTGATCCCTTGTTGTTCCTCCTCAAATTTCCTCCCAATTTCTTCCAAATCTCTAGGCAGTTAGGGTTTGTGTTTTATGTGTAATGTGTTCAACTAAAAAGGATTAAAACCCTTAAATAAGTCTAAACTCGAAGGTCGTCAAAAGACCTTATTTTGGGCCTTTAAATAAGCCCAGAATACTACCCAAACCACTCCAAAACTTAGTCCAAAGGTATAATGACCCTATAGGCCCAATCCAAACTACTAAAAACACATATTCGGCCTTCGTGACACTCCAAATTCTAATCCAACTGGTAGATACTAAGTGTACATAGTAATACCTCATAACATATATAAAATATACACACTTAATTATTATATGCGTAATAAACTGTCCAATATCATATAATTAATGTCACCAATTAATTATTTACAACACACGACATAAAATCATATCACATGCGAATTAAATTACCATATAAATTATGCATTTTATTATTACTAAATCACACAAGTAATAATTGATCCATTTTTTAAAAAAAAATTGACATTATTATTAACAAAGGGAAAAAAGGAGAAAAAGCCTCTCCCCGATGGCATTACAAAGTGAGGGAAAGCATAGAAGAGGGAAATTGATCAAACAATACAACTCAAAGAAAAAAGAATCAGTTGAACCTATAATTGGGCATTCCCAAAAAACCATGCCCAAGAAAGTCACTAATATCAACAAGGGGTTTGGTACACCAATGAAGAGTTGGGTAGTTGATACCCAAATTTGCAAATTTGTCAGCCACCATGTTTCCTTCTCTGAAAATATGTGAAATTCTATATCTCATATGACTAAGTTTCCATTTACATTTATTCCAAGCTATGATCAGTTGCTAAGGAGTATGGAAGGAAAAAGAGAATAAGAACATCACTAAACTTAGAGAATCAAATTCAAGCCAAATATTGAACCAACCCTTATAATAAGCTAAGTCAACGACAATGATGGCAGCCTGAATCTCAGCATAGAAAGAAATTTAATTCCGAGAGACCAGCAGAACCCACCAATAAAATCTCCTCAAGAATTACAAAAAATGCCTCCACAAGCAGTAACACCAAGAAATCCATGAGCCATACCATTAGTATTAATTTTAATAGTTCCATAAGGAGGAGGAGGCCACATAACCAGATGAATATTAAGGGCTTTTCTGAAGTGAATTGGAATACTAAGCTTGTCGCAAATAATAATAACCTTGGTTCCAACAATATATTCAGGACAAGATGGATAAATCTGAAAGAACAAACTTTGTTACTCTGAGTAATTTTATACATGGAAGGAATAAGGTCATCAAATCTGAGACTATTTTTAGTTTTCCGTATGCTCATAAGAGTAAATGAGAAAGTAAGCCTCTAGATATTCCTCAGTTGGGGACTAAAATCCGAAAAATAAAAGGTTGCCTAGTAATCTTCGAAAATATCATAATTAGGAAATTTATTTGGAAACATATACAACCCACTACCAAATCTTTTGAGCAAAACGACATTTGAAAGGTAAATTAACAGAATTCTCCTCACAACAGAAATTTTGATATAGAAGGAAAATGGAGACCATGGGAATACCATTTTTTAATGTTATCATCGATAGGAACTCTATTAAGGAGAAATTTCCAAGAAAGAAAAGACAGTTTAGGAGGAAAAAAGATGGAACAAATACATTTGAATCTATTGTCGACTTGAAAGTGATTTCTAACAAAATCATAGCCCTCTTTGTAAGAGAAAATACCATCAAAAGAAGACTCCCAAATATATTTGTCATCCACCCAAGAACAAGGATTACTAGATTGATGAATCATGTCTACCACGTGAGGTAAATGATCTTCAAACTTTGAGGAAGAGCCCAAGCATCATTAGCAACAATATCACTATCTTTGGAGTCACTTTGATAAGAGTGTTGATGTTCATAATATTAGAAATAAAAGTGTTAAACCAAACATCATTCCAAAAGGAGACTGACTTATCGTTTACAATAATCCACCTGCTATGGATATGAATGGAAACCAATGATTCTTTAATACTGGACCAAATAGATGAAGACATGTAGGAGTTAGTGCAAGAGAAAGTAATAATTTTATATCTTTTCTCATGAATAAATGAAAGGGGGAATTTCCATTAATGATGGACCATGAGAAAAAATTGAGGGTAGACTTGTTCATATCATAAAGATTTTTTATTCCAGGATCACCTTTAGAGTAGGGAGAGCACATTTTCTTCCAACTAACAGTAACAAGCTTTTTGTAGACACGTCCCCAAACTAAATGAATTTTTTATCGTAAGAAGATAGATCTTTAAGAAGAGAGACATGCCACTTATAAATTCTGAAGGAATAAAGATGTGTGTTTTGGAAAATAGATTGAATCAGTTGAGTTCTTCTAGCAGTTGTGAGGAGTTTGCCTTTCCAAGAGGAAAGTCAGCAATGGCCTTTAGATGGACCCTTCTATATTTAACTTTTAAAATAGGAACTCCCAGTTATGTAAAAGTCACATTTACTTCTCTAAAGCCCGGGAGATTGGAAGTGGCATTCTTTCTATATATAGCATACTTTCCTAAAAAGAAGGAGCTTTTTGTCTTATTAATTTTCAACATAGATCAACATGTATATCTAATAAAGTCAAAAGATTCTAAATATATCTTTTATCCTCTCCACAAAACAAAACTAAGTCATCGGCATAGAGTGAGTGAGACAAAATTATGAAATCCAGGAGAAGTATAAGGAGGTTTAACATAACCATCAAAAAATAAAGAGTGAATTCCTTTGTTTAAAACCTCTTCAGCAATACATAACAAAAGAGGAGAGATGGGATCTCCTTGCCTGACACCCTTATAATAAGAAGAAAAAAAGCCATGAAGTGAGCCATTAATTGAAATTGACTGTTTAGCAGATTTAAGGAGAACTTCAATCCAATTCACAAACTTTCTGCAAAAACCAAAAGCATAGAGAATGGCTAGAATGGAGCTCCATTTTATGGTATCAAAAGCCTTAACTATATCCACTTTCAAATATACATTTCCACCAAAAGATTTTTTATCAAGAAAATTAAAACCCTATGAAATAAGACCAATGCTCTCAGAGATGTTTTTACCCTTACTAAAAGCAACTTGATTTGGGGTAATAATCTTGGAAACAAAGCACCCAAGTGAGTCAATAAGAATTTTGGGAATAATTTTGAAGATGAAATTATCCATGGAGATTGGCCTAAAATGGGAAAGAAATTAGCACCATCCACCTTAGGAATCAAGGGAACTATATTAGAGTTTGCATTTGGAAGAATCCATTAATGAATTAAAAATTCTGAACATATTTGATCACATTAATACTGATAATATCCCCTTTTTTTAAGAAAGACCCACTGAATCCATCTGGACTAGTAGCACTAGAACCATCCATATTAAAGGCAGCAGACTTGGTTTCATGTTCAAAAGGAATAGAGGTAAGCATCATACTATCATCTTCATAAATAAACATGGGAATGAAAATAATAAGAGAATGGGGATCATGAAGATTAGGGTTAGGGTCATTATATAAACTCTAATAAAAATAAACCATGTGGGAAGCAATTGAATCTGATCAGTCATAAATATTTTCACCATTCACGAGATTACAAATCCTTGATTTGCCAATCCTGACTTTCACAAAGTTAAAGAAGAAATTGGTACATTTGTCTTCATTATTAAACCACTCAACATTGGCTTTTTCCCTCTAATATACAAATTTCATATTAAGATCATCTTTCATTCGGAATTTGGCCTCTATTTATCAGTACTGAGGTTATCATCGAAAAAGTCCCCATTGGCTAGAATCAATTAAATTTTGTCTTGATCCTTCAAATCATCCTTAATCTTGTCAGACACATTGACAAAGGTACTGGAATTCCACTCTTTCAAATAGGTTTTTAGCTCATTTAGCTTTCTCATGGTAACAAACATATCATACCTATAAAACTTGCAATTAAACCAATAAGTAGCCAAAATGTATTTGAAAGAACAATGCAACATCCACATGGATTTAAACTTGAAAGGGGATAGGCCTTTGTCCTGAATATCATAAAAGGAAACGACCAAGGGAGAATGATCATGAGAAATTCTTGAGATAGTTTCATAGGAACAACAAGGCCAAGTATTCAACCACTAAATATCGCAAATGGCTCTGTCAAGTCTTTGTTCCATGTTGCTTTGTCAAGTCAGGATAATTATTACCAATTAAATAAATTGCACTCAATTGTTTCTAATGCCAAATCTTAATTATTCGAATAATATGTGTGTCAAAACATCGAATTCTAATTTAATCCAATTTAAATATTTTATCCAAATTTATCTTTTGGACTTATTCTAATTCCATAAATTACCCTCGTGTCCCAAGGGTTATTTACTCAATAAAATATTGATCTTGGTGAGTTACTCCGTTCATAAAACTTTACACACCTACGCTTTTATAACCTTTAAGAATTTTGAGCACTAGTTAGCCGATTTGATCATTTACGACCCATGTAGAGCCATCCATGCGACATGAGAACCCATGCACATACACCATAACAATATAAAACATATGTGAACTCTTGCATGCATACGAAGTTTTACGTAAACTTTTCACGATAAACTCAAGTTTGGGTTATTGCAAAAAATATATTTTATGTTTTATTTTTTTATTCCATAATCATCATTTTGTAGAATGTATATTTTCATTTTGTAAATTGCAGGTATCAGTTAGTATGAATTAGAATCTCAAAAGTTGGTGAAAGAGATAAAAACATATGAGAATAAAAATTAGGATTATTTGGGTTTCTATACCCATTAATTCTTAGTAATTGAGTTTAATCTCCGAAATTTTAAATTTTTAGGGATTGGCCCCCCAAATGACATTTAGCGATGAAAAAATGTCACAAAAAGTTTGACCAAATTTTCTTTGCGACATTTCATTTTTGGGGTCAAACCCCCAAGAAGTAAAATGTTGGGTGCTAAACTCAATGCCAAATCATTATTGGGGACCAAACTCTAAATAACCCTATAAAGTTTAATTGAAGAAAAATGGTTCTTAGATTATGACCATGTGATTACTTAACAACCATTATGGAAATATATGGATTTTAAATACTCTTGCACTTCATATTCTTAATATGGCGATTTATGAGTATCAAAATGCTAAATTTAATAATTCAACATAATATTGAGATTAATGTTATTTGCAATAAGGTTACAATATAAAAATCATTTTCATAACTTAAATCAATATTAACACTAAAAAAAACTTGCTTTCAAGGAAATTTCTATTTTAATTGACTTAATTGTTATTGTCATAGTTAACTAATTTTTAAGTCTTTCAAATAACATAATTGTTGGTCTTAATTATACCTAGTCATTGTCACGTGAATTTTACGTGTTTCATTATCATTTAATGAAAATGTGTAATTTGTTATCGATTAACAAAAAAAATTGATAGGCTAAAAAGCCCAGTTTATAATTCATGTACATGAAAATTGTTTATCTATTACAAAATGGCAGGAATCCTAGTCAGCAAGATATAGACTCGCCGACCAACACATGGGGGGACGACCAACATGCAGAATGTAGACCAACGATAAGAAGACTAACCAACATGGTCAGCAAAGCACCAACAGTCATGTACATTATGAACATCATGTACTGATGTAAATGCCTAACTTATAAAGGCATTCCATCCTTTTACATTCCATCTATTTATCTCCTTACTTGGCTATAAATACATTGTAACATCTTCATCAAGGGAAAGGTTCAAGTCATTCCAAACACGAGAGACAAAATAGAATATAAGAAACACAATGGACGTATGCTTTCCCTTATAGCCAAATCATTTTAAAAACCTTTTGTCTCTCTTTTATTTACATATATTTATATGTGAATAAACAATTAGACCCAGTCTTGTTTCTTACATCAACAGATTGGCGTCGTCTGTGGGAATGTATTTCTTAATGTTTTCACTCTCATTCACTTACGATACCCCAAAGATGACTAACATTCCTGAGTCCATTGCTAGAAATGATGGTAATCTACTTATTTTATTTGATCCTCTAAAAAATAAGGACCTGACCGGAATCTTAGCTATTATCACTAGAGTCTAGGATACCATGTAAGATATGATCAGGCAA
This sequence comes from Sambucus nigra, assembly GCA_949130495.1. Classification (NCBI taxonomy): domain Eukaryota; kingdom Viridiplantae; phylum Streptophyta; class Magnoliopsida; order Dipsacales; family Adoxaceae; genus Sambucus; species Sambucus nigra. Next base: position 617,431,878 of record OX422215.1, read on the forward strand.
TTGGACCAAACACTACAGGGCGGATCTCCTTCCTTGTATTCATAGAACTATGCCACTGCCACTGCCAAGAACTAGCAGGCATAGCCACTCCAGGACTTCCAGAGATACGTCCTATCGTCCAGGAGCAAGTTCTTCCCTCAGGAGGCATAGACACTCCAGGACTTCCATAGATACGTCCTATCATCTAGGAGTAAGTTCTTCCCTCGGGACTTCAGATTCATATGATGAGCAGTCTTTTTCTTCTAAAAGTTTAAGTGCCTTAGAAAGGCTGAGTCGAGCATCGCCCTTTGATCGTTTGGGACCCAAAAGGAATTGAAATGTTCGAAGGGCATTATCGAGTCATACTCACTGACCAGCCAACCAATATGAGGCCTCGACCCAATCCAGATCATGCACCCAATGATCTGTCCGTGTCGAGCAGACCTCTCAAGAGGAAAGATCAGCGCAGACAGTTGGTCGTTCAGCCGAGATAAGAAAAATTGACCTTGTTCTTCACATAGAACAGTGAAGGAGAAGAACCTTTGCAATGAAGCTTTTCATGCATGAGAAAAATTGACCTTGTTCTTCACATAGAAAAATTGACCATCATGCAGGTAATCATGCATGAAAAGGCTCAATCCAGAGGTTGGAAGACAGGTTGGGAGAAATGGTGAAGGAGAAGAACCTTTGCAATGAAGCTTTGTGAAAAGGTCTCCTTTTATTCAAGCTATTGTGGATTTTCCTACTCCTTCTAAATTTAAAGCCCTATGATGGAAAAATTGACCTTGTTCTTCACATAGAACAGTATCAAACAGCAACAAATATTTATTTTATTCTCGACAAGATGAGATGTAGGGCATTCTCAGGTACCATAACAGGTCCTTCCCAAATATGGTACAACAGCCTTCCTCAGGGGCAAATTTCTGACTTCAACCAGCTTGTCGAGCTATTTATTAGTATTTTTTTCTTCCGGGCCAAGAAGATAAAAAGAGTAGCTCACTTGTTAAGCGTGAGGAAGTATGTAGGAGAAAGTACAAGAGACAATGTTACTCGCTTAAATAATGAAAAGTTGGAGGTCATTGATTACGAGGATAAAACACTTATTACAACTCTCATGAGTGGACTTCTTTTCGAGAAGCTTTACTACACTCTCGCCAAAGATCCTCCTAAGATGATGATGAAACTGATGGCCAAGGCATCCATGATTGTAAATGTCAAGGAAGCAATGGCAGTAAAGAAGTGCTGGTTACAAAGTCAGAGATCAAAACCGAGAAGAAAGGGCAGAAGGAGCATAAGGATCAGAAAGATTTAAAGAAAAAGAAGATTGATGATAGGCTTAGGAAATACAATAACTACACTCCATTAACAATGGTTATTCACCATGTTTTGGAGGAAATTAAGCATAGAAAGGAGGTACGTTAGTTAGAGAAATTAAGAGCACCTGCTGGGAAGAGGGACAGATCTAAATACTGTGAATTTCACAAGGCCCATGGGCATACAACAGATCGTTGTATTTCTTTGTAAAATGAGGTAAAAACCCTCATCCACCGAGGAAAACTGGACAAGTTTTTTGATCAACGGGACGATAAAGGAGCTCTATGCAGGTCAAAGTCTCCATACAAGACCAGGGAAGAAAAGAAAATAAATCATGAAGATGATCCCAATTTCTTTAAAAAACCAAAAAATAAAACGTGAGGTATTTACACTTAGTTTTGGTTCCTTTGATTGTCAAATGATTACAGGTGGAGATGATGGAGGTGAAGATCACATCGATGAGAGAAAATCTTACCTCAATGAGGCTTTAGCTTGTTCTTACACTCATAGGATCAATCTAGCCGAGGAAGATAGGCCGGCGAAGGTGAATAAAGAAAAGTAGGTGATTGGGTTTTCCAAAAATGACCTGTTAGGAGTTCTTTACCCCCATGACGACCCTCTGGTGGGCAAATTTAGATATATGAATACAATTGTTTCGAGGGTGTTGATTGACAATAGTAGCTCAGCAAATATCATGTTTTATTCCTTCTATAAAAAGTTGGATTTAAAGATCAGTCAACTAGATCCGTACCACAAGCCTTTGATCGATTTTTCTAGTGAAAATTTTTATCATTTGGGCACAATCAAGCTAGAGGTGTTGCTCGGTACCTAGCCAGCCAGTCAGATCGATAAAGTTTATTTCTTTGTGATGGATAAGAATGTGCGAGAAAGTTCATTTCTTTGTGATGGAAAAGAATGCGCAATCATCCTATAATGTCATCATTGGCAGAGTAGGGTTGAAAAAGTTTGAAGTAGTTGCCTCAATAGTCCATCAGTGCTTGAAGTTCCCGACCAACTTTGAAGTAGGTGTGGTGAAGGGTGATCAAAAAGTATCCTGGGAATGTTATTACTCCCTTGTCGAGCAAGAGGATTTTAAGGAAATAAAGAGGAAGACCACCATTTACCAACTGGACACTATTAAGCCCAACATCAAATCTGATGTTGAAACCTTAGATCCAAGAAAGGAGACAGAGCTGGTAAAAGGCCAAATTATGGAAGCAACGGAAAATATCATCTTAGACGACGACAAGCCAGAGACAACTACAGAGGTGGGCTCAATGCTAGACCATGTTCTTAAACAGGAGCTAGTGACATTCCTGAGACATAAAAAGCATGTGTTCGCCTAGAGTCATGAGTATATGCCCGGGATTCATCCTAATTTTATCTGTCATGAACTCAACATCAATAAGGATGTCAAGCCAGTGAAATAAAGGATCAGGATGTTCATCCCCGAGAAGAATCGGGCTATTCAGGAGGAGGTAGAGAATCTTCGAAAAGCCTCATTCATTGAAGATGTGAAATATACAGATTATTTGGCCAACATTGTTATGGTCAAGAAGAAAAATAATAAGTTGAGAATGTGTGTGGATTTCACTAATTTGAATAAAGCATGTCCAAGGGATCATTTTCCTTTACCCAGGATTAACCAACTTGTGGATGCTACGTCGGGACATGAGCTATTGAGTTTTAGGACGCCTATTCGAGTTATAATCAGATTAAAATGAAGCCTGAAGATAGGGAAAGTACCTCTTTTATTATTTCTCGAGGAACTTACTATTATAATGTTATGTCGTTTGGTCTGAAAAATGCAGGTGATACCTACTAGAGCTTGGTGAATAAGGTCTTTGAAGATCAAATAAGCAAGAACATGGAGGTGTTTGTGGATGATATGCTGACGAAGAGTCAAAAATATTTTGATCACATTATCGACCTCAGTCAAAGCTTTGATCCGTTGGAAAAGCACTAGATAAAGTTGAATCCGACCAAATATGTGTTCGGTGTGTAGGAAGGAATGTTCCTCATGTACATAGTAAATCAGAGCGGAATTGAAGCTAACCCTAATAAAATAAAAGCTTTAATTGAAATACAATCCCTGACTTGCAATAAGGATGTTCAAAGGATCACTGGGCGAGTAGCTGCTTTGAACAAATTCGTGTCCCGAGCAACAGACAGGTGTTTTTCATTATTTAAGGTGCTGAGGAAGACCTTTGAATGGAACAACGAATGCGAGAAAGCCTTTTAGGAGCTGGAGAAATATCTAGGATCACCACCATTACTCTCCCGATAAGTTTTGGGGGGAAATTATATTTGTACTTAGCCGTTTCTGAATCAGTTGTAAGTTCATCTTTGATAGTAGAAGATAATGGAGTGCAAAAGTCGGTCTACTGCACCAGTAAAGCCTTTTGGGGAGCAAAAATTAGATATCCACAACTGGACAAACTAACTTTAGCGCTTATAGAGGCATCCAGATGGATGAAGCCTTATTTCCAAGAACATACTATAGTGGTGTATACTGATATGCCTTTTCGACAAGCTCTTCTGAAACCTGAGAAGTCTGAGAGATTGATATGTACTGGGTAGTAGAGCTGGGAGAGTATGACATTGTGTATGAGTCGAGGTCCTCATTAAAGGGTCAAGTTATAGCAGACTTAATTGTAGAGTTTACTTATCCAGAGGTTCCAACGCAACAAGGCATTCAGGCTGAGAAGACCCCAACAGGGGTGAGCCCAACTGAAGTCACCACCGAACAATATCCCAAGTAGACCCCAGCATGGGAAAGCTCAGACGAAGCAACTGTCGATCTACCAGAACAGTCAACCAGGATACAAGAGATGGCTAAGAAATATGATGAGGCAATAAAGAAGATATTCCATTATGGGACATGGTCAGACCAAGGTTTTGATAATAACATCCTAATATGGAACCTATATGGACGGATCTTCATATGCGTATGGAAGTGGAACAGGTATTATACTCAATGATAGTACAGATATTGCACCACTTGCCACAGACCATTAACACCAGTGCTATCATATATAGGTCGCGGCCAATGATTCCTATTGGATACATAAATGACTACACATACAGGTTGCTGCCACCTGTTTAATACATGTCGCAGCCCCCGACTTCATCAATCAACCATCGCAGCCTCTCTAGCACAGGATACGGCCCTACATATTATAGGCGCGGCCCTAGTTCTTTCATCTAATGGGTTGTGGCCCCTCTTTATTCGCAGCAGCAATACAACATCCACATCCCCTATATATAGAGGTCCACACCTTGGGAAAGAGGAGACTCATTATTCCTAATCGGGGAACCGGGTTTAGATTCTACAATACCTGGTGAAGCCTTGCCAAATTCTCTCTACACAACCTCAACATACAGCTTGGGGATACTCACCTACATCATAGACATATCTCTGGCACTCCCAGAACCGCTACAATCGTGTATTCTTCTCTCTCATCTACCTTATACGCCCGTTGTGGCATTGTAAACTTATACAACAACTATATGAATATAATGAGAGGGGGGAACCAAAGTGGACGTAGACTCTTTTATAGACGAACCACTCTATATCTTATCTTTTATCTCTCTTTACTTGCTCTATTTACTTATTATGCACTTTACTCATGATTTGCTGGTATGAGAATGACTAGTGGACGATTTCTCGTATCATCAATTTGGCACCGTCTATGGGAATAGAGATATTTCAATCTTGTTTCTCTATATTTCGAATTTTTAAACACCTTATTCTATTCATGGGGATCCTTTGGATCATCATCCCATGAGTAAATTTTGGTTATTGAGCTTTATTTTATATTTTAACCCTAGAATGGGTATTTTGTATTTTCAGATATGTTTGTGGGCCTCTCTTTTATGACCTTAGATCTATTTTACACACCCCTATGATATCATTTCATCTAGATAATGATGGAAAGCATGATGGGCTTTAGCCCGTAAAGATGAGTGATTATGGAAGAATTATATTTACTCCCTTTTTGCTATTCTTGACCTATGATCTAGGGTTTATCATTAGAATTGTGTCATTTTGTGCACCGAGAGGTTATTTCTCTCACGGATAGACCCTAATAGGTATGATCTCCACAAGTTTTGGGAGAGAAACCCAATTTTTAGGCTCTAATTTTTGAATTATTCCCTTCACTGCCTAAACAGGGATGCGGCCTGGCAGTTTAACTGCCTTTCTTACCGCGGCCTCCACTAGTGCAGTTGCATTACAGAAGCTTCAAAACATCAAGGAACGAACTCAGGTGGTCTTAGTTTAACCTTGGTGAATGTCATACAAAGGCCACGGCAGTAACCTATGTGCTTCACTGGCCGTGGCCTCAGTAATAATGTCATGCAGCAGTGCAAATGCTGCATCCCAACTTCCTACTTGGTTAATCTAATATTTCTATAATTACTCACTTCTGCTAGTTTTGTCTCTAATTATATATGTTGTAAAGACTAACAAAGAAGAAAATGGAAGGAGAATCTATCCAGAGCATAATAGTTAAAGATGAGACTGTGCAGTTGTATAATCACGTCAACCATCTCTACGACAATCATGCTTCTCTCCAAACCTAAGTCAACTATTTGACTCAAATGGTCCTCATGCTTGAGGCCGCAACCTCACCCAATGTGGGTGCGTCACCCAGGATCATTGTTGTCGTATCCCCAGAAGTTCCATCCATGGAAGTAGCCACTAGGAGCCAAAAAAGGAGAATGGAGAAGGCAGAGAGAAGATATGAGGCTTACACTCCGTTGGCCTTCCCAGTTGAAGACATCTTTGAGTTCATTAAAGAGGACAAGCGATTGAGGTGGCTAGAAAAGCTGAGGGCTCCACCCCACAAGAGGAACAAAGCTAGTTGGTGCAGATTCCATCAGGACCATGGCCATGATACTGAGCAATGTTATGCTCTGAAGGATGAAATTGAAAGGCTGATTGGGTAAGGAATGCTGCAGAGGTTCTTTAAAGATACTTAGGGGATGCGTCTTAGCCTGATGGGCCATACTTCCCTTATCTTTATGATTTAGTTTATATCTCCTTTTGTTTTTGTTCATAGTGAACATTATCTTTTAGTTCATTCTGACCTTTTATGTCCATGCTTATGAGAATTAATGAATATAATATTTTAATTTCTCGATTCCATTAAATGATATCTTATGAAAGACTACTTGTATTAAACAGATTCTATATGGAGACCTCGAATTATATTGGGAGTGATTATATTCAAATGGACTCGCAACGACTGCAATGATGCCTGATTATATGAAGTCAAATGATAATTGAAAATGACGAAAGAAACTATTGAGAGCATCTATCTGAATTGGTCTGCAACAATAACTCATAAAGATTAAATCCCACCATATTATGGCTACATTCTCAAAAGGAGTTATCAGAAAGCGTTATTAGCCACGGGGGCTTCAGGTACCCATTCTAAGCTTTCGGGATGTGTTATTTGCCATGAGGACTTACAATAAACATTCTTAGCTTTCGGGATGCGTCATTAGCTCGAGGAGGTTAATCCCCCAGGAAACATCATTAACTTGGTGGATATGAGACTAAACATCATTAACTTGGTGATCTCTCACTAGCTTGGAGAAGCTTCATAATACCTAACCCGCGAAGGCCTGAAAATAACCCACAGGGGCCGGAGACTTAATCGTCTACGGATAATCCTATATTTGAAGGGGCCAAAGAATTAATTGTCTACGGATAATCCTATTATAGCCTAAGAAGGCATTATATATATCCAAACATATCTTGGGGAAGCTTTATAATACCTAGCCCGGGGGGGCCTGAAAATAACCCAATCGAAGCGACTAAAGAAAATCCATGAAAGGAAATCCAAGCGACTGAAGGATGATGTATTGCTATGATCACAAAGCATGCCAAAGCTATAGAAGGATGGCCTCAGCCCAACATGCTGTCATCAATATCCTAAAGGGATAAAAAGATGCCGCAGCCTAATCAGTATGGTTGCGGACATTAAGTTAATTCATTTAGAAGATGCGGCAGATAAAGGCAGGCAGGATTGTTAACCTACCGCATCCTTGTTCAAGAAAATAGGCAACAGTTGGATTAGGATCCAATTATAAATCTACAACAGAGGGCATTCGAAAATTCAAAGGTGTCGCGGTCCTGTTCAAGAAATTTTATTAAAAGAAGAGACTGCAGCCACCATCAGATATATTTCTATGGAAAAAATCTACAAGAATACACGTGGAAAGTTCAAGGTGAAGAAATGTGGTTGTAGCCTATGTGAAGAAACCATTTATACAATGGTGTCGCGGCCTTAATCTATTAGTCCAAGTTCATTCAATCAAGCAAACAAGAATTTAAGTTTGGAAGCATTGGAAGTATCAAGCATGCAAATGACACAGAAACCATTGATTTCCAAAAGTGGACGCAACCTTGATAATGAGGGTCGTAGAAGTTTAAAGGGATAGTAGCCTCAAATGTTAAAGATAAGAGATTAAAAGTTATACAAACAAAGGCCGCAACCTTAAATATCAAAAGTTAAATGAAGAGGGACGTAACCCCAATGATTGAGAATTAACAGAAGACTAGGAGGTTGTATCATCTTCATCATTTCCCTCATCATCATCTGTTGTGGTCTCAGTCTCCTGATATGCTGTCGCGACCTCTGCCTCAACCCTCAGTCTGGCCCTCTCTTCGGCTACAGCCTTCATTTCGGCCATGCAGGCATCATGTTCAGCATTCGTGATGATCCAAGATTTAATTATAGCCATGGAATCACGAAAGTTATTTGCCACCTTTTACCTTAGCTTTGGGTAGCCGTGGATATAAGCTCTATTGTTGATAAGGAAGAAGTCCTGGGTGCCTTTGTATGATGCCACAGCGTTGTCAATGGATAATTAAAGGGATTCACCATGTTATTTATCTTTTCTTATAAGGGTCGTAGTATGGCCATCCTCCATCTTCTTAATTTCCACGGCATGCTTTTCCTCCAACTTCTTTAGCCCCGCGATATTAACCTCGGCATCATTAACAACCTTGATCTCCAACACCTCGTACTTCTTTTGAAGAAGTCCAAACTTGGAATTAGAGGACTCCGCGACCTTGGCAGCTTCTGCAGTCTGTGATTGGGATACCTTGAGAGACTCCGCAGCCTACTTAAAATTCTCCTCAGCTTCCTCCTTGGCTTTGACAACGGCTTCAAGATCCACCTGATCCTCCTGGAGTGCCTCGGTAGAGGATTTCTTTCCAGCTTTGAAAGATTCAGTCCTTGCCTTCGCCAAATTAGATGCGTGAACATCCTTCGTGGCCTACTTAAGTCTCTAGAGTCCCTCATACTTGAGTTTCTAGGTCGCCACAGCTTCCGCGGCTTGTAAATGTATTGAGAGTTAGAAAATGAAGCATAAACTATAAAGAATATTAGAAGGCTAGAACTACTTACCCTCAGCAGACTGTGAAGGTCATAAGACTCCACGTCCTCATGGTCCTCATCCATCAACCGATTTAGGTCGGTTCCATCCATCACCTTCCTAATCATGTGGATAGCACGGGTCGTCGCGTCCTAAGAAGATTGAGGGTCAATCCTACGCAGTTGTGGTCGCAGACGTTTGCTTTGTGGAAGTGGCAAATTTGCATTGACATCAATTATTGATGGAGGGGAAGGATAATTTCTCTCATGTAAAGGTGAGGTGCCTCGAACACCCTGGGCAGACAGTGATGACATCAGACCCGCTGCGGCCAGATTGGCCCCAATATCATCATCAAAAGTTCCCTCAGGCCTCTCGTTAGGGGCTAACTCCTCAACTTGGAGTGAGCGGAAGTATTGGTTTAATCCGCCGCCAGATTTTGGGACGCGGTAGGCTCAACTTAGCCACTAGGGGCGACTGCAGCAGGAGCCTTGGACTTGGTCCTTTTCCTCTTCCTTTGCCTAGCAGTATTATTGAGGACAACTGTGTCCTCATCCATCTCAGCTAGTTGAGCTGCTAATCGGAACCAATCAATCTCCTTACCTGAGAAAAAATAAAGCAAAGTCAATATCCAAAGTTAAAGACAATTAACGCGGAATAAAATAATCAAATAGTAGCATTACCTTCAGCACTCATCTCTTTGGGAATGGATTTACTGGGGAAGTATTCCACTTCAAAAACGGAGGCAGAACTCCTCAACATGGACTGGCACGGCCTTGCCAACTCTCTTCTCTTGCCGCTTACTCAGCTGCAAATTATTAATAACTACAGAAAAATACAAAGGTTAGTCCAAAAGTAAAGTGTGGAGAATAATATGCCACTATAAGGAGGGGACGCGGATATAATTGAGAAAGTACCTAGTTTGGAGGGACACCCCCATTGCTGCGGCATCTTAAATGATATCTCCCTCTCACTCTCTTCAGGGTGGATCTCCCACCCTCCTCCAAATATGTAGAAGTATTATCCCTTCCGGTTCTTTACACTGGTAGGCCTCCCGAAGTAAAAGGTCTCATCCCTACCGTGGATCGAAAAGTAGTAGTACCCCGTAAACTTTACAAAATTTTCCTTTGCGCGGTAGAAGTGGAAAAACTCCGTGGGAGTAATGTCTCACTTGAATTGATTCTCCCATAGTACAACAGCTGCAAGAATTTCCTCCAGTCATTGGGATCTAATAGGGTTGCGGATAACCTCATTGTTTGGAAAATTCTTCTAATAGGAATAGGGATAGACAGCCACAACCCATAAATGAAGGCGTGCTAGGGTAAGCAAACCCCATCATCAGCAAGTGTCGTGCATGGCCTTTATTCCGCGGCGGGTGCTGAGCACATCAAACCCTCAGGGAATTCGAAGGCCTCAGCTACCTGAACAACCTATTCTTAGTTTATAGAGCTGTGAATGCCAAGTGCAGCAAGAGGTCTCTCATCCCTCCCAGATGTGCCAGAAGGTTCATCCCTAACATTAGATGCACCACCTGCCACGACATTCTCATCTATATCCATCGGATGGTTGCTAGAATTGGCCTCTTCCTCCATGGCTGCGGACTTTGGGTTTGAATTCGAATCTAGTGCCAGAGGGTTGGGGCAATCTTTGAGTTGGCAGGGTCCAACTGATTTCAAAGGGCGCACGGAAGGAAGTTCGGGAGGAGAGGCTCCAAAATATTTGTTCCAAAAGCCCCTCATAAATTGGTTTGGGTCAAAGTTCATATGAGTGCAGCAGTACCTGAAAAGCAGAAAGTTCGCAGTTAGGCACCGCAGCCAATATGGTCATAAGGCCTCTCATAGGCCGCGGAAGGTATAATGATATATCAATAAGAGGGTGAAAAAGAAATGTTAGGCAAATATTGGTTAAACATTCCAAGTGTTGGGTTCTAAAGCCCTAGAAGTTAATTATCGCCGCGAAATATTATTTTGGGTGAAAGATGTAGATGATTTCTTTCATACTGCAGTCATTAAATTATGGGCTAAATACCGCGGACTCTAATCTGATAACCTAGGATATTTACATGTCGCGGACTCTAATTAGAGTTGCTACAGGTCGCAGATAAATATTTACATGTCGCAGCCTTTGCTTAATACAGGCCGCAGAAGATTATTAAACCAATTGAAGCATTGATATAGGACAGCCTGAATTTACTAAAGGGATTTTGCCACACCGTGTCCACTCACTCAAATAGGTTAGTATTGAGTATGGGTAAATTCAAAGATCAAAAACCCTAGAATACGAAAAGTCCCTTTCAAGAACGTCAAAAACATAATGGGAAGTTCGAAAACCCTAAAGTCAAACCCAAACCAACAAACTTCACAACAAAATTCATTGAAGATTGATTCAGACAAATCCAAACAACTATGTGAATTCAAATGGGCTCGATTAGTTGGAAAATTGGCAAAAACAGATATAGCAGATATAACCCAGAAAAATCATTCAGTTATAAAATACAAGTTCAAAAAGTAGCAAACAGTGAATTCTGAGAACACACTATATATTGACTTACTTGAGTCATAGGAGTTCCAACTAGTTCGATATCTAGACAAAATCGATTAGACTTTATGAGTACTCCATCTCCTCAAAGGTTCAAGTATAATGAAAAAACCCTATCCAAGACAATCCTCAAGATCAACATAAAGGGAAGTGATTTCTAGCTTATAACCACTATAGGACACCTGCACTACATAATATTTTATTCCTATTTGCATTGGTGGTTTTTTAAAAACACCTCAAGTCCTTTTAAAATCAATTTAATTCTTTTACAACATTTTTAAATCATTTTATATAATTTTCAAATAATTTTTGAATAAATTAAAACATGTTTTTAAAAGTGTTGTGGTTGAAATTTGGATTACAGAAAGTTATTTTATTTGTTTATTGTTTGACTGGGTAGAATAAAAAAGCGCTAGAGACTTAAGGGTGCGCTTTGTAATTATTTTTCAACACGCATTTTTCTTGCATTTTGTTTGTACACGTGTTGGCTTCTCGTCGATTAAGATTGTGTTTTCTCTAAGACATAAACCGGGTATGTCTTATCAGCCCTTGGATCAACCTTATCAACGATCTGCATGCGTTGAGAGTCAATCCTTGTGAAACTAGTATAAACCAATCAACAATCATTTAATCTACCGCTTGTGGTAAACCGTTGGATTATAAATCAATTGGTCAATATTCAATCCCAGCCATAGAATTGAGTTAGACGTTCTGGATCCTTCTTCTTTCATTATAAATAGGACCCAAGTCTCAGCATTTATATACTTTTACCATTTTGTCAAACTAGAGAGAAAAGAGAGAGTAGAGAGAGAAGGGAGAAGAGGGGGAAAGAAAAGAGAGATAAAAGAAAGAACAAACCCTAGGTTCTTCATAGTTCAACCTCTGAGTGATCTCTCCCAAACCAAACACCAAAAAACCTTGAAGTTTCATACACCAGAAAACCTATTCTTGAGAGTTAGATATTTTTAGGATTTATGGGATTTTGGTGTTGAAGTTATTCTTCGATTGAAGACCTCTTTAAGTCCTTGGTTCCCTCAGAACTCATCTCTAAGAGAAACTTAAGTTTCATTGTTGAAACTGAGTTTTTCTAAAAGAGAACATCACACGATTCGTATTCATTTTCTCTTTTTGGATCTGGTATTATAGATCCACTCTGTTTTAATAAATTTTGAAATAAAAACTTCTAAGTCTCAAAATATTTTCAGATCTAGTGAGTTGTTTGTGTTTATGGTTTTATATTTCATATTTTATGAAATACGTGAGTACAAAAATAAAAAGAACACAAAGAACTTTAGTTAAAGTTTTGAAAGCATAATGATAGATCTGAGAAAATAAGTTTTATGTCAAAATATGTTGAATCATTCTCTGCATGTTAAGTCTGAATCTATTTTAACGATATAGACTTCTAGTCTAATTTGGATCTCAATTGGAGGTTTACAATTTCAAAAATATTTTTAAAATACTGAAATTGTTTAAGACCTTGGTCATCTTCTAAGCAAGATATCCTTGAGATCTGTGGATAAATAAAAAGATCAAGAAGTTTGGGCTTGAAAATACAGATTCGGAAATAACCTAATCATTTTAGAACTGATGTAATTTGTTAGGAATGTCTGTATAATTTTGAGAGGGTGAGTAGCATGTTTGCATGTAATAGCACATCACAAACACTATCTCACACGAACACTTAGACACTGTGGTTCTGTCTGAGAATCTTGGATTTTGAACGAGTTACTGGAAACAGAATTCAAAGAGAATGAGATCAAGGAAAAATCAAAGAAGCAGCAAGAAAAGATTAGTCCAATTCAGATTACCTTTGGAGTGGAGAATCTCAAGTAGGTATATTCTGAACTTAGGTTAAGATCTTTGTGGTTTGCTTAAGTGTTGTAACTTGTTTCTTTATCCTAGTGACTTTTTATTTTGTGCCGTAGATGGCACCATGGATGTTTCCCTTGATTAAGGGTTTTACTACGTTAAAAACTCCTCTGTCTATTTCTTTGAATGTTCTTAATTGTTGTTGTGATTACGACTGCATGGTAACTTTAGTAGATGTTTCTTAAAATTTAAAAGGATTGTAATCAACTATCAAATCTAAACCATACATTCAGAAAAGTCTTTACAACACATCTTGTGTTTTTTGAAAAGAGTTTTGCCCAAAAAGTTTATTCGAAGTTTACACAATTTATAACAGTTTGTTATTAACCTTGTAAACAAGCTTTTAGCATCAAAGCTTTTTCTTCAAGTTCAAGACTGGGAGATTAACAAATGTAAAAATTCAGAAGTTCAGTTGATAAATTGTGAATTATGAACTAAAAAAGCTATTAAAGTTATTACCTGGAAATTAAGAAACCAATGGTGATCAGCCTCAAACCACCTCAAAACACCTCATTACCACCACACGTGGCTTTCGAAAGTCACCAGAAAAAGCAAGAGGACGTACGAATAGAGGTTGGCTATCGATATTCTCTCAAAGATTTGAGAAACATAATGAAGTCCACGGCCAGAACAATTTATATAAGAGGGCGTGGAAAGACGAAGCGTCGCCTTGGAAGTACCACGACACCTTGAGAGGACTTGACTACTCAGTCGCAGCCCCAATCGCAATCTCTTGGAACTACAACTTGGGGGCTTATTGATAGTACAGATATTGCACCACTTGTCACAGACCATTAACACCAGTGCTATCATCTATAGGCCACCGCCAGTGATTCATTAATGACCACACATACTAGCTGCGACCACCTATTTGATACATGCCGCAGCCCCCGACTTCATCAATCAACTGTCGCAGCCTTTCTAGCACATGATACGTCCCCACATATTGTAGGGCGGGGCCCTAGTTCTTTTATCTAATAGGTCGCGGCCCCTCTTTATTCGCACCAGCAATACAACATCCATATCCCCTATATACAGAGGTCCACACCTCGGGAAAGAGGAGACTCATTATTCCTAATCGGGTTCAAATTCTACAATACCTGGTGAAGCTTTGCCAAATTCTCTCTACACAACCTCAACATAGAGCTTGGGGGCTACTCACCTACATCGTAGACATATCTCCAACACTCTCGAAATCGCTACAGTCATGTATTCTTCTCTCTCATCTATCTTGTACGCCCATTATGGCATTGTAAACTTGTACAGAAATTATATGAATATAATAAGAGGGAGGCACCAAAGTGGATGTAGGCTCTTTTATAGCCGAACCACTCTATATCTTGTCTTTTATCTCTCTTTACTTGCTCTATTTGCTTATTATGCACTTTATTCATGATTTTCTGGTATGAGAATGACTAGTGGACGATTTCTCGTATCATCACTCAATACCCCTGATGGGATCGATATTGAGTGAGCACTTAGATTCCAGTTCCAGGCCTCAAACAATGAAGAAAAGTACGAAGCATTAATTATGGGATTAAGTTTGGCTCAATCACTAAACGTCGAGCAAGTTTTGGTGCATAGTGATTCTCAAATTGTGGTCAATCAGATCTTAAATTTGTATGGAGCTAAAGGTGAATTAATCAAAAGTACCTCACCAAAGCTTTGAAGGTTATATCCAAACTGCTCGTTGTTCGGGTGAACCGAATTCCAATATTGGAGAATGCTCGAGCTGATGCACTTTCTCGGCTAGCATCAGCAACCAGGATTGAACTTAGGAGAATAATCCCTATTGAGATTCTAGCTAGTAAGAGTATTGATGAAGATTTGATGATTAATTTCATTACGGTAAATATGGGACCTTCCTAGATGGATCCCATCAGAGCTTACATTAGAGAAGAAATTCTGCCAGCAGATCCAGCTGAGGCCAAAAATATTAAGTATAAAGCAGCGAGGTATGTGTTAGATAAAGGAATTCTATATCAGAGAGGGTTAACATCTACTTTGCAATGTTGTGTTCACCCAAGGGAAGTTAAAGATTTGATATAAGAAGTTCATGAGGGGTCTTGTGGAGCTTATGTAGCAGGAAGATCATTACTATAGTGAAAGAACACTCAAGGATACTATTGACCTACCATGAGGGCAGATTGTACAACTTTTGCAAAGCAGTGTGACAAGTGCCAGAAGTTCTCCAACATTCGCAAAACTCCACATGCAGCTTTGATTCCCATTACTTCACCCCGGCCATTTTCTATTTAGGGAATAGATTTGGCCGGGCCATTGAAGACCACCGAGGAAGGTTCAAGTACTTAGTCGTAGTTGTTGATTACTTCACCAAATGGGTTGAAGCAGAACCATTGGTGATATGCCCTATGAGAAGGTATACCAGTTCATCTGGAAGAACATCATTTGTAGCTATAGTTTGCTATATGCCTTCATTACCGACCATGGTACATAGTTCGACAATGAGGAGTTTACATCATATTGTACCCAACCCAAGATATAAAAGTTGTATTATGCTCCAAGTCATCCTCAAGGCAATGGGTAGACATAGGTGATGAATAGGACTTTGCTCAATGGGTTGAAGAAGATACTTGGCGATGCAAAGGGGAATTGGATAAATGAATTGCACTCGGTATTATGGGCCTACAAAACAACTCATTGGGCCGCAACAGGGGAAACACCATACATATTAGCTTTTGGGATTGAAGAAGTGGTACCAACTGAGATAGGTTTGCCAACTCATAGAGTGATGAACTTTGATTCTTTTGTCAGTGATTTGATATGAAAGCTATACCTTGATTTGTTGGAAGAGATGCGAGAAGATGCAGACTTGAGGAATGATGCTTATCAACAACGAAAAACACGATTTTACAACAAAAGAGTGAAGTTAACCAACTTAAAAGAGGGGGATTATGTACTTAAGAAGGTGATCTAGAAGACCATAAAGCTTGAAGCCAATTGGCATAGGCCTTATCATGTCTCAGCAATTGTCCGACCAGGAATTTATCAAATTGAAACTTTGAAAGGGGAAGAATTCAAGAATCCTTGGAATGCCGAGCATCTTAGGAAATATTACCAGTAATGTAACGAGCAACAACTCTTGTAATCATTTTGATTTAGTATTTAATAACAAGTTGGTTTCTCCCATTTTCTTTTTTTGATTTTTGTTGGAGTACTGGTGATGTGCATCCCCATAAGTATTTAGTCGGCGAAAAATTCAATATTTGCGGCAAGTTAGCAGAAATTCAATACTTGATCAGCAAAACACAGAAACCTAAGTCAAAATAGGATTTTAAGTCCTCGGTACTTAGTCAAGAAAAATCATGGATAAAACTTTGTATAAAAATCAACAAGTTTATCCAAACTGAGTAAAATGGAGGAAGAACATTGTGAAGATTCCTAAATAGGAATGTAGACACATATTCCACATACACTTGGTCACCACTGGTAACTAATGCTAAACCAAAAAATTTAGGTGCATTAGTAGAACCTATGGCAATACCACGGATGACTAGTGCTAAACTTGGATTTTAATCTAGGTGTACTAGTGGAACCTATGTCCACATCAATGGTAAATGGTATTAAACTTATAAGTACATCAGTATAACCTATGATAATCTCATTGGTAACTGGTACTAAATTTAGGAAAATGTCTAACTGTATCAGTAGAACTAATAAAATAACAAAATCATTCAACCAGCTAAAAATAAACAAGATAAGTTGATAAAATTGCTTTTAATTTATATTAATGATGATTACATGAAATATTATGTATAAATGAAATACAGGAATAAGTTGTTCTCAAAATCACTCTGCGGGGCGCTTTCCTTCAGCCTTTGAGGAGCTCGGCACTGGTTCCATGCTTGATGGAGGATCATCTAAAGTGTATGGAGAATTCATGAAGTTGAAATCTCAAAGCATTCTCCTATTACTGCTTCTCGGGGTGTCCTGTAACTGAGGAGGCCGAACTATTTCTAGCTCATTGTGCAAACCGTAAAAGTACTTGAAAATTAAACACTGAGGAATGGAATCTACATGGATCCAACTTACATCCATATTTAATGGGCGATTGTTACAATCCAAGAGTCCAGGATCAGTCCAGTACCATAGTTTGTTATCCCGATCAACCTTCATCACTGTTAGACAGTTGGTCCAACCCCACTTATAGCCTTCACGTTGAGCCTGACTGAAAATGATCATCAAAATGACCAAGAGCTTTGTTGTATCCTTCCATCTAGACTTCCCTGGGCGACTTGTGAAACTAGAAAGTAATCTCTCAACTTGGTGTTACAGCTTCGTCAGCACTCTATCTTTAGTTTGCAATTGAGAAGACTATGTTAAAAGTTGATCATCTTTAGTCTTGATCCTTTGGGACATTTCAGCTATGGCTAAGGTTTTAGTATCTAAGCAGCTTAATTGGTAAGATTTTGCTGAGTTCTAGCTTCATCATTTATAGGTCGACTAGATCTTGATCGAGAAGTAGAGGCAGGTTTGGATTTCTTTAAGGTTTCCAGTTCATCCCTCAACCTAGCATTCTCAGTTTCCAAGAAGGAAACACCTTTATTAGCAGCATCAACGGTAGGAGGATTCTTCAAAGTTCTCAGTTCACTCATCAGTTTGTTGTTTTCTTCCTACAACAGTTTGGCAATGGCCCATGCTTCATCAACCTCGTATTTGAGTAGAAATTATTTTTTCCTATATATAGAGGCTTTCTTTTCCAACTTCTCCTCAAATCCCTGAGCTCCACTTAAATCTTTATACTTGGACTCATAGTCAGCATGAAGGAGAGCATTAGATTCTTTGTGTTCGTCTTAAAGCTCTTTGATCATCTCGAAGTAAGCCATATTATTGGCCACTACCCGATCAAGAAGACACTTCAGATATATAAATAGGCTTCCTTGGCTTGATCTGAAACATTTGTGCTGAGCAAGTTTGATAAATATTCCTTGGAAAAAGTAATGTAACCAGTTCTAAACAAATTATTGCAGCGCTTAAGTAGCTCGAAGTTATTGGAAGAGATTTATTACATCTTGGCCATGAACTAGAAAAATAAAGTAACAATCAATCAACAATCGAAAAAGGCATAACAATAGCCGAGAAATAACAAAAAGTATAAAAAAATTCTTTATTGATATAAAAGGAAGTTACAAGTACAATATAAAAGAAACAAAAATATAAAGGCCAACTGCCGAGAAAACCTATACCTTCTCTCCATCAGTTTTAACTCCAGCTTGGTCGGTAGAAGGCATGGCTGGAGTGACTTGCTCGGTGGATGGGATGGCTAACTTAATAACATTCTTAAGTTGGTCGGCTGAAGACTCAACCACGAGAGAAGACTCCCTAGAACCAATATCGCCTTCAACTTCATTGTCCATGCTGGTGGGAGATCCTGGCTCATGTCTTTGGAAGAGTTCAGAGTCTTCTACTGTACCGAACTCCTTTAGTGCAGCCGACCAACCATCCTTGAAAAATTTCTTTTTGCATACTCAATCTGAGCAGAGGCAGCAGTGAGAGCTTTATCCCAGCTTTTATTGAAGGAATTTTCCCTAGTCTTCTTTCTTTTAGCCTTCTCATCAGTTAGGCCCTTTGCCAGCTCAGTCACTTGCTTTCGAGCTTTAGTAGCCTCATCTTTATCCTTCTGTCGAGCTTCCTCAGCAACTTTTATTTTGTTCTCCCAAGTTTTCTTTTCAGTATCCAATGCTTGTTGGGAGTCAAGTAAGGACTTTTTGAGACTAGCAAAGACATCCTTAACATCGTTTGAAGAAGAACAAATAGCATCGTCACATCTGGTTGAAATCAACGAGGAACTGCAAAGTCATTATAAGAAGTCAAAGACAAAGTACAAAGTATGAAAGAGTAAAAATACAAAGGCATAATTCTTACATAGCAAGGCTTTGAGTAGCACTTTCAAAGATTTTAAGCCAGGGCATAGAATAAGCAGCAACCTGGTGGTCTGGAAGATCACCCGACTTAATTAATTTCCTGGCCAAGCGAGGACCTATTGCTACAGAGGAGCCAACACCAGATAGAGTAACATCGACCAAGCTCTATTGGTCGACATCAACAGCTTCTTCAATCTTCTTGGCAGCAGAACCTCTTATCAAACATTTTAAAAGAGACTCCTCTCCCTTGTTAGTTAGGGGCTTCTTCCCAGCATCATCCTTATTTTTTTCCCCACCATCCACAAGCTTTTGGGTGCTAGCAGCAGCATCCCCAAGAAGATTGGGAAATTTCCTTTTTCCCATGTTCACTGAAAGAGGAAAGTCTGAATCAAAAGAAGAGGAGGGTCCAATAGCAGGTTCACCACCACCAGATGTCGTGACAGATGAAGTGGACACAGGGTCTTGGTCCAAGTCAATCACAATGGAAGGCACAACATTTGTTGGATGAGCTACAAAGGATGTGATTGAGCTCTTGTACTTCAACAGGTTTGAATCTGACCTAGTATTCTCCTCAACAATTCTTTGTTGGATTCCCTAGAGAAACTTGATCTCGTCAAGTTTAATGTCACCCTCCATGGGAGACTTTCTCTTATTCTCAATTACAATCAAATAAGAAACGAATGTTAATTAACATATCAACAGGTAATTCATCAGTATGGATATAAAAATATATTACAACCTATGCCATGACCCTCTTGAGGGTATCTTGGTCCATTGTATACTTCACCCCCTCTAAGAGGTACATATTTCCAATTGTTAATGATCGAAGTAGTCCCTATTGGATTCAGGAAAATTGACAACTAGAGCTCTATTAACAGACTTAGTCTTCAAATAATACGTACTGTCACTGGTGACCCATTTGTAATAGAACATGATCTCAGGGATACCGATATGGGTCCCATGGAATTTATTAAGCTTATGGACACCATTAACTATTATCCAAGTGTTGGAGGATACTCTAGTAGGTACAATATCAAAGTACTGACAAAACTCTAAGCAAAATCGATTTGGGGGAAACGTGAAGCCATATTCAGCTATGCATAAGGAAGTAATCCAATGACCTTCAGACAAAGAAAAACCATCTATAAGGGGACTAGGGAACTCTACATCTACCCAGTCTTTTGTATATCCTGTTCCTTTCTAAACTAATTGTTGATACCAAAATTAGTATGCTGATATGGACAAATAATAAGAAGACACGTGTCAATCTACGTTGCACAATAGCAACGAGGAAGTTCATTCCCCCGACCTAGTCATACTCACTCCGAGAAACAGGTGTAATCCGAGGAACTCTAACTCTCTGAGGAACTCTAGCTCTCCGAGGAACTCTTGAACGACGAGAAACTAAGGCGGTTCGAGATGCACCTCGACCACAGCATTGATTGCCAGATAATCAACAGTTCAACTATTCATTGAATGCTTATCATCTTGACGCACATGCTTGAAGAGCATTAAATGAATTACCCTTTCATATGAATATCATTTAATGTATCACCCTTTCAGATTATAGCCTCAAGGCTATAAATACATTGTATTACCCTCATTCAAGGGGACCGGAATTTCTTGATAGAACTTGTAATCGAGAATTTCCAAACACTCAGCAATAACATAACAGAGGACGTAGGCCATTCTTATAAGGCTGAACCACTTTAAAATTCTTTGTCTCATTTATTTATCTGTGATTGACTAATTAGAGTGATCTAATTTTTTACATCAACAGATTGGCGCCGTCTGTGGGAACGATTGTTATTATCGTTTTTCACCAAAAATCATTCATCATCAATGGCAGATAATCCGGAATCTAGCAATCGAAATGATGTAAATCTTCCAAATCCTTCTGCACCTCCAGATCTGGCTGGAATTATGATAAATCTGGCTCAAGGACAAATCGCCATGCAAAAGACAATGCGAAAACTCATACAAACCCTTCATGGCAGTGCACCTGCACATTCGGGACAGCGAAGTGGTCAGAGGCAAACCTATTTACCTTCTTCACGATCCAGGCGTACAGATGCATATCGTAATGAGGAATCTGATGATTTCTCATATCAACCTGGGCAAACTTCATCAATACGGTCCAAAGATACTGAGCAACTTATTACTCTTTCTCCAGAAAGGACCAGTGCCTTGGAAAGACTGAGCAGGGTGTCTCCTTTCAGTCGATTAGGCCCTAGGAGGAATAGGAGTCCACCTAAAGTCGTGTCGAGGAGTTTTCGACAACCGTTAGATCTAAGAGAAGGATCAGCACAATCACGACCAGTTCCTCGTCAAGATAGATCTCAGGAGGTCACTTCAGAATAATCAATTGCTCGAACTAATAGGCCCGAGGAAGGAAATGATGCGTGGAAAAGGTCCATTCAACGGTTGGAGGATAGATTGGGAGAAATGGCTAAGGCGAAGAATCCCCTACAACGAACTTTTGTTCAAGGGACACCTTTTGTCAAGGCTATTGTGGATTTTCCTACACCGTCAAAGTTTAAAGCACCTGTAGTGACCCCCAAATACGATGGAAAGACAGATCCTGTTCTGCACATAAAGCAGTATCAAGCTGCTGCCGACATCTATGCTGTCCCCGACGAGATGAGATGCAGAGCATTCTCAGGAACTCTTACGGGATCTGCCCAGATATGGTACAACAATCTTCCTCGCGGTAAGATTTCAACTTTCTTTCAGTTGGCCGAGTTGTTCATTGGCAATTTCTGTTTTGGAGCAAAACCAGTAAAACGAGTAGCACACTTGTTAAGTGTTAGACAAAAATTTGGTGAGAGTACTAGAGATTACATAACTCGTTTCAATAACGAGAAGCTGGAAGTCATAGATTATGAAGAGAAGACAGCAATCACCACCTTGATGAGTGGGTTGTTGCCTAACAAGTTGTATTACACCTTGGCCAAAGATCCACCTACAACTATGTCAGAGTTGATGGCAAAAGCGGCCAAAATCATGAATGCCGAGGAGGCTATGGCTGCGAAGAAGAATATGGATAAAGAAACCAAAGAGGAGGGCGACAAATCTAAGAAGAAAGAGCATAAGGGCAATGGCGGTGACAAGCATTCCAAGAATAATAAGTCGTCATGGGAGGTCCTGAAGAAATTCGATAATTATACTCCTTTGAAAATGGGTATCAATCATGTTTTGGAAGAAATCAAGGATAACGAGGAAGTAAAGTGGCCAAAGAAACTGAGGTCAGACCCTGACACGAGGAATAGGGAGAAATATTGCGAGTTCCACAAGGATCATGGCCATATGACCAAAAATTGCATAGCTCTTCAGAACGAGATTGAAACACTCATCCGAAGAGGGAAACTAGCAAAGTATGTTGATCGGGGAGGTGAAAGAAGAAATAATGACCGAACTAGAGAAAGGTATAGATCTCCTCGTCGAGCAGAGGAGAAAAAGAAGAGAGACCATGAAGATGATCCAGATGATGACCCCGATCTTCCCAAGAAACCAAGGCAGCCAGAACGAGAGGTATTTTCCATACGTTTTGGGTCATTTGATTGTAATGTCTTTACAGGAGGAGATGCAGGAGGAGGAGATCTTACTGCAGAAAGAAAGGCTTACCTTAGAGAGGCTCAAGCTTGTTCATATATTCAGCGAATAAATTTGGCTGAGGAGGATCGCCCGAGGAAGATAAACAAAGAGAAGCTGGTCATTGGCTTTTCAAAAAATGACCTGGCAGGTGTTCTTTACCCTCACGACGACCCTTTGGTGATCAAAATGAGGATGAAAGAAGTAGTGATTTCAAGGGTTTTGGTAGATAATGGTAGTTCGGCGGACATCATGTACTACTCATGCTTTGACAGCTTAAATTTGAAATTATTTCAATTGGAACCTTATCACAGACCTCTCCTGGGTTTTGCTGGCGAGAAAGTTTTTCCACTTGGGACGATCAAGTTGGATATATTCATTGGAACTTGGACTGCTTGTCGAACAGAGAGAATATGTTTCTTTGTAATGGATAAGAATGTGCAGTCAGCTTACAACATCATCATGGGAAGAGTTGATTTGAAGAAGTTCGAAGCAGTCCCATCTACAGTACATCAGTGCTTAAAATTCCTAACAAATTTCGGAGTAGGAGTTGTGAAAGGTGATCAAAAAGTAGCTCGGGAATGCTATTATTCATCTGCCGAGCAAGAGGAGCTTGAAGAGTCAAGGAAAAAGACTACTACCTACCAGGTGGAGGAAGGTACAGAAATTGAAACATTTGATCCCCGAGATGAATCCCAACTTGTAAAAGGACAGGTGGCGGAATCTACAAAAAATGTTATTCTGGACGACGAGCACCCTGAACGAGTAACCCAGATAGGTTCGTCGTTGGATGTTTCAATAAAACAGGAGTTGATAACTTTCTTGAGAAACAGGAAGAAAACTTTTGCATGGAGTCATGAGGACATGCCAGGAATAGATCCAAACTTCTTATGTCATAAGCTCGATGTAAATAAGGAGATCAAACCTGTAAAGCAGAGAAGAAGAGTATTTAGTCCCGAGAAGAATCAAGCTATACAAGAGGAGGTCGACAAGCCCCAGAAAGCCCAATTCATTGAAGATGTGAAATATCCAGACTGGTTAGCCAACGTGGTGATGGTAAAAAAGAAAAATAATAAATGGAGAATGTGTGTTGATTTCACCGATCTCAACAAGGCATGCCCAAAGGATCACTTTCCATTGCCCAAAATTGATCAACTAGTGGACGCCACCTCAGGACACGAGCTGCTCAGCTTCATGGATGCTTACTCTGGCTACAACCAGATCAAAATGAAACCTGAAGACAGGGAAAGTACTTCTTTCATTACCCCTAGGGGAACTTATTGCTATAATGTTATGCCTTTTGGTTTGAAAAATGCAGGAGCGACATACCAGCGGCTGATGAACAAAGTTTTTTTCGAACAAATCAGTTGCAATATGGAAGTTTATGTCGATGATATGCTAACAAAGAGCAAGAAAGCTGCTGATCATCTAGTTGACTTAGGTCAGACCTTTGATCAACTGGATAAATACCAGATGAAGCTCAACCCGACGAAGTGTACATTTGGAGTACGAGAAGGAATGTTCCTCGGGTACATCGTCAACCAACGAGGCATTGAGGCGAATCCATAAAAGATCAAAGCTCTTTTAGGGTTGCGATCTCCAACGACGAAGAAAGAGGTGCTGAGTCTTACAGGACGAGTTACAGCGCTCAACAGATTTGTATCCCGAGCAACTGATAGATGCCTCCCATTCTTCAAAACACTTCGAAAAACTTTCGAGTGGAATGATGAATGTGAAAAAGCCTTTCAAGACTTGAAGAAATATTTGGGAGCACCTCCGCTGTTGTCCAGGCTAGTAATGGGAGAAAAGTTGTACTTATACCTGGCAGGACTAGAGAATGCAGTCAGCTCGGCATTGATCAGATTGGAGAATGGAGTCCAAAAACCAATTTATTACACAAGTAAGGCTTTCCGAGGTGCAGAGGTCAGGTACCCAAAGCTGGAAAAATTGGCATTGGCATTAATTGAAGCAAGTAGAAGAATGAGGCCATATTTCCAGGCCCATACCATCATCGTGTATACCGACATGCCATTAAGACAAGCCCTTCATAAGCCAGAAAAATCAGGGAGACTGATGTACTGGGCAATAGAGCTCGGAGAATATGATATTGTGTACGAACCCAGATCATCATTAAAAGGGCAGGCTATAGCAGACTTTATAGCAGAGTTTACATATCCTGATACCCCCGAGGAACAAAAGTTGCTCGCTGACCAACCTGTGGATGTTACAGGATTAACAGACATAAGTCCAGACCAACTCTGGTTGGTAAAAGGGCTTGTGGATTTGGAAAGATCATCAAATTCAAACCCAGACCAACTCTGGTTGGTAAAAGGGCGAGAAGAGATGGTCGACGAGGAGCGAAAATTACCAGGGGAGGATGAAAGAAAACAGCAGATATTTCACCGAGGAACTCTGTCAGATAAGAAATTTGAAGACGAATTACCTACATGGAGATTGTATGTAGATGGGTCATCTTACACAACAGGTTGTGGAGCAGGGATTGTTTTGAAAACCCCAGACGAGATTGACATGGAATATGCCCTGTGATTCCAATTCAAAGCCTCCAATAATGAGGCTGAGTATGAGGCCATGATAGCAGGTCTTAATTTACCAAAGATTATGGAAGCACAACAAGTGATGGTATTCAGTGATTCTCAATTAATTGTGAATCAGATGATGGGAACATATGCAGTTAAAGGAGAATTAATGGTCAAGTATCATGCAAAGGTGATGGAGTTGTTGGCAGAATTTGAAGCCATTCAGTTGATCAGAATACCAAGAATGAAAAATGCACAAGCAGACGCACTGGCCCGACTAGCATCAGCTACTCGTACCGAGCTGCGAAGAACGATACCAATTGAAGTATTAGAAAGTCGAAGTATAGATGAAGACTTGACGATGAATGTTATTACCCTTGATTTAGGACCATCTTGGATGGATCCCATCAGGGCATATATTGAGGAGGGAGAATTACCGGAGGATAAGATCTCTGCAGAGAAATTGAAGTTTAAAGCTGCTCGGTATGTACTAACTAATGGTGTTTTGTATAGACGAGGAATTATGGTAGGTTTGCAGAGATGTGTACATCCCTCCGAGGTGAAAGAATTGATTGAAGAGATCCATGAAGGGTCTTGTGGATCACATGTAGCAGGTCGGACACTTTTACAAAGAGTGATGACGCAAGGGTACTACTGGCCAACGATGAGGACTGATTGTATAGCCTATGCCAAAAGATGTGATAAATGCCAACGTTTTTCTTCCATCCGACGTACTCCACAAGCATTGTTGACACCCATAACTTCCCCTTGGCCATTTGCCATGTGGGGAATGGATTTGGTTGGACCACTGCCAACAACCCGAGGAAGATTCAAGTACCTCGTCGTCGCAGTGGATTATTTTACTAAGTGGGTAGAAGCTGAGCCACTTATTGATATGACATACGAGAAGGTATACCAGTTCGTTTGGAAGAACATAATCTGCCGATATGGTCTCCCTCATGCTTTCATCACAGACCATGGAACACAATTCGATAACGAGGAGTTTGCCGCCTATTGTCATCAGTCAAATATTTTAAAGATTCATTCAGCACCAGGCCATCCTCAAAGCAATGGACAGACTGAAGTGACGAATAGAACATTACTAAATGGTTTGAAGAAGAGGCTAAGTGAGGCTAAGGCTAATTGGATTAATGAGCTACAATCAGTATTGTGGGCTTACCGAATAACTCCCCGAGCAGCAACTGGAGAATCACCATATATGCTGGCGTTTGGAAGTGAGGCTGTAATACCTGCCGAGTTGGGTCTTCCAACACACAGAGTGCTGAAGTTCAATTCCCCAGTCAGCAACTTAATGAGAAGATTGGATTTGAATATGCTCGAGGAGGTTAGAGAAGAGGCAGCCATTAGGAATGCTGCTTACCAACAACGAACAGCTCTATTCTACAACAAGAGGGTGAAGAAATGCGACTTAAAAGAAGGAGATTACGTGCTAAAGAAGGTCATTCAGAAGCACAATAAATTGGAAGCAAACTGGCATGGACCTTACCGAGTTACAGAAGTTGTTCGACCAGGAACTTACCGCATAGCAACTCTAGAAGGAGAGGAATTTAAGAATGCATGGAATGCTGAACACCTACGCAAGTATTATCAGTGATGTAAAATGTAAAGCAGTTCCATCAATATGAATAAAACGATGATATTTCGCCATCTTCTTTCTTTTATTGAAAGTTTTTCGAGGAATACTAGTGTCCAACACTACGCTGTTCAGAAATAAAAGCAACACCGATAGTTCAAACCCAGATCAACTCCGATTGGTAAAAGGGCGAGAATAAACTATACTCATTTGGTTAGGAGACGTACACTAGCTCAGACCAACTCCGGTTGGTAAAAGAGTTAGTGAACATGATAGTTCGAACTCAGACCAACTCCGGTTGGTAAAAGAGCGAGAACACTATACTCCTTTGGTTAGGAGGCGTACACTAGCTCAGACCAACTCCGGTTGGTAAAAGAGTTAGTGGACATGATAGTTCGAACTCAGACCAACTCCGGTTGGTAAAAGAGCGAGAACACGATAGTTCGAACCCAGACCAACTCCGGTTAGTAAAAGGGCGAGAACACCCCATACTCCTTTGGTTAGGAGTCGTACATTAGCTCAGACCAACTCCGGTTGGTAAAAGAGTTAATGGAAACAAGATATGCTCTCAAATGCCAACTTATGTTGGTCGGGAAGTAAGATTATCACAGAAAATACAAAAGTTCCTCGAAGAATAAAATATTCCAAATTGAACCAAGTATGGTTGGTCGGGGATAAAAACCCACTAACTGTAGTTGGTCGACGAGGAAAATTCATCGACCTTGGTTGGTCGGGCACATTTTATGAAAAAGACCAAAAGTTACCAAGTATGGTTAGTCGGGGATAAAATCTCACTAACTATAATTGGTTGACAAGCTTATTTTTACAACCTTGGTTGGTTGGAATAATTTTCAACATTTTTATACTCATTACTTTATTATTAAGTGATCGAGCAACATTTCTGATACTTGTAACTTTTTATTACTAAGTTGGTCGATGAATCACACAATATTATTATGCAAGCACAAATATAAAGTGTTTGACAAATACAAGACAATAGCAATACATATTTGCAAATAAAAATGAAAGTCTTTCATTAAAATTCAAAATAAATTACAAGTTACATTGATAATTATATGGATATGTATACTAACTATTACATAAGAATTTCCTATTCTATTGGTTTTTTCCCCTCAGCCTTCGATACAGGTTCCTCGCCAGCAGGCGGATCATTTAAAGACTGAGGAGAATTAATGAAGTTCAAGTCCTTCAGCATCCTAACGTTCATCACAGAAGGTCGATCTAGGAGATGCTCAGGACGAGATACCTCAAACTGAGAATGCAAACTGTAGTCACCAAGATACTTCGCAATTAATCTCCAAGGAATGGCACGAGCTGGGATCAATTCCATGTCCAAATTAAATGGTGGCACAGCCAAGTCGAGCAATCCGGGCTCATAGTAGTCCCACAAATAATGTCCCTGCTCGAGTTTCAACACACATAAGGCATTCAGCCAGCCTTGTTTGTAGCCCTCATTATTGGCATTCTGGATACGAGCATCTAAATGGAATAGTGCCTCGTTGTATCCAGCCATCCAAAATTCCCTGGGCTATTTATGGAATTGAAATGTTAACCTCTCAAGCTTCTCATGAAGACTCTGGATGAAAAGTTCCTTAGTCTCCAACGCTGATTCCTTTGCAGAGATTTGTGGTTCCAATTCTCTAACTTTCTTGGACAGTTCAGACAAGGCTCGATCTTTTGCCATCAATTGGAATGCGTGATTTTCCAACGCTGAATGAGTATGAGCTTCATGAACCATACGACGAAGAACTCTTGATCGACCCCGAGCAGGTGGAGTACTTTGTTCCTCGGCAACATTCTGTGCAACTCTTCCTCGTCCACGAGAACCTCTTCCTCGTCCCCGAGTAGCAGTAGAAGTACCAGACCTTTTCAAGGTGTCCAACTCTTGCCTTAATTTGGCATTCTCAACCTCTAAGAATGAAAATCCCTCGTCGTTCACTGGGATTACAGCTGTTGAAGAAGAAGCTGCAGACTTATATTGTGCTAGATCTTTTTGCAAATTGTTATTCTCTTGCTCCAGCAACTCAGCAATCTGTCTACATGCTTCAACTTCACCCTTTAGGGTTCTCTCCCTAACATCATATCCAGCAAAGAGCTTCTCGTAGCCCTTCTCGGCAGAAATATGCTGGTACTTTTTCTCATAACCCTCATGCAACAGGGCAGATGATTCCTTATACTGATTCTGAAGATCTTCTAGATTACATTGAAGCTCTTTGATCATCTCGTAGTACGCCACATTATTGGCCACAGCTCGGTCAAGTAAATATTTCAAGTACTGATAAGCTTCCACTGCCTGCTCTGAAGCACCATGGCCAAGGATATCAGCAATTTCTGATGCACTCAGGTCAGTATGTCCAGCTTTAAAATATTCATGGCATTGCTGCATCAGTTTTGTATCATTGGCAGATAGCAAGTCCATTCTAGCCATAAACTAGTAAAGAGGAGAAGGCAAGAGTTAATAAAAGAAGCAGACAGAACATCAACAACGTAGAGGAACAAAAAAGGTGATTTTATTACATCATCAAAATAAGTACAGCGTTCAGAATACAGATTACAAGTAAAAGAAAAATAGAAAGAGAATACCGAACAACTTCACACCTTTTCCTTATCTCCCAAGACTTTCTCGGGAGGCTGGGATGAGGAGCTTGGTTGCTCGGTGGGAACAATGAGTTGGTCGGAAAAATTTAGGACTTCTTCAGGAGGAGCAAGCAAAGACGAAATCTCCTCGGTGGCTGTCTGATTGGGTTGTGAAGCAAGGACTAGCTCACCCACTGTCATTGAAGATTCCTCGGATGCAGCTTCGTCTTCTTCCTCATCTTCAATTCTAGGATGGAGCCAGGAAGATGTTGTTGAAACAGCTCAGAATCCTCGTTGACCTTCAATTCTTGCAGGGCAGCAACCCAACCATCTCGAAAGTATTTCAAACTCCCATACTGCACCTAGGTCATCATGGCTGCTACCCCCCTGTCCCATCCTTTATCCCAATCGGTACGAAAAGATTTTTTCACAGCCACTTTTCTTTTCATTTCTCCGAGGAGAGCTTCTCGGATAGAAGATCCTCGGTGGCTTTCAACTTGACCTCCACCTCCTCCTTCTGGCGATTTACTTCTCGCAGAAGGGATAGCTCTTCCTCATCCGATTTCAACTTATTTTCAAGCTCCCCAAAGCTTGTGAGCTTCTCGGCATATTTTTTATTCTCTCTCTCCAAGTCTTTCACCTTATTTCCCAACTGCACCTTCTCTGTCTCAGATGCAGCCAACTTCTTTTCCCATTCACCCCTATCCTCGTCATACTTTTGATGAGAATCCTTCAAAGATTGGGCCAAGCCCTGTAAAGCATCCTCTACTCCAGACGAGGAGCTAGAAACCTTGATCGCTTCATCTTTCTTCACTATGGTGTTAAAGCAACTCACCAGCTGGAAAAAGAAAAAAAAATAATGATAAGTCATTGCAGGGATACTTGTATTGATGGAAAGAAAGAAAAATTCAGGATAAGAGAAATTTACTGAAGCAATGTGACGAGTAGCTAGGGATGTCAGCATATCCCTAGACATGTTTTCCTCAATTCCTTGGACTTCAGGAATGGTCCAAGTCTTCACCGAGCTCATTGCATAACTCAGGGGAATAATGGTTGGAACACCAGTTCCACTAACTGGAAGCTGGGGGATGGTTTCAGAAAAACTGACCGAGGAGGATTTCTTCAATCTCCTCAGTGGCACTTCAACAGTTTCAACCAAAGAAGAGCTTTTGGTTGGGGAAATGGTGATCACTTCCACAAGTGCATCCTTCTTGCTCGGAGCCACTGGGGGCTTCTCGGTATCCTTCTAAGGAGCAACAGAAGGGGCAGCATCAACTTTCTTTGTCCCCTTTGGGACGTCAGATTTATTTCTTTTACCCTCTCCAGCAGAGGCAGTCTCCTCAAAGATAGCAGGAACTCTCCTTTTGCCCATTTTCTGACTTAGAGGAATGTGAGATTCTGGAGAAGAGTCCTCAGAAGCTGGCAATGGTTCACTAATGTTGACCACAGGACGAGCAGTAAAGGATGATGTATAGCTCCTGTACTGCAACAAGTATGAAGCAGACCTGACGTGCTCGTCTGTAATTTTCTGATGCAACTTCCAGATAAGTTTCAAATGCTTAATGTTAATTTCTGATTCTTTTGGAATTTTTCTCTTACTGTCAACTGCAAACAAATACATATTGAAATGTCAATCACGTATTTATTCAAACATAATGAAATCATAGTTTCAGAAATAAAATAAAATGAAAATAACCTATCTCGTTGCCATATGGAGGGCATTTGGGACCTTCATATACTTCGTCTCCAACCAAAGGGGCATGTTGCCAATTTTTGATAACTACCCCATGTTCAAAATAATCCCTATTAGCATCAGGGAGATTGACTACTAAGGCCCTATTCAAAAATCTAGTTTTTAAATAAAAAACATTGTCTAGAACAGCCCATCTATAACAGTACATAATCTCAGGAATTCTTATACGAGTTCCATGAGTTTGATTTAACCTATGCACCCCATTAACTATTCTCCATGTATTGGGGGCTATTTTTGCAGGAACAACATCGAAATACTGACAGAACTCTAAGCACAAAGGGTTTGGTGGAAAAGAAAATCCACATTCAGCAATAAAGAGGCTGGGGAACCAATGTCCCTCAGCCAAGTTAAAATAATTTGAAGGCTCAGAAAGATCCTCCACAGTTACCCAAGATGGAATAGAGAAATCAGAACGGAATTTCTCAAGAGATTCAATAATATAAACCATGGTGAATAAAAGAAATGAAGAAGAAGGAAGAAGATCTTACAGGAAAAAGGGAGATCTGTTGACAATGAACGAAAACAAGGATGAACGCACAAGAGAAAGAAAGACTATGGAAAACTCGAAAGCAGAAATTGGAAAAGGTAGAAGACGGTGATATTGTCTATGAAGTTTAAATACTTTGCCTTGGGAAACGGCGAAAGAAATGATTACAAAAAGGAAACTATTACGCTACCGGCGGCTAAAAGGACAAAAAGTTCACGAAGATCGAAGCGCTTATAAAAATGCAAAAAGGCGGATTCTGCGAATTTGGAAGGAAATTCAAATACGAAGAAAATGCTCCTAAAACCCAGGAAGGTCATTTAATATTGCCATATACCGAGAAAGAATGTTCCATACTCCTCAAAGTTCGAAATATGAAACATTGGGGGCTTCTGTTGATACCAAAATTGGTATGCTGATATGGATGAATAATAAGAAGACACGTGTCAATCTACGTGGCACAATAGCAACGAGGAAGTTCATTCCCCCGACCTAGTCATACTCACTCCGAGCAACAGGTGTACTCCGAGGAACTCCAACTCTTCGAGGAAATCCAGCTCTCCGAGGAACTCTTGAACGACGAGCAACTAAGGCGGTTCGAGCTGCACCTCGACCACAGCATTGATTGCCAGATAATTAACAGTTCAACTATTCATTGAATGCTTATCATCTTGACGCACACGCTTGAAGAGCATTAAATGAATTACCCTTTCATATGAATATCATTTAATGTATCACCCTTTCAGATTATAGCCTCAAGGCTATAAATACATTGTATTACCCTCATTCAAGGGGACCGGAATTTCTTGATAGAACTTGTAATCGAGAATTCCCAAACACTCAGCAATAACATAACAGTGGACGTAGGCCATTCTTATAAGGCTGAACCACTTTAAAATTCTTTGTCTCATTTATTTATCTGTGATTGACAAATTAGAGTGATCTAATTTTTTACATCAACACTCATCTAGGGAGACAACAACGTAAATCATGATTCAATATGAAGAAAAGAAGAAAAGGAAAGGATTCTTACAAAAACTTAAGGATTCTGCAAGTACTAGAAGAC
Source organism: Sambucus nigra (assembly GCA_949130495.1). NCBI lineage: Eukaryota > Viridiplantae > Streptophyta > Magnoliopsida > Dipsacales > Adoxaceae > Sambucus > Sambucus nigra. Next base: position 617,464,475 of record OX422215.1, read on the forward strand.
AGGAAGAATGATCACACGAAAGCTTAAGAATTTGCAGCAAAAACTTAGAAGGTTTGGGGTAAGAGACAATCGAAAATTTATCGCGTTTTATAGATTGCCTCGAAAATCGGCGAGTGTAATAATTAAAGTGAAACGATGATTGAAATTTTGGCGGCGAGGCAGAAAAAGACGTATTTGCCTTAAGATAGTTCGCTAAAGTTCAGAATATTTGTAAAAATGCCATCAGCAATACACGCTACCAGCAATACCAATAAAATTTTACAAGTGTAGGAAGTCGGCAACCGACCAAGAATCAGGAATGTAGCCCGAGCGACTACTAGGACTAAATGCTCCATACTTTCAAGCAAGCATCAAACATGGAACATTTGGGAGCTTCTGTTGATACCAAAAATTACCCACTTACGTGGACCAACGAGAGACAAACACGTGTCATCTAACATGGAAGGAATCCTAGTCAGCAAGATATAGACTCGCCTACCAACATATGGGAGGCCGACAAACATATAGAATGCCGACCAACATGCAGAATGCTTACCAACGATAAGAAGACCGACCAACTGAATCAGCAAAGCACCAACAGTCATGTACATTATGAACGTCATGTACTGATGTAAATTCCTAATTTATAAAGGCATTCGATCATTTTACATTCCATCTATTTGTCTCCTTACTTGGCTATAAATACATTGTAACCCCTACATCAAGGGCAAGGTTCAAGTCATTCAAAACACGCGAGGCAAAACTGAATACAAAAAACACAGTGGGCGTAGGCTTTTCCTTATAGCCGAACCACTTTAAAAACCTTTTGTCTATCTTTTATTTACATATATTTATTTGTGATTAAACAAATAGACCTAGTCTACTTCATTACATCAACAAATACGTTTTAGACTTTTCGAACCCTCAAATGGATTCTTTAACGAAAAAGATAAATTAAGCAAAAGATGATAAAATTATAAAGATAAATGAGGTATACCATATCAAGATGAAGAAGGTGAAAGGTAATGGTGAAGAATTAGTGGCCAAGAAGAGGAAAATCAGGATTTGACTTGAGAAAATTAAGAAATCAAACATTGAGTTATAGCAAAGAGATAGATAGTGAAAAATTAGTGTATATAATATTTGCAACAAAAACTTGTAAATGCTTTAATATAATTCCAAAAAAGAATATAATTTGCTGATGAAGTCAAAATCATTTGAAGTTGGACCTCTCATAATATAAATGAATTGTCAAAGGAAGGAAAATACAAGACCTGAAGATGAAAATATTGAAATTAAGAATAAGTGAAGTGTTTGGTTAGAGGTAATATTTGTTCTAATACTCCCTCTATTGCAAACTTAGATTTTGTTGTTCCTTTTTGGTTTATCACAAATTAAGAGAACACTTTCCTTTTTTGGACATAATTAAGGAACGAAATTCCACAATGATGAACAAGAGTTAATCTCGATTATTGATTGAGTGTATCCCTAATCTATACAAAATAACGGCATGCACTCGTACTTTAGGATGAAGAGAGTATATAATTTCATTTACTTTATGTACTAAAATAAAAATTTATAATTTTTTTATTCATTTGATGATCATTATTTAGTATAATGTATATTTTCATTTTGTAAATTGCAGATAACGGTCAGTCTCTATCAGAATCTCAAAAGTTGGTGGCAGAAATAGAAGCATATGATATGAAAATTAAAGTTTTAGTTGAAAAATATTTTTATTAAATTACAATCATATGATTGAATAATGACCATTATTGAAACATACGATTTTTAAAATTCTGGCACTTCACATTGTGAATTGGGTGATTTATGAGTATTCAAATGCTAAGTTTATTAATTCAACATATTATTGAGACTAAAGTTAATATGTTTGAAGGTTACAAAATAATAATCATTTTCACAACTTAAATCAATATTAAAACTCAAAAAAAATATTTTCATGGAAATTTATATTTTAATTGACTTAATTGTTTTTTGTCATAGTTAACCAATTAAAAAAGTTTATTTAATTAACTGATGTGTTAGTCTCATTTATTCCTTGTCAAACTCATGTATGTGCTTCATAATTATTTGATGAAAATGTGTAATCTTTAACAAACAACCAAAAAATGGATTGGACAAGAACCTATTTTTTAATAAAAACAAGCACGCGTTTCCATTTGATTAAGCAAAATGTTAAATATGTTTGATAGTGACAAGCCAATTCAGATTGAAATGCTTAGATAAGGACCACAAAAGTAATAACAAGAAGTGGCTCAGACATAAGCTAAGGATTCAATGTAAGCATAAGCTAAGGATTCAATGTAAGCATGGGAAGTAAGCCAATAGTAGCGTGAAATGCCTAGTGGAAACTCACAGATCACCCGCTACGTCTTATGTTTGAAGTTATAAGAGATAAATTTCCCAGGAATTGTCAACAAAAGAAATGAATCTTCTGCCTTTTCTCCCTTAATAATAAAATACAGAGAATTTATATTATTTCTCCTCAATTACGCCATTGCCAAGTTTAAAGATATTTTTTCAAAATAGGGAATTGAGATACTAGGCTATGATTTTGACATGGTAATTTATGGACCACTTGAAAGTGTCTTTATCCTTATCAAGTACCTTTAATTTCTTTATAGAGGGAGTTAGAGCATAAATAATAAGATGCAAATGACCATAAAATTCTCCAAAATAGCGGACGCTCTTATAATAAGAGATCGGAGGTTATAGAGGCATCAACAAAGACGTTAAAATTTTTTGCATTAATATCAAGGGGTTTGTAAATTTAGGACCTATTGTAATATATATTTTGGAAATAGGACAACAAACATATTATTTATAATTTTAGTCCCTATTTTTTAATAAAGCCGCTGGCGCGGACCCATTTTCATAAAACGTCAACCAATCACAACATGCCACGTGTCCTTTCAATTTGAAAATAGGGACTAAAAATGGAAACGAAATATTTGTTGTCCTATATCCATAATCAATATTATTTTAAGTCCCAAAAGTATATAATCTATAATATCAAACACAAAAAAGAGAATTCATCGCCGATCTAGTGAATTACAGCATTCCAATACACACTAATTCAACTCTATCCATCGATGCATAGAAATTTCAAGCAGAAGTTATCAAAAATCCACTATATGATGAGTATATATCGATTTTAAAGCCTCTGAAATCCTATAATTTTCGAGGGGCTTATTTCGTATAACTTGTTATGTCTACTATTTATAAATAACAATTGTACAGAATTATGAATTATTAATTAATTACAGAATTAAAACAGAATTACAGAAATGAAACACTTACTTGAATTTGCAGAAAATATAAAAGAATTAAAGATAAATCCGAGCCCTGTTATGAACAGTTTCCTTAAGACAATTTATTCCCTCCAATGTGCTCCGAGGTTGATGAATATTGTCTCCCAAGATAGAACGGATTTTCCAATTAATTATGTAGCACGACAATAATTAATTACAATGAACTCAAATTATGTGTCTCATACTCAACAACAATGCAACAGATGCTATGCAGAAAAAGAATTTTCTGAAAAGGATATGACAGGAATTTTCTGGAAGAAAAATGACAGCAATTCTGGAGGAGGGAAATTTTTCATTGTTTTAAAAACGGAGGGAGGCATCTATATTTATAGCAAAGTAGGTGACGGTTGGCAAATAACTGTTAAAACAGTTAAACGAATTAACTGCCAACAGTTAATTAATTAATTAATAATTAAAGCCCAGAAAGTTAAATAAATTCGGCCCAAAAATGTAGGAGATAAGCCTAAGCCGGCCGGACGCGCGCGTGTGAACTTTTGACCGAAAGTCAACCCGTGCATAGCTTAGGTCATCTCCCCTTCAAAGAGTTGGGATACCCCAAGGCATCCAAGCCTTAGTCCATACTTGGGGTGTTATTAACTCATCAAATTTCCACTACTCTTCCAATGTGGGACAAGAGTTAAAACACACCCAATTCATTAACTTTCATTACTTTGTGACTCACTTTGGGGACATATTTATCATTCATAACTTATTAAAATTGGACGTATGAATATACTACGTTAATCTTCTTGCGGAGATGAACGCATTCGTATATGGTCCCACGATTTTCGTAGTGTGGGTCCCACCTAAATTTGAGCTCAAAGTTGCTCAAAATTCTGTCCAGAAAAATTCTGGACAGCTTTCTAAAACCCAATTCAAGTCCAATTTTCTAACATAACTTTATAGTTAGGTGATTTAAGTAGGATCATATGCCAACCTAACAATTGTAATTGATTGTTGTTAAGTTACACATGGTTGGGTAAGCATTGTATATATTTTAATAGTGGGATTGCAAACATAGTAATTTGTTCTTATCTTATAATCGACTAATCTTGAGCAGAAACGATATAGTAACAGGCTATTTCAAGGTTGTACGACCTTGATTCTAGATCCTTAAGATGCTTCATAAAGGAAAGATAAAAACAGAATCCTAACTTTAGAAAGTTGGATAAGGTTTCTCTCATGAAGAAAAATCGATTTAATCTATTGAATCTTGGTGAGAGAATCATAAATGTAAAGACCAGATGGTAGAAGGGAGCTAAAGTTACTTCAGATGGTGTGGTCAGGTGCGAATTAGGGAATGAAGGTGTGAAAGGATCACTTTTTGGAGTGTTGGAAACTCCTTTTTGTAGTATTAAGAGAAGTAGAACAAAGAAACAGGGAAAGACTTCAGACTTTTATTCAATCAGAAATAGCCTTTTATAGGCAATACAAGCAACGGATATATTCTGAAAAACAGGAACAGACTCTACCACTAGCTTGTAATCAGCAACAATAAGATATACTAATCAAATCCCTAAAGACTAGGACAAATAGAATAATAACCTCTTAAATACTAAGTCAAAGAAAGGCTTATTTATTTCTTGTAACATTCCCTCCCTTTAACTGATGTGTCCTACAAATAACCAGTTGAAAGCAATAGTGCACTTCCGTCGATACTCATTATGTAGCCTTCATTAAACAAACACCAAGTAAGCGACGTAACTTCTTAAATTGTGGCAACTTGAGGGGTTTATTTAGGATATCGGTAACTTGATCTTCGCTTCGATAATAGATCAGCTCAATGGTTCCATTATGCGTCAGGTCACGTAAGAAATGATAGCGCACATCAATGTGTTTACTGTGACCATGTAAGACAGGATTCTTTGAAATCTTGATAGTTGAACTACTATCACAATAAATCGTAGTTGGGCCCCGTTGATAGCATATAACTTCTTCAAGCATTCTAGGCAATCAAATGGCTTGGCATGCACATGAGGCAACAGCTACAAATTCAGCTTCGGTAGTGGACAAGGTAACAAGATGTTGCTTCTTCGATGACCATGAGATAGCCCCTACTCCAAACATGAAAACATGACCTGATGTGCTTCTGCGGTCATCGGTATCACCCGCATAATCGCTATTAGTAAAACCGATTAGTCTACTCTCCCATTTTATAAAAGACACCATAAGCACTTTTACCTTGTAGGTATTGAAGAATTCTTTTAGTAGCATGGAGATGTAGCTCTGTTGGGCATTCCATATATCGACTAATGAGACTTACATCATGCATGATATCAGGCCTACAATCTATTTGAATAAAGTTCCATCGACTCTCTTTCCTCCGGGATCTTTTAGTAGCTTCACCCCGAATTCCGTTGGTGTACCAACTGAATTGCAATTCTTCATTTGAAACCTCTCTAAAATTTCTTGAACATACTTCTTTTACGAAATAAAGATGCCAGCAGCAGATTGCACTACCTCAATGCCAAAAATAGTGTAGTCTACCGAGATCAGTGGTGTCGAACACTTGCATCATGGAGTGCTTAAAGGAATCAATCATGGATGCATCATTCCCTGTATAGATTAAATCATTGACATATAAACAAACAATTAATGGTTTGTTATTAGGACCTAATTTGACAAATAAAGTTGGCTCATACGGGCACTTTTGCTCCTAAAAATAAAATAAAAAACTAAGATTTAACTAAAATATAAAATAAATAAAACTGATGCTAAAGAATAAAATAAAAATCATAACCTATTAATAAAAGACTCAAAATAAAATAAAATAATAAAACTAACCTAACAAAATTAAAAACTAATCAATAATAAAATAAAGAAAAACTTCCAAACTAAACACGTCTACAACATTTACATAAAAAGACCCGATACACAATAACGAACCCTATTACACACACAAATAAAATATAAAATAAATCCTAAAAATTATATACGACTTAAATATAAATCTAAAAAATAATAAAATTACAAACTAAACACATACGAGGCTCTGGTGATGGCTTGGGCACAGTTTAGGCTTAGGTTTGGTACAGAACTGAATCTAGGGAATTGGTAATGACTTGCGCAAGCTCGAAAGGGGTTTTTTGACTTCGCGACCGCTTTGATTTTCTTCATTGAATGCTTTTGACCACTACTTTGTCGCAATTACGTCGATAGCACAATTTGATAGCACGACACATATTGACCTGTAATATAGATAAATATGAACATAAGGCTAATTTTATTAATAACGAGCGACTAAAATGCTTCTATTTAGGGCATAAATTAAACACTTTTGGGTGCTTATCAAGCTCAATCAACACCTCCTCTATGTTGTTAAGTTAGTGGATCAAAAGTGGCCCTAAGTATTATGCCCAATTTCTTGGTAAGTGCATCTCTAATATTTTGTGTTGGAAATATGGAAAAGTAGGAATAAATCTTTATTTGAAAACTCATCAATTGATGAAAAAACTATTATTTATCAGTCCATAACAACAATTTCAAATATTTATAAGGGCATTCAATTCAAGAATAATATCTCAAATTTTGATGTTGGGATTCAAGAAACATGTAATCTCAATGTTCAAAAGATGATTAAACTATCCATTCCTATCAAATGGATTTTTCCTCCTTCCCATAGGTTTAAATTAAATATAAATGGGTCATCTAAAGGAAATCCAGGGAGAAGTGATTGATATACCCCAAGTGTAACCTCGGCCTAGAGACACCAACCTCGGCCGATATTATGGCCGACGTTGGGCATGTCTTGGACACGCGATATCACCCCTCGGCCATATCAAGGTCGGCCCAGGCCGACACTACCATGAGCCTCTCCAAGGGACGTCACAAGGATCGGCAGCATTCTCGTATACCTTGGAATGGCAACCTCGGCCAGACGTAGGCCGAGCTCGCAGGAAGCCACCAGCAACCTCATCAAGCCACCAGTTCAACCTCGTCTCAGGCCGACCTTATCCATTGTCTCGGCTAGGATTAGGCTGAGACCTCCATGGAATACTCGGACTGAACAGGTATCAAGACTCACCAACCTCGGCCTCACCAAGGCCGAGGTCATACACCAGACGCGATAGCCGAGCACCTGCTGACATTTAGATAAGGACACGTGGACACAAATCAGTTATAACAAGATTATTCCCCACACGTGGGGAGAGTATTGCATCATCATTCTCTACATGTGACAGTGACAGATGGCACTCCCATATTAGTGAGGTAACCACACACATGCTCATTGCATGCATGGAGGGTACATTACACCCCCTAGGTACTATGTATAGGTACTATGTATAGAGGTCATCCTCTACCTTGCAAAGGGATCCCCAGATATTCAACCCTAGCTCAAACCCTGTTAGATACACAGTAGAGAGAGAAAGCTTGAGAGATTGTATCCATGGCCATTAGTGCCTTATTGCAGTGAGATTATTCACACACACAGTGGACGTAGGGCAATCTAAGCTGAACCACTTATATCCTTGTGCTCTCTCCTCTTCCCCTCATCTCATTCTCTTACCTTTTACATAACTATGCTGCCATTGTTATTCTTAGATTGAGCTTGAAAACACCTTATCTGGTGGTGATGATTCCGGCATCATCAGTTTGGCTCCGTCTGTGGGAACGAGAAGCTATCTCTTCCTCTTTTTCTACTTAACCTCACCGGAGACTCTGGTGGTGAACCAGGCCTCCCCCTAGCGCGGAGCTGTTCCACCATTGAAAGAGGTCCTGTGAGGTACTAAGCTCATCTGCTACTCAAGCTCTATAGTGTTAACATATGGCACCAGACTTACCACCGCCTCTTCCGCCGCCCGGGGGTGGAGGGCCTAGTTCCAGTCAGGCGCCCCCCCAGTCCGAAATGGCGGAGGTAGCTGCAGCCTTGAGATCTTTAGCTGCAACACAAGCAGCCATGCAGGAGCAATTTGCACAGCTCACCCAAACTATGATGAGGCCACCTGGAGTCTCACCGGACATGATCACTCCGACGACAATTCAGCCTCATCCTAACGCCAGGGGACCATCCCAGGCACCAATGAAGGACCAGCCTGCACCCCCGCGGAGAAGGGACGTTGCTGACCCTAGGCGCTTGCGCCTGGGAAGGCAGGGAAACCCTTGCCTAGAGGACAGGTATGATGATCTAGAGGCGGAAGAGGCCCCGGAAGACTGTTGGGAACCGTATGAGGTGTCGAATAACACTGTATGGCCTCTTAGGCAAAGTCAAGGTTGTGTCGGCCGAAGAGGTGAAGAGGCCCAACAAAGAGGGTCAGCCTTTGATAGGTTGAGCAGAGGGTCATCCTTCGAGAGACTGGGCCCGATAAATGACCTAAGACAGAGACTGTCGAGATCAAGGAGCGTAGAAGGCTCTCAGAGAGGGAACAGGCAGGGTCGGCCAGACCAAGGCCGACACTGTGAAAGAAGAGGCAGGGAACAGGAAGAGGTCAATAGCCAACGTGTCGTGGCAAGGGAACCCTCGATCCATCCCAGGGAGGTGGCAGGGGATAACCTCGGCCAAGTCGATGGCCGAAGACCATGGAATGATTTTATCCAATGCCTTGAGGAGAAGATAGGAGACCTCATTAAAAGCAGGGACCCGTTACAAAGGGGCTACTTAGAGGGCTCCCCATTTGTGGCTAGGATAGTGGGGTTCCCAACCCCAGCTAAGTTCAAGCCTCCTACGGTGTCTCCCAAGTATGATGGCAGCACTAACCCTGTGCATCATATCGAGATGTATCAATCGACAACAGACATCTACTCGATACCCGATGAGATGAAGTGTAGAGCCTTATCTAGGACCTTAACAGGGGCTGCACACAGTTGGTTCACCTCCCTTCCGAAGAACTCAATTGAGAACTTCAAAGGCTTGGCTGAGCGATTCATCCACAACTTCTGCTTTGGGGTGAGGCCTCAAAAGAAGACTACCCACCTGTTGTATGTCAAGCAGGCCAAGGGTGAGATCCTAAGAGACTACATAGAAAGATTCAACAAAGAAAAGTTGGAGGTCGAAGATTATGAAGAGAACATAGCCATGACCGCCCTTATAGGAGGTCACCAGAAGGGGAAGCTATTATGGAAACTGGCAGAAGAGCCCCCTAGGTCTATGGCAGAGCTGCTGGCAACCGCAGGGAAAGTAATGAATGTGGAAGAGGAAATGGCGGCCAAGTATGAGGATGAGAACCGCGGTGGCAGTGGAAAGTCCCAAAGCAAGAAAGATGGGAAGAAGAGATCGGGTGATGACAAGTTCACTCACTATACTCCTCTAACTGTGAGCTGTGAGCACATCCTCAATGAGATTAAGAATGATAGGGCTCTGAGATGGCTAGAGAAGCTGAAAGCCCCACCACATAAGAGGAACAAAAACCTATGGTGTGAGTTCCACCAAGATCATGGTCACGTCACAGATAGATGCTTCGCTTTGAAGGATGAGATTGAGAAGATGTTAAAATCTGGGAAATTGAGAAAATATGTGGACGGTAAGGCTCCTAAGAGTGGAAGAGATGACCATAAGAAAAGGAGAAATGACAGATGCCGTGACAACGTCCCGACCCGAAGAGGCGATGATTCAGAAGGTGATAATGAAGATGATCCGGATCTTCCACCAAAGGATGATAACACCCCGGTGAAGAGGGTTGGTATGATCTCTTTCGGTGTTGGCACAATATGCAGAGGATTTACAGGTGGTGGATCTGAAGTAGCTGATAGGAAGGCTCATGTAGCCGAGGCCAAATCAGTGGCCAAGCTTGAAGTTATGAATCTAACGTCTTCCGATACAGTACAGAAGAGGAAGAAAGTAGACATAAACACCCTCGTAGTTGGGTTCTCCAGACTCGACTTCAGAGGTATCTTAGCCCCCCATGATGACCATTTGGTCATAACGACAAGGGTGCATGGATATGAGGTGCAGAGGATCCTCGTGGATGGGGGGATCTCGGCAGATGTGATGTTTTGGCCTTGTTTCAAGAGCTTAGGCCTTAGTAGAGCAAGATTGGTCCCCTATCACCACCCCCTGGTAGGCTTCAATGGTGAAAAGGTTCACCCCTTGGGCATGTATGAGATGGACGTACGGATGGGTGACGAATGGCCTAAGAGGTTGACCAGGAGGATTAATTTCTTTATGATGGACGAGAGTGTCTTCTCAGCCTATAACCTCATCATAGGAAGGGTGGCCCTTAGGGAGTTCGAGGTTGTGCTGTCAACGGTCCATCAGATGCTAAAATTCCTGACTCCTTACGGAGTAGGGGAAGTGCAAGGTGACCAGACCACAGCGCGAGAATGTTACTTCAACTTGGTCGAAGAGAGAGAAGCCCATAAGAGGGCCACCACCACTTATAGCATTGATACTCTTGATCCAAGAGATGAAACAAAATTGAAGAAGGGAGAGGCCGCGAAAAAGGTAGAATCCATCGTCCTCGATGAGGACGAGCCGGAAAAAACCATCCAAGTCGGCAAAGCCCTTAATCTGAAAATCAAGGAAGAGCTGATAAACTTCCTCAGGAAGAGGCAGAGTGTCTTCGCATGGAGTCACGCAGACATGCATGGCATCAATCCTGAAGTGATGAGTCACAAGCTCAACGTAGTCAAATATGTCAAGCCTATCAAACAGAGACGAAGAGTCTACTCCAGGGAAAAAATACAACGTCATCCGTAAAGAGGTGAAAAATTTAGAAGAGGCTGAGTTTATAAGAGAAGTTACCTATCCGGAGTGGCTATCAAATGCGGTCATCGTGCCCAAGGCTAATGGGAAGTGGAGAATGTGTGTCAATTTCACTAATCTAAATAGATCTTGCCCAAAAAACAGCTACCCCTTACCTCGGATAGATCAGATGGTGGATGCTACAGCAGGACATTAGCTCATGAGCTTTATGGATGCGTATTCAGGCTATAACCAAATCTTCATGGATGCCGAAGACTCAGAGAAGACAGCCTTCATTACCGACAAAGGGACGTACTGCTACAAAGTGATGCCCTTCGGTCTGAAAAATGCAGGGGCAACATACCAACGTCTTGTCAATAAGATGTTCGAAGAGCAAATAGGTAAGATCATGGAAGTGTATGTAGATGATATGCTGACAAAAAGCTTGAAAGCTTGCACTCATGTAGCAGACCTTGAGAAGACCTTCGATGTGATGGACTCATACAAGATGAAACTCAACCCAGCGAAATGTATCTTCGGAGTAGGAGCCGGGAAGTTCCTGGGATTCATCGTCAACCAGAGAGGAATCGAAGCGAACCCTGAAAAAATTAAGGCGTTGCTTGACATGAAGACTCCTAGGAGTATCAAGGATGTCCAAAGACTCACAGGGAGAGTGGTTGCGCTTAACAGATTCGTCTCTAGAGCGACGGACAAGTGTCTCCCATTCTTTAAAGTTTTAAGAAAGGACTTCCAATGGGGCGAAGAGTGTGAAAAATCCTTCAACCAACTCAAGTCCTACTTAGGGTCTCCCTTATTGCTGTCTCGGCCCATCGCAGGAGAAAGGTTGTTTGTGTATCTGGCAGTCTCTGAATCAGCCATCAGCGCGGCCATCATATGGGAAGAGGATGGGATCCAAAGGCCTGTATACTTCAACAGTAAGGCCCTTCAAGGGTCTGAGCAAAATTATCCCCGTATGGAAAAGTTGGCTTATGCCCTAATACATGCCTCAAGAAAAATGAAGCCTTACTTCCAAGCTCACTCCATGGTAGTCCTCACTGACTCCCCACTAAGGCAGGTCTTGCATAAACCTGAAAAGTCCGGGAGATTGATGACCTGGGCCATCGAATTAGGAGAATATGATCTTACCTACCAGCCTAGGACAGCCATCAAAGGGCACGCCCTCATGGACTTTATTGCAGAATGTAATACCCCGTATTTTTATGATATTTAATTATGGGATTAATTGAATTAAATGTGTATTAATTGGAAATTAATCCGGATAATAATATTAACGAGATATGAGTTAGTATTTGATTATAATGTGTATATATGGCAATATATGAATATTGGAACTATTGAAATTGTCGCGAGTTTGAAATACGGCAATTTGGGAAATTTTGTTGGGACGCGCGTGACAGTCGCGTCAGGAATATATTTATTTGAATTAAAAAGTGAATTTTATTTTTATCACCCGTATGGTCATTTTGAGTGCGCCAACGAGTCCGGAAGGGTCGAAATAGTCAGAAAACACTAACCGGGGGTTTAGTTTGGGTCCCGGGGCATTTTTAGGCCATACCGGCAACGTAAAAGGGTAGTTTGGTAATTTTGGAAATTGGGTAATTAAAACCCACGAAAATTAGAAGAAAAATCTGACTCATTCTTTATCCACTAAACCCACTAACAACACTAAATGACTTAATGGGCTACGGGAGTTATTGGAAGGAATTGGAAGAAGTTAAAAGTTCAAAAATAAACCTCCACCTCCATTGTTGTCATCTTTGGTGAAGAAATTGAGAGAGAGAGAGAGAGGAGAATTCTGCAGAGAGAGAGAGAGGACAATTCAACCTTCAAGATTCAACCTCAAATTCAGAGAAAGATTAAGGTAAGTGGTTTAATTACAATTGATTCAATGTTATGCTTTTCCATGTTTAGGAAATTATCAAATTTATCTTGGAAGATTGATTAGACCCATGAATTTGAAGATGTAAAACAATGAACTATGTTAGGGACTACATGTGGAAACATTCTGGACGAATTATGAATTCAGAATTATGACCCTTGATGATCTAAAAACGGATTTAAGAAGAGATTTATTAATGTTCTTGAAAGAAATAGGAAACTAGGGTTCTTGATGATGTTTTGATCCCAAATAAAGCCCTTATTTGATGAATTATTGGTTTGAGAACGTTAACAATGTTGTAGGATGGTTGTATGATAATACTATAATGTTAGATTAGAGTTTTATGCATAAAAATGGTGTTTTGAGGTGATTTGAAAACTGCAAAACGAAGCAGTCCGTAGCCATACCTGGTGCGTTCGATCGATCGACATTCATCAGTCAATCGATCGACCACCATCGATCGATCGAAGGAAAAGGTTGATCAATCGACCTTCCCAGAGTTTTTCCCTATTTAAATTTTAATGATGTTAACCCTGGGAAAATATTATTGGAGACCTTATGAATACCCTTAAACTTAAGGAAGACCAGTAAGCATGGCTATGAAATTTGGACCTTAATTAGAATTCAATTTGAGGAATTATTCTAAATCTAATGGAGTTCGATAAGTGAGATAATATTTGGGTTAAAGGTGTAAATTTGAATAATTGATGAAATGAGGTTCGGGGCAGAAGTAAGGACCTTAGGAATGATGATGTTATATGTGGGAATAATAGGAACTTAATAATCTATTTAAGATAGGTTTTAAGTATAAGAAACTACGACGTGTGACGTGTCGACAGTTTAAACTTTATATTATCGGGAGACTTAAAATATATAAAATTGGAATAATGGTATGAAGATGTAGTGTATACCTTTATTAATATTGAAATATCTAAGATGTGTGAATGCTTAGCATATGATTTTATGTGTATGACATACCTACCATACTTGCTATCACGGGAGGTTTACGTTCGCTTAGGGCCATCTAATCTTTGTGTTGCCCGGATTTAGATTGGTACCTCGAGGACATAGTTCAAGAGAACGACTTATTTGTGAGTTAATAAGCCAGCTGACTATGGAGCGCAGGTATGTACGTGACCATGGATATGTTGAATTATGTTGCCTCCATTTTTGTGTGTGGTGTTTATTCCAACAATTCCTGAGAGATTCGGAATTTGTAATCCTTATGTACGTGATGTACCGGGATGGATAGCAGAGTATGTGTGCACCACAGCTTAGCCTTGGGGTGCTTGTATTGTATATTTATGATGTGAATAATATACGGTTAAATGAAAAGGAATTTGTTATGTCTAATTGTGAGTATAGTTATTGTAACGTTATGAAAAGATAAAAAGTGGACATCTATATATAAATGGTTTTGTTAATAATTGGGAATTCGAGAATTAAAGTAAAACTCTCTATTTAATTGTTAAGGTTGGAAATTTAAAACGTGAATCGAGTAGAAGTTATAGAAACTCTTTTGAACTAGATAGATATGAGAAACACACGAATGGGTACAGGAACGTTAGGAGTGCACAGTTAGACGAGAGGTGAGTATTTCATGTGAGAGCACGTCTTAACATGTAATTTTGCTTTTATTGTTTTAAATGTTATTAAAGCACTTGCTGTTTTTAAAATACTCTCCACTTTCGGGCTCTGACCCGTTTGCTTTCAAATCTATATTTTTGTAAAAACCATTTTAGGTGCCCAGCCACAAGGACACCATGCTTAGGATCCTCATTCAGGTGACGAGCTGTAGCTGTTTGTGGAAGTTACAGGACTTTGCTTGTAGACGCTTCATCTATCTTGACTCTATATTCAGCATTTATCAGTTGTAGGGCATGTCGCCCATTCCTTTTAGATACACTTCATTTATTTCAGTTATTCAGACTTCTAGCATGTAATTAATTCAGGATTCAGACTTGTCATATTATTTTCTTTTGTGGGATTGTTGTGAGGAGTTTTCCTCCGGACTTATTACTATTTGTTGGTTATTTCATTACTTCGTTATGGTGAATGGATTATGTTGTTCTTCCATTATGCTTTTACTGCATGTTAATCAGACTTAACTTAAAATTTGGTTAGTAATCATTAAAATGTTTTCGACAGTGATGCTATTAACTGGACCAACTTGGCATTTTGTATTAATTTAATAAAGGAGTAGCTACCCGGTATTTAATTAGTCGGGGTGTCATAGGTGGTATCAAAGCATCATGTTCTAGTTTCCTTTAGGATCTGTACGGCTTATTATGTTTCCGCTGAGCTTTCTTTGATATAGAGCCCTAATCCTAGGAATGTTGTGTTTATCTCTATAGTTTGGAAATTCGTACTTCTGCGATTTGTTTATTTGAATGATGAACTCATCCAAATTACTTAAATTTTCAGATGGATCGTCAAGAAGAACAAGCTAAAACGGTTAGGGGAGTCAACGAGCAAGACCGACTCACACCTCCAGTATCCCCAGAGAGAATATCAACCGCCGAGTTAGCAGGTATCGTGGCACAAGCAGTTACCACTGCAGTTCTACAATACCAAGAACGCAGCATACAACTTAAGGAAGGCAAAAGATCTATAGAGGTTAACCAAATGCACGTGAATAACGTTGAAAATTGTGCGAAGGCACCGAATCTGCGACAACAAAACAATCATGATCGAGTAAGTTCCAGAAGTGATGAGATTTATGTACGGGGGAAAAAGTGTCTGGGTCAACGAAGTCAAGTTCAGAATGAAACCACAAAGAGGTGTTTCGGTGGTGGGATGGATGATCACAAACGTAAATCTTGTCCGAATCAGACTAGGGATAAACTACATTCTGACTAGCGAAGAATTTCGAGACTCTGCTACAAATGTATACAACCGGGTCACAAGTGGATGGATTGTCCTCACCCTGACATAGTTTTTCCGCAAATTTCCCCTCAAGGCCAACAAGACCAGGGAAAAAGCGAGGTTAGTCAACACCGTAATGAATTGAAGCAGTTTCGAAAGAGGAATAAAGTCCCAAGTCAGCAAGGCCGACCCCGTCAGCAGCAGGGTCAGAGGGGGAGTAACTTCAGAGGCCGATGTTTTGTGTGTGGCACGCATGGCCATAGATGCCAGGATTGTCCTGATAAGGGCACGGCCCCACAGCAGCAGCAGGGAGCCCGTAATAATCCTCAGGGGCCACTTTTTACAGTCGCTCTCCCAGCACCAGCTCAGGTACCAGCCCTACCAACCTTTCCAGTAGCTCCAGTGCAGCAGAGGCAGTTACAGTACAGTCAAACCTATACTGTCCGCCAGGCAGCCGCCCCACAGGCACCACCCGTAATTTGGGGTATGTTTTCCTATCCATGGGACTTTGGGTCAAATTTTGTTTGTTACTGGGACAACGCATTGTTTTATAACTACATATTATGCGAAAACCTTAGGGTTATTAACCATAGTATTGAGCACTGTAACGTAGGTAGACTCACCACTGGGGAACGATTCATTTTTATATGCCGGGGAGTGGGGGTAGAGATTGGTAGTTTAGTATTACCTGCGGATAGGTTAGTATTAGAGATGATCGAGTATGATGCCATTAATTGTATGGATTGGCTAGTTGCGTACCGAGCCATGATTGACTGTTTTAGTAGGAGTATTATCTTTGCCGTTCCCGGGCAGGAGATGTTTTTTTTAGTAGCGATGCCTCGCCCTGAGGGAGGATCGTCCACTCATTTGTACTATATAGAGGAGGAGACCTCTAAGGAAGTGGTGATACCACTTGATTCGATACTCGTTGTTAGTGAGTTCGCCGATGTATTTCAGGATATACCTGGACTACCTCCGAGTAGAGAGATAGATTTTGTGATTGATTTGACGCCAGGCACTCGGCCTATTGCCCGCGCACCTTACCGTATGGCTCCAGCTGAGATGAGAGAGTTACGGGATCAAATTGAGCAGTTGTTGGGTCAGGGGTTTATACGGAGGAGTACTTCTCCGTGGGGTGCCCCTGTGTTGTTCGTGAAGAAAAGGGATGGATCGTTGAGGTTGTGTGTAGATTACCGGGAGTTGAATAAGGTTACGATACGGAATAAGTATCCGTTGCCTCGAATCGATGACTTATTCGACCAACTGAGAGGAGCTTCTTTCTTCTCAAAGATTGATTTGAGATCGGGATACCATCAGTTGCGTATAAGGGAGGAGGACGTCTCGAAGACTGCTTTCTTAACGAGATATGGGTCCTACGAGTTTCGGGTTATGCCTTTTGGTTTGACCAATGCTCCAGCCGTGTTTATGGACTTGATGAATAGGGCATTCAGAGAGTACCTAGATCAGTTCGTCTTTGTCTTCATTGATGATATTTTGGTTTACTCCCAGACAGAGGAGGAGCACGCCGAGCATGTGAGGCAGGTTTTGCAGACGCTACGTCAGAACGAGCTGTATGCAAAATATGAGAAGTGTGGGTTTTGGCTGAAGGAGGTTCAGTTTTTGGGGCATGTTATTTCCGACCGGAGGATATCTGCTGGTCGGGGGAAGGTATCCGCGGTGAGGGAGTGGGGACAGCCCACGACACCGACTGAGATCCGTAGTTTCTTGGGACTAGCAGGATACTACAGGAGGTTCATTCGGGGATTTTCAAAGATAGCAGGTCCCATGACACATCTGACTCGTAAAGGTGTGCCATTCATCTGGAGTGATGCCTGTCAGCTGGCATTTGATGAGTTGAAGGACAAGTTGACCTCAGCACCTGTGTTAGCATTGCCAAGACCGGGAGTTGAGTATCTAGTTTACACCGATTCGTCCTTACAAGTACTTGGAGGTGTATTGTAGCAGGAGAGTCAGGCCATAGCTTATGCTTCCCGTAAGCTTAAGCCTCACAAGAAGAATTACCCCACTCATGACTTGGAGTTAGCGGCAGTGGTATTTTCCCTACGGATTTGGAGACATTACCTTTTGGGGGAAAAGTTTCGATTATTTACAGACCACAAGTCCCTACAGTACCTATTCACGCAGAAGGAGTTGAATATGCGGCAGCGAAGGTGGCTTGAGTTTGTGAAGGATTATCAGTTTGATATCCAGTATCACCCGGGGAAGGCTAACGTGGTAGCAGACGCGATAAGCCGTAGGCCAGTAGATGAGGTGGCAGGGGTATGGAAGGCCAAAAGGAAGGAGTTGGGATACCTGGATGCAGTGGCCCGATCGTTCATGTCTGTGATGACCGTTACACCGCAGATTGTCACGAAGGTAGTAAGGGCACAGGCAAATGACTCGTTCTGTCAGGAGCAGATAGTTCGATTATTGGCAGAGGGAGCCGAATCCTATACCGTTAGCTCAGACGGGGGATTACGCTTCAATGGGAGATTGGTAGTTCCGGAAGGGGAGGAATTGCGGCACGAGGTGATGGCAGAGTCGCACGGCTCACGGTTCGCGGTACATCCCGGTGGGGACAAAATGTACCAAGACATGAGACGACAGTATTGCTGGAGCGGGATGAAGAGGGATATTGCCACGTTTGTTTCGAAATGCGCCATTTGTCAGCTAGTAAAAGTGGATCATCAGAGACCGGCAGGACTTCTACAGCCATTGGAGGTCCCGATGTGGATGTGAGAGAGCATATCCATGGACTTTATCACGGGGTTGCCTACGTCACAGAGAGGTCACGACTCCATTTGGGTAATTGTGGACAGGTTGACCAAAGTCGCTCATTTTCTACCCGTAAGGACAGACTACACTACGGGACAGTATGCCCAGCTCTTTATTGCAGAGATAGTGAGACTTCATGATGTGCCCCTAAATATCGTGTCTGACCGAGACAAGATATTTGTTTCACGGTTTTGGGAAAGTTTTCAGGAGGCCATGGGCACGAAATTGCGGTTGAGTACGGCATATCACCCGCAGACCGAGCGTACAAACCAAATGTTGGAGGACATATTGCGTATGAGCATCATTGATTTCGGGGGGTGGATGGGAGCAGTATCTTCCACTGGTGGAGTTTGCTTACAACAACTCCTACCAGTTCACTATTGGCATGGATCCATTTGAGGCGTTGTACGGTAGACCTTGTCGTTCCCCAGCATGTTGGTTGGAGGTGGGGGACAACAAACTACTTGGGCCGGAAGTGATTCAGGATACTTCAGCAAGGATAGAATTGATACGGAATCGCATTCGAGTAGCTCAGGATCGGCAGAAGAGCTATGCTGATGCAAAGAGATTCTTCAGGGAGTTCCAAGTGGGGGACCAGGTTTTGCTCAGAGTATCTCCTATGAAGGGGATTATGCGTTTCGGGAAGAAAGGGAAGTTGGCACCGAGATATGTGGGAACATTTTCTATTATTGAGCGAATTGGACCGGTTGCGTATAGACTTCGGTTACCGGAGCATTTGCATAGAATTCACGATGTATTTCATATTTCCTCGCTAAGGAAATATCTTAGAGACGATTTGGCTCATTCTCATATTGCTTTGGAAGACATCGATCTCCAGCCTGATAGCTCCTACGAGGAGGGGCCGATTGCTATTTTGGACCGAAGTGAGAGGAGACTGCGGTCAAAGATAGTCCCGTTAGTGCGTGTTCAGTGGCGACATCATAATGTCGAGGAGTCCACTTGGGAGCGCGAGGATGAGATGCGCGAACGTTATCCAGAATTGTTCTTACCAGGTACTTTCTAGTTCCAAATTTCGGGACGAAATTCTGTTATTAGGGGGGAAGTATGTAATACCCCGTATTTTTATGATATTTATTTATGGGATTAATTGAATTAAATGTGTATTAATTGAAAATTAATCCGGATAATAATATTAACGAGATGTGAGTTAGTATTTGATTATAATGTGTATATATGGCAATATATGAATATTGAAACTATTGAAATTGTCACGAGTTTGAAATACGGCAATTTGGGAAATTTTGTTGGGACACGCGTGACAGTCGCGTCAGGAATATATTTATTTGAATTAAAAAGTGAATTTTATTTTTATCACCCGTATGGTCATTTTGAGTGCGCCAACGAGTCCGGAAGGGTCGAAATAGTCAGAAAACACTAGCCGGGGGTTTAGTTTGGGTCCCGGGGCATTTTTAGGCCATACCGGCAACGTAAAAGGGTAGTTTGGTAATTTTGGAAATTGGGTAATTAAAACCCACGAAAATTAGAAGAAAAATCTGACTCATTCTTTACCCACTAAACCCACTAACAACACTAAATGACTTAATGGGCTACGGGAGTTATTGGAAGGAATTGGAAGAAGTTAAAAGTTCAAAAATAAACCTCCACCTCCATTGTTGTCATCTTTGGAGAAGAAATTGAGAGGGAGAGAGAGGAGAATTCTGCAGAGAGAGAGAGAGGACAATTCAACCTTCAAGATTCAACCTCAAATTCAGAGAAATATTAAGGCAAGTGGTTTAATTACAATTGATTCAATGCTATGCTTTTCCATGTTTAGGAAATTATCAAATTTATCTTGGAAGATTGATTAGACCCATGAATTTGAAGATGTAAAACTATGAACTATGTTAGGGACTACATGTAGAAACATTCTGGACGAATTATGAATTCAGAATTATGACCCTTGATGATCTAAAAACGGATTTAAGAAGAGATTTATTAATGTTCTTGAAAGAAATAGGAAACTAGGGTTCTTGATGAAGTTTTGATCCCAAATAAAGCCCTTAGTTGATGAATTATTGGTTTGAGAACGTTAACAATGTTGTAGGATGGTTGTATGATAATACTATAATGTTAGATTAGAGTTTCATGCATAAAAATGGTGTTTTGAGGTGATTTGAAAACTGCAAAACGAAGCAGTCCGTAGACATACCTGGTGCGTTCGATCGATCGACATTCATCAGTCGATCGATCAACCACCATCGATCGATCGAAGGAAAAGGTTGATCGATCGACCTTCCCAGAATGAGTAAAGTTTTTCCCTATTTAAATTTTAATGATGTTAACCCTGGGAAAATATTATTGGAGACCTTATGTATACCCTTAAACTTAAGGAAGACCAGTAGGCATGGCTATGAAATTTGGACCTTAATTAGAATTCAATTTGAGGAATTATTCTAAATCTAATGGAGTTCGATAAGTGAGATAATATTTGGGTTAAAGGTGTAAATTTGAATAATTGATGAAATGAGGTTCGGGGCAGAAGTAAGGACCTTAGGAATGATGATGTTATATGTGGGAATAATAGGAACTTAATAATCTATTTAAGATAGGTTTTAAGTATAAGAAACTACGACGTGTGACGTGTCGATAGTTTAAACTTTATATTATCGGGAGACTTAAAATATATAAAATTGGAATAATGGTATGAAGATGTAGTGTATACCTTTATTAATATTGAAATATCTAAGATGTGTGAATGCTTAGCATATGATTTTATGTGTATGACATACCTACCATACTTGCTATCACGGGAGGTTTACGTTCGCTTAAGGCCATTTAATCTTTGTGTTGCCCGGATTTAGATTGGTACCTCGAGGACATAGTTCAAGAGAACGACTTATTTGTGAGTTAATAAGCCAGCTGACTATGGAGCGTAGGTATGTACGTGACCATGGATATGTTGAATTATGTTCGCCTCCATTTTTGTGTGTGGTGTTTATTCCAACAATTCCTGAGAGATTCAGAATTTGTAATCCTTATGTACGTGATGAACCGGGATGGATAGCAGAGTATGTGTGCACCACAGCTTAGCCTCGGGGTGCTTGTATTGTATATTTATGATGTGAATAATATACGGTTAAATGAAAAGGAATTTGTTATGTCTAATTGTGAGTATAGTTATTTTAACGTTATGAAAAGATAAAAAGTGGAAATTTATATATAAATGGTTTTGTTAATAATTGGGAATCCGAGAATTAAAGTAGAACTCTCTATTTAATTGTTAAGATTGGAAATTTAAAACGTGAACCGAATAGAAGTTATAGAAACTTTTTTGAACTAGATAGATATGAGAAACACACGAATGGGTACAGGAACGTTAGGAGTGCACAGTTAGACGAGAGGTGAGTATTTCATGTGAAAGCACGTCTTAACGTGTAATTTTGCTTTTATTGTTTTAAATGTTATTGAAGCACTTGCTGTTTTTAAATTACTCTCCACTTTCGGGCTCTGACCCGTTTGCTTTCAAATCTATATTTTTGTAAAAACCATTTTAGGTGCCCAGCCACAAGGACACCATGCTTAGGATCCTCATTCAGGTGACGAGATATAGCTGTTTGTGGAAGTTACAAGACTTTGCTTGTAGACGCTTCATCTATCTTGACTCTATATTCAGCATTTATCAGTTGTAGGGCATGTCGCCCATTCCTTTTAGATACACTTCATTTATTTCAGTTATTCAGACTTCTAGCATGTAATTAATTCAGGATTCAGACTTGTCATATTATTTTCTATTGTGGGATTGTTGTGAGGAGTTTTCCTCCGGACTTATTACTATTTGTTGGTTATTTCATTACTTCGTTATGGTGAATGGATTATGTTGTTCTTCCATTATGCTTTTACTGCATGTTAATCAGACTTAACTTAAAATTTGGTTAGTAATCATTAAAATGTTTTCGACAGTGATGCTATTAACTGGACCAACTTGGCATTTTGTATTAATTTAATAAAGGAGTAGCTACCCGGTATTTAATTAGTCGGGGTGTCACAGAGAATTCACCTGGGAAGAGGCCGAGACAGAGAAAGGCCTAGAGGACCCCGAAGAGACAAACCGTAGTGTCTTCCGAAATTCGGAAGAGACGGCACCAAACGTCTTCCGAGATCGGGAAGAGGTCATCTCAGGCAAAACCCGGAGCAGAATAGAAGAGAACGAAAAGGATCGATACCTCTTCAAGCAAGGAGTTATGACAGAAGGGGTCTTCTCATCAGATACAGACGTTTGGAGCCTCTTCGTTGATGGCTCTTCCTGTGATAGTGGAAGCGATTCGGGGCTAATACTCTCAGCTCCAGATGGCGCCAACATTGAATACGCCATGAGATTCAACTTCCAGGCCTCAAACAACAAGTCCGAGTATGAGGCCATGATAGCAGGTCTTTTATTAGCAAAGACTCTTCGCGTAAGACGACTTCTACTCCACAGCGACTCAAGGTTAGTTGTCAATCAAGTACTGGGAGTCTATAAGGCCAAGAATGAAAGGATGGCGAAGTACCTAAAGAGAGTGAGAAAGATGTTGGAATATTTTGAAGAGGCAAAACTGAAGAGAGTGCCTCGACAAAGTAACAGCCACGCAGATGCATTGGCAAAGTTGGCCTCGGCAACGAAGACAGATGTTAGAAGGACCGTTCCGATCGAGGTCTTAGGAAAGGCAACCATCGAGGAAGAATAGGTATGTAACCCTTGTCACAATTTGAACCTAGGAGACTCATGGATCGACCCGCTCGTCAGATACCTAAGAGAGGGAGAGCTGCCCGAGTCCAAATTAGAGAAGAGAAAATTGAGATATAGAGCTGCCAAGTTCTCGATGATAGGAGACGTCTTGTACAAAAAGGGATTTCTATTGCCTCTCCTTAGGTGCCTGAATCCCACGAAAGTCTCTAGGGTCTTACAGGAAGTCCATGAGGGTTCTTGCTCTAGCCATATAGGGGGAAGGCCCTTGGCCAAGATGATCATCACTCAGGGATACTGGTGGCCTACCTTGTCCAAGGACGCTGCAGACTACGTGAAGAGGTGCGACAAATGTCAAAGGTTCGCCACTATCCCTCATCAACCCCATTAGCCTATGACGTCAATCTCTTCTCCGTGTCCATTTGCGGTATGGGGAATTGACTTCGTAGGACCCTTGCCAAGAGCTGTCAACAACAATAGATTCTTGATAGTTGCCATTGACTACTTTTCAAAGTGGGTGGAGGCAGAGCCGATGATAACAATCACAGAGCAGAAGACCTTCCAGTTCATTTGGAGGAATATCATATGCAGATATGGCCTCCCAAACACTCTCATCTCGGACAATGGGACCCAGTTCAAGAACTCCTCTTTAGAAAAGTATTGCCTAAGAGTAGGAATAAAGCAATTCTTCTCATCTCCTGGATGACCTCAGGCAAATGGCCAGACCGAGGTCACAAACAGAACTATCCTGGATGAGATCAAGAAGAGATTAGAGGATGCGAAGGGAATATGGGTTGAAGAGGTCTACGCTGTGTTATGGGCCTACAGAACCACTGCAAGGACACCAACAGGTGAAACCCCGTTTATGTTGGCACATGGCTTAGAGGCCATCATACCAACGGAGGTAGGACTACCAACTCATCGGATTCAGACCTACGACCCTGACAATAATGGGGAAGAGAGGAGGCTAGACCTAGATCTTATCGAAGAAAGAAGAGAGGACGCAGAGGTCAGACAAGCAGCCTACCAGCAGAGGGCAGCGAAATTCTACAACCAAAGGGTGAAGTCAAGACCCATTGCAGTAGGAGACCTAGTGCTAAAGAAGACCCTACAGAAAGCAAATAAGCTTCACCCAAACTGGCATGTCCCCTACAAAGTGACAAAAGAGGTTGTGCCCGGCACTTACAGGCTACAAAACCTAGAAGGAGAACCTTTCACTAACCCATGGAATGTTGATCACCTAAAGAGATATTACATATGATGTTGCATAGAGTTTTATGTAAATGTACCATCTTATTATGAAGAGGTTATTTATAAAGATCAGTTCCCATGACAGTTCTTGCTACATTCTTAGATCAGAGAGTAATTATGAGGATAGCACCTTAGGTGATGACCTCAGCCCTTCATAACACCATTCAGTGGTGACGAGGTCTGAGCTCAGACACTATAAATTAGGTGACCTTAGACACGTAACATCATTAATTTGGTGAGATTAATTATGAGGATAACATCCTAGGTGATGATATCAGACCCTTCATAGCACCATTCAGTGGTGACGAGGTCTGAGCTCAGGACCATTGGTTGAGTTTAAACAAGACCATTGCAAAAAGGCAAGCTTAGAAAGAGGACTTTAGAGGTTAAAGCTCAGATTACAAATTTATTTTTAGCAGACACCATAACAATGGAACTATGAAAAGCATCACATAAAATTCAATGAAAAGAAAGTGAAGATGGTCCTCATCAGAGGTTGATATATATTCAGAAATAATATGTTCAACGATTACAGAAACTCCATAATACATTGAGTTACAAAAAATGATCAAAAAATCCTTTAAGGGTTTGAAGGGGGAGCGTTGACATCCTTGGCTTGATTGGTCACCTCGGTCGTATCATCACGATGGTCTTCCCCTCCAACCTCGGTGCACTCCAAAGTAGAAGTCTCGGTAGGAGCGTCAGCCTCTTCCTCAACCTCTTGGAGAGCTTGGGCAAATTGAGGATCAGCAAAGCCGAGACCAACGAAATCAGAGGCCTTCAAAGTGCCAGCCTCTCTCTCCCTGACGTCTGCCCATTTAATAGTGGCTTTGATACCTCTTTCAAGGTATTCAAAGACGAAGCCCATGAACTCATCAGAGGCCTTATAGTCAGCAATTATCTTCTCATAGCCGTCATCAAGGGCGGCCCTGACAGTCGAGTTGACTTTCTGCTGCAGAACGTCGTCCTTAGCCTTCAGTGCAGCAGCATGAACCTTGCCGAGCTGGGAGATGTCCTTCTCCAACCCCTTCACCTTCTCCTCAGATTCCTTAAGCTCAGACTTGAGGCGCTCGATCTCTGCATTCAGAGTACTCTGGACTTTCTCGACCTCTTTCCTCTTTTGGATGAGGGGCAACTTCCTCAGAGTCCAGTTGGATACATGGTGCATAGTTGTCAAGCCCTGCATATTTAGTGATCATGAATAAGCATAAGAAGAATCAGATGTTACACTTAGAAGAATTTCTGAAGAAGGATCAAATCATACCTTAACGGCTCTGTGAATGCCGAACTCAACCAGCAATGGGGTGTCCAGAGACCTGAAGAAGCGTTTGTCAGCCTCGGTCATTACAGAGCCGACGGCATCCAGGGCCTGAATACTGTAGCCGACCACACTATCAGTTATCTTCAACTGATCCAGATGAGCTGACAGTGCATCAGCTGAAGAGATGGGGATGGCAACATCAGCAGTCTTCTTCTTCGGCCTCTGATCCTCAGGGGCATAACCTTCGGGAGCCCTCTTCTTTTTGGCTGGGGGCTTAGAGGCAGAGGGAGCTGAGGGAGGAGCATTTAGACCTGCTTTCTTGGCAAGTCTCGTCAAGCTTGGTGCAGCCATCTCCCAAAGCTCGTCCGGAATATCCTTTGGTCACTCTGTAAAGAATTAGTAAACCTGAGTTAGATAATCAGATATGAATAAACTCAGAGGTTAAACTTCAAAAACAAAAATTCTTACCAAGATCGGCAAGGGGACTTCCACCTAGACCTGTCCCAGAGAGGAAGTGGGGAGTCATCAAGTGTTCGAACCTGACAAATAGACCATGTACCCCCTGATCTTGAAGGGCTTTCACCTTCTGGAGGTTTTATAGACTTAGGCCAGGGTCGGCCCTGGCAGACATAGTGACCTTACCCCACCTCAGGGGCATCCTCTGCTCCAGGTTAGACGAGGGAACACATGGGCCAAACTCCCATGGCCCTGAAGCAAAGAAGTACCGAGGCTTCCAGTTATGGTTGGAAGTCTGAGTCACCTGAAGCATTTTCTTCTCAGGCCTCCGAGCTACAAAATGGTAGTAGCTCGGATGATTTTTGGCCGAGGAAGGGACGTAGCAACCTACGAAGACCTGACCTGGAAGGTCTGAGTGGTGGATAGCCTTCCATAACACTATGGCCCCTATTAGGACTCTCCAGGCATTAGGAGAGAGTTGACAGGGGGCCAAATTAATATAAGAAAGGATGGACTTGATAATGGGGTGAATGGGCAGACGGAACCCCAACTTGAACATCTGCTCGTACAGGCAGATCTCGTCGTCTCGGCCATGATAAGCCATCTCTTCCCTCAGAGGTCTCCTAAGTTTTATTGAGGGGCTGATAGAATACAGATATCTGAAGCAGAGAAGGTTTACCTCAGTAATAGTACTCTCGATCTCGGCCGCCTCAGAGACGTCGACATCGCTCTCAACCTCATCATCATCCAACTCAACGTCGGTCGGAGCAGATGTTGATGGGTTACTCGGGAACCTCTGAGTGAACTCTGCCCCGATGACGGCCGACAGAGGGATGGCATCAAGTGGTGGTGGAATGGCCACACTCGGCTCAAGAATCTCAACCTCTGAGGAAGAGGATGAGGTACTTGAGCTAATATAGGATGAGGCTCGGCTGGATACCTCGGCATGATCAGGGGCCTGAGCATGCCGAGGTGTGAAGTCCATGGCCTCCTGAAAGGAATCCACAGACATGGGGTCTGAGGTAGAAGATTCAGACTCAGACATCGGTATGGGATCAGCAGGAACCTCTGTCTGATAGCAAAACTCCGGGGGGTCAGGATATATCACCTTCAGAGGTGGTGGAAATATGGGTCTAATGGGAAACTCTTGTGATCTATGAGCCTCCTCCCGTGCTCTTTCTATTTGCCTAATCTTTTCTAAAGTCTTCTCTCTAAGAGAGGGGAACTCCTCAAGAAGCTGATATAAGGGTCTGAGCATCAGAAGACGGCACTACACTTGGGAATTTCCTAAATTCTAAAAATTCCAAACAAGACTGGTTGATAAAACAAAGGAATCTAAAGATCAAACCAAGAAATTCAAAGCAAACACAATTCGTCGAAAAACTCAGAAACTCGCCGGAAAACTCAGAAACTCGCTGGAAAATGCACACCAGAAGGAAAAAGCAAAGAAAATGAAGGGGGGAAGATACCTGGAAATGAAACGACAAGGGGAAGTGATGAAAATTCAGAAAAAACCACCAACAAAGAACTCTACAGTAGAATCTTGTTCGAAATGCCTTTTAGAGGGAGAAAACGTTCGCAGGAGAGGGAATTGAAGAAGGAAGAAGAAATGAGGGTTCAAAACCCTTAAATAAGCAGGCACGATTCCCAAGGCCTATCATTGCCTTGGGAGCCCCAAAGGGCGGCTGACAGCACACGCCTACCAAGCAAGCATGTTCCAGCATTGGACAAGTGTCAAGCAAGTATTGGCTTGTAATAGACAGGCCTCGGAGGTGTGGTAATCCCCTAGTCACTTGCTCTCACATATGACTAAGGGCTGGGGGTGATTGATATGCCCCAAGTGTAACCTCGTCCTAGAGACACCAACCTCGGCCGATATTATAGTCGACGTTGGGCATGTCTTGGACACACGATATCACCCCTCGGCCATATCAAGGTCGGCCCAGGCCGACACTACCATGAGCCTCTCCAAGGGACGTCACAAGGATCGGCAGCATTCTCGTATACCTTGGAATGGCAACCTTGGCCAGACGTAGGCCAAGCTCGCAGGAAGCCACTAGCAACCTCATCAAGACATTAGTCGATACTCCAAACACTCCAGTTCAACCTCGTCTCAGGCCGACCTTGTCCATTGTCTCGGCTGGGATTAGGCCGAGACCTCCATGGAATACTGGACTGAACAGGTACCAAGACTCACCAACCTCAGCCTCCCCAAGGCCGAGGTCATACACCAGACGCGATAGCCGAGCACCTGCTGACATTTGGATAAGGACACGTGGACACAAATCAGTTATAACAAGATTATTACCCACACGTGGGGAGAGTATTGCATCATCATTCTCTACATGTGGCAGTGACAGATGGCACTCTCATATTGGTAAGGAAAACTCACACATGCTCATTGCATGCATGGAGGGTACATTACACCCCCTAGGTACTATATATAGAGTTCATCTTCTACCTTGCAAAGGGATCCCCAGATATTCAACCCTAGCTGAAACCCTGTCTAGATACACAGTAGAGAGAGAAAGCTTGAGAGATTGTATCCATGGCCATTAGTGCCTTATTGCAGTGAGATTATTCACACACACACAGTGGACGTAGGCCAATCTAGGCCGAACCACTTATATCCTGGTGCTCTCTCCTCTTCCCCTCATCTCATTCTCTTACCTTTTACATAACTATGCTGCCATTATTGTTCTTAGATTGAGCTTGAAAACACCTTATCTGGTGGTGCTGATTCCGGCATCATCAAGTGGCATTAGAATGATTTTGAGGAATGATAGAGGCGACATAGTATTTGCTTATGCTCAACTTGGGGGTTATGCATCCAATTCTTTTGTGGAAATTAGAATCCTTGGGATGGGGTCCAAATTGTTCTTGGATTACAACATTGAAGATATGGTGATTGAATCAAACTCTTTTTTGTGGTGAACTTAATTAATCAGATTTGGAAACCCCCTTAGAATCTTCCAAATTGTGTGGAAGAACTAAAATTAAACCTTAGCCATTTCAATTATTCTTTAACTCATTGATTTAGGGAATCAAACATGGTTGCAGATGCTCTTGCCAACTATGGATCAACCCTCCACTCCCTTTAAATTTTCAACAACTTCTTGGATCTTCCTAAATTGGATAGAGGAGCTTATAAGCTGGACAAAATGGGTTCTTTCTTTCTTATATCTTACTTTAAATTTTCATAACCTTGTTTCATTGTAATGGGCATAGCATAAAGCTCCATATTTATTGCTTTCATAGTCTTCATTTCCTTTTTGTGTCTAAGGTTGCTTTGCCTCTTGGGGTACGCCTCTAATTAATAAATGGTTGGGGTTTATGTCCCTCTTATATATATATAAAGAGAGAGAGAGAGAGAGAGAGAGAGAGAGAGAGAGAGAGAGAGAGAGAGAGAGAATTGGTGAGTTCTCCCCACCATTTTCGTGCCAACATTCAACCACCTCTCTCTAAGCCCAAGGGTGTTTCATATTCCCCAAGCTCCTCTCACCATTGCTACACGATTCCACCACCTTGTGCCAGCACATTTCACAAGTATTCCACTATATTTAAGCCTTATACACCCATTTCCACCATTATTGAGCTAAGCTACGAAATTTGGAGATGTTGTTGGGGGGGTTTGGAGAAAAAGAAGAAGAGAAAAGTATGGAGCTTGAATATTTCATGAAGAATTCTGGTGGAGCTAGGCAACCTTCTTGAGGCCAACTTAGGAGGTGGGAAAATTGGGATTTCCAAGAGGCAAAGTAACCTTAAAAATGTTGGGTATGTTTTATGAACAAATATTTTCAAAGTTTTCCTATAAAAAATTGGGATTTTTGTATATTTAGATATTTACTCAAGTTTTGGAGAAATAAAAATGTCTTTTAGCATGAAAATTATGTTTATCCCAATACTGTGAAGTTTCGAGAATAAACAATATCTTAGACCCATTTAATAGGATTTTTGGATTTAAAACCCATATTCTCGAGTGTATAAACTTGTAGTATTTTGATGTTGCACATATGGACAAGTTTGATGAAGGTTTATTGAATTTAAGCATGAAGTAAAGAATATAAAAGTTTCAGTCCTTAAAGTGTGTGAAAAGGGTGGTGTAAATGTGATAAGTGTATGGTTAGAAGACTACATGTATTAATAAAAAAAATGGTGTTTTCTTATAAAGTTGTCTTTAAATGTTCAATGATTTCTTATAGAAAGAAAATAATGGAATAACGAGGTTTCAAACTTGAGAGGTATGTCACTCCAAAGTGTTAAATAAGTGTAATGAGTTAAAAACACTTAAGAAGTTAATGTGGATAACTTAATGATGTTCAGAAAATAATACTTGTGAAAATGGAGGAAAAGACAAGTTTGAAATCAAGCGGGTAAAATGGTAATTTTATGTAAAGTGGAACATTTTTATGAAATAAAAAAGTTGGAAAAGGTGTTACACAAATTGGTCATAAATGAACAAGATTTTGGGATAAAATCAATGCAAGTGTGTAAAGGACTAGAAATGATGATTTTAAAGTGTAAGACAAGTTGGGGTGAAACACCAGATTTTGACTTCGACCGGTAAAGGAAAGTGTAGTAATATGAACATTTGTAAAATGTTAAAACACATTAATATGGACTCGGATGACACCGCGATAATTAAGGAGCATATGATAGTAAAATCACTAGCCAGAGCATATGGTAGCATAGTCGGCGGTGTGGTTCCCGTTATAGTATGTGAATATTGAAAGATTCAAAGAAAAAGATAATAAAAAGCGGAACGTGTTAAGAAATGGGTTGTGTGATGAATATGAGAAAAGACGGCCTAACTTGAATGAATTAATAAATGTTCCGATAAAGGTTAAAGTGGACAAGAAATGTGAAAAGTGATTAATGTCCATAATTTAAAGGGTATTAGCTGAAGGGGTAGTTAAGAAACCTTAAGATGTTTAACCCATAATTAACATAAGGGTGTATTTATGAAAGTTTTCAAAGAAAAAATAAGTATTTTCTAACACGGAGTTTGCATGTGTTGAAAGGGTGATTTTCAATGAAAATATTAACGTTGATTGGTATGAATAAAAGGGTTATTTTCGGTGAAAGAAATGATTTCTACTTAAAAAAAAGTGAATTTATTTTAAGTATTTAATCGGGTGTGTTAAATCAAGGAATAAATACCAAGTTAAGTAAAAGGAGTTCTTTTATAAGATTAGGGTGAATTAATTGGGGTAAGTAATGTTTTTAGAATAAAAATAGTTTCATGTAATAAAGTATATATATGTATATATACATATAAGGTAGTTGTATGGGCACGTAGATATAACGTGTTAGGGTCTCCTTTTTATCGGTCGATTCTATACTGCATTATCGTATTTTTCCACTGGGCATTCGGCTCACTCCCTAGTCTTTGTTACGGAGGGTTAGGTGAGGTTCCATATTTTGAGAGCATTGTACAGGTAAGTATTCTTTTTATTTTACGTTAGTAGCTCTATTTGAGACTTGGATATATATGCGTACAGGTAAGGGGTGAGGTACTTAACGCATGTGAGTGCCGATGGGCGGTATATACTTTAAATTAACTGTATTATTGCATCTTAATTTTCGTAAGTTAATTCTTGGGATTTTTGGGCGCTGACCCAAATTATAAAATGTTCCCCTGCCCAGATTTACATAGGCAGAGACAGTATGGCTGACATGAGATCACACTTGCGGTCATAATTGCACAATGACCACTTCAGTTCATTTGATTCTAGCGTAGGTTACTATTTCCATTTCAGTCAGTTTATTATTTTATATTATTGTAAGGACACAAGCTCGAGTTCATTACTCAGTCATTTGGGACAGTTGTATTGTTGTTGGATTTTATTTATTATCGTTATTATTTAAATGGTTTATTGTGCATGTCATTTTTAAAAGAAAATGATGAATGCTTTATCATAATTTGCTTTTGAGAATTATATGAATTAATAGAGGAGCCCTGTCTTCGATGTATTGTGTCTGACCAACCTTTACGTGGTAAATAGGGGTTGTTACAGTTGGTATTAGATCATCCACGTTCAAGTGTCTTTAGGATCTGTGTTGAGTCCTTTGATGTGTAGAGCTCTATGATTATGAATCATTATATTCTTTGAAATTCATTAATGAGATGAACCTCATTTTCTTTCATATAGCAAACGGTAGGAGAGGCGGACCACGATGTGTTGCTGTACTAGCTGCAGATGAGGAGGCTCAGTAAGAGTCGCAGTCGCACATGTACCCACAACCACCACCAGACCCACCTATGGTTGGTCCAGTAGAGATTGTAATTATTGTGACTCAGGAAGTTTCCAGAGCGATGGTCGCTATGTTACAGCATTTCTAGCCACCACAATCGCAGCAGTCACATCCATCCTCGTAGAAGGTAGTGCTACCAGTGCAGATACCTGGTTCAGTATAGGAGCAGTAACTAGGGGAAACAATTTAGGGGACCATAATTTATTAATTAGCATAAGAGGTTTAGAGGTTCCAATTATCAAAATCGATAGGGACAAC
Source organism: Sambucus nigra (assembly GCA_949130495.1). NCBI lineage: Eukaryota > Viridiplantae > Streptophyta > Magnoliopsida > Dipsacales > Adoxaceae > Sambucus > Sambucus nigra. The sequence goes on from OX422215.1 coordinate 617,497,109, forward strand.
AGGGATAGGGCCAGTAATCGATAGGCCATCCGGGCAAATGACAGTAGGGTCGAAGCCAACAGGGGAAACAGCCAGATAGGCATCAGTCTCAAAGGAATTATTACGTTTATGGTGATAAGGGACATTTCTTAAGGAAGTTCCCTCAAGTCACTCGAGAAGCACAGGAGCTAGGGGACATCGAGGGTACCAGGCACCTTAGGGGAAGCATCATCCATTATCGACCCGACCAGTGTCGACAGTGCCAGCTCCACCTCAAGGGCAGTAGATGCAGGTGTAGTATGGACAAGTGTATTACGTCGCACCTGGAAAACGACCAGTGCCAGTATAATCAGTGGATGGTATGTTCCCTATTCTTTAACATGTAAGGCATATTTATTTTGGTACTAGTGCATAGCACTCAATTGTTAATACTACCTTGTTAGTGCACCGATGATGGTAGACTTATTTTCAACTAGTGCTTTACGTTGTTTCATCCGCGAGTTGAGGGCACCTATATTGCTTCGTGTGTAGAGGTATAGGGATTGACATTGGGAGACTTAGGTTCACGGCATATCTATTTGCATTAGATATGTCAGAATAATATATTATCCTAGGGATGGATTGGCAAGCCACTAGTAGGGCTTCTGTTGATTTTTATTGGACCGTTTAGAGTTAATGGTCAAGTCTAGAATGACTAGTTGAACACCGGTGTTCACCATAGCTGAGAGAACTATTACGGGAGCGATAATATTTTGGGTCTAGATGTGGTAAAATGGATGGCGATGTAAACTTTTGATTAGTACGATGACTTTATGAAATTAAGTGCTAAAAAAAGAACAACGTAGTGATGCGATTGTGAGAATTTTGAGGAAATATTTTAGGGGTGGACAAGCTCCGATCTAAAGAGCGTCAAATTGATGTTGCGCTCAGATTGGGAAAGATTTATCGTGTTGTTAAACTGTTCGTGAATTTTGATAATAATAATGTTTGAGTGTATGGACCAAGGAGTAGGGTCACCGTGTAAGTTTTGAATGTGCGGGTCGATGAATCAATCAAAAAATTTGTGCCACAATGATGCGAATTATGCATCATAGACGTGTGTATTATAGATGTCATAATAATGGATAAATTTTATGGATAAGCAGCCATCCGAATGTAAATTCTGAAGATGGTATCGTATAACCAATGATGGTTCGATAGAGTTTTATAGATCCTATATAGTGAGAATTTATATGGGCAATGGGATTTTAGCCACGGGTTTCATATGAATCAAGAAGTGTTGCCTTATCGAGAGTAGGTACAACAAGATGAAGATTTCAGGATTGGTTACTGGCATATTTCTTAAATTAGGGATATAATGAAGGTTTGACTCGGGGTACAGACAAAGACTAGATGCTAATGATGGCTTACTTTCAAGGATGAATAAATGTGATTGTAATCAGGAGACGGATTTATTTTTATTGGTGGGGATATGAAAAATGAGAAGCTTTCGTATTGTAAAAGTTTTTGGTTACTTTGAAAGTTTATGACTAGTGATGGTCTCGGTTACATGAAGATGTGTACGATAACGAATAGTGTTATAATAATGACGATGTCATTAAAAATGGGCGGTAGTAACCTTTATTGGGAGGAGTAGGTCTCTGGAGGCTTAGAAGTGATTAAGTGCTCTACTAGACTTAGGATGTCCTATCATGTAGGTAAAAAGGAACATGAAGTTCTTGGCATTATCGGATCGATAAATTTAACAGAATTTATTATATTCCCTGGAAGAGATGAGCCTTTTTTTGAAATTGTCACAAGTTGGAATTGATGTGGTTAGCGTATATTTTTCTTCTAGTCTTGGACCGACGGATCGCAATAATTGACTAAACTTTGTAGTAGTGTATCGAGAGGGTTCCTTGCTTGGATTTCGCTTGCGAGACACCCCATGCATGAAATTGGCAACTATCGGGAGTTGAGAGATGTTAGGTTTCCGAATGTTTTGTTACTACGTTTTACATGTGTGGAAATATAACGCATTGGGCAACGTTATATAATACGAGTTAAGGCCAGCAGGGCCAAGGAGTGCATTGATGAGAGCACTTAGTAATGTTTATACAACTAGTGGAATTAGTCGAACAATCTCTAGATGAATTGAGTCACGTTCAGTAAGTTATTTGAGTATACTTTGCTTTACAGATATACATGGTATGTATGGTTCAGATTGGATGTATAGGTGTTATCCATATTTGATGTTTGTGTGTGTGTGCATGTAATATGTGATGTATGGACATTCTAGTGATATTATGATAGGTGTAGATGAGACTTTTTTTCATCTTATGGGACACGAGTATCGACTAATTAAGTATAAACTTAAGATAATTATGCGTATTAAGATGTGGTGTTATGCTTCAGTGAATTCCAAGGACGGAATTTCGTTGTTAGAGGAGAAGAATGTAATACCTCGAGTTTTCGGAATAAATAATTGGGACAGGATTTAATTAAATAAATCCGGGAAAAAATTAAATTGGTAGAATTTAAATTAAATTTCGATGATTGCATATTGGTTGGATCCAATTGGTCATAATGGGTTCACTTGCGGAAAAATAAAGTGTATGTTACTTAACTTATGGTTATGTGTTGATTAAACATTATAAAAATGTGGATGCTAGCTAAAAAGAATTCGGACGTACTTCGGGATATTTTGGGGACTCGTTTAGGCGTTTTAGACCTCTAAAAATGAGCTTGAGGTATAGGTATACCATTTGGGGAGTTGTTGGTCCATCCCGGTTATGGGATCGGGTTCATTTTGGGTACTCAAAAATAGAGTTTAAGGGGTAACTCGGGACTAGAACCTTTTATAAGTTAATTAGGTGTTTAGAGAATCCCTTCCATCCACCAAAGTTTAACCTAAAAGTCCCACCTCCATAGCGAGAAGATACCAATGATAAGAGAGGGAAGAAGATTAAGGATCTAAGAAGAGAGGCTTTCAATCTTCATCATAAGTCAAGAATTCTCTTGCTAAAATTAACTTCTAATATACTTTTTGATTTATTAATGTATTTTTCCATGAAATTTCTGGGTTAAGATATGAATTGATGATAGTAGGATAAGATTAAACTTTGTTGATGTAAAGGGTCAATTCTGAATTTGATGTTTAATGTTTTAACATATTGATGTTAAACCCAGATATATGGAATGGAATAAATCTTGAATTGGGTATTAGAATTCAGGTACATACGATATTTGATTTGTGATGATTATTATCCATGTATAAAGCCTAAAATTTTAGTATGATTAAGTAGGAATATGGGATCAAAAATCTGGTTTTGATAGGCTATGATGTTGGATTAAATTTTGGGTTTGGGGGGACGAGATCCTGTGCTAATTTGATTAATTCACAAACTAAAATGATGTATTATGGTATGAAGAACCAAATCCAATGATAATCTAATTGGAAAGAATTTAGAATTTGGGAAGGGAAATCCATATGGAAAAGCATAGAAGTTATGGGCTTCTTCCGAGGTGCGAATCGATTCGGCCTGGGCGAACCGATTCGGCCCCGGGAGGAGAACCAGTTCAGCTTTTGGGTTGCGTCAGGATGAAATTGGGGATATGTTCGGGGGATTTTTAAGAAATCGTGCGATTTGATGGGAGTTCATCCAAGTGAAAGGTTATTTTATTAAAAATGGATTTGTGTCGCTAATTTAAATGGGTAACTGATAATTAAGTAGAAGGTTAATTCATAAACTGGGATTATTAATAGGCGATTAAATGGGACACCTTGGAAATTGTTAATGGACAATTACAAGGGGCATCTCGGGGGTAGTTATAGAGTTAATTGCCTAAACATATTGTGGGATAAAAATAGGCTTGCGTCACTATTTTTACAAAAGAAAAAAATTGTCCATTAACTAGACGGTTAATTTTAAAGTAAGAATATTACTTGGGGATTATGGACACTACTTGTGGGGTAATTATAAAATTAATTGTATATACATATTATGTGATAAATATATGTATTTATTTATTTGTTCGGACATACCCACGTTCATGGACGACCTAATGGTTGGGGTTGCATACGTCTTGGGATCAGAGCACGTGTCGGCATAGGTGGGCTAGAAGTTGTGTAGGTCATTAATTAGGATCCTATGTAATACCCATGCCCAATATTTTGTTATTTTCCCCATGTAAATTGTAATCATATGAAACCCTTGGGAGTTGGATCATTAATATATGGACTTTTATCTTTATTCGATTACTCTTAGCCATTATGGTAATTATTGTAAGTTATTCGAAAGAATTGGAGTTTTTAGGAAATTTTTTAGGTTCAAACGATATTATAGATCGTTCGAACGAGTTGTCGATATCGTTCAAACGAGATTTAGTATGGTTAAAAAAATAATCTAATGTCGTTCGAAGTTAAGTTCTAACAAGGATCTTACGAGATGTCCCTGCATAAGGTTCCCCTACCTCGTTAGAAGGTCATTCGATGGGAGATCGAACGGGATCTTAATCACATTCAAATGAGGTCCCATTCTTGTTCGAACTACCTATATTGTTTAAATCGATTTGGCTTAGTGTGATGTCACTTTTTTAGCCGTTAACTGGATGACGTGTCAATATTTGGTGGCCTTGATGACCAGATATGAGTTTGGCTTATGTCGAGTGGCTTTTTCAATAGGTTTGTTGGGGTTGTTTTGGAGGAATATGAGAGAGAGAGAAATGGTGGGTTCTCCCCACCATTTTCATGCCAGCATTCAACCTCTCTCTCTCTCTCTCTCTCTCTCTCTCTCTCTCTCTCTCTCTCTCTCTCTCTAACATGGATGTTTGACAAGATTAATTTTAAAAATTGGCAGTTGAGGAACGCCACTTTAAAATTTTAATCGAATTAATTCTCATGTGTTAATTGGAAATTATTTTTTCATTTTGATGATTTTGAGGTTTCATAAATGAAGTTTAACTACTTCTCATTGTTTTAGTCTTAAAGTTTAGCTGAAATAAGATTCAAAGTCTAAAAATGTAGTTGGACATTGTTCAAACTTAAAGGGATAATAATAAACTTTAAGACTAAAACAATGAGAAGTACTTTAACTTTCTTTATGAAACCTCGAAATCATCAAAATGAAAAAATTAATTTCCAATTAACACACGAGAATTAATTCAATTAAATTTTTAAAGTGGCATTCCTGAACTGCCAATTTTAAAAATTAATCTTATTCTATGTGAGCACCGATACTTTCAATTAACTGTATTATGGCATCTTAATTTTCATAAGTTAATTCTTGCAATCCTAGGGCACTGACCTAAAATATAAAATGGTCCCCCCACCCCCAAGATTTACATAGACAAAGACAACAGGGCTGATAAAAGATCAGACTTGCAGTCATAACTGCACGGTGACTAGTCCAGTTCATTTGATTCTAGAATATGTTGTTATTTCTGTTTCATTCAGTTTATTATTTCAGATTATTGTAAGGATATAAGTCCGAGTTTATTATTCAGTCATTTGGGACAGTTGTATTTTTGTTGGATTTTTATGTCTAGTTAGGTGTTGAATTCTATTTATTATCAGTTGTTATTTAAATGGTTTATTGTGCATGTAGGTTTTAAAAGAAAATTACGAATGTTTTATCATGGTTTGATAGTCAGAATGATATAAATTGATTTTACGTGAAAAATGGGGGTTGTTACAAAACCTGTAATAGTTATCCCATTATAAAATAGATAGTTTAATGCCCAATTTATTCATTTTTATACATGAAACTATTTATCAATTCCGAAAATGAAACAATTCCTTATAGACTTTTCAAATTCCCAAATGGATTCTTAAATAAAAAAAAGGTTAATGAAGTAAGAGATGATCAAATTATAAAGATAAATGAGGTTTACTGTATCAAGATGAAGTAGGTGAAAGGTAAGGGTGACGAATTTTTGTCCAAGACTAGTAAAATGAAAATTTTACTCGAAAAAATTCAGAAATCATACTTTGAGTTAGAGTGGAGAGCGAGAGTGAATAATGAGTGTAACAAATCACTTGAACACAAAATTATTAATGTTTCGGTAGAAATCAAAAAAAGAAAAGAATAAGATAATTTTTAATGAATTCAAAATCATTTTAAGTTAGAGCTCTTATAATATAAATGAGTTGTCAAATGAAGAAAATTACAAGAACTGAATATGAGAATATTGTAATAAAGAATAAGTTGAACACGTTGGTATGATGTAAGATTCATTCTTATATATAATTTGATCTAATTTATGTACTTCAATATTTTTTTATATTTTTTATTTTTTTCATGATCATCATTTAGTATAATGTATATTTCCATTTGTAAATTATAAGAAGTGGTAATTTTTCTCCAAAGTTGGCGATGAGAATGGAATCATATGATATGAAAATTAAGAGTTTGATTGAAGAAAATAACAGCCATTATCAAAATAAATGAATTTGAAATATTTTTTCACCTCACATTCTAGAATTTGTGATTTATGAGTATCCGAATACTAATTTTATCAATTCAACATATTACTTAGATTAAAGTTAGTGTCCTATAAGGTTACAATATAACAATCCTTTTCATAACTTAAATTAATCATAAAACTAAAAAACTTGTTTTCATGTCAATTTATGTTTTAATTGACTTAATTTTTCATCATAGTTAATCAATTTGAAAAAGGTTTTCAAAATAACTAAACTATTAGTCTCAATTATTCCTTGTCAAACTCAGGTGCCTTTTACAAGCTTAATGATTATTTGATGAAAATGTTTAATTTGTACCTACAAACCAAAAAATAGACAAGTAATGACCCTAATTATTTTTTCATAAAACAAGGTCACACAGCCATTTAATAAAGAAAAATGTTAAATATTTTTAATAGTAACAAGGATAATCATATTGAAATGCTTAAATGGGGATAACAAAAGTCCTATCAAGCAGCGGCTCGGACAAAAGCTAAGGATTCAATGTAAGCATGTTAATTAAGAGAGTAATAGCACGAAGTATTAACAGCCTAATATGGAAGCTTACATATTAACTTCTATGTCTTATGACTGAATTTATAAGAAATAAATTTCTTGAGAATGTTTAACATGAAAAACAAATCTTCATCATTTTCTCCCATTTCCAAGGTTTATCAGAATAATTTCAGGGAATAGAGATAATAGTCTATAAATTTTGACATGGTACTTTATGAATAACTTCAAAGTGTCTTTATCGTTCTCAAGTGCCTGGAATTTCTTTGCAGAGAGTACCAACATAAATAAGATGCATATGGTCATTAAATTCTTCAAAATAGTGGACACTCTTACAATAAGATATTGAAGGTTATAGAGTTACGTAAAAGTTTTTTCATTAATACCAAACATGAAAAGAAAGGAATAGAGAATTCATCTCCGATCAAAAGTATTACACCGTTCCAATAGACCCCACTTCAAACCCTATCCATCGGTACATAAAATGGGAAGATGAAATTCTCAAAAATCTACTATATGATGAGTACATATCAATTCGAAAAGCCTCCAAAATCCTTTATTTTTTAGCGGCCTTGCCTCATATAACGTTTTAGTAAAGTGATTCACTAGGATCAAATGTCAAGATGACAGATATAAATGATTGTTATGGAGTTACCAAAGGTTGGGGAAGCATTGTATACATTTTAGTTATGGGATTACAAACATAGTAATTTATTATTATCATAGAATCGACAAATCTCGAAAGACTTATCAACGAAAAAAAAGATGGAATCCTAACTCTGGAAGGTTGGCTCAAACTTCTCTCTTAAAGAGAAATCAAATTAATATCTTGAATCTTAATGAGAGAATAAAAAAGGCCAAGGTCGGATAGTCCAAGGGATCTAGAGTTACTTGGGGTGTTGTGGTCGCCTGCGAATTTCAGGTTGAAGATGCGTTGGAACCAGTATTTGGAGACCAATGTAAATTTGATGAAAGATCTCACAGGAAATGCATGAAGATTTTCCTCACTAGATCTTCACTACTAGAAACTTCCTCTACCACCAGTTATGAAAAGGAGACAATTTATTAATTGTGAAAATAAAACAATTTGTTATAGACTTTCAAATTCCCAAATGCATTCTTTAACGAAAATAACTAATGAAGTGAGTGATTAAAATTTATAAATATAAATAAGGTTTATCGTATCATGATTAACTAGGTGAAATGTAAGGATGAAGAATTGATGGGCAAGAGTGGTAAAATGAATATTTTAATTGAGAAAAATAAGAAAACATACTTTGAGAGAGAGAGAGAACATGTGTATAAAATCAGTGGATCAAAATTTTATAATTGCTTCGATAGAATTTGAAAAAGGAAAATAAGAAGCTAATTAGTTGATGAAGTCAAAATTATTTGAGGTTAAAGATCTTCTGATAGAAATGGGTTATCAAATAAAGGAAATTACAAGATGAGAAGATGAGAAGATTGAAATTCAGAATAAATTTAAGTGTTAGAGGTAATATTTGTTCTCATATAGAATATGATTTATTTTATGTACTAAAATATATTTTATATTTTTTTCATGATCATCATGTAGTATAATGTATATTTTCATTTTATAAATTAAAGGTATCGGGTATTCATAATTAAAATCTCAAAAGTTGGTCGTAGAGAAAGAAGAAAATGAGATACAAAATAAATAAGAGTATATTTGAAGAAAAAAGGTTATTAAATTATGACGATATGATTAAATAACAACCATTATTGAAATATATAAATTTTTAATATTCTTGCACTTCACATTCTCAAACTGGGATTCATGAGTAAAAAATGTTAATTTAACTAATTAGAAATATTGTTGAGATTAGTGTTAATGTCTTGTAAGGTTACAATATAAAAATTCTTTTTATAACTTAAATCAATAATAACACTAAAAAAATCTTGTTTTCAAGGACATTGATATGGTTATGTTGTTCATAGTTAGCCAATTTTAAAAGTTTTTTTATCTGACTTTCTTTTAGCCTCAATCATTCCTTGTCATAGTCACTTGAATTTTACGTGTTTCATGATTATTTGATGAAAATATGTAATATTTTACCTATTAACAAAAAATAGATAGTTTAAGAGCCCAAATTATTAATTCATGAATAAGAAATGGTTTATCAATTGAAAAAATTGAATAATTAGTTATATACTTTTCAAACTCTCAAATGCATTCTTTAACAAAAAGATAAATGAAGCAAACGATAATGAAAATAGAAAGATAAATAAGATTCTTCATATCAAGATAAATTAGTTACGAGGGAAGGGTGAATAATTGCTGGCCAGGCATGGTCAAATGAAGATTTTATTTAAAAAATGAAGAAATCAAAATTTGAGTTAGATGTGTGTATGTGTGTGAGAGAGAGAGGGGGGCGAACAAAAAGTTGTGTATACTTCCATAGAAATGGAAAAAGTAAAAGAAGAAGCTAATTTGTCCATAAAGTCAAAATCATTTGAGGTTGGAGCTCTTATAAAATAAATGAGTTGTCAAAGGATGGCAATTGCAAGACATGAAGATTAGATAATTGAAATTGATAATAAGTCAAAGTGAGGTGACCAGTCGCTGCCGCCAAACTACTTCGGGTGTCGCTAAATAAGTAATCATTATTGGCATGTGACAGATATGAGACATATAAAAATTCATTATACAAGATAACAATTAAATTGATCCAATAAATATAACCATTGATGCAATAATAAAATCCATCACCAAACTAATATCCAAAATTTAAAACTAACTCCAAATAATATAATCGCAAATAAATGCTCCAACTATAAATATTTTAATAAAAACTATAAACAACTGTGAAACCGAGTGGCCCACCAAATCCATAAATAAAGTCTCATAATGAATATGTGACGGAAAGGAAAAATAAATCTAACTACTAAAGAAACTGAAATAAACTCCAACCGCACCTCTAAAATATCTCCAATTACTCCTATGTAGCTACTCTAATGCTATACCTAAATGTTAGTCAACGCAATGGGTCAGAGCCCACCGCATGAGTACAAGTTACTCTCCCCAATTAGGGCCCGTGAACCCAAACACTAGCATTATATATAATAAACCCCAAAATAGAATATTTTAATTGAAATGAGATAATTATTAACGTGATAATAAACATAAACTACCACTATCTACCATACAACTGATCCACCATAAAGTGTAAGCCCAAATATTCCATTAGCATTATTATTTATAATTTCATTCTTATTCTGACTTAATTTAATAAATAATTTATTTTAATTCATACGACACCAATATGGCCAGTCGGCCCCTTATCCGCCCTACACACACTCTTGGCACGCTTAAATTTCTACACATCACACCCATTCACCTCACTATAGCCAGTCAACCCGACTTCCGTCAGTTCTGCATAGGGCTGTATTTTTTTTCCAAACTTCTGATTTTTTTTATTTTCGATCTGATCTTTTCCGAATTTGGAATGAAATTTTAGTTTTTCGTTTTTCGATTTCTCAATTTCCAATTTTTCTGGAAAAAATCAGATCGAAAAGAAAAAATAATTCTGATTTCTCGATTTTTTTCAAAATTATTTTTGATTTTTTCAGAATTATTTTCCGATTTTTTATTTTTTCAATTTTTTTTATTTTTTGAAAGTTTTCCATATCCCACATCAGTTGGGAGAGGGAGAGGGATCCAAAGTATGATCTGTAAAAGGAAAGTATCCTTCTAACATCTACACAAATGAAAAAATGGGTCAAATCCTCATGTATTTACATGTTGGATTAAACCATGTTCTTTGTTTATTTAAAATGAGAATTTTGAGTAATCGAAAATCGAAAATTTGATTTTTTGAAATTTAGGAATTTCCAAAATTTTTGGATTTTTAATACATTTTGTGAATTTTCAATTTTTTTTCGATTTTTCGATTTTTTCGAATTCGGATTTTTTATTTATTTTTCGAAAAAATTGGAACAATAACTTTATTTCGGAAAAAATCGGAATCTTTTTTTGAAGAGGCATTTTCCAATCTGATCCGGCTGAAACACGAGCCTAATTCTGCACATACTCGTGAGGTTTCACGCACGACACGTCACTATAGACAGTCGGCCCATCAGCCCGCACATACTCGTGATGCCAACACACACTCACGTCACTATAGCCAATTGACTCGTTTAATTGTCATCCTTGCACATATTTGCACCGCAAATCCATTTTAATACCCGTTTATTATCTTAGGTATTAATTCTCAATTTCTTAGTTTCTCATTATCTCATTTTTTCCATTATTTTATATTATCCTCACCCTATTATAGAGCATAATACCTCAAGTCTACCCCTAGTCCCATACCTAGAGGTCTTCAAAACACAAACATGTCATATCCTATTTTGTAGGATGAATCTCTATCATTTATCTCTTCCTAGTTTCGCACTTAGGCTATCCAAATCAACTGAACGACACCAAAATCAGCCACATCCCAGAATATCCCATCCGTGAAAATGTACACTAACTAGTCTCATACCTAGAAAGTATTAACCACAACTAAGGCATACCCACTAGTCCCATACCTAGCAAGTAATCCTAAAATTAAGGTGAGAGCATAATACCCAAAATTTTGTTGTCCCTGCTATGATCAATATAATTAACACAATAAGTCGCACAATCCAATTTATCAACAAATATACAATTTCTCATATAATCACAATCAAACTCAATTTAATTCGTTCCATCCATCGTCGTAATCAACACAATTTATTTTATCCAACAACTATAATTTCAACGTCATGCAAATTTAAGAAGAACACCACAATACTCGACTTTGATCATACCTACATGAATATCACATGATTACACAACTCCCTTATCATTTAAATAGCGCAAATATGATTTTCTACATGCAAACCTAACCCCCAAAATAACAAAAAGAAATCTCTACCCTAAGCACATAAGGGTTATGAGTTTTAATTCATATTAAGATTTTTCAGAAAAACAATCTCATATTAGATTTAACTTTTTCTAATTAAGGTTGCTAATTTATTTTAAGAAAAATATGTAAATTAATGTTTAGGAGATAATTAAAACGCATAATACTAAAGAGAGAGAATAGAAGTATGCATGCCTGTTGAGAAGTCGATTGAAAATTCTGATTGGACGGTGGCGTTTCTCTCAAAAAATTAAGAAAGATTTGTTCTTGAACATTCCTGAGAAAACACCAATTAAGCCTTCAAAACTTGAGTTGAATCTTGATAAAATTTGGGGATAGGGTTTGTAGGTTAAAGGTGGTAAAGATGTAGAAGTCTTCTAGATGAAGAGTTTCTGAAAAAATATTTATAAAAGTTTAACCCCGAGTTAATTTAATGTGGAAAAAATATTAAAGTTTAACTGAGATTAGAACTCTTAAGAAAACAAAGTATCCCCCTATCTGATCCATTCTGAATCAATTCGCCCTCTAGGCCAAATCGATTCGGTCTCGCTCAGTTTGGCAGTTTGCCCATTTTTTTTATGTGTTAATAAAATCCCGATTTCAATTTCGATTAAAATCCCACTTTCCATAAATGAGAACCAACATATTAAACTACTAAAAATAATTAAATCCAAAAATTTTATTTTTCCCAATTTCAAATTAAATTAAATTACTAATGGTTTTAAAACCATGTGGTGTTGCATACTTCCCCACTAGTACGGGAATTTCGTCCTCGAAATTCGACGAAGCGTAAACGCACAAATATAAAATAAGGCTCATATATGCCTACCCTTAGAATAACCCAATTAGGCGTTCATACAGTTTACCCTACACGCATCTACCCCAAGATCAAAATACAATATATATATATATATATATATAAGTATCTAAGAAAATAATATGTACCGTGCTACTCAACTAGCCACGTCATGGCTCCTGTGACACTGCCTTGCCTGACGCTCTCGAGTCGGAAGCATGTAGCACCTACCCACTACCGTCATTGTTGGTGATGTTTGCTCTCCCTGGATACCCGGTGCTAGAGTCACTTGGCCCTGCTGGTCCTATACGCCCTGACCTTGTTGGTCTTGTGCTTTTGGACACCTAGAAGCTCGGGGACCTATTTTTCCACAACTAAAACATGCACCCCTAAATGGTCCATACTGCATGTTTGGCGCTCGCTCACCTGACTGTCCTTGCCCCTGCCCTTAAGGTCCATGTGGGACACTATTTCCCTGCTTCTCTTGACCTGTCCTCTGTCTCTTCTACGCCTAGACATTGCGACCCTTATTCTCTACTCCTTGACCGTTTGACTCATGTCTCTTCCCCAACTTCTTTTGGTAGTTTACTTTTTCCTTCCACAACAACATGCAACGTCCACCACCTAGTTGTAAGTAGTGTACGTTGTATTCCCCAACATTATCTGCCTAATAGACCAAGACAAGCCCTTAATGAATCATTCCATATTCTTCGCCTCTGTGTTTACCTCATCTGGCACAAACATCAATAAATTTCTGAATCCTTGCTTATACTCCGCAACGAATTTCAAACTCTGCTCTAAGTCCAGAAATTCCCTCTTCTTTGCGCTCCTAATCGCATATGTAAAATACTTATTATTAAACTTAATCAGAAAATCTCGACAGTTCAATCGTTCCCTATCCTCCGATGTGGTGACACTCTCTTACCATTGTAATGCATCTCCAGTCATCTTGAACTTATCCAACATATGCTTCTACACATCGGTGTAGTCCACCATCCTCAAATGTCTCTCCATGTCCCTCCTACAATGGTGAGCAACCGTTGGGTCATATCCTCCTGTCAAGGTGGGAGGATTTCCCTTATGGAAGCTGACTATCACCCTATCCAAAACTGAAGCGGGTATACCATGTTGTTTCGCCTCTAAAGTCACCCATCTTTGTCTCCCTACCTCAATACCGGCCGTTGTGGACTCACACACATTGGATTCTAACTCATCGGCATCCAACACAATTTGTCTCCACGTCTCCTGACTTGCGAAACCCGAAACTGAACCCTCACTCCTATTTCCAATCCTCCTAGTGTTTGCCATCTTCAAAGAGAGGAACAAAATAATATCATACTCAGAATAACTAAGAGAACAAATCATCACAAGGAATAAAAGATAATCAACGCCGAAGCTAAAATGGATTTACAGCCTACGAGACCTAAGACCATGCTCTGATACCATCTATAACAACCTGCGCAATTTGAAAAGCGAGGTGGCCAATCGCCGTCGTCAAATTACGTCGGGTGTCACTAAATAAGTAATCAATCTTAGCATGTGACAGATATGAGGCATAAAAAAATTCATTCCACAAGATAAAAATTAAAATGATCCAATAAATATAACCATCCACGCAATAATAAAATCCATTACCAAGCTAATCTCCAAAATTTAAAACCAACTCAAAATAATATAATCTCGTATAAATGCTTGACCTTAAATATCTGAATAAAAGATGTAAACAACTGTGGAACTGAGTGGCCTACCAAATCCATAAATAAAGTCTCATAATAAAATTGCGAGGGAAAGGGAAAATAAATCTAACTAATAAAGCATCTAAACTAAACTCCAATTGCACCTCCAAAATATCTCCAATTACTCCTATGAAGCTACTCCAATGCTATACCTGAAATGTTAGTTAACGCGATGGGTCATAACCCACCTCATGAATACAAGATACTCTCCCCAGATAAGGCCGGTGAATCCAGACAGTAGGATTATTCAAAATAAACACCACAATAATATATTTTAATACTACCACTATCTACCATACAACTGATCCACCCTAAAGTGTAAGCCCAAATATTACATTAGCATTATTATTTACAATTTCATTCTTATTCTTACTTAATTTAATTAACCAATTATTTTACTTCATGCGACACCAATATAGCCAGTTGACCCCCTATCGGCCCTGCGCACACTCTTGGTACGCTTAAAGTTCTACACATCACACCCATTCCCCTCACTATATCCAGTCAACCCGTATTCTATCAGTTCTGCACAAAATCGTGAGCTTCCACGCACGACACGTCACTATAGCTAGTAGTCCCATTGAACTATCAGCCCGCACATACACGTGACACCAACACACACTCACGTCGCTATAACCAGTCGACCCGTTTAACTGTCAGCCCTGCACATACTCGCGCCGCAAATCCATTTTAATACCCGTTTATTATCTTTGGTATTAATTTTTAATTTCTTAGTTTCTCATTATCTCATTTTCTCATTATTTTATATTATCCCCACCCTATTATAGAGCATAATACCTCAAGTCTACCCCTAGTCCCATACCTAGAGGTCTCTAAAACACAAACATGTTATATCCTATTTTGTAGGGTAAATTTCTATCCTTTATCTCTTCCTAGTCTCGCGTCTAGGCTTTCCAAATCAACTGAATGACACCAAAATCAGCCCCACCCTCCCACCCCGAAATATCCCACCCGTGAAAATCTGCACTAACTAGTCCCATACCTAGAAAGTGTTAACCGCAACTAAAGCATACCCATTAGTCCCATACCTAGCAAGTATTCCTAAAATTAAGATGAGAGCCTACTACCCAAAATCTCATCGTCCCTACGGTGATAAATATAATTAACACAATAAGTCACACAATCCAATTTATCAACAATTATAAATTTCTCATATAATCACAATCAAACTCAATTCAATTCGTTCCATCCATCGTCGTAATTAACACAATTTATTTTATCCAACAATTATAATTTCAACGTCATGCCAATTTAAGGAGCACACCATAATACTCTACTTTGATCATACCTACATGAATTTCACGATTACACAAGTCCCTTATCATTTAAATAGCACAACTAGGATTTTCTACATGTAAACCTAACCCCCAAAATAACAAAATCAAATCTCTACCCTAAGCACACTATGAAAAATAGCCTTAATACTAAAAGACTTTTTGTTTACTAGATTAATAAAAAATAGTTAGAAGTTGAGTAACTTCGAACCAACTTATTGGACAAAATACTTTTCGAAAAACACAAGATGTGTTGTCAAACATGTTTCTGAATGTATGGATTAAATTCGATAGTTGATTCCCTTAAGTTTATTTTTTAATAAACATCTACTATCTTTACCATGTAATCCCAATCACAATAAAAATTAAGAACGTTCACAGAAATAGACACAGGAATTTTTAGCGTGGTAAAACCCTTAAACAAGGAAAACATCCACGGCGCCCTCTACGGCACAAAACAAAAAATACACTAGAATAAAAATCAGGTTACAACACACAAGCAGACCACAAAGATCCTAACCTAAGTTCAGAATGTAACTACACGAGATTCTCCACTCCAAAAGGTATTCTGACATGGAACTTGATCCTTTCTTGTTGCTTCTTTGTCTTTTCCTTGATTTCCTTCTCTTTGGATTAAGATTCCAGTAACTCTTTCAAGTACAATGTAAGGACACAAATTTCCAATTGAGTCCATATATAGTTTTGGCTCAATTCCAGACAAAAACATTTATTCATAGGAAAGTATGTAATTGTAATACTCTCAAGCCTATGAAGTGTTTGTTGAAGACGTAGCGGCAAAGAATATAAAGCTTCATCAAATATGCCGGTTTGCGTGCCTCGTTTCTAAGTCATCAACTATAGTTCCACGCTCCCAAGGTATGAATGCAATTATATATATATAGGAGCTTGGAACAAAGTTTATTGGGTGTTAGGTTTAATATAAACTGCGTTTTTTTTTAAATTAAAGTATATAAAGTTTTTGGGCCAAAATTGAATTTTACAAAATTTCTGGAAGTCGTTCGAAATGTCGTTCGAACGAGTTTTTCGTTCGAACCAGGTTTCATTCGAACGAGTTTGCCAACGAGTTTCCCCAACCTATACTGGTCTGTCGTTCGAAATGTCGTTCGAACGAGATTGTTCTTTATAACGAGATTTCTAACGAGATTCTAACGAAGTCCATACTGGTGTGTCGTTAGAAGTCTCGTTCGAACGAGAGTTCGTTCGAACGAAATGTCGTTCGAATGAGCTGTCAGGCGGGAACAGTTTTTTTGGCAGTTTTTGGTAGTTTTGCACCCACTTCCCCACTTGGTTTTTAACCAACTTTTTCAGACTTTATCTTGTGCGGGAATCACATTTTCCAACTTAACTTTTCCAATCTATTTCCATCTCTTAGAGAGAGTTTGAGAGCAAATTTGTTTTAGGAAAATGTTCATGTTTTGAGTGAGATTTTTAGAGAAAATATTTTATCACTCTAGTGTTGTACACCCATATTGTTTATCCAAATTCTTATATACATATCAAATTGCTTGGAGTTTTGGCACCGTTTTATCTCTACCGAATTCAAGAAGAGAAGTTTTGGTTTGCTTCTACATCCATCAAAGAAGAAGACTTTTTGTTGCGATTCTACCCACTTGGAGAAAGGCTCCTTGCTCGAGTGACGGTGACCATAGAAAGCCCCATTGGTGGATTCCGAGACCGCGGTGGTGTTCCGAGGTTATCCTCTAGGAAGAGGTGTCTACGAGAAGAAGCGTCGAGGCTTGAGAGGGATCGAGTCAGTCGTTGTAAGTCTATCTGTCTTGTACGTATAATTCCGTATCTAGTGGATTTGTGGCTAGGGCCGTCCGAGGTTTTTTCCCGTTTTGGGTTTTTCCTCGTACATCGCGGCGTAGTGTGATTGGTTTATTTTATCTTGCTTAAATAATTTAGAACGCATGCTTAGGATAATTCAAGATAAAATTCGGTTTAATTATCACGCTCATTTAATTTGGGACTTATATTAAATATTGGGTAATGTTTACTTAATTCAAGTCTTTTGCTAAAATTTGGTTTCGCCTAACTTGCTTATATTGATAAATACGACTTAGGCAAATTCTAGGACTTGGATTAATGAATTGGTTTAATTTTGTTTTATTAAATTAAAATCCGGTGTTTAAAAGTTGAACCATCATCCGTACGCTTCCGCATCATCGTGTTTGTTTTACACATACAAAGGAAATTACAAGCTGTGCTTTTACATACAAGATTCTCAAACAGAACCACAGTGTCTAAGTGTTCGTGTGAGATAGTGTTTGTTATGTGTTACTATATTCACACATGCAACTCACCCTCTCAAGATTTATACAAACTTTCCCAACAAATTACAACAGTTCTAATATGAAAGTTATTTCTGAATCTTGATTTCTCAAGCAAAGACTTCTTGATCTTTAATATAACCACAGATCTCAAGGATACCTTGCTTAGAAGACGGTTCAAGGACTTATACAATTTCTGAATTTTGAAAATATTTTTGAAATTATAAACCTCCAATTGCAGATCCAACTAGACTAGAAGTCTATTTTATCAAATCAGATTCAGACTTAACCTGCAAGAACCGGTTCAACAAGTTTTGATCTAAAACGTTATTTTTTAGATCTGAACACTTTAAAACTTTAGCATGAGTTTGGTTGTGTTCCTATTATTTTTGTACAACAGTATTTCATAAAATATGAACTAAAAACTTGGAAACATATACAACTCATTAGATCTGAAAAATATTTTTGAAAATAAAGATTTTATTTCAAAACTAGTTGAAACAGATTAGATCTAAGAAATCAGATCTAAAAAGAAAACAGAAAATATACGTGAGATGTTCTCTTTTAGAAAGACTCGGTTTCAATAATGAAACTTAAACCTTCCTTAGAGATGAGTTCTGAGAGAATCAATGTATTTGAAGAGGTCTTCAAACGAAGAACACAAAACCAATCAATAAAGAAACCCTATAAAGATCTAACTCTCAAAAGGTGGGTTTTCTGATGTAGGGACTTTTAGGTTTTGGTGTTTGGTTAGGGAGAAATCCAACAGAGGTTTGGATCTACGATAAAATTAGGGTTTCATCTCTCTATCTCTCTCTCTTTTCTTCTATCTTCTCTCTTCTCCCTTATCTCTCTTCTCTCTCTTCTCTCTACTCTCTCTTTTCTCTCAGGTTTAACGAAATGGAAAAAGTCTCAAAATGCTGAGGCGCGGTATCCTTTTATACCAAGCGAAGAAGGATCGAGAACATCAGCCTCAGTCCAACAGCTGAGATCAAGTCTAACTGATTTGTCATTGATCCAACGGTTTAACTCACGCGGTGGGCTATAAGGTCACTGATTGGGTAATCCTGGGATCACAAGGATTGAAAACGATTGCATCCAGTACGTTGATTAAAACAATCCAAGGGCTGAGATTGAAAATGAAAAATGTGAGTATAAGAAAACACAAATCCAACCGCTTCGAAACCAACACGTGCACGCACATGATTAAGCTGAGACGCGCGTATGAAACTAAATACAAAGCACACGCCAAAGTCTCTAGCCCTTTCGTATTCTTCCCAGCCAAACAATCAGCAAAGAATACAAGTTTCTGAAATTTCATTTTAACACACAAAACTTTTAAAACCAATTTTTAATTAATTCAAAAATCATTTAAAAAATGTTTAAAATTATATAAAGTGATTTGATTGGGAATAAATTGATTTAAAAAGATTTCAAGTGATGATAAACCATTCAAACATATAAGTAATATGTAGGATGCAATGCAAGTGTCCTAATTATGATTAGAGGGTTAGAATTAACTTCCCTTTGAAGATTCTCTTGGACTGAATTTCTTCTTGTAGCATGTACCTTTGAGGAGGTGGAGTTCTCAAACTGTACCAACCTATTTTGTCTATATATCCAAACTAGTTGGAACTCCTATTTATACAGACTCAAGTGAGTCAATATATAGTGTGTTCTCAATCTTCCCCTTTGAATATTAGAGACAAAATTCCCTTGAGTATTTTGTACTCTTGGGTCAAAAATAAAAAGAAATCCTATGTGTCCTATACAAAAATTCTAACTACCCTTTCCCATCCTAGAACTGAAAATAAGGAAAAAAATACATTACTCAACTACATACAGACCAAAACCCTACAAAATATAAACAAGATGTACAAAGGGCTGAAATTGCAGAAATGCCTGTAAAAAGTATAAACACTAAATTTGGCATATTAGTTGAGTTAGAATAGGAATAAATGGTAAAAACGCTAAGCAATACTCAAGATCTTCTCCCCCAATTTTTCTCAAATATACAAGGGGTATAAATCAAAACAATATAGAGATTAATT
Source organism: Sambucus nigra (assembly GCA_949130495.1). NCBI lineage: Eukaryota > Viridiplantae > Streptophyta > Magnoliopsida > Dipsacales > Adoxaceae > Sambucus > Sambucus nigra. Next base: position 617,517,119 of record OX422215.1, read on the forward strand.
GAGAGTAATCATGCCTATAGAAATACGCAAATACTCAAAACGAATGTTATATAATGGTTTTGTAAAGAGATCTGCGAGCTGTTTTTGAGTGTTCAGATATTCAATAAGGAGGTCTATGGATTCAACAAGGTCACGGATAAAGTGATGTCTTATCTTAATGTGCTTAGTTCGTGAGTACAAAATAGGATTTTTAGAGATACTAATAGCACTTTGATTATCACAAAACATAGTTAATTATTTTTCTGTGACACCATAATCACTAAGCATTTGTCTAATCCATAGTAATTGAGCACAACAACTACCAGCGGCTATATATTTTGATTTAGCACTAGATAATGAAATGTAATTCTGTTTCCTACACGTTTAACTAACAAGATTGTTTCCCACATAGTAGCAAGCACCAGAAGTGCTCTTACTGCCAATTGAACTACCGGCCTAGTCGGCATCGGTATATCCAACAATCGAACTAGTTGTATCTTTTGTGTACCAAATACCAAGTTTTAGAGTAACCTTAACATATTTAATAATCCTTTTTACACGTAATAAGTGATACTCTTTAGCATTACTTTGATATCTAGCACAGATACACACTGCAAAAGATATATTAGGTCGAGATGCAGTAAGATACAACAAACTTTATATCATACTTCTATAAAGAGTGGGATCAACATTTTGCCCATTATCATCCTTAAATAGTTTAGTTGAAGTACTCATGGGGGTTCTAGAGGTTTTATCATTTTCTAAGCCGAATTTTTTAACTAAGTCTGCAGCTGATAGCGTGCGAGAGGTGTGGTCGCGTAAGGCCACAGTCGTTGTTTTCGTCTTGCTGCGACTATACAAACAAACCTAAATTACTACTACACTTGCGAGGCAAGCACAGCGGTAAGTCGGGTATCGAAAATCCACAAAGACGAGTTGCTAGAATTTATATGATTTAATACTCCGAAATAAAAGTGCAAAAAGTGATTACAAACTAAAAGAAAAGATGCATAAAAGAGAAAGGATTATCTAGGCGAGGGAAATGAAACTAGATTAACAAAGCGAGTAAAACTATAGGTTGGGTTGAATATCCCTCACCCGAGTTAATTTGTATAAAATGGTTACATGGGTTGATAAGTTATTACAAATGCATCTCGTTTCAACAGTTAATTGAATCAAGGACTATCACGCCCCTAAATCTGCATAAAAGTCTAATATGATTTTGGCGTCAACAAATATTCCGGAAATTACGCACGAAAGGTCGTAAGCACAGACATACATGATATGCCCAGTCAAATCTCCTAGTTGCAATAACTAGGACAACGCACCGGAAATAGACCCGTAAACACCATCACCAAAGCAAAGCAACGCGTCAACTCGAGTGGGTTCCATTCAAACACAACCTAATTTAAATTAGCTAGAAAGCATTGTAAAAACGCGGTAAATGAAAGCGTGTAAATAAACGCGGTAAATCTACCTAGAAAGCGATTAAATCAAAGCATGTAAACTAATTAAGAAAGCTTGTAAATTACACTAAAAAGCAAGAAATGAAGAAATACAAACTATATTAATGGAGAGGGTAATGAATAGTCAACTTACATACCAAAAAGTGTGTTAATCCAAGGAGGAATGAAGAAGAACTAAGCAAAAACCCAAACCCTAACCTATTCTATCTTTTAAAACTATCTAAAATCGTGTGTCTCTCTTTATTACAACAAAATTGGCTTATATACCAAGTGGGAATTAAATTAGAAAAGAAAAAAGAAAGGAAAAGAAAAGGATAAATATCTGTAGAAAATAGGGGATCGATCGATCGACCAAAAGGGTCGGTCGATCGATCAAGGTAAATTTTCGACTGTACAGAAGGGTCGATCGATCGACCAAAGTCATCGATCGATCGATCAAGCAGGTATCAGCCACTGCATTGCTGTTTTGGTTTCCAAGCTTTTCTCGTCCGCTGAAATCGTCGAAACTTCTTCGTTATGAATCGGAATCGTGCATCGTTCGCGGCCACGCGAAGCTTGCGAGGAGGGATACAACTTCCATGAAGATGATGGGCCAGGTTCCCAAAATGTGAATTGACTAAATTACCCTTGAACGTTCGACTGTTTACGAAAACCGAGCGAAATGCGCCCGAACTTCACACTTAGCATCCAAATACCTATAAAAGCTCAATTAACCCCTACAAAACATGTTAACATAGAAATCTGAGGTTGTCTGGTTAACGAGCATAAATATAGGGAATAAGATACCCGAGGGGGCTAAAATGCGTAAGTTTGAGAGATGAAATACGCAATATTTGCGTATTATCACACCCCCTAACTTACACATTGCTAGTCCCTAGCAATGAAATAGGATGCAACAAGAACTACAAGCAAACCAAAAGCAGGAGATAGTACAAAAGTATGGTATAAAAGCAAAAGGCCACTTTCGCGGGTGATTCGATTGCATTTAGCATATGCAATAAGTCGTTAAACCCCTAGGTTACCCAAGTGGATGAGTGTCGTCTCGTGAGGGTTTTCAGGGATGGAACCCACAAATATCATAAAGTTTCCTCAAAATATGCCCAATCACATGCAATAAACTCAACAATACGAACAAGATTTCATACGCATTATTAGCACATTAAACGGATTCAAACAAAAGTCCAAATCATTAACATTATAGAATGCACCTCATAGAATTGAAACCTTAAAATGTGGGAGGGGGCGAGCACATGCAAAGTGTGATTTTGCAAAAAACTTATATAAACCGGATAAACCTTAAAGCAAGCATATATTCAATCCTCACGGGCATTACACTCATCAACCGAATTCACTCAAAACAGGGAGGTAACACACGGAACATGAGGACTAAAGAGTAAATATAAATGGAAACTAGGCCGCACACATGTCACAAATGAAGAACGCTATATGTAAAATGAAAAACTGTAATCTCAATTAAAGGATACCGCACATTAAAAGAAGCGAAATGCATTTTCACAAATTATCAAAACTATTATGACTTTTAAATTACATCAACCTAAGATCACATAGGACTTGTATAGGGTTATAATGTAGTTTAGGCTAGGGTATGAAATGAAGGAATGTATATACGGATTCAAAGTGTTCGGAATGAAAATTCAGGATAATGGGAGAATGCGGGCAATATCAAAATTGGAAAACGAGTTCCAAAACGGCATTAGATATATCATCGGGGAGAGTAATCAAAGCTTATTGAACTATATACAACATTTACAACTTTCTCCTTCTTTTTCTTTTCTTCTTTTTCTCATTTTTCTTTTGTTTTCTTTTTCTTTTTGCTTTCTCTTTTTCATCACTTTTTTCACTTTTTCTCTTCTTTACTTTTCAAACTCCCATATGCCTAAATTACAACTGACATCATAACAACATCATTCAATCCCAAGTAACAATCCAAACAAAGGTATGGAAGGTGTATGTATGGTATATAACTCTAATTTATAGTTGGTTATGGGAATGGGGTTATGAAATGAAAGGCTATATTTAGGCTCAAGGGGGTCAACGAGGGTAAACATATAAGGGTCGGGTCAAGGCTAATATGGGTGCTATAACAAAGATGGCCTATGATCATTTCCACAAGTTTACGCAATTCTAGAATCAAAACAATATATGAAAATCATGCTCAAGTAACACATTTGAAGTATGAACTCAATTAATGAACGATTAAAGGAAAGAATAGTGAGATTACCAATGAATTCAACATTTTCAATGAGAAAAGAATAGTATATACACTCACAAATGACGAAAGGTACAAAGCTTACTCGGTGTAAGTATATACAATGCAACAAAATATTACCGAGTTATAAAAATCTTAAACCAAATCAATATAACCATAAAAGTGCATGTGCTCATGGGATTAAAGTTTAATTCATGAAGTTATTCACAATATTAATAATGGAGACTAAAGTCTAATAACTTCTAAAATCGAGAACATGCATCATTGGGTTGTCAATTGGATCGGGCAATTACTGAAATTTATCATCGAAAACAAAGGCAAAATGCCCAAAAAAGGAGAAAAAATAAAGAAAATATTTTTGAAATTTTCAATTTTTCTAAGAAAAGCATATTAAGTAACTAACATGTGAGCAAAAACATGGACTAAATAAAGAAATGGATAGAATATCCCACACCCCCTAACTAAAAACTTGACATTTTCCTCAATGTGAATTAAGAACCAAGTCAAAGAGAGGAAAAGAGAGATATTACCCAAAATTAGAGCGATACCCATAAGAACAAGTCCAAAGAATCTACAAAACAAGTTAGTACCGAGCATAGCAAAAAAAAATAACAAAAAGTTAACTAATTACACTAGACTAAATTATAAAGGAAGGAAAAAATAAAAAAAAAGAAAGAAAAAGCTCACTATATACAACCTACTATTTAGGCTTCACACTAACTATACACTAGAAGTCTAAATAACTGAGGGTCCACCGTGAAAACAATTTGACTTTGGACGATAACTGGTTACCCTCACTAACAAGCATGCCCTCCGAAAAATATGAATTCCGTTTTAACAACAGAAGGCATGTGTAAGGCGAAAGAAATGAACCATCGCCAATTATAAGTTTTGGAGGGACGATGGGGGGTTTGGATTGAATGGGTGACAAAAATAAGTGGGGACCGAGAAAAGCTGAATATCCTCCCAAATGATTTTGAAGTTGGAATGGGAGGCGACGCACACAAAGGCAAAGATGCGATCGTGGAGGGGGACTCGAGCAAGTACTCCTCATCGACGATAGGGTTTAAAACATTAAAGTTTGAAACCGAATCATCAGGTACTTGTTCCGGTGGGATAATAGAGAATGAAAATGGGGATGAAAGAAATTCAAACTCATGAAATGAATCATCATTGCATGAAGATTGAGTTTCGAAGGAAATAATATCATTTTCAATGAAATGTTCTTCTTTGAGGGCTAAAGAAGAAATCATTTCATTGCAAATAGATATTACGTCATTATCATCCTCACTTTCAATATCTATTATGCAATGGTCAAAGTCTAGAATGGTTTGTTCCAAAGTAGGCACAAGTACCTCATTTGGTTTAAAACATTCCTTGACTTCGAAAGTCTCGGAAGCAAAATCGTCGTCGGACTCAAAAAGTAAATCCAAGTCATGTTCCCACGAACGATTTTCTTCTAGATAACGATTTTCAAGTTTCTCATTTTCATACATACGCAAGCCCTCACCGAATGTCATGGGTCGAGGTGAGGATGCATGAAAATGGGAACATTGAAAATTACTATCAGACTTAAACAAAAACTCATTATGATAGGAATTTTGAAAACTATTCGAATTCGTTTCAAAATTCCTATTATAAGGAGGTAAAGGCCAAAAATCATTATCATCATCATCAAAATTCCAATAACCTAAATTTTGACTTTCGTTATACTCGCCCAAAATCATATTTGATTTTATTATACTTTGGGATTCTAAGTATTCACCGAAAGTCATAGGTTTGCGAGAATTTTGAGAATTATAACAAGGATTACCGAAAGAATTGGAATAAGACATGCTTACCCCAAAAATGGATCAAACTGGTGGATTCCACAAAGTAAGTGCGCGCAGGAAGAATTCGAGCGTTTCTAAGTGCTCAAATGTATAAGTCCTACGAAATATTAGCAAATAATACAAATAGAAAGAAAATACTATAAAATACTAAATCAAATAAAGTCTAAAACAATCTAGTCCTCGGCAACGGCGCCATTTTGATAGCGTGCGAGAGGTGTGGTCACGTAAGGCCACGGTCGTTGTTTTCATCTCGCCGCGACTATACAAACAAACCTAAATTACTACTACACTTGCGAGGCAAGCACAGGGTAAGTCGGGTATCAAAAATCCACAGAGACGAGTTGCTAGAATCTATATGATTTAATACTCCGAAATAAAAGTGCAAAAAGTTATTACAAACTAAAAGAAAAGATGCATAAAAGGGAAATGATTATCTAAGCGAGGAAAATGAAACTAGATTAACAAAGCGAGTAAAACTATAGGTTACGTCGAATATCCCTCACCCGAGTTAATTTGTATAAAATGGTTATATAGGTCGACGAGTTATTAAAAATGCGTCTCGTTTCGACAATTAATTGAACCAAAGGTTATCACGCCCTTAAATTCGCATAAAAGCCTAATATGATTTTGGCGTCAACAAATATCCCAAAAATTATGCACGAAAGGTCGTAAGCACGGGACATACATGATATGCCCCGTCAAATCACCTAGGCGAAATAACTAGGACAACGCACCCGAAATAGACCTATAAACGCCATCACCAAAGCAAAGCAATGCGTCAACTCGAGTGAGTTCCATTCAAACACAACCTAATTTAAATTAGCTAGAAAGCATCGTAAAAACGCGGTAAATGAAAGCGTTTAAATAAACGCGGTAAATCTATCTAGAAAGAGATTTAACCAAAGCATGTAAACTAATTAAGAAAGCTTGTAAATTACCTAAAAAGCAAGAAATGAAGAAATACAAACTATATTAATGGAGAAGGTAATGAATAGTCAACTTACATACCAAAAAGTGTGTCAATCCAAGGAGGAATGAAAAAGAACTAAGAAAAAACCCAAACCCTAACCTATTCTATCTTTTAAAACTATCTAAAATCGTGTGTCTCTCTTTATTACAACAAAATTGTCTTATATACCAAGTGGAAATTAAATTAGAAAATAAAAGAGAAAAGAAAAGAAAATGAAAAATATCTGCAGAAAATAGGGGTCGATCGATGGAGCAAAAGGGTCGATCGATCGATCAAGGCAAAATTTCGGCTGTACAGAAGGGTCGATCGATCGATCAAGCAGGTATCAGCCACTGCATTGTTGTTTTGGTTTCCAAGATTTTCTCGTCTGCTGAAATCGTCGTAACTTATTCGTTATGAATGGAGTCGTGCACCGTTCCTGGCCACGCGAAGCTTGCGAGGAGGGATACAACTTACGTGAAGATGATAGGCGAGGTGCCCAAAATGTGAATTGACTAAATTGCCCTTGAACGTGCGGCTGTGTACGAAAACCAAGCGGAATGCGTTCGAACTTCACACTTAGCATCCAAATACCTATAAAAGATTAATTAACCCCTGCAAAACATGTTAACGTAGAAATCTGAGGTTGTCTGGTTAACAAGCATAAATATAGGGAATAAGATACCCGGGGGGCTAAAATGCGTAGGTTCGAGAGATGAAATACGCAATATTTGCGTATTATCAGCAGCATACTTGGACTGAGATATAAAAAGACCATCACTGCATTGTTTTACTTGTAAACCCAAAAAATATTGTAGGTCACCCATTAAAGACATCTGAAATTCGGTATGCATCATATCAGAAAAATTCGCTACTTGTTTAGGAGTGGTGGAACCGAAAATAATATCGTCTACATATACTTGCGCGATTAAGATATGTTGATTTTCCTTTCTATCAAATAATGTTTGATAATTTCCGCCGCGAAAAAAATTGTGAGTCACTAAGAAGGTCGACAATCGCTCTTAAGATTAAAGACGTGGTCCGGGTGTACAGGATCAACAAATCCTTTGGGTTGTTCTACGTAAACTTCTTCAGACAAAATTTCATTTAGAAAAGCGAATTTAACATCCATTTGGAATAACTTGAACTACATATAACACGAAATAGCTAGAAGGAGACGAACTGATTTTAGACGAGTAACAGGTGAAAAGGTTTCGTCAAAATCAATTCCCTCAATCTGAGAGTAGCCTTGTGCAACCAACCTAGCCTTATTTCTAATGACCTCCCCATTTTCATCAATTTTATTTTTAAAAATCCATCTTGTGCCAATAACCTTCGAATCTTTAGGTCTAGGAACCAGATTCCAAACATCGTGACTCTTAAATTGGATTACCTCTTCTTGCATAGCATTATCCAAAATGAGTCAGTAAGGGAATCATTAACATTTTTAGGTTCAGCGAGATAAACAAAACAAGAATATTGTGCCACTTGCCAAAGTTGGGATCTAGTTCGAACTGGTTCTGAAGCGTTATGAACAATGGTTTCAATGGGATGATCTTTAGAAACCCAGGTGGGTACAGAGGGATCCTCGGGTGGTAGTGAATCAGTATCATCGTGAGGATCAGGGTTTAAAACTAGATTGTCCTCATCAAATGTTACTGGTCGACTGTTACTACTCCTAATACTTGTGTCATCTACAATTACATTAATTGATTCCATAATAGTTTTGGTTCTATTATTGAAAACACGCAAATCCCTACTATTTTGGGAATAGACAAGAAAAATTCCCTTTCTCCTCGGGTATCAAATTTTGAAAGATGCTCCTTATCTTTTCAGATATAGCAGATACTACCGAAGGTTTTAAAATATTTCAGATTAGGCTTTTTGTGGAACCATAACTCATAAGATATTTCTTTGGAATTTTTTTTGAGGTAGATACGATTAATAATATGACATGCGGTTTGGATAGCTTCTACCCAAAAATATCTAGGGAGATTCTTAGCATGTAACATGACCCTAGTCATTTCTTATAAATTCATATTCTTATGTTCAGCAATACCATTCTGTTGTGGGGTTTTGGGAGCGCTAAACTCATGCTTATAGCCATTAGCTACACAATACCCAAAAATTCCAGAGTCCTTAAACTCTCCACCTTTATCACTCCTAATACAACATATTTGGGTATCCTTCTCATTCTCAATTTTTAAGAGGATTCTTAAGAATTCATTGAAGGTTTCTGATTTATGCTTCATAAAATCTACCCATGTATATCTCGTATAGTCATCTACTATGACTAGGATGTATGAGTTTACACAGAAACTAACAGTTCTAGAGGGACCCATGAGGTCCATGTGGATAAGTTCTAGAGGCTTAGTGCTTAGGACATCTCTAACTTTCTTATGTGGGGATTTACTTATTTTTCCTTCTTGACATGGTCCACATACAAGATTAAAAGAATTTTTAATTTTTGGTAAGCCTCTAAATATCTCTTGGGAACTCAATCTTCTAAGGTTATCATAATTTGTGTGTCCCAATCTATTGTGCCAAAGATCAGAATCCTCTAATCTAGCAATTTTGCAAAACTCGAAATTAGGAATAACTGTGTAACAATTTTTCGAGGTTTTTTTCCCCTATCAAAATACAATTTCCCTTTTCATCTACAATTTTACAATCATTTTTATAAAAGGTAATTGAATGATTGGAGTCACAAAATTATGATATATTTAAGATATTGGATTTAAGGCCTTTAACTAATAAAACATTATTTAGTTCAGGAAGCCCTTTCTCACTCAATGTTCCCTTACCTATGATCTGAGAAGAAACACCATCTCCAAACATGACACTACCTCCAAGGAAGTCTGTCTTATTTTTCAATTTTATTTCATCATCGGTCATATTTTTAGAACATCCGGAGTCTAAATACCATCCAGTTGAAGTGATTTGTGCCTTTAAAGCAGAAATGACAATGTGGTACTTGAGCTGGGGTAGTAAATCATCTTTTCTAATCCAAATAGGCTTAGTTTTCAAATTTTTGTTGCCTTTTAACTTTGAAAAGATTTGAGGGGTCTTTCTAAATGATTTCTTCTTAGTCTTGGACCCTCCCTTTTTCTTTTTAGAGTTAGAGTTGTTTGTGGCCTAACTAGGAAGTATATAAGTATTTACGGATTTCCTAGAATAGTTAAAGTTCTGGTAGGTAGGAGTGTATGTCCTTTTCTGGAAACATTCATCTAGAGTATGTACAAAGATATCGTAATAGGAATAGTACTGTTGGGTATAGGACTTGACTTTCTTATTAAAGTCTTTGAAAATAGGCTTAGATCTATTGGGTACAGTAGTCCAGTCATCACTAGAATTAGGTTTTTGTCTTTGGTCTCTGGCAAAAGGACAAACATATTTGGTTTGGCAGTTTGGTTTTAACTGTTGATTGTACTGAGTATGTGTTGTTTGAGAGACATTGAGACTAGATTCACCTTTTTTAATATTTCGAGAAGTTTGGCCTTGTTTTACAAAAGCAACATTTTCAGGAGAAACTTTGGTCTTACTTGTGTGCATTATTTCTCAAAAACCTATGCCAGACTTATCTTCAGAGATAAATTTACTTCCAGTAACAATTTTTTCATAAGTCTTGGTTTGAGTTTCAAAATGTTGACACTTTTTAAAAACATTTGAAACCTTTTGCTTTGACTCTTCTAGTTCAATAAGGGTTGTCTTCTATTTTTGTTCAAATTCATGATTCTTTTGAATCAAAGAGTTTATTTTCATGTTGTAATTCTCAATCTCGGTCTCATGAGCAACACATTGGATAGTATAATCTTAAGTGTTCTTCCTAATGGTTTGGTTAAGAAATTTAATACGCTCACTTAAGGTTTTTATCATTTTCTCTAGGCGAGCACTGTTCTTAACCGTTTTAGTATCCAATTCATGTAGATCAGGCGGGTCATCATCAGACTCACTATGTGCATCATGTGAATTTTCCCCTATTACTTAGATAGGTTCTTTAATTATGCACACGTTCAATTCGTCATCAATATTCTCACTTTGACTCACACACAATCTTTCAGCAGTAATAGGAACAAAATTATCATCAATATCATTAACAACATCAACAGGCATAGTAGGTTCATGAACAGACAAGCATGCATCATCATTATATATTATCTTGGCAAAGAAAGACATGCAGTTCTCAGTTATCTGGGTTGACTCAGTTTCATTCTCATCAGAATCACTAGAGTCGTCCCATGTCTTACACATATTGGCCTTGTTGTTGTTATTAATACTAGGTGGATATTTATTAGCATAGTGACCAAGTTTACCACAATAATGACATTTAACATCTTTTATGTCAGGTTTAGGTCTATTGGGGTCATAGTTCCTCCTATTGTCATAAGTGTGTTTGGTATTGTCTCTGTCATGAGGTCTGTGAGATTGATTACCTTGATAATTTGATTTGCCTTTTTTAGAGGCTACAGCATTTCTGAATTTCAAAATCTTTTTTAAATGCTTACTCATAAGAGGTATTTCATTATTAAGGTTTTCTAAATCACAATTTTCAAGATAGTCTGTGTCAAAATCTATAGGGTTCAATTTAGTCACTGGTAATTTGGTTGAAAACACAACATTAGAACTAGAGGCTCTACTGGTCTGTCTGGTCAATTGTTTTTTAAAGTCCAATTCCAATTCAACAGTCCTAAGTTTACTGCTAAGTAGTTCAGGAGTCATATTAGGGTCATTCATTTCCTCAATAGCATATCTCTTGTTGTCAAATTCAGATGGTAATGACCTAAGAATCTTTGACACAATTTCCTTTCTACTGTAGGCTATACCATTTGCATGAAGTTTTGTAAAAATATCAGTTAACCTTATGTAGAAATCGTCAAAGGATTCATTGTCATTTATAATCAGGGTGATATACTGCTGAATAAGCATTTGGGATTTTCCAGCTTTGACACGTTCATCACCCTCGTGAGCAATGACTAAGGTGTCCCATGCCTCTTTAGAAGTAGAACAAATGGATATTATTTTGAATTCATGTTCATTTATGGACATAAAGATGGCATAATTTCCTTTGTTATTATCAAGGGACAGTTTTTTCTCTTCCTTAGTAAATTCACTGAGAAGTTTCTTAATCCTTGTTGGATCAGTAGCAAAGGTAGGTTTAGTAGGATGTTCATTCCCTGTTTCAATCATTTCCCAGACTTCATCACCTAGGGTTCCTTGAATGAAAGAAGTCATTCTCACTTTCCAGTACGAGAAATTATTTTCATCAAAGAGTGGTGGTATGGATAGGTTACCTAACTTCTCAAATTTTTCTACCATACTCAGAGATTTTCAGAAATTTATTTCGAAAACAATTTCTCAAGTTTCGGGATCATAAAAGGTGTTCCTGCTCTGATACCAGTTGAAAACAGCCTTAATACTAAAAGCTTTTTTGTTTACTAGATTAATAACAAATAGTTATAAGTTGAGTAAACTCCGAATAAACTTATTAGACAAAACTCTTTTCGAAAAACACAAGAAGTGTTGTCAAATCTTTTTCTGAATGTATGGATTAAATTTGATAGTTGATTCCCTTAAGTTTATTTTTTAAAACATCTACTATCTTTACCATGAAGTCCCAATCACAATAAAAATTAAGAACATCCACAGAAATAGACACATGAATTTTTAACGTGGTAAAACCCTTAAACAAGGAAAACATCCACGGCGCCCTCTACAGCACAAAACAAAAAATCCACTAAAATAAAAATCAGGTTACAACACATAAGCAGACCACAAAGATCCTAACCTAAGTTCAGAATGTACCTACACGACATTCTCCACTCCAAAAGGTATTTTGACTTGGAACTTGATCCTTTCTTGATGCTTCTTTGTCTTTTCTTTGACTTGCTTATCTTTGGATTAAGATTCCAATAACTCTTTCAACTATAAGATTCTTAAACAGAAGCACAGTGTCTAAGTGTTCGTGTGAGATAGTGTTTGTGATGTGTTACTACATGCACACATGCAACTCACCCTCTCAAGATTTATACAAACTTTCCCAACAAATTACAATAGTTCTAATATGAAAGTTATTTCTGAATCTTGATTTCTCAAGCAAAGACTTCTTGATCTTTAATACAACCACATATCTCAAGGATATCTTGCTCAGAAGACGGTTCAAGGTCTTATACAATTTCTGAATTTTGAAAATATTTTTGAAATTATAAACCTCCAATTGCAGATCCAACTAGACTAGAAGTATATTTTATCAAATCAGATTCAGACTTAAAATGCAAGAACTGTTTCAACAAGTTTTGATCTAAAATATTATTTTTTAGATCGAAAACACTTAAAAACTTTAGCATGAGTTTGGTTGTGTTCCTATTATTTTTGTACAACAGTATTTCATAAAATATGAAATAAAAACTTGGAAACATACACAACTCATTAGATCTGAAAAATATTTTTGAAACTAAAGATGTTATTTCAAAACTGGTTGAAACATATTAGATCTAAGAAATCAGATCTAAAAGGAAAACAGAAAATATACGTGAGATGTTCTCTTTTAGAAAGACTCAGTTTCAATAATGAAACTTAAATCTTCCTTAGAGATGAGTTCTGAGAGAATCAATGTATTTGAAGAGGTCTTCAAACGAATAACACAAAACCAATCAACACAGAAACTCTATAAAGATCTAACTCTCAAAAGGTGGTTTTTCTGATGTAGGGACTTTTAGGTTTTGGTGTTTGGTTAGGGAGAAATCTCACAAAGGTTTGATTCTACGAAGAAACTAGGGTTTCCTCTCTCTCTCTCTCTCCCTCTCTCTCTCTTTTCTTCTCTCTTCTACCTTCTCTCTCTTCTCTCTACTCTCTCTTTTCTCTCAGGTTTAACGAAATGGCAAAAGTCTCAAAACGCTGAGGCGCGGTCTCCTTTTATACTAAGCGAAGAAGGATCGAGAACATCAGCCTCAATCCAACAGCTGAGATCAAGTCTAACTGATTTGTCATTGATCCAACGGTTTAACTCACGTGGTGGGCTATAAGGTCACTAATTGGGTAATCCTGGGATCACAAGGATTGAAAACGATTGCATGCAGTACGTTGATTAAAACAATCCAAGGGCTAAGATTGAAAATGAAAAATGTGAGTATAAGAAAACACAAATCCAGCCGCTTCGAAACCAACACGTGTACGCACATGATTAAGCTGAGACGCGCGTATGAAACTAAATACAAAGCACACCCCAAAGTCTCTAGCGCTTTCGGATTCTACCCAGCCAAACAATCAGCAAAGAGTACAAGTTTCTGAAATTCCATTTCAACCCACAAAACTTTTAAAACCAATTTTTAATTAATTCAAAAATCATTTAAAAAATGTTTAAAATTATATAAAGTGATTTGATTGGGAATAAATTGATTTTAAAAATATTTCAAGTGATGATAAACCATTCAAGAATATAAGTAATATGTAGGATGCAATGCAAGTGTCCTAATTGTGGTTATATGGTTAGAATTAACTTCCCTTTGAAGATTCTCTTGGACTGAATTTCTTCTTGTAACATGTACCTTTGAGGAGATGGAGTTCTCAAACTATACAAACCTATGTTGTCTATATATCAAAACTAGTTGGAACTCCTATATATGCAGACTCAAGTTAGTCAATATATAGTGTGTTCTCACACTAGGGTTATGAGTCTTAATTCAGATTAAGATTTTTCATAAAACAGTCTGAAATTAGATTTTACTCTCCCTAATTAAGGTTGCTAATTTATTTTAAGAAAAACATGCAAATTAATGTTTAGGCAATATTTAAAACGCATAATACTAAAGAGAGAGAATAGAAGTATGCATGCCTATTGAGAAGTCGGTTGAAAATCTGATTGGACAATTGCGTTCCTCTAAAAAAATTAAGAAAGATTCGTTCTTGAACAATCTTGAGAAAACATCAATTAATCCTTCAAAAGTTGAGTTGAATCGTGATAAAATTTAAGGCTAGGGTTTGTAGGTGAAAGGGGGTAAAGATGTAGACGTCTTCTGGTTGAAGAGTTTTTGAAAAAGCGTTTAGAAAAATCTAACCCCGAGTTAATTTAATTTGGAAAAATGATTAGAGTTTAAGTAAGATTATAACTCTTAAGAAAACAAAGCAGTGCCTTATCTGATCCGTTCCGAATCGATTCGCCCTCCAGATCGATTCGGTATGGCTTAGGTTGGCAGTTCGCCATTTTTTTATGTGTTAATAAAATTCCGATTTCAATCTTACTTTCCATAAATGAAAACCAACACATTTGATTACTAAAAATAATTAAATCCAAAAATTTTATTTTTTTCGATTTTGAATTAAATTCAATTGTACTATTCGTATTCGCTTGGATAGTATACATATCTATCCTTATCCTTATCCTTTCGAATTTCCCGAATTTGTATAATATTCATTTTTGTTTATATTATTTAATATATATACAATTTGTTTATGAATCATTTATTTGAAAATTTTCTAAATCTTATCAAAAAAATATTTTACACAAAATTCTAAATAAGATAATTTTTTCTATTAAAAATGGATACAAAAATATATAGAACCACATTTTCAGAGGCAAAATACAAGTGCTTATGTATAATGTCTGCTAAGTGACCATTTACTAGATTTATAACCAGTCATATAAGGTGTATTTGAGAAATCATATTAGTGAATACATAAAGGAATAAAGATTGACTCAAGAATACACTACATTGTTAAAGACCACTTATATTAGTCGTCGTGAATATTTCAATGGAAGGGGATCATGCACATAGTTATAGTGACTTGAGACAACAAGATAACCAATGTATAATAGAGAAATAATGTGTAAGATAGTATTAGAGATAAGAGACAAAGGGGTATAATTTTCTTTATATTGTTTATACATTTAATAATTAATGATTTCAATTATTTGAAAAATGTATCCAGATAATTAAATTACACAGTATATATAATATTAAAGTAATATATAACAAATAATATTATGGATATCCAGAATGAGTATCCGTAAATACGAATAGTTTGTTTCGGATACGGATTATCTATAACGGATACCTTTGTATATGTATCCATATTCGTATCTGTTTTTTGAATATTTAAAAATGGTATATGAATCCGCTCTTTTAGATTTCTAATCAGACAAGCATCCATAAAAGCATATTCAAATATCGGATTCAAATTTTCGAATATCCATTTACACCCCTAATTGCAGGTTGTAGTCATTCTATATTAGAATCTCAAAAGTTATGGAAATATATAACATGAATTTTAAATAGGAAAATTAAGATTTCAATTGAAGAAAAATTATCCTTAAATTATGATAATATGATTAAATGACAACCTTCATGAAAATATATTAATTTTAATTATTCTTGCACTTCACATTCTCGATTTGTTGATTTATGAGTATCTAAAATTTTATTAATTCGGCATATTATTAGTAGCAAAGTTAATGTCTTGTAAGGTTACAATATAACAACCCTTATAATAACAAAAATAAATATCTACACTGAAAAAAACTTGTTTTCATATAAAAGTATATTTTAATTGACTTAATTGTTATTGTCGTAGTTAAACAATTTTAAAAGTTTTTCAAATTAACTAAAGTGTTAGTCTCAATTATACATTTTGTGGGTACCCAGAATTAAGACCATGGGCCTGGACGAGTAGCCCAGTTCTGGCGGCCCAAAGTCCAGGCCCCCCACCTCTTATTTTGATCCGATCTCTTCCCACGTTCCCCTGAGGGGAAGTTATAGGAGAGATGGAAGACGTGGGGGAACCCATCACCCCCACTCACCTAAATGTACATGTATATATTAAACCCTAGGTCCGGGAGAAAAGGACAAGTTGTATTCTCTATAATCACTCCCCGGAGTATATAGAAATAAAACCAACTGCACCACCGTGGATGTAGGCACTTCTTTGCTGAACCACATACATTCCTTGTTGTGTGATTGTCATTTTTCATTCCTTTTTCCTACTTGGTGATTGTCTCTTTTATATTTACTTGTGTTGCACAATAATCAGCATCCACAATTGGCGCCATCTGTGGGAATCGTTCATCTTTCCCTGAGAAGAGCCCACACCAAGAAAGGAGTTTAAATAATCTGGTCACAGCAGCAATGCCCCCCAGGCAGGGGATATTCAAGAACCACCTGCTCCTCGCAGGATCAGGTCTGAAGTTCGACGTTCAGATCAGAGGGCTCGCTTGGAAAGGCCATCCTCAGAAGAAAGCCAGGGACCAGCGAGGTCGACACAGATATCCAAATTGATTGAAGCATACGAGGCAAGGCTCCACGAGTAGAGGGAGTCTTCTCGCAGGTACGAGGCTGAGAATGCTCCCCTATAAAGAAGACTAGAAAGATTGGAGAGGGAGCTTCATCCTGATAACAGGTGACGTCCATACCGCACTCCTATCCCTCAGGCGAGCAAGTCTCGCAGCCGAGGAAGGAGCCCTAGGAGAGGATCTCAAAAGGTCAAGGGAGACGAATCAGACGATGACCTCCACGAGCAGCTGCGAAGAGCTCGCCGTTACCAGAGCCCTGCTCGCAGCGACGAGAACATATGAAATCTGGTCCGCAGGGAAATGGACCAACATCCTACCCACCACGGTACCAGATCAACCAGAGAACTCGCAAGGCGAGCTCTCAAAACCCAGATGAAGCCACCCTTCACGAGGGAAATCGAAGAAGAAGAAGCCCCCAAGAAATTTTCCATTCCAAGGTTTAAGATTTATAACGGTAAGACTGATCCCATCGATCACGTCAGGTAATACCGACAGGCCATGACCCTATGGAATCACCGGGATGCACTGATGTGCCACATTTTTCTCTCGAGCCTGCATGATGTGGCGCAAAAATGGTTCAAAAGACTCCCCCATCGGTCCATCGGAAGTTTCAAATCCCTGGCCGAGCTCTTTACGTCCCGGTTCATCACTAGAAGCTCCCATCCCAAAAGGATGGATGCTTTACTGACAATGAAGAAAACGCCTCAAGAGACACTCCGAGACTATGTGAAAAGGTACTGGGAGTTATTCAACGAGATCGAAGATTGCTCGGAACAAGTGGCAGTGGCCTCTTTCAAAATCGGGCTACCCAGCTCCTCCCTTTTATACCAGTCCCTGAAAAAGAAGGAAGCTATGACTATTGACGACCTAATGGCTCGCATCGAGAAGTACGCTAAGGTGGAGGACGTCACCCGCCTCAGCACAGGAGAAAACAGTCGATCTAAACTCACTACCAAGGGAAGTGAGAAAACTGAAAACCAGAAGAAAGAAGGAAAGAACGGGGGCAAAAATGGCTCCAAGAACGGAGGGAACCATGACGCGTCGAAAGCATTCCAGGCAGTCAACACCGTCTTCAAAGAACCAATTTACAAAATTCTCGCGAAGATCAAAGATGAGCCATTTATCAAGTGGCCCAGGAAGATGGGAGGAGATCCCTCGAAGATGAAAAATGTGTTAATATGCGCTTTTCACAAAGAGGGAGGACATAAGACCGAACACTGCAAAGCTCTTAAGTCTCACCTCAAGGAGTTGGCCCAGTCTGGGCATTTGAACGAGTTTTTAGAGAAGAAGGTAGAGAAAGCGGCTGCCAACAGAGAGGCTAGACCTGACAACGTGCTGGAAGATGATGCTGGACATGAGTTCACGGTAATCCACGGGGCATCTGACGCCAAGCAGATACAAGAGAACTCAGCTCGAATGGAAATGAAAAAACTCACAGCGGTAATGCAGGCCTTTCAGATTGATCCAGCAAAGTCACAGTCAGGAAAATGTCGACGAGCAGATGACGTCGACTATAATAAGCATATTGTCTTCACAGATGAAGATTTGGTGGGAGTGAGGACCCCACATCATGATGCTCTGATCATTACGCTCAGGATAGCTAACTTTGACGTCGACAAATTGCTCGTCGATCAGGGAAGCTCGTCCGAAGTAATGTATCTCGACCTATTTAGAAAATTGAAGTTGAGCGTTGCCGACCTAAAGGAAGATATTGTCCCTTTAGTTGACTTCGCTGGAAAAATAACTATGCCCATGGGGAAGATTATACTACCGGTGTGGGCTAGAAACATCTCCAAGATGATCAAGTTTTTGGTAGTTGATATCGACTCACCATACCAGGCCATCCTCGGCAGAGGATGGCTCCATGCGATGAAGGCAGTCTCCTCGACCTACCATCAGAAACTCAAATATGTAACCGAGCGAGGAGTAATGAAGATCCACGGTAATCAGGCAATAGCGAGAAGGTGCTTCATAGCAGCCATCCGACTGAAGCCAGAAAAGAGGGCCGAGCAGCCCAGCGAGAAGGTTGAATAGGATCTAACACCTTCTAAATAGTAATTAAAGTACAGAAGACCTGGATTAGAGGAGACCAGACTCCTCCCCTCCCAACGGGTCGTCGAAGACCTGGTAGAAGTGACGGCTAGGGAAGGCGACAGTAACAGAGTCTTCTTCATTAGAGCATCTCTCACCGACCAAGAACAGATTGAGTTGACAACCTTGTTGAGGCGCAACGTAGATGTTTTCGCATGGGAACCATACGAGCTGCCTAGAATCGATCCCAGTATGGTATGTCATCAGTTGCACGTCGACCCCACATTCAAGACAATCATGCAGAAGGCACGACGAACTGCACCCGAGAAGGCTAAAGCGGTTGAAAAAGAAGGGGAAAAATTGTTGGATGCAGGATCCATGCGGGAGGTATAATTCCCCAAATGGCTATCCAACCCAGTAGTAGTTCCGAAGAGCAATGGGAAGTGGAGAGTTTGCATCGACTTCACTGACCTCAACAAAGCATGCCCTAAAGATAGTTTCCCCCTTTCGAAGATAGACCAACTAGTAGACGCCACCGCAGCTCACGAGCGAATGAGTTTCCTGGACACATACTCAAGGTATCACCAGATTCCCCTATATGCCCCCGACCAGGACAAAACGGCGTTCATCACAACAGTTGGGTTATACTGCTACAAGGTCATGCCCTTCAGGCTCAAGAATGCACGGGCAACCTATCAACGACTAGTCACCAAAATGTTCAAAGGTCAGATGGGAGACACCATGGAAGTCTACATCGACGACATGATCATTAAGAGTAAGAAGAAGGAAAATCACCTCTCCGACCTGTCAAACACCTTCGAAATCCTTAGGAAGTATCGGATGAAGCTTAACGCGAGCAAGTGTTCCTTCGGTGTCCAGTCAGTAAAATTTCTTGGGTACTTGGTCAGTAAGAGAGGCATAGAGGCTAACCCAGACCAGATCGATGCAATCAACGGGGTACAACCCCTTCGCACAATCCAGGACGTACAGAATCTCACTGGTATGCTCACTGCCTTAAATTGCCTCATCTCCAAATCCTCCGAGAAGTGCAAGCCTTTTTTCCAGCTTCTAAAGGGGAGAAAAATGATAGAGTGGAACCCGTATTTCTCGCGAGCATTGGTCGAGCTCAAGTCTTACTTAAGCTCTCCACCACTGCTCGTCATACCACAGCAGACATCTTCTTTGTACCTGTACCTCTCCGTGTCCAATCACACTGTCAGCTATGCGCTAATATGCGAGGTTGCAGGAATTCAGCACCCCATTTATTACACGAGCAAGACCTTACTGGACGCCGAGCAAAGGTACCTACCATCGGAGAAGCTCGCCTTTGCGCTAGTAATAGCCTCGAGGAAGCTAAAGCATTATTTCAAAGTTCATACTATCATCGTCCTTACATCGCATCCCCTTAAGGCAGTTCTAAGGAAAGCGAATTTGTCAGGCAGACTGTCTAAGTGGTCAGTCGAGCTCGGTCGATTTGACATCTAATTTCAACCAAGGACAGCTATCAAGGGTCAGATTCTTACTGATTTTATAGCCGAATTCACGGGCGAAGAACCCTCCGACCAACCTCAAACAACAAGGCAAAAGGAAAACCCAGCAAAGAAGGAAACCTGGAAACTATTTGTTGATGGAGCCTCCAACTCAAAGGGGGCAGGGGTGGGCATTGTCTTCATTACTCCAGAGAACACAATCCTTGAATAAGGAATCAGGTTTGGATTTACAGCCTCCAACAACGAAGCAGAATACGAAGCCCTAATAGCCGGCCTCCAAAAGGCGCGTACTTTGGGAGTAAAACATTTATAGGTGTTCGGTGATTCCTAACTGGTCTCCAATCAGATAAGTGGAGATTACAGTGCAAAGAATGAAAGAATGGCAGCCTACCTCGCCTTAGTGAAAAAACTGATGTCAAGCTTTGAAGAGATCAATGTCCAGCAGTTTTCTAAGGGGCAACACAGTCATGTTGATGCCTTAGCAGCCCTTAGTTCGGCAGTTGACTCTGACTTAAAAAGATTCATCCCCATCGATTTCCTCACTTGTCCGAGCATCGACAGTAATCCACCAAGCATGGAACAGGTACTCCAGGTGGGGTCAGCCCCCAGCTAGATGGACCCCTTAAGAGAATATTTAAAAAATGGCACGCTTTCGGATGATAAGAAGACCGCCCACCAGATAAGAGTCAAAGTTGCTCGCTTTTACTTATCCCCAGAAGGCAACTTGTATAAGAAATCCTTCTCCGGTACCTACCTCCGATGCGTCCACCCAGGGGATGTCGAGCAAGTGCTACGCGAGCTTCACGAAGGAATCTGTGGAAGCCACACCGAAGGAAGGTCTCTAGCCTTTCGAGCAATGAAGGATGGTTATTGGTGGCCATATATGCAAAAGGACTCTGCAGTGTATGTTCGCAAATGCCTGAAATGCCAACTCCACGCTCCTATGGTCCACCAACCCGCCAGCGATCTAAAGTCCCTGTCCAGCCCATGGCCATTCGCCCAATGGGGAATGGACATCATGGGACCATTGCCTACCGCTGCCGACAATCGCAAATATCTGTTGGTTGCGACTGACTACTTCACCAAATGGATCGAGGCAGAACCCCTGACGAACATCCGAGACGCTGATATGAGAAGGTTCATATGGAGGAATATAATCACCCATTTTGGAATCCCCATAACCATCATCACCGATAATGGAACACAGTTCGAAAGTGGCTCCTTTCAGAACTTCTGTGACGAACACAGTATCAGACACCACTTCAGTTCGGTGGCCTACCCTCAGAGCAATGGCCAAGCTGAGGCCTCCAACAAAACCATTATCGATGGATTGAAGAAGCGATTGGATCGAGCCAAAGGCGCATGGGTAAATGAACTACCTCACATCATATGGTCATATCGGACCACTCCTCGGCGAGCAACAGGAGAAACCGCATTTTCGCTGACATATGGCATGGAGGCAGTCATCCCACTCGAAGCAGGTTTACCGACAATGAGGTCTAACCTCGCCTACCAAGGCCATAATGATGTAACATTACTCGTTGAGCTCGACCTAGCCGACGAGCACCGGGAGCTAGCCCTAGTGAAACTAGCGAGCTACCAGCAACAGCTCGCGAGGCATTACAATAAAAGGGTTAACCCGAGGGAATTCCGAATTGGGGACTATGTTGTAAGGAAAGTCCTGGGTAGCGCAGTGAAACCATCAGACGGCAAGCTAGGTCCCAACTGGGAAGGACCCTTTCAAGTAACCAGAGATGACCTGCAGGGCGCCTATCACCTGGAAATGATGGAAGGCAGAGAAATACCACGAGCATGGAACGTAGCTAATCTCAAGAGATTCTATTTTTAGATCTTTCTATTGTATTCTTTTATACAAGTGCATTTCCTTATTATTAATGAAAATTATTTAATTAGTTACACTCGGATTAGTAACAGCTGCATTTATCGCACATCTTTTCTAAGTAACAGGCACATTGATCACTATACTATAGCAGGGGAATACCCCTCCTCAGGTCATCGTCATGAAACACGAAGAACCTCTTAGCATTGCCCATGGCAATATATGAAGCCCTACAGGGGATCCTTAGGCAATACGACCAAGTTTTATACTGGTCATTAAAACTCCCTTGATTGAATAAAATCTTGATCGGATGGAACATCCAACCTCAGGTGTGTCCTCGCCAATTGCCCCACTTAGGCCTAAGGGAGTGTGACGACGCAACCTAAAAGGTAAAGTGATGCACAATGGTATCTCGATATTATACTGGACTGGGAGGACACTTCCATGACAAAACAAACTTAGAAGATTATAAAGCGGAAAGAATATAAAGAATATGATGCACACGTTTAGTCGGCAAAGTTGCCCAAAACACAAATTTTTCATTAATTCGTCATATTTACAACAATGGTGATACATGTTTAGTCGGCGAGCTCGCCCAAAGCATTTACATTACCAAAAAGAACAAAAAAATAACAACTGGAAAAATCTCAATGGGGGGAGGCCTCCGAGCAAAATAGTCATCCACTCGAGCTCTTCGTTCGTTATCAGGAGCAGGAGCTAACTCTTCCACAACCTCATTTGCATCCGACTCCAATAACTGCCGAGGGATAGCATCGATGGGGATCCATCGATCATCCCTTCGGAAGGGGTTAGGCATCAGGGTAGAGGGAGACATCTCATGGCGATACCAGAGCATCGAGTTCCTCGGGACTTGCAGCTCCTTCAAGGCACTTATCCATCCCCTGATAAAAGAAAGTTCCTCAAACTGAGACAACCTTATTGAAGCATCTGACCAACCCTGGTCATAGCCGTCAGCCCACGCTTGTCGAGGACCTTTCTTGAATAAGTGCCACAACCGAGTGACATCCCTTTGAAGCTCGGCATCAATCACATAGGCTCACTGGACATCACCACGGAGTTATTCCATTTCCCTATCTCGAAGTTCTTTCGCTTCCCTATTTCTGCTCCTGGTGCTTCTACCAGCTCGTCAAATAGGTGGGCGAGTGGAACCCCGCGACACAGGAGGAGTAACATTCTGACCAGCTCTAGTTCGCGATGATGAGGAACCTTGTAATACTGCTGGAACAGTGCTCGGCGCATGCTCCCTAAGTCGTAAGACTTCTCTCCTCAAGTCCTCATTCTCCTGCTGAAGAACCTCCCCAACTTGGTTGATCTCGGAGGCCTCTAATAGTTTTGTTCTCAGCGCATTGACCTCCTTTTGTACTGAAGCACCAATGTCCTCCATCTCCTGGAGCCTATCCTTTAGCTTGGCCACAAGTTCAAATTGCTTCTTATACTTTTGATTCCTAGATCTAAGGGATTTGCAAAGCTTAACGAAGGCCTGGCGAACTTCAGGACTCGCATTGGGACCAAGGGTCCTGCCCAATTGGGAAGTAGCAGGAATGTAATCATCCACATCAACTAACTACAAGCAAGAGAAAGATAAGGGAGAGAAAGAGACAAATCAGTGCGAGCAGAAAATGAGGCCTTTTCATTAATAAAGGATTGGAGTTACATCGAACAATAAAGAAAAAATTTATAGACAGAAAAAACCAAAAGTACAGAGCAATCCTAGTGGATAACTAGTTGACAACCTCAGGTGGCCCAGAGGTCGATGACCCCTTCCCCTTGTCAACATCAGTAGGAGCACCGCCCTCAGCAGGGGTAATCTCTGTCCCCACAACCAGAGAAGCGTCAGCAGGGGTCGCTTAAGGAACAGGATCAGCGTCTTCAACAGCTGGGGCAGGAATTTCATCCACGGTTGGCTTCGAACCTGGTTCATGCTCGTCAAACAAGGGAGAATCGATGTCGACGCTAGCAGCCAAAAGGGCCTTATTCCAGCCTTTCTTGAAGTTCAGAAGACTAATATAGCCTATCTGAACTTCAGCATCCTCATATGCTGCAGCCCAACCGGAATTATATGAGTCCTTCTTGGCAGTAACAGCCTCAGACTCTTTCTTCTTCAGCTCTTCAGACAGCACCCTGTTGTCCTCAAAAACCGCTAGCTTTCTCGAGCAAACCAGGTCGTAGGCCTGTCTCAGCTCCTTCAGATCCTGGACTGCAGCATCCTTCTCCTTGTTGGCAGTGGCAAAAGCCAAGTCGGATAAAATCCGAGCAGCGTTAATGGATTTAAAGTTAGCCTCGAGCTCTTTACCCTTTTACTTCAGGGCGGAGTTCTCTTGATCCACCTCGCTGTTTCTCTTCACCAGCTCATCGTGTAAACGATATAGCACGGCGAAGTCAGAAACAAACTGCAGAAAAAAGAAGGCATTAGAAGAGGAAAATGAGGGAATTCAGAACAACATAGGAGAAAAGGGAGAAACCTTACCAAAGCAAGCCTTTGACTAGCCTAAAGGGCCAACTGCTCTGACCCTACCGCCCTTTGGTGATCAACCGGGAGGACAGCTCTCTCAAGCAGAGCTGGGGCCAACTGGGGAGAAATTGCCACAGAGGCCCCCTCGGGCAGCGCGGACACCGGGACTAAGGCCTGCCCGGCCTTCGTCCTCGCTTTTACCCTCCTCCTCTCCTCCTTTTTCTCACTCTACTTCTTCTTCCTCTCCTCTACCCTCCTTTTCTCTTCCATCTTCTTCCTCTCTTCTTCCTTTTCTCTCTCTCTCTCTCTCTCTCACCTGCTCCTCTTCCTTCCTCTTCCTCTCCTTCTCCTGAGCAGAGGACCGGGAACCAGTAGCCACAGCCCCCGAGCTAGATTTTTGCTTCTTTGACCTTTGTGCAAGAAGCATATGGTCTTCATCATCATCATACCTGATCAAGTTCATCCTTGGAGGAACCATCTCCTCGCTCGAACTACTAGAAGTGCTCGACGATCCTTGAGCTTCAAAAACCTCCCTACGCTCAGAGGAACTGCTACTACTAAAGATCTTTCCCCACAAATCACCTACAGCTCCTACAATGTCATTCCCAAAGTTGCTCTCTTCCTCGTCCAACTGGATAGGACCCACAGCAGTCTCTTCGAATAAATCAAACTCTGGGATACTATCCACAGGCCTTGCTATGAAGCTGGAGCCAACGTTCTTGTACTCGAGCAAAAAGGCAGCAAACCTGGGATGCTCGCCGTCACCCAAAGGCTCCCTGATATTCCAAGCCTTACCCAATTCCGAGATACGAACCTCGATGAGAGCAGGCTCCAAGATCTTTGACCTCGTTGTGGAAGAAAAAGTAAAGAGGAGTTAGAAAGATCACAAATCAACAAAAATCGAAACAACAGTACAATGTCTACCTATGTATTCCTCCCCATAAAAGGGAACAGAGAACCTCTCAGACCTCGACCCTTCAAATTGGGGAGAAAACTGCCAATTTCAAACAAGGAAACCTTCTTTCCAGTAGTCCTTATAAGAATCAGGTAGATTTACTACCAATACCCTGTCAGGGCTCCTAGCTTTGAGGTAAAGGACACCAGAGCTAGTTCGAGAAAAGGAGTTGCAAAAATAGACCACGACGATCCATAACCTAGTACCATACAATTGATTTATCCTATGTACGCCATTTACTATTTTCCACACATTGGGCGAGCATTGCGAGGGAACAATATTAAAATAGCCAAAAAAATGCAAAAATAAATCATTAGGAGGAAAAGTGAGTCCCCCCTGAGAAAGCAACAAGACGTGGATCCAGTGGGCATCATCTATATCTCTAACGTTTCTAGGAGGGGAGGCATAGCACTCAATATCTACCCACTCAGGGATGTTGTAAAACTTCCTAAATTCAAAGATTGACCTATTTCCAATCTTTGCCATTGGAAAATCCCTAGAAAAACTACAAACCCAAAGAGAAAGTACAAAGAAAGGGCACATGAAACTTACAAAATAGAAGATCGATTCAAGCGATGAAGAGGCACGAGCCCAAACAACTAAGAAGCAATGAGAATGGAGATTTAGATAAGAAGGTACGAAGCGCTAGAACTCACAAAAAATAGAAGAATGCTGGAAAGACTAAAGCGACGGTAGAAAAGTGGCTATTCCAACAAACCTTCAAATTCTGCTAATCATAGTGCACAAGAAACAAAGCGGGTGCCGCCAAAATCAACTTCACAGCTTTCGAAGAATTACAAAAAAGCCATTATGGCTAATCATTTAAATTTATTGAGCCCATGAACATGGCCCAACAAACTTAGGGGCAATTGTGGGTACCCAGAATTAAGACCATGGGCCTGGACGAGTAGCCCAGTTATGGCGGCCCAAAGTCCAAGCCCCCCACCTCTTATTTTGATCCGGTATCTTCCCACGTTCCCCTGAGGGGAAGTTATAGGAGAGATGGAAGACGTGGGGGAACCCATCACCCCCACTCACCTAAATGTACATGTATATATTAAACCCTAGGTCCGGGAGAAAAGGACAAGTTGTATTCTCTGTAATCACTCCCCGGAGTATATAGAAATAAAACCAATTGCACCACCGTGGACGTAGGCACTTCTTTGCTGAATCACGTACATCCCTTGTTGTGTGATTGTCATTTTTCATTCCTTTTTCCTACTTGGTGATTGTCTCTTTTATATTTACTTGTGTTGCATAATAATCAGCATCCACAATTGTCATATTCACGTATCTTTTATGTATTTCATGATTATTTGTCGAAAATGTGTATCTTATACTTATAAATAAAAAGTAAATAGTGTAAGACCCTAATTATTGTTTATAAAATAAGCACACGGTGCCATTTGATAAAGCAAAATGTTAAATATTTTTAATGGTAAGATGACAATTCATATTGAATTGCTTTTATCAGGAGGATAAAAGTCATAACAAGCAGTGGCTCAGACAGAAGCTAAGTATTGAATGTAAACATGCGAATTAAGCCAATAGTAGCATGAAGTATGAACATCCTGAAATGGAAATCACCTTCAACGTCTTATGCTTGAATTTATAAGAGATAGATTTCTTTGGAAAGGTTAACACGAGAAATAAATCGTCTTCCTTTGCTCCTTTTCTCCATTATCTCATGAGTATATATTGATTTGAGAAGCCTCCAAAATCAAATAATTTTGGGGGGGCTTAAACTATGATACCCCGTAAATTTATAAATAGATTGATTAGGTCTAATAAAAAAATCACGGGAATTAAAAATATTTGGTTACTTTCTCAGCATATATGAACAAGTACTATAAAGAAAAAAATAACTATTGAATAAAATGAAAAGTGCGACTGTGTGATAATTGATTAAATTAAATGAAATTCGCAAGTTTTCAAGAACCCTTATTTAATTTAGAGTCTACTTTTAAATCAAATAGATACAACCCCTAAACATGCATCTAAATCAACCCATCAAAAATAAACCATGCAACACAGTAAATATGCTGAGACACAAATTTCAGGAAAAAACCCCTTTCGGGTAAAACCTTTATTTCACTATGAATATACAAGTCTCAACTTACAATTACATAGAGAAATCTACAATGGATCAACGCGCAGCCAACCCACAAAGACACGCAGTCTTGAACTCAGTAAGAGAATACACGCAGCACCCTCCAAGGACTCGCAGCCCAAACAACAAAGGAAGAACCGCAACTCTCCTCAATGACACGCAGTCATAACACTTTGTAGAGACTCTCTTAGCAATGACACGCAGCCCTCGGTTGCAAAGATCTTCCCATAAAGGTTGAATAGTAACAAAATTGTGTTCTAGGGTTCAAAAGGATTCCCAAAGATTTGTCTATGTTATATGAATCAAAACATGAGTTTGGGAACTCAAAAAGTATGAAGACTTAGAGTATTTAGGACTCTGAAAATCGTCTTGAAAAGTCTTAAAAACAAACTCCCCGAATGTGGTTTATATAGGAAACCTTAAGCAGAAGTAAAACTACACGGAACTTTGCGATTTTATCCCAGGCGGACCGGTCTGCATCTGAGGCGGATCAGTCCGAGGTCGAACCGGTTCATTTTTTAAAGTGGTCTCTTCGGTTCGCATTCGATCCGGGGTATACTGGCTTGAAGCATAAGCGAATCGATCTGGGTAAAGGGCGGATCGGTCCGAGGGAGGACCGGTTCTTTTTCCAAACAGGTGGATCGGTTCTTCTGAAGTTTTGATATTCGGATCCGTTGATGTAGAAGAGATCTTGAATTTCTTCAACGGTGTAACGGCGTATGACATACATATTGATGATGGACAAAAATGTCCTTACATAAAACAATACGAACTCTCATACCATAACTACTAATAAAATCAACCTAAACTTACGAGAACAACAACAGCCTAAGACCTGTAAAAATTGATATAACAACAACGTAAACATAAAGTCTATATAGAATAATATTATAATTGAATTTGGGCTACAATATTATTATGCATCTTCCTCTCGTGTTTTAATTTCTTTTAAGTTATCGCAAACTCAAGAATCCTAGCTATCACATGCGTCTAATCCCAGATCTAAACATATTATTCATTTCAATTGAATAACCATAAATAATTATTCTATATATCTCCAGTATATACATCTAATCAGGAAACATGTCTCTACGACTATATCCACATATGTATTGTTCATACAAATTATTTTATGACTGACTACTAGAGTACCGAAGCGGTCACTATTGCATGGCCCGGGATAATACCATCTCGCTCTCTTGGGATACCGAAGCAGTGTTGTCGCATGGCACATGGTAAAACTCATATATGTTTGTCGGAGTACCGAAGCAGTTACCGTCACACGGCCTAAAGTAATCGCATCTCGTTGTTTTGGGATACCGAAGTGGTGCCGTCACATGGTCCATAAGAATATCCCATCTCCGACGTATACCATATGTATACATAATCTATATATCTCAAAAAATACACAAATAAAGTACGACCCTACTCAATCGGGCCAAACAAATAAAATACAAACCCAATCGTCCTCGTTACACATAGCGTCTCTAACTATTTTTAGTTAATACGCACGTTAGCTATAGTTCGTTATATATGGCACTAGCCTGGTCTCCCAAGGCTCTCCAAGTATAGGAATCTCACCCACCCACTCTTTATCAGTACTATCATAATACAATTACTACCTTATTCAACAGTTTATCAAAACGTTCTAAAATATGGGGTGATTTACATAATCACTAGCTATCTATTTATCTCATAATTTATCTCTATACTCGGACCTATAGTCAAGGTCCTCAACAACCATATAAATACCATTTATTCTAGGCATCGCATATTGTAACCCCAAAACAACTCCTCAGTCAAAACCCTAACTAACTGGACACAACACCAAGTCCAAATCCAAAATTACCAACCTAAAAACTCATCATTGCACACTGTTGGTAAAATATTCATAATAAATTCAATAAAAATCCAAAAAATACGAAACCATCACTCACTCATTTGTAATTCAATAAAATACAATTAGCTTTCTTCCAACCATGCGAATGAACTACATTCTAGCTGTGCACATGGATTCCGTTTGCACGAACCAAAATGAGTCGTGCGCACGAATTCCACGACCCGAATTTTTCAACTTGAGTTATGTTCAACTTCTAGCCCAAAAATATGAACCTACCTACCTTAATCCACATGGATGACTAGTTCTAAGGCTATAACACTTCAAGAACATCCTACTATAAAATCTAAACCCTTTATGATTAAAGCCTAACAACATATGATCCTAAATTAACAATTCGTTCTCCAAAATTTACTCAAGTATGAAATTAGTTAAGGGTTTCCATAACTCACCCAATCTAACTCAGATTTACACTAATCTAATCAAGTTACATAGATTCAATTTACAATTCAAGGGTTTCTTCATTATTCTACTCAAGTGTATACATATGATTAATGTTAAATTCTCAATTTAAATCCAATTATAAAAATTATGAATTAGACGAATAAAATTCATATTTTTAATTAGATTATGTTTAGAATCTTATGAACAGAAATATTATTGTACAAAAGCAATTAAATTCAAATTTTAGTTCCTTAGGCCAAATGTGAGAACTGAAGTCTCAAATCCTCAAATCTTTCCTTCCCCTCGAGTGCCTCCTCTATCCTTAGCCTCCTAGGGTTTCTCACACGCTCCAAATGTATTTTAGATTTAGTCTTCAAATCTTATAAACCTACTTCCTAATAAATTGGCATTTGGCCCAGCCTAAGCTCTAACTTATGGAGCCCAAATAACTTTTTAAACAATCTAAAACTCCATCTAAGTTATGTACCAACCCAATGGGCTTAAACCCCAACATAGTAAGTCAAAAGGACATTCCACACGTCCCAAAAGTCAATCCCAAGATATGATTAACTAATTTTTATCCGGTGTGGTCATTATGTATTAAAAATATCAAAAGTTGGTGGCAAGGATAGAAGCATACGGTATAAAAAAAATAGTTGAAGAAAAATGGTCCTTAAATTATGCACGTATTATTAAATAACAACCATTATGGAAATATATGAATTTTAAATATTCTTGCACTTCACATTCTCAATTTGGTAATTTATGAGTATTCAAATGCTAATTTTATTAATTCGACATATAATTGAGATTAAAGTTAATGTCTTGAAGGGTTACAATATAACAACAATTTTCATAACTTCTATCAATATTAGCACTCCAAGAAAATTCATGGAAATTTATGTTTTAATTGACTTAACTTTTGTTGTCATAGCTAACCATTTCAAAAGTTTTTTCGAATTGACTAATATGTTAGACTCGATTATTCCTTATAATACTCACATGCATTTTATGTGTTTCATGATTATTTGATGAAAATGTGTAATTTCTTTTCCTATAAACCCAAAAACAGATAGGTTAAGGCCTAATTTTAAGTTATAAAAACAAGCACGCACTGCCATTTGATAAAGCAGAATATTAAATATGTTTTATAGTAGCAACCCAATTGAATTGAAATGCTTAGACAGGGAGCATAAAATTCATAACAAGCAATGGCTCAGACAAAAGTTAAGGATTAGATGTAAGCATGGTAATTAAGCCAATAATATCGTGAAGTATCAACAACCTCACATGGACGCTCACACATCACTTTCGACGTCCTATACTTGAAGTTATATAAGAGCTAGCTTTGCTAGGAATGGTTAACACGAGAAACGAATCTTCTTCCTTTTCTCCCATAAAAGCAAGGTCGGCTGGGAGGGGAGGCAGGAGAGGCGGCCGCCTCGGGACCCCGATTTTTTACGATTTTTAGGGCCCCCAAATTATATATATATATATGAGTGTTTTGCTGCTCGATTTTGGGAAGAGTAAATTTCGAAAGTTGGATTTTGGGAAAGGAAAGCATCTTGAAAGTTGGGAGCCAATATTGGTTAAGGTGAAAAAAAGAATAAAAAAATACCAGAGATAGAAACCAAAAAGACACTCAAATTAACCCATAAAACCCTCATCTTCATCTCTTCTATCTTCATTCTTTGCTTTACTCCAAAATAACAAACAAATAATATATATATATATATATATATATATATATATATATATATGAGTGTTTTGCTGCTCGATTTTGGGAAGAGTAAATTTCGAAAGTTGGATTTTTGGAAAGGAAAGCAAAGTTGGAAGTCGAAATTTGGTTAAGGTGAAAAAAAGAATAAAAAAATACTAGAGATAGAAACCAAAAAGACACCCAAATTAACCCATAAAACCCTCATCTTCATCTCTTTTATCTTCATTCTTTGCTTTACTCCAAAATAACCAACAGGGAAGGCGGAACCAAAATATCAAACAAATAATGAAGGCTCCACTCCACCGTCATCAGATAAGAAGTTTTATGGTTATTTTATATATGCAAGTAAAGTTAATATATATAGACACTCTAAGTATAATAGAAAGTCTTTTGACTATTATAATTTATTTAGTTTAAATTTAATTGTTAAATTAATATTTAGTTTACAAGAATATATTTAGTATCCTTTTTACTTTTTAATTTTAGGAATACCAACTTATTAAATATATATTTAGTATTTTGATTTGAGTTTTACTTTTAAGATTTGTTTATTTTAATTCAGTGTTTTTTTTCCCATATGAAACATGTGTTTTGTCGAGTGAAATTTTAGAGAATGATTGGATTAATTTGGTTATTAGCCAACCTTATTTTATTGTTCAACTTTGTCCGTTATTAATTATGCGTCCTAGAAAGTATAAGTCCGTTCAATCTCAAATAGGCGATTTTGCTTCTAAAATTGTGAGATGGGCTCACATTAAATTATGCATTGTTGTAATTACTTTATTTTATTTTTATTTTTGTTTTTGGATAGTATAAGAGTGTGATTTGTAGGCATTTGGCCATGGCGGGTAAATTAGGAAAATCACATTGTGTTTTATCATTGGATAAAATAGGAAAATCACATTGTGTTTTATCTTAAGTATTAAAAAAATCTCTCATTATGTAAGGGGTCCCCAATTCAAGGGTTCGCCTCGGGCCCCTAAAATATCGGGGCCGGCCTTGCGTAAAAGTATAGAGAATGCATTTTCTTTCTCCTCAATTACCACATTCCAAAGGTTACATATATTTTTTCAAATAATTTTAGGAGATTGAGATAGTATACTATTTATTTTGATGTGGCAATTTATTAGTTACTTCAAAGTGTTTTTATCCTTCTCAAGCACCTGGAATTTGTTTGCAGAGTGAGTGCCAGCATAAATAAGATGCAAATGGTAATTAAATTTTTAAAAGAGCGGACACTCTTACAAATTACAATATGAGAATGATGGTTCTGGAAGCATCAACATAGACACATAAAAGTTCTTGAAATGATGTCATATATTAAAAAGATGGGACTAGAGAGTTCATCTTTGAACTAGTGAATTACATCATTTCGATACATAGCAGTTTCAATCCTTATCAACGGTTCATAGAAATGGCAAGTGGAGGTTATCAAAACTCCATTATCTGATGAGTATATTTAGATTTGAGAAGCCTTTAAAATCTTAAAATTTCTCTGGCGCTTAACCCATACAACTTTGTAGTGAGGTGATTCACTAGGATCGAATGCCATGCTAAACCGCTATAACAGATTGTGCGGAGTTACACAAAGTTGGGGAAACATTGTATATCTTTTAATAGTGGTATTGAAAACACAATAATTTGTTATTTAGCTTATAATGGACCAATCTGGAGCGGAAATGACATAGTCTTAGGACATTACAAGATTGTACGACCTTGATGGTTGCTCCTAGGGATGAAAATTAAGAGTTTAATTAAAGGGAATATGTTCTTAAATATGACCATATGGTTAAATAACAACCATTATGCAAACATATGAATTTGAAATAATCTTTCATTTCATATTCTCAATTTGGTGAATATGAGAATCAAATGGTAATTTTATTAATTCACCACATTATTGAGACTAAATTTAATGTCTTGTATAAAATATAAAAATCATTTTCACTATTTAAATCAATATCAACACTAAAAAAAACTTGTTTTCAACGAAATTTCTATTTTAATTGACTTAATTGTTGTTGTCTTTGTTAACCAATTTTTAAAGTTTTTGTAATTAACATAATTATTAGTCTCAATTATTCATTATCATAGTCACGTGCATTTTACCTATTTTATGATTATTTAATGAAAATGTGTAATCTTTCACCTATTAAAAAAAGAGATACATTAAGATCCCTATATAATAATTCATTTACATGAAACTGTTTATCTATTATGAAATGAAACAATATGTTATAGACCTTTCAAGCTCTCAATTGGATTCTTTAACGAAAAAGATAAATAAAGCGAAAGATGATCAAATTATAAAAATAAATGAGGTTTACCATATCAAGATGAAGGAGGTGAAAGGTAAGGGTGAAGAATTATTGGCCAACAATAATAAAATGAAGATTTTTCTCGAGAAAATTAAGAAATTAAACATTGAGTTAGAGCAAAGAGAGAGTGAGTGAAAAAAAGTGTATAAAATAATTGCAACAAAAACTTATTAATGCTTCAATAGAATTCCAAAAAAAAGAAAATTTGTTAATGAAGTCAAATAATTTGAGGTTGGACCTCTTATAATAGAAATGTGTTGTCAAAGGAATGAAATTTGAAGAACTAAAGATGAGAACATTGAAATTGACAATGAGTTCAAGTGTTTGGTTGGAGGTAATATGTGTTCTTATATATAATTTGATCTACTTTGTGTACTTAAATTTTATGTTTTTTTATTTCATGATCATACTTTAGTATAATGTATATTTTCATTTTGTAAATTGCAAGTGTGGGATCAAGAATCGTATCAGCACGTGCTTGACTACGTGCATCTATAATTGATGAAGACTCCAAGTCAGAATATAATCCCTCAAGTCCATCACTTTTTAGGGATGATCATGATAGAGGATAAGTCATAAGGCTTAGAACTCCCCTAAGGTGTTTTATAAATGTAAAACCTCCCCGCATGAAAGGATAATGTATCATTGTAACGTCGAGTAGTACTAAAATTCCGCCAACCTGAGTTATTGGGCAATAAAGGACAAACCATAGCACCCCGTGGACGTAGGCACATTGTCGAACCACGTACATCTTATATTGTGTGTACAATCTCATTATTTACTATCATTCTTATTCTTGCTTAGCTTGTGCGCATTGAATATCATCACTTGTAGGATATTTTCACCTATAATTAGAGTCATTTGTGGGAAAGATCTTAGTTCTTTACTACTAGCCAATTTTATGAGATGTCTCACTCACCCTGCCAAGATCACCAAAATCTCGATGTCCAGGAGGGTCATCACTATAGTCACGGAGACCCGAACACCATCTGGACTATGACATTCATTAAGAACAGGAGGTCTGTCCGTCATCTCCTCCATCCCAGAGGGTCAGGTCAGAGATTAACAACTATTACCAATCTATTGATACATGCTATCGTCCTCAGAAGGAGAAAATAATTAAGAGCGTTAAGACCCAAAAATCTAACTAGATCTTAAGTCTCATTGAATGTATGAGCACCTTAGAGATGAGAATATTATCACCAAATAGTAGCAGAACAGAATGATGCGCTCTAATGATGCCTGGATAGGCTGAAAAGAGAGGCTCAGAAAGAAAAGCATAAGTGTGACCACAAGTTATGAAATCCTATTCCTTGGGCGAGCAGAGCTCGCACTTGAGGGAGGAGTGCCCCACAACACAAGGAAGATTATCACCGTGAGAAGTCACATGGAAGGAGAACCCGTTCCGACGAGCAACGGGGGGAGAGAGAGATCCTTGATTTCATCAGGAGAGAGGTGGACAAGCATATGCTCATCAGGGAGCACGTATGATTAAAGAGATCGCTAGAAGAGACCTAGTCAAACAGATAAAATAACCATTCAACCAAGCCGTCGAGGAGTTTGAACCTAATAAGAAGTTTGCTTCTCCACGATTCAAATTCAATGATGGGAAGATGAATCCCACTGATCACGTTAGATAATATCGCCATGTGAACACTAATGAGGGTCTGATGTCTTGGATATTTCCCTCCAATATTGGAGATATTGATAAGAAGTGGTTCGAAAAGTTACCACCTAGGTCGATCAAGTGCATTAAATAACTCATCGCGACTGTTATGGCCAGGTTTATCACAACTAGTACCCATTCTAAGCAGATGGAATCGTTTTTTACCATGAAAAAAATTCCTTAGGAGACACTCATCGAATATGAAAGAAGTTACTAGGAAGTATATAACGCAATGTACGATTGTACCGAGCAAGTAGCGGTGGCTTCCTTCATGATTGGACTATCGAGGAGCATAATGATTCATCAGTATCTCACGAAAATGGAGGCCATTACGATCAACGACCTCATGGATAGGATTCAGAAGTACACCAAGGTTGAAGACATAGTGGTCAGAGTTGGTCAGAAAGGTGATCAGCCAAAACAGTTAAAGAAATGGACAAAGAAGGTTTGGGTAAGAAAAGAGGGAAAAGAAAAATAGGCAACAAAAGAGAACCGGGAAGAAGGATCTCAAGAAAGCATTCAAGGCTATTAACGTGGTCTTCTCTGAACCAATATATAAAATCTTTTACAAGATTATAGGTAGACAATATTTAGAAGATGATAAGTGGTCCAAAGAAGAGGAACATGATGTAACACCCCGCCAAATTAAATACCGGGTGATCAGTTCTTTATTAAATTAAAATCAAGGTGAACGGTTGGTTCATTCTTACCATCACTGTCGCAAAATAAAATTTTCAATTTAAACATCCTAATTAATTAAGCTAAGTGTCAAAACAATTTTAAACCTTATTTCTATTTTATTTAATTCAATTAAGAAGACCTTTTCAATAATTAACAGTTAATAATCGTATAAATGTTAAAGGTGGCAATTAACACACAAGAATTTAATCATTCAGATAAACCAATACCAAGTTTAAAAACTACAAATAAAATCATCCTGACACGAATTACAGCAATCTCTGAACAGCAATCTCTGAAAATAAAATCCAACTGAAAATAAATGAACAACAATCTCTGACAAATCCAACTGAATAGGGAAACGAGCGACACATGCCCTAACTAAGGAGAACTAAAATAAAAATAGAGTCAACAAAAAGGTCGTCTAAGCAATGGCATGCAACTCCCACATAAGCTGCAGCACGACCGTTCCAAGGAATCTAAGCATGACGCCCCTGTGGCTGGGCACCTGTAATATATACATATATATACAAGAGAAAAGAAATAACAGGAAACGGTTCAGAGCCCGAGTGTAAAAAAGTTTAAAAATAGTTTAGCAAGTATTTAAAATGCTTATCGGTTAATGTAACAACCATGTTAATATGCGTCACGCTCTTGATAAATTCTCACCTCTCATCTAGTGTGCACGCCTACCGTACTATTAACCTAAAAAGTTTATTTTAACTTAACTTTCCCATAAAGTTTCATACCGCTAACCACGATGGCTAGGATAATTAATTTCTGAAAATTAAGCTCTCTCATATATCTTATATTATATTAAAATAAGCCAGTGATATCACAAAATTCCCAAACACTTATAATAAAGTTGGAGCATTTATTCATTACTTAACTACTTTCATGCACAGTAAAAAGTTCCCATACTTAATTATATATATATATATATATATATAT
Source organism: Sambucus nigra (assembly GCA_949130495.1). NCBI lineage: Eukaryota > Viridiplantae > Streptophyta > Magnoliopsida > Dipsacales > Adoxaceae > Sambucus > Sambucus nigra. The sequence continues at coordinate 617,554,370 of OX422215.1, forward strand.
ATATATATATATATATTATCGGCACCCCACATAAACTCTATGGTGCTGGCATACTCTGCTATCAACTCCCCGTATCACTCGTACTAAGGGAAATACTAGTTCGTAATCACTCTCGAACTGTATTAACATAAAACACATACAATTGGAGGCGAAGTATAGTTCCAAGTCACCAAGAGGTCATCACAAACCCACACATCTCTTAGGACCATCTGACTATCACTCAAATAGCCTGTATCATGGATACTATCTTCTAGGGTATAAGCTGTCATCCCCCATAAAGGCCCAATCGAGATAAGACTGTCCCGGTGTGAAAACCCCTATGATAGCAGTAGCGTGGGTATGATTTTTACGCAGATATATATAATATATGCCTAATCAGACAATCTTATATATATAAGTATTCACATTTCTAAATTAGATGCGCCCATAGCCCATAATTATAAATATCCATTCTTAGCACATTTTACTCGGTTATCTCACATAACCAACCCGTCACTTTTATTCTCATATATAAGTTACTCCATACTTACTTCTCATTTCTCTAAGTATTCTATTTCCCTAAGTATAATTTCAGTAGGCACTCTCACTTATCTCCTAGTCTAACTTACTCACGAGTCTCGATCTTTTATTAGACGTACGCATGATTTCGTAGGTGAATAACTTCCCGTTAACCCATAATTTCATACTACATGAAATTTCACTCAACGGGGTCTACCTAGGCCCTACTGGTTTTCTATATATCCCATTATGCTCTAACAATAACAATCAAGGGTTGCTATGCATTTTAACCGGATTAAACTAACGGACGAGAAATATGCAGTTTTCCAGGAGGGGTCTATCGATCGAGGAAAGGGGGTCGATCGATCGATCATCGATCGATCGATGTTCTTGGGTCGATCGATCGATCAAGCAGTTCTTGCCCAGAAAATCCCATTAAAACCTACGAGTTTCATCTTCCAATTTTCTCCAAAACGTCATGAACAACTCCCAAACTCTCAAATAACATTACTACAAGTGCTATATACATATATGCAAGATTTCCTACGTGAAACATGTACAAATTCAACAACGGAATTGAATTAAAGGGCCAATTTATTTTAATTATCAAGAACCCTAACTTTCCACTAAACTTCCATTATTCTATTTCTTTTTCCAGATTTCTCACTTCTAAATTAATCAAATTTTGTGGGTAATCCTCTACATATGATTGGGATGTCCAGAGTTTATTTATTTTCTCTACAACATGTGATTGGGTTCTCTAAATCCTTGAGTTCTTCCATGAAATAGGTTCAATCATCCTAATCTAACATGGTGTGACATTTAACTAAAAGAGAAGCAATATAGATACTTGCCTGGAATTTGAGTTTCTGATTTGTGGACGAAAGAGGTATGGTTGCATTTCTCGTCGCGCGATCAACGCTTTGGTGGTGGTGGCGATGTAAACGATTGAGTCTTTGGCCTTGAGTTGCTTGGAAAGCTCTCCAATTCCTTATCTAATGGTCGTTCTTTGATTTTGTGTTTATTAACCCTAGAAGGCAACTCCTAAAGGATGATTTATCTGTGACACCCCGCTTATTAAAATAAGAGGTGGTCAGCCCGATACTCCAATATTAACAGGAATCATAGATGGTCCATTCTTAGCATCAGAGTAATATAATAAATATAAGAGATAACCACCCATTATTTTACCAAAAGGATTGTCAAAATTTATTTAGTAAGTTAAAGAAAGCATTTAAACAATCCCAATTGAAAAGAAGGTGGATATAACTAAAGACAGATAATCTATCAACCATCATAAACATAAAAATCACTGAATCAGCTGTCGGTTAACAGACACTTACAACAAGGTTACACTGAGTATTAAAGTATAACATTTCATAATATCATACAAGTAGAAAACTTGGGCAACACGCCCGAACGTGTAATCAATCATAATTAGAATACAAAATATGGAAGCGTCTATATCAAAATATCTCGTAACATCTGCAAGGAGTTACAGCTCCAAGACTGGGATAGAAAAGTCAACACGGGCGTCCTTGCGACGGAGCACCTAGGAGAATATTAGATACATGCAAAACAAAGAAATATGAACAGGTCAGGGATTGATTTTATATGATCACCATGTGAATAAAATGCATGACAGTTATGGACAATCTAATCATCATGAATAATGATAAGAGTCTAACTACTCAATCTAAAAGCATGAACACATTTTAATTATGCAATAGAATATGAATAAAAATATTACTAAATAGGATTCAATTTCATTTCTAAACAATTTCATTTCAACATTCCATATCTCTTTAGGAGACGTTTTCAAAGCAGTTTAATTCATAGAGTGCTTTGCCATCAATCATATCCCACTTTAATATGAATAGTTATATTTCACAACATATAATGATCCTAAGACCGCCCTTCTGGGTTTCCCCACTGAACGCGCCCCTAAATAGCTATCATCTTCCAGGGCCTATCACCAAGACAACCTGGGCATCCTACATCGCATAACATCGGGAAGCGGCCATATACCTTCGACAGTGAGTCATAACCACACCCGAAATTACCTCACTTCAAACAATAATCACACAATATAATATAACTGGTCCTATGTCCAAGGACTATATTCGCCTTGCATTCACTAGCCAGGGGACTTCACCTCATACACGTAACTTCCCCTATGATAGGATTTAAAGAGGTGTGTATATGCAAATTTATCATTCACAAGTTATTTACTTTATCAAGTATGCATTACATATTATCCGAAGCCATAAGCGTTTAATGTCATCATTATAAACCTTAATGTTTAATTATCCTCAATATAAATCTCCCTTAATTAACACTCCATCTATAACCCCTCATGTATGATATTCTTCAATACAATTCTAAAAGTCGACATCAACTCACTCTAATTCTCCTTAGGTATAGACTAGTTCATTCTAATAAAGAATCATTTGTCTTCCTCTAATTTAACTAACTAAATTGATTCCCGAACTAAGCCCCAACTCTCATTTCTACGTAGGTTCTTAAATACCTTACTGCTAGACTCAAATACTCTAGTTTTACTTCATTCAAGAAGGTTACTAAGTCCCTATCTTAAAAGAAAGAATTAGGGATTTAAGAGTAAAAAATAGGGGACCGGTCGACCGGTCATGGAACCGCGGTCGACCGCGCCTCAACAGTTTTGTCTACAAAAGAATGCAGTAGACTCAGTTTGGGAAACCCGATCGACTGGTCCTGGGACCGTGGTCGATCGCGCTCAAATTTTATACTTATATAAGAAAGCAGTAGGCTTTCCCCTGAAGGCCCGGTCGATCGGTCCTGGGACCGCGGTCGACCTCGCCTAGCAGACCCTCGAATTTCTTTTCTTTTATAAGATTGAATCCAAAACCTAAACTCCTTATTCTTACACTTCCTTCATTCTCATCACCCAACCACATAACCACAACAATTATATACCCCAATAAGTCCACATAACTAACTTAATCCATACAACTCCAAGATTCAAGGGTTAAACATCCAAAATTTATCAAAAAAAACTACTATTTGTTCCCATTCTCCAATTACACAACTATCACAACAAATTACTCACATTAAATCATATATTAGCAAGTTAGAAACTTGCCTTAAACTGAAATCTCGGATTCCCGGGAGGTAGATACAAGATCACACCCCAATTTCTTCAATTCGTCTCATTTCTCTTCTTTTTCTTCACAATTCTCTTTCTCTCTCTTTCTCTCTAGGTTTAGGAACATATAAGAGGAATAAAAGGGTTGGAAGTCTTAAATCGTGCACTTAACACTTATTTCTAACCTTAAATGTTAATATGTCATTAAAATGACTTGTAACTACACAATTAAGTCATAACCTGTCAAAAATGCCCGGAACTCCAAAAATACAATATGGCACTTATTTTGACTATCTCGAATATTTCGGGACTAACTACGCCCTCTAAACTGGCATCCGGAATAATATAAATCATTTTCATATCCCACTTCATTTTAAACCATAACTGTCATTTTTAGCACACGACATTACAAAATAAAACATGATGCTATTTAAATTCACATAATAGTAAATATGCAAGAATCTAGTAAATAGTATCTTTTACTCACTTAGATATTATTTACTCCATCCTCCAATATTTATATAATTACCTCACATGGTAAAATTAATATAAATTCAATTACTCAAAAGTAAGGGTTATTACATACTCCCCCCCCCCCCCCCCCCCCCCCCCTTATAAGGGAATTTTGCCCTCAAAATTCAGGCGTACCTTGCAAAAAGAGATGTGGATACTTTTCTCGCATATCGTCCTCACGTTCCCAGGTTGACTCCTCAATATTGTGATGTCCCCATTGGACCCAAACCAAAGGTACAATTCTAGATCTTAGCCTACGCTCCCCGTGATCTAAAATTGCCACTAGTTGTTCCTCGTATGAAATATTGGGCTACAAATCGATATCATCTAAGGGAATATGCCAGTGAGCTCCTTCACAAATTTTGTACTTTTTCAATGAATATACATGAAACACATCATGAATCTGTTGTAGGCGTTTTGTCAGAAAATGAGCCACCTTGGTCAATCGGTCCACTATAACCCATATGGAGTCGTGACACCTCTGTGATGTAGGTAGCCCAGTAATGAAGTCCATGGAAATACTCTCCCACTTCCACGTAGGTATCTCCAACGGATGAAGTAATCCCGACGGTTTCTGGTGGTCTACCTTTACCATTTTACAAGTAGAACACTTGGACATGAACTCGGTAATGTCGTACTTCATCCCACTCCACCAGTACTGTCGCCTCATATCCTGGTACATCTTATCCCCTCCGGGATGTACCGCAAATCTGGACCCGTGAGACTGTGTCATCACTGCATGACGTAAGTATTCTCCTTCTGGGACCACCAATCTCCCATTAAACCTTAAACCTCCATCAGAACTTACTGAATAGGATTCATCACCCTCAGCTAAAAGCCATACAATTTGTTCCTGACAAAACAAATCCGCTGACTATGCCTGTATCACACTCGTTACAATCTCTGGTGTGACTGTCATGACAGATACAAAGGAACGGGCTATCACGTCCTGGTGACCCAACTCTTTCCACTTCGCTTTCCAGACGTCCGCTACATCGCCCACCGGTCTACGGCTTAATGCGTCAATAACCACGTCAGCCTTTCCTGGATGGTACTGTATTTCGAACTGGTAGTCTTTCACAAACTCTAACCATCTGCGCTGACGCGTATTCAGCTCTCGCTGAGTGAATAAGTACTGTAGTGACTTGTGGTCTGTGAACAAGCGAAACTTCTCCCCCAACAAGTAATGTCTCCAAATCCTCAATGCAAAAACGACCGCTTCTAGCTCTAGGTCGTGGGTGGGTTAATTCCTTTCGTGAGGCTTTAGCTTGTGGGAGGCAAAAGCTATAACCTTATCCTCCTGCTGAAGTACTCCCCCGAGTCCTCGTAAAGAGGCGTCAGTGTACACCAAATATTCTACTCCCGACATGGGCAAAGTAAGAATTGGCGCCGAAGTCAACTTATCTTTCATCTCATCAAAAGCCAATTGACAAGCATCATCCCAAACATACGGAATTCCCTTGCGAGTCAGATTTGTCAACGGACCCGCTATCTTCGAAAAGCCTCGGATGAATATCCTATAGTACCCGGCTAACCCCAAGAAACTACGGACTTTCGTCGGTTTCGTGGGTTGCCCCCACTCCCTTATCGCCGACACTTTGCTCGGGTCAATCGATATTCCCAATTCTGACATAACATGCCCCAAAAATTGTACCTCCCATAACCAAAATCTGCACTTCACATACTTAGCATACAGCTGATGCTCTCGTAGAGTCTGAAGAACCTGCCTCAAGTCCTCGACATGCTCCTCCTCAGTGTGTGAATATATTAGGATGTCATATATGAAAACGATGACAAATTGATCCAAGAACTCTCTGAACACTCGGTTCATCAAGTCCATGAATACGATTGGAGCATTTTTTAGCCCAAACGGCATGACTCTGAACTCATAGGACCAATATCTCGTCAAGAAAGCAGTCTTCGACACATCTTGCTCCCTAATCCGAAGTTGATGGTATCCCGATCTCAAATCTATCTTATAAAAGAAGGTTGCTCCCCTCAACTGGTTGAACAGGTCATCGATTCGAGGCAATGGATATTTGTTTCGTATCGTGACCTTGTTCAACTCCCGGTAATCCACGCATAACCTTAGTGAACCATTTATCTTCTTCACAAACAACGCTGGAGTGCCCCAAGGTGAGGTGCTCCTACGAATGAAGCCCTGACCTAACAGCTGCTCTATCTTATCCCGTAACTCCCTCATCTCTGTTGGAGCCATATGATACGGTGCACGTGCTATCAGCCGAGTGCTCGGCATCAAGTCTATGACAAAATCTATCTCTCGACTGGGGGTAGGCCCGGTATCTCCTAAAATACATTGGAATACTCACGAACGACTGGAATCAAATCTAAAGGAATCACAATATCCTTAGAGGTATCCTCCTCTATATAGTATAAATGGGTGGAAGATCCTCCCTCTGGGCGAGGTATCGCCACCAAAAACATTTCCTGCCCCGGAATGGCAAAGATAATACTCCCACCGAAGCAATCTATCATGGCTCTATACGCAGCGATCCAATCCATGCTAATAATAGCATCTTGCTCATGCATCTCTAAGACTAGCATGTCTTTCGGTAAAATTAAGCTACCAATCTCTACTCCTACACCCCGGCATATAAAGAAAATCAAAGACCCATTCCCAGGTGGTGAGTCTACGCATGTCACAGTGCTCTCTGCCGTGTCTAATAACCCTAAGGCCCGTGCAAAATGAGTAGCTATAAAACAGTGCGACGCCCCAGTATTAAATAAAACCCGAACCATAGTGCCATGGATAGGAAACGTACCCTCAATCCCGGGTTGTGCCTGAGGTGCTGCTGCCTGGTGGACGTTATAGACACGTCCGTACTGCAATTTCCCCTGCTAAACTGGAGCTACTGGGATAGCGGGTAAGGCTGGAACTTGAGTTGGCGCTGGGAGGGCGGCTGGAAAGAATGGCCTCTGCGGCTCATTATGGGCACCCTGCTGCTGTGAGGCCCTATCTCCCTCTGGGAAATCCTAGCATCTATGGACATTCTTACTACATTCAAAACATATGCCCCTGAAGTTACCTCCCCTCTGCCCCTACTGACCACAGCCTTGTTGGCCGTTACCACCCCACCACTGGCCCTGCTGGAAACTCTGTTGACCCTGATGGCCTTGCTGCTGACGGTGTTGGACTTGTTGGCCATGGAGATTAGACTGGCCCTGCCTGAATTCCCCAAATCCCTGTCTGGAGTCACCTAATCAAAACTGTTTGGCAGGGTCCCCCTGATGAGAACTCTGCTCACTATGACGGGTCTGCCCCTGGGCTGCTGGTGCCCCACCAGTACTACTGCCCCCTGTCCTGCCCTTCTAGTTGGACTCCCCTACTCGTTTTCTCCCCTGCAGATGGAAGCGGTGATCCTGACAGTGTAACAAAGCAGCGCTGAGTGCATCAGTGTAGGTACTCAATGATAGATTATCAATGAGGTGCTGACGGATCCTCTGGGCTAATCCATCTATGAACAACAGTATCTTCTTCTCCTCAGTGGGTGCCTCATCTGGAACTACAGTGAGAAGTCTAGTAAACTCATCCTCGTACTCAACAACAGTCATACTCTCTTGCTTCAGATTCAGTAACTTCTGCCTCATCTCAGTCTGCACGGCGGATGGGAAGTACTTGCAGTCAAACCGCACCCAAAATGACTGAATAATGATGTTGTCCCTCTCCTCCAAGGTGGTGGTGGACTCCCACCACTGCAAAGCTGACCCCACTATCTTGAAGGAAGCTAAAAGTTATCTTTGCACATCAGTGCACTCATACATGCGCAGATGCCTCTGGATATCTTTCTTCCATTGACTGGCGACTACTATGTCTGAACTATCCGAGAACTCCGGGGGATGCGCCTTCTGAAAGGCATCCTTAACCCGCTCTCATGAATATGAAAGTTGTGTTGGTACTGGCGCCACTACCTGAATCTGGGGTGGAGCCTGCTGCACTACCGCTAATGAGGCATTCACCGCTTGAGCAACAATAGCGGCTACCTCAGTTTCATTCATCATCCCCTGAGCTGGAGCTGCTGGCTGCTCGGCCTGGGCATTCCTGTCTCGGGGTGCGCATCTCGGAGGCATATGAAACGATAAGGAAGTTTATTAGTCTACCGTTATTATCAAATCTCGAATAGCTGAAGACATAAGCATAAATACAAGTATACATCAGTCCTAAAAATAGAGCTTTATATCAAGGACGCTAAGCTGGAAGCGAAATAAGTCGTACAGATCCTAAAGGACACTAGAACATGATGCTCTGATACCACTTGTGACACCCCGCCTAATTAAATACCGGGTGATCAGTCCTTTATTAAATTAAAATCAAGGTGAACAGTTGTTCATTCTTAGCATCACTGTCGCAAAATAAAATTTTCAATTTAAACATCCTAATTAATTAAGCTAATTGTCAAAACAATTTTAAACCTTATTTCTATTTTATTTAATTCAATTAAGAAGACCTTTTCAATAATTAACATTTAAGAATCGTATAAATGTTAAAGGTGGCAATTAACACACAAGAATTTAATCATTTAGATAAACCAATACCAAGTTTAAAAATTACAAATAAAATCATCCGGACACGAATTACATCCCAAAGAGTACCAAATACTGAAAATAAATGAACATCAATCTCTGACAAATCACCCTGAATAGGGAAACGGGCGACACATGCCCTAACTAAACAGAACTAAAATAAGAATAGAGTCAACAACGAGGTCATCTAAGCAATGGTCTGCAACTCCCACATAAGCTGCAGCACGTCCGTTCCAAGGAATCAAAGCATGACGCCCCTGTGGCTGGACACCTGTAATATATACATATATATACAAGAGAAAAGAAATAACAGGAAACGGTTCAGAGCCCGAGTGTAAAACAGTTTAAAAATAGTTTAGCAAGTATTTAAAATGCTTACCGGCTAATGTAACAACCATGTTGTATGCGTCACTCTCTTGATAAATTCTCACCGCTCATCTAGTGTGCACGCCTACCGTACTATTAACCTAAAAAGTTTATTTTAACTTAACTTTCCCATAAAGTTTCATACCTCTAACCACGATGGCTAGGATAATTAATTTCTGAAAATTAAGCTCTCTCATATATCTTATATTATATTAAAATAACCCAGTGATATCACAAAATTCCCAAACACTTATAATAAAGTTGGAGTATTTATTCATTACTTAACTACTTTTATGCACAGTAGAAAGTTCCCATACTTAATTATATATATATATATATATATTATCAGAACCCCACAAAAACTCTATGGCGCTGGCATACTCTGCTATCAAGTCCCCGTATCACTCGTACTAAGGGAAATACTAGTTCGGAATCACTCTCAAACTGTATTAACATAAAACACATACAATTGGATACGAAGTATAGTTCCAAGTCACTAAGAGGTCAAGACATACCCTCACGTTCCTTAGGACCATCTGACTATCACTCAAATAGCCTTTATCAAGGATACTATCTTCTAGGGTACAAGTCGTTATCCCCCATAAAGTCCCAATCGAGATAAGACTGTCCCGGCGCGAAAACCCCCACGATAGCAAGTAGCTCGGGTATGATTTTTACACAGATATATATAATATATGCCTAATCACACAATCATATATATATAAGTATTCACATTTCTAAATTAGATGCGCCCATGGCCCATAATTATAATTATCCGTTCTTAGCACATTTTACTCGGTTATTTCGCATAACGGACTCGTAACATTTATTCTCATATATAAGGTACTCCATACTTACTTCTCATCTCTCGAAGTATTCTATTTCGCTAAGTATAATTTCAGTAGGCACTCTCACTTATCTCCTAGTCTAACTTACTCACAAGTCTCGATCTTTTATTAGACGTACGCATGATTTCGTGGGTGTGAATAACTCCCCGTTAACCCATAATTTCATACTACATTAAATTTCACTCTACAGGGTCTACCTAGGACCTACTAGTCTTTTTTATATCCCATTATACTCTAACAATAACAATCAAGGGTTCCTATACATTTTAACCAGGTTAAACCAGCGGACGAGAAATAAGCAGTTTTCCAGGAGGGGTCGATCGATCGATGTTCTTAGGTCGATCGATCGATCATGCAGTTCTTGCCCAGAAACTGCCATTAAAACCTACGGGTTTCATCTTCCAATTTTCTCCAAAACGTCATTAACAACTCCCAAACTCTCAAATAACATTACTACAAGTGCTATATACATATATACAAGATTTCCTACGTGAAACATGTACAAATTCAACAACGAAATTGAATTAAAGGGCCAATTTATTTTAATTATCAAGGACCCTAACTTTCCACTAAACTTCCATTATTCTATTTCTTTTTCCAGATTTCTCACTTCTGAATTAATCAAATTTTGTGGGTAATCCTCTACATATGATTGGGATGTCCAGAGTTTATTTATTTCCTCTACAACATGTGATTGGGTTCTCTAAATCCTTGAGTTCTTCCATGAAATATAGGTTCAATCACCCTAATATAACATGGTGTGACATTTAACGCAAAGAGAAGCAAGATAGATACTCGAATGGAATTTGAGTTTCTGATTTGTGGACGAAAGAGGTATGGTTGCATTCCTCGTCGCACGATCTACGCTTTGGTGGTGGTGGCGGTGGTTGAGTCTTTGGCCTTAAGTTGCTTGTCAAGCTCTCCAACTCTTTATCTAATGGCCGTTCTTTGATTTTTTGTTTGTTAATCCCAGAAGGAAACTCCTAAAGGTTGATTTATCCTTAGAAAATTCGTGGGTTTAATTACTCAAAAATGTCAAATGTCTATAATAACCTCCCGGGATGCCAATTAGGCCTAAAAACGCCCCGAGACCCAAACTAAACCCCCGGGTACATTATTTTGACTATCTCGGCCCTTCCGGACACATTGGCGCACTCGAAATGACCATATGGGCGACTTATAATTTATTCACTTTTAATAATCATAATTTAGTCCTGACACGACACATGCGCGTCCCGACTTAAATTTTCATAGTTGCCATTTTGTTCACTTGTGACATTTTTTATAAAATCAATCTTATATATTACTTTACTCATTTAGTAATATTCGACAAATTCTCAATAATTACTACCTCTTGTCACGCTAGTAACTATTTAAATAAATTCCAGAATTAATATTAAATTAATATTTCAATTTAAATTTAATAAATCCCAAAATTTTAAAAGCCATAAAAATACGGGGTATTACACATGACACTAAGGTGTGAATACCACAAGGATCACGGACACAAGATAAAAATTATAAGGCCTTGAAATCCTATCTCGAGGAATTGGCCCAGTTTGGTTACCCCAACGAGGGCATTGATAAGAAAGAGGGTCAAGCACAACATATGCGCAACTAGAGGAGAAACAATATAGTGGACAAAGACTTGGGTCATGAGTTCGCAGTAATTCATGATGCCTCAAATCAAAGGAAATGCCCTCATAATGGAGATCCAGAAGCTCATAGTGTTAATAGAGGCATTCCAGATCAACCCGACTAAGAGCATTGTGAGAAAACATCGGCAACCTGAGGAGATTGATTATTCCAAGTATATAGTGTTCACCAGTGACGATTTGGCCAGAGTGAGGACTCCCCATCATAATTACCTGGTAATCACTCTCATCGTTATCAATTGGGACGTGGACAAGCTTCTAGTGGATCAATGGAGTTCTTCAGAGGTTATGTAACCTAAGATGTTCAATAAATCGAATCTAAAGGTAGAAGACTTGCAGGAAGCTACTATGCCCCGAGTCGATTTTGTAGAAAGGATGATCTTACCACTAGGGGAGGTTATTCTCTCGATTCGAGCAGGATGGATCTCCAACCTCATCGAGTTCCTCATAGTGGATATAAATTCCCCTACAATGCCATACTTGCTAAAGGGTGGTTGCATGAAATGAGGTCAATACCATCCACCTAACACCAGAATTTGAAGTGCACCACTAAGAAGGGGGTAACGGACATTAGGGTAAATCAGGTTCGAGATCGTGTAATACCTCGTACTTTTATGATTATTTAATTCCATGTGCTTAAAATTATTAATTTAATTGGGAGGAAATTAAATTGAGTTTTGGTAAATATTAATTAATGGGATTAGGATTAATATTTATTATTATTATTATTTACTTGTGTGTGATAAGTAAATAGATATATGATTTATTATATGTCACGTGTGCATGAAAAGCGACGGTTTATTATATTATGTCGATAGAGAGTTACATCGACGGATTCATATATTTTATGGACAATGCGTATTGTACGCATGTGTCGGCCCGGTTAATGAAATGTTGGTGTATTTAGAGGTTGGTGACTCAGATAACCTTTTTTAGTACACCGGTGATCCAAAATGGGTCAAAATAGTCCAAAATAATTACCCGAGTGTTATGATTGGATTTTGGGGGTGGGACCTGTATGGGGGTATAAGTGGTCTTTTTACACTTAGGGTTTAACCTAAAATGGAATTAGGGTATGATTAAGAGGTATTTAAGGGTTGGGAGGTAGATGACAACCCACTTTTCAATATCTGCATAATTATCTTTAAGGGAGAGTTTAAGAAAAGAGAAAAAAAGAAGAAAGTGGAGAGAAGTCCTTGGACAAGAGAGAGAATGGCTAATCTCCGGATTCAAATCATTCATACGTGTGAGACTTTGGCTTCAAATCCTTAAAAGAAAGTATTTAATTGCTTTAGATTGCAACTATGTAGTTAATTGCATTCATGATTAATTGGGATCAAATATGTGATTAACAAGATTGAAACTTTGAGTATTAGATTGAATAGATCTAAGTTATGTAACCTCTGATTTGTATTTAATAATTAATTGATGATGAACACATAAAAATTTCGTGAATTAATTGTGGGTTTACAAGTATAAACATGTAGAACATTGATAGGGTGTTAGAATCAATAAAAAATTTATGTTTGATCTATTTTGGGCTTGGTTGAATTAATTTATAATTAGGAATCCTAGGGTTTTGATTATGGATTCGGGTGTAATTTGTAGTTATAATGCTTATGGGTTAATTAGATATTGATCGAGGATGTAATTTGATGTTTCGGAAGCTTGGGACCTCCATTTGAGGGTTTTGGAGGAGAAAACCCAAGGAAGAAGAAAACTGGAAACCCAACAAAATCAACTGGTTCACAGGGGGAGCGAATCGATTTGTTTGACCGAACTGGTTCGGTCTGCCAAGCGAACCAGTTCAGTTCGCTGGCCTGTCCAGATTTTGTTTATGTGTTGTTTTGACCCGTTAGAGCTTAAAGAATGATCTTAGGGCTTTTGGCGCAGAGTGGAAGTACTGGGGAATGTTTTCCAGGGTTTAGTATGGGTGATAGGCCAACAAATAGACGAGTTCGAGTGAGACGAACTAGAAATTTAAGTGAGTGAACATCTATATAAATAATCGAGAAATCGGTTCGGACTTCGAGATTCGAGAGACTAGTACGTTATGAGATTTAGTACGAGGTCAGTATTATATATATATATATATATATATATATATATATATATATATATATATATATATGTGTGTGTGTGTGTGTGTGTGTGTGTGTGTGTGTGTGTGTGTGTGTGTGTGTGCGCGCGCGCGCGCGTGCGTGTTTGTGATTGATTCTTATTATATTGAACATACCTACTCGGTAGTGCTATCGTTAGGAGGTTGCACGTAGTGGGCAATCCACCCTGGCATTGACCAGCAAGTGTTGGATTGATTCCCCAGATCATCGTACTATTGCATAGCCATTATCGGCGTGTGAGGATAGGTATTAGTTTGAAGAGCTGTTGGGTGCGATGTGGTATGGTTACGACCCTCAGACGTATATTTATTAACACCTTTGTTTGCTTGTGTTTACATTTGGGATCGATGGTGAGATTCCAACCCGGAATCTCAGAGTGACGCGCGATATGCCTGGAGCCTCATAGCACGCGAGAGATGTATCCACGAGGTCCATGCTTTGGGGATACGGTTATATATATATATAGCGAGTGAAATATTTATATAGTGAGTATATCTATTTATAGCACGAGTGTAGCTATGGTATTATATTATGTGATTACATATTTATAGCACGTGTGTCACTACGATAGTATTCATGAACGTGTACCTAGTGAGGGTAATATGTACTTAGCTAATGGTAACTATTAGCAGGATCGGGTTTGGATAGCGGTTAGTGTCCTAGTTAGAATGGGTAGAGTAATTAGGATAATAAAACCAATGTGTTAGGTGTGCACTGTAGATAAGAGGTGAGGTTTTATCTTATATGAGTTGCAACTGACAAATTAATTGTGAAAGTAATACACTAGGTGTTTTATTGATTTAAAGCATTTAATTACTTGAAAAATATTTTCAAACTTTTTCGGGATTTGACTCGCAGGCAAATTTGTTTTCTTTTTAAAAACTCAGGTGTGCAACAGCAGCAGGGATAAATCTTTCTTGTCGTTGCAGTAACTGTGGATGCTACGAGATTGACTTATCCGCCTCAGCTCTTTTTATTTAAATAGGATTCTTTATATTTCGGTATTTTTCTTTTGGGTGTGTTGCCCATAGTTGGATAGACTTTACATTTATGTTAAAGATGTTATTTCATTATTCAGTTTTTATATCAGTTGGATTATTACTATTAGTAACTGATGATTTTTTCGGTCCACGTTTATTTGTTCATGCATGTCGTTTATTTTGTTGATTTAATTGAATGGTTTTTATTCGTGTATATCTATATTACTTGCAGCGACAGTGATGATGAGAATGAAACTATACTGGATTCTTTTTTTAAGGCCACACGGTATTAGAATGGGCGGGTTGTCACAGATCTGTAATGCTTTATAATTGCCATCAGACTGAAATAAGAGAAGAAGAAAGATAAAGTTGTGGAACCAATAGAGGGATTTATTCCCTCTAATTAGAAACTAAAGTATGGGTGACCTGGTATTGAGTATATAATGGTTTCCCCTACCGTTTAGGTCATTAAGCCTCTTCAAGAGGTGGTATTTGACAACGACAACTTGAGAAGAAGTTATCGATCAGCAGCACACTCACTCGTAGAGAGAAGGAAAAATTAGTTACTTTCCTGAAAAGAAATCATGATGTTCTTTCTTAGAAGCCATATGATGTGTCAAGTAATGATCCAGAAGTAATGTGTCACAAGATCTATATGAACCCTTCATATCCACCAATGACCCAAAAGGCGCATTGAACTGTCCCTAAGAAAGCTAAAGCAGTTGAAAAGGAAGTGTGGAAACCTCTGAAGGCAAATTCCATCAAGGAAGTTCAATTACACAAGTGGCTATCGAATCCAGTGGTCATGAAGAAAAGCAACAGAAAGTGGGGAGTCTATATAGACTTCACTAATATGAACTGATCATGCCCCAATGATATTTTTCCTTTTCACAAGATATATCAATTGGTCGATTCTACTGCAAACCATGAATGTATGAGCATCCTCGACGCCTACTCAGGGTACCATTAGATCATACTATTCACCCCCGACCAAGAGAATTCCTTAATCACCACGTTAGGATTGTACTGTTATAGGGCGATGTCATTCGAATTAAAGACTATTGGGGAAACTTATCATATACTTATGACAAAGATGTTCAAAAGGAAATTAGTAGAGACGATGGAGGTATATACAGATGATATGATTGTGAATAGAAGAAAGAAAGGAAGATCACCTTGCATACCTGGAGAGTACTTTTGATGTCCTTCATTTTTACAAAATGAGGTTGAGCGCAACTAAATGCTCCTTTAGGATACAGTCGAGAAATTTCTTCGGATAGCTGGTCAGTCAAAAGGTGATTGAAAAAAGACCCAACCATATCGAAGCAATCAAAAAGGTACAACTTCCCAGTAGTGTGCACGAGGTGCAGAAGCTGACTGGCATGCTCGGCTCACTCAATAGGTTCATATCGAGGTCTTTAGAGAAGTTTCGACCTTTCTTCCCGATACTGAGAAAAGTAAATAAGGAGATATGGAACTATGAATGCACCCAAGAACTTAAGTAAGTGAATAAGTACTTGATCCGACCACCATTACTGACGATCACTGAAGAAGAGGTACCCTTGTACTTGTACTTAGCAGTGTCTGATCATGCATTTAGCTTAGCTCTGGTTTATGAGAAGAATAGGAATCAGGATCCTATATATTATATGGAAAAAACCTTTCTTGACACTAAGAAGAGATACCTCATGTTGGAAAATATTGCATACGCAGTGGTGATAGCCTCCACCAAATTAAAACATTAATTAGAGATGCATACAATCATTATTCTTACCACCTTCCCTCTTAAGGCGGTGCTCCAAAAGGTTGACTTGTTTGGATGGACATCCAAGTGGTCAGTGGAGTTAGAGAGGTTTGACATTCAGTTCCAATCTAGGACCTAGATCAAGGGGCATGTCCTACCTGACTTTATCATTAAATTCTCCAGCAACAAGGCACCAGTGGAGGTTAAAATCGTAAGTGAATAATATGTTAAACAGTCAGTTGAAGATGGGGATATATGGACCCTTTATATTAATGGAACTTCCAATTCCAAGGGGGTAGGAGTGGAGTTAGTATTGGTTTTTCTAGAGAAAAGCGTCCTCGAGCAGGCAATACACTTAGGATTTGAAGTCTCCAATAATAAAGTTGAGTATTAGGCATTTATCAGAAGTTTAAATAAGGCACTCTCCTCTATCTCCCATCACCTTGATGTCTTTTTTACTCAAGTATGGTATCAAATTAGATATCATAAGAATATAACGCTAGCGATGAACATTTAGCAGCATACTTTGAAGAGGCCCAACACCTAGTCGCTCAGTTCAAGCGTGTGCAAGTGAAACAATTCCCAAGAGGGAACAACAATCATGAAGACGCAAAGACACACTCGCTTCAGCAGTAAAGGGAGATCTAAAGTGAACGATTCAAGTAGAATACCTGGATCATCCAAATATCAACAAAGGGAAACCTGTCGATAGGTTTTGGACATTGATAGGGCCCCGAGATGGATGGATATAATAGTGTGCTACCTGAAAGAAGATGTCATGTTGCACGATAAGAAGGAATCACACATTATCCGGGTAAAAGACGCTTTCTTCCACTTGTCAGCAGATCAAAAGCTTCATCGTCGCTCCTTTTTAGGTCCATATCTTCAGTGTGTTCACCTAGACGATGTTAAGCAGACCCTCTACGAGTTCCACAAAGGAATATAAGGTAGTTATATAGGGAGAAAATTAATGGCACTTAGGGCTATGAAATAGGACACCATTATCGTCATATATGCAACAAGACACAATCGCCAACGTCCGAAAGTGCAAAAACTGCCAACTCTTCTCACCGTTAGGGAATCATCCCACCAGTGACCTTAAGTTCGTCATGAATCATTGGGATTTGCACAGTGAGGATTAGGCATCATTGGTCCACTACCCCTTGCATCTCATAGCAGGAAGTATCTTTTGGTCAGCACAGACTATTTCTCTAAATGGTTCGAAAGAGAACCACTAGCGAACATCTGAGATGTTAATATTATAATACTCATTTGGAGGAACATCATAACACAATTTAACATTCCTCGAATAATCATAATAGACAACATGACTCAATTTTAAAGTAACCTCTTCCATAGATTTTACGACGAGCACAAGATCAGGCAATACTATAGTTCGGTGTCCTACCCCTAGAGCAATTGGCAAGCGTAAGTTTAGGCAGTATAAGGATGAGATGGGAGAAACCGAAGGGCACTTGGGTTGAATAGCTCCCCCGCGTTCTTTGGGTATAATAAACTCCCCCTGAAAAATCAATATTGGAAACACCCCTTGACCTAGCTTATGGAATGGATTATGTCATTCAAATGGAAACATGTATGTCAACCATGAAGTTCTCCTTAGTCGACCAAGACCTCAATAGCGAAGCGATCAGAGCAATGCTAGACCTAGCTGATGACAAAAAAAGAGTTAGACCTTATAAAGCTTACCTCTTATCAGTAAAAGTTGTCCAAGCAGTATAACAAGGAAATCAAGGCGAGGACCTTTAAGGTCAGGAACTGTGTGCTAAGGAAAACATTGGACAATGTAAGGAAGCCCTCAGATGGAAAACTTAAGCCTAACTGGGAAGGTACCTTCAAAGTCATGAGAGACGAATTCTAGGGAGCCTACCACTTGGAAACAATAGATGGCAAAGAAGTCCCACGAGTACGGAGCGCATCTAATCTAAAGAATTTTTACTTTTAAGAAGTCATAATTTGGGCCAAACAAGTCAGTCATAAGGAAGCACTAGGCAATATGAGGGCTAAGATTGAAAAGGATTTGGCTAAGCTAGCTAGAGAAAGAGGATTTAATCAAAGCATGGACGACATCAAGTTTGCTCATGTAAGGAAGAGCTTTATGCTACAGTCCGACCTCAGAGGATTGAGAGAGGTTGTTATTCTCCTTGAGAAGGAGAATAATGATTTTAAAAGATGAAATTATGAGAGACAATAAGTTCCAATAGGGAAAAAAATATGGATAAGGGGCCTCCTTCCTTGAACAAGAGAATGGCCAACTTAAAGAAGAGTTGGAGAAGGCCCAAAAGGCTTTTCATGATAAGGATACGACCATCCAAAGTTTGACCTCCTTTAATGAAAAGGAAAGTGGTCGAATGGGGAAGGAGTTAGAAAAGATAAAGAATCCTTTGTATGATAAAAATGTGACCATAAAAAGTTTGTTTAAGAAGATTCATCACCTTAGGTTCCAATTACATAAATAGCCTCGCCAAATGTGGATGGATGATTACGATGAGGCTCTTTTTAGTCTGGACTTTACCTTAAGAGATGCTTGAAATGTTTCCCATAAGAATGGTTGGCCCAATGCCTTGGTTGTAACATAGGTACCCAAGGACTCCAAATTATTGTAATGGTACGATCCTGGTTGCCCGACTATCATAATCCTCATTATCAGCTTGATGCTTTATGGAACCCAACGAATGTTATTCCTATTATCTTGATAAGGAAATACTTGGGCGACTACAGGCGAGATGGTGATGATGGGATTTACCGACGTCCACACCTAGTTAACAAGGTGACTCTTAGAGGGCCATCAAGAATTATGAAATTAGATGAGACCGTTCTCCCTTCTGGATTGGATGTTCTGTCTACTAGTGTTGGATCTCAGAGGACGAATTGCTCTGATCGCGCAACTGATCCAACTATATCTACTTTTTCAATTGTAAATCATTTGCTTTTTACAATTTCCTTATAATAAATTATAGTATTAACGGAATTTTTATATTTTGTTTTCCTTTGCGTTGTGTGGCCCATGGTCTTACCTTTTAGGTGATGTTGTCACATCAAAACTTAGGTCTAGAGCTAGAAAAGCAAGAATGCATATGTTTGTGGGGACATCTCCCAGCTAAGATTTTCTTGACCTACTCAGTCATGGGTACCTTTGTAGGCCTTTCATCGGTTGTGAGCAAGTGTTTATGTTTTGTTAATCGTCAAAACATTTGTGTCTAGTTAGTCATTGATCAACTAGCCAGTTAGTCTACGTGTCGACATTTTAATTACTGATGATCGATGGTTGACCAATTAATTAGTCTCCTAAGGATCCTAGAGAGGTAATACCCTCCTTTACCTAGATAGGTAATTAAAAGTATAATATGGGTCTTTGTTTATCGTAGGTCCCTTCATAGTTACCCCTTGATTCATTTGATGGGTTTGGGGTATTTTATTTCTATATTTGTATCTTTAAGATACTTTTAGTGAGGATTGACATGCATTATGAATTTCATGTATATTTTTTCTATATGTTTGCTCTTTACACAGTATATCTACATATCCTCATCCTTGAAAAACTCAAAAAATCCTTTTATTTATTCTTTGGTGGTTTGTTGGTTAAGTTCTATGTATTCATGTTATTAATTGTATGAACTTATCTTTGTGCAATGATTGAAATATGGATTCTAAACAATGATATGTTACAATTCATTGAAAAATCATAAAAAATCATATTTGTTGAGATCTTTGGTATTGATTTCATTTGGCATGTATACTTTGCATGTCTTTGAATCATATGAGACTTTTATGTGTCTTGAATGATTGCTTATCAAAGGAGGGCCAGACAGTGGCCGATTATGAGGAATAATTCACTCATTTAGTGAACTTCATGACCGATAAGGTGGATACGGAGGAGAAAAGAGTCCTTAAGTTTGTTGATGGACTCACGTGGAGAATTTTCTAGCATTTATTGGGAAATCTTGCTTATATGGATTATGCTGATGTTGTCAATGTTTCACTTTTACACTGTCAAGACCATCGCTTTCATATGAAGAGAGTTAGAGAGTCTAGATAGCAGGGTAAGGCGGGAAGCAACGGTGCTAGTGGGGCACCACATGGTAATACCCAGTAGGGAGACCCTTCTAAGAGATTCAGATAAGGGGGATTCTGATTAGGTGATAGTGGACTACGATAGGGCCATCAACGTGTTCCTCAGAGCCAGCAGAACCAAGGGAACAACAGGGGTGGCCACCAGGGCCCGAGATCAGGGCAGCCTCGACATGGACAGTAGGGCCAAAGACATAGGGATTTCACAATTCGATGCTTTATATATGGAGAGCAGGGCCACATGCGTCAAGGTTATCCACGGCGATCTAGGGGACAGGAACTGGGTGCCCGACAGGGGCAACAGTTACAGTAGTTTTTGGGCCAGTTCAGGCATGAATATTACGTTCGAGAACCAGTTGAACAACCAGTGCTATTGGCAATTGAAGGTGGCAAATGGGGTAAGTTTTTTGTGACACGAGTTCGTCACAGTATTTTGTTAGCACTAGATTCGCGCGTGAGACGGGTTTTGTGGATATAACGTTATTTATTATTATGATTATATACTTACTGTTGGGTAGCGGGGCTCTCTTTAGTCCCATCTGCAGGGGAGTGGGTGTGGACACTAGGAGGATGTGTTATTGTAGATCTACCCATTTTAGAGAGATATGATATTCGAGTATGATGTTATCCTGGGTATGGACTGGTTAGTGACGGTTTGAGAAATGGTGGATTGTTTCAGTCATGCTATCATGTTCACTATTCCAGGGCAGGATGGTTATTTTTGCGATGTCTCTTCCCGAGAAAGGGTCGAGCTCGCGCTTATATTATAGAGGAGACTTCAGAGAGAATAATTGTCTCGTGATATTCGATCCATGTGCATAGGTACTTTACTAATGTGATTCAGGGAATATTGGGGTCACCGTCGAGCCGAGAGATGGAGCTCGTTATTTATTTGGTGTTGGGGAAATTGTGATAGTGCAAGCGCCGTATTATATGACTCCTTTAGAGATATGAGAGTTCAGTATTAGACTTAGTATGTTTTGGGATAGGATTTTGAGTGTCTTGACAATGTTAGGTAGTAGTGCATCAGGGGGTTCCTTATTCGGATTTCGCTTACAAGACATCCTATGACTGAACCTTAGTGAGCGTCGAGAGTTAGGAGATGTGTTCGGGGCTAAGGCATGGGTTTAGTACTCTAGTTATTCTCATGAATGTACATAACACTTTGAGTTGGGAGCTACTATTATGATTTAAGGCCAGTGGAGCTAGGTAGTGTTGTGTAGGAAGCACTGTGGAACGTTTACACCACTAGTTGATAAGTGGGGCAGTCTCAAGAAAAATTCAGTCGCAAGTAGTAGGGTAATTGAGTACACCCTTACAGTATAGCCACGCCGAGCATACGGGGCCGAGTTTCAAATATGTATGTTACGTTTATTATAATTGAGCAGATATGCACGGGGTATAGGGTGTATGGGCACCCTGGTTAGTTCGATTGTCTGTATCGTCCAATTAAGAGGATGTGGAAATAAATGTGTCGAGTCGTATGCCTATAGTCCGGTTAGCAGCAAAGTTAGAATAGTAGAAGTGTGGAATGAACTTCGTTAGAGGAAGAAGATAGTACGTATATATACAGCAAGGAGAGATATCACAACCGAGATAGGTTGAAAGACTGGGAAGACACGGGCAAGGGATCTCCTTTGCCAAGGGAGGATCCAACAATTTTGGGAAGAAGAGCGAAGGCATACTCAGTTAAGTTCTGAGGGTAGCTTACGCATAAATAGGATGTTGAATTTACCACACCAGAAGGATCCTGGAAGTGCGCAATTTCGGAGCAGACGCATGGGTCATGATTTTGGCATACCCCAGGAAGGGGAGTGAGATGTACCACGTAACGTGGAAAATGGAACTTATGGGTAGGTTTGGAGTGAAACATAGCAAAGTTGTCTCCATGTGCACCACTCGTTAGATTAAAAAAGGTTGGTCCTTGGCGATCAACTAGAGTTTTTCTATACTTGGTAATTTCAGTAACATAATGGATAGGTAGACCGATGGAGTTCAGTTTTGGTTTACCAACGTCGCAAAAGGTCAAGATTTCCTTTGGATTTGGGGGTCGGTTGACCGAATGGAGCAGTTATTACTAATTTGGGTGAGTTACACTATTAGGCAGTGTGCCCAACATTTCATGGAAGAAAGGACTTGAACCAGCACGAGGTGTCGCACAACAGTGTTATGGATCAAGATTAGATCCTTATGCCCCATGTCCGGCTGGGTTATCAGGAGGTGATGATGATAGAGTTGCGTTTTGAGCAGAACGTGTCACCCGTAGACCAATGGGTAGACGGGAGGGGTAACTAAGATGTTAGAGGATATGCGAGGGATGCGTATTATGGATTTTCAGGGTAATTGGGAGGAGTAATTTCCGTAAGTAAATTTACGTGTAATAACTCGTACGAATTTATTTTTAGCGTGGTGCCTTTTGAGGCTTTGTATGGGAGACCTCATCGTCCGCCCTCTGGTGGGTTGAAGGTGGGGACAACAACCTTCTCGGGTCGGACGTGATTGAGGATCTGTCGAAAAGGACGGAGCAAATCTGGAGTTATTTTCGTGTAGTTCAGGGGTGTCGTAGGAGTTACATCTTCACGAATCGAAGATTTTTAAACGCTGGCGTGAGTGGTCAGGTGCTACTGAGGGTGTCTCCCATAAAGAGAGTTATGTGGTTTAGAAAGTAGGGAGGTTGGCACTTAGAGATGTGGGGCATTTCCTCAATATTGAGATAATAGATCCAGTGGTGTGTAGGCGCGTCTAATTAAGAGTTTTGTTAACGGATTCACGATGTGTTTCGTGTGTCTTTATCAAGGTGAGACCTTAGGAATGATGGAGGATATTGGCATATATGTATTTGAAGAGACTCGACACTAGTTTTGGATCGTAGTGAGTAGGCCTTCGATTAAGATGGTACCGTTAGTGTATGTAGTTGTGAGTTGATTTGGGAATGTGAGGATGTCGTGCGGGATAAGTATCCGGAGTTCTTGGTACCGGGTATATCCGAATTTCGGGGACAAAATTCCTTTGTAAGGTGGAAGTATGTAACATCCCAAAATTTTGAGTATTTATTTTTTAGCATTTTAAATTACACGCATGCACATAATTTAAATAAAATGAGAAATAATGAGAATTAAATAAATATTAATTAGAGAGAAAAGGATTAACACTACACCAAAAAAATTAACTTGTCGCGATCAAAAACCTTGACAAGTCGAACTTGTTACAGTCTTTGACCATGACAAGTTTGGGGGTGACAAAGGTAATTGTCACGGATGTGTCACGGTCAAAGTCCGTGAGAAGAATTGAACTTGTCACGGTCAAAGACCCTGACAATTCCGTGATAAATAAATTTTTGTCACGAACTTTGATCGTGACAAGCCCGTGACAATTTTATTTATCACGAACTTGTCACGGTCAAAGTCCGTGACAAATCTGGGCATAATTGAAAAATACTGTTGGGCAGTATGGCCACTGCCACTGCCCAACAGTATATTTCTATTTGTTAAAGCATATTAAACCTCTCCAAATAGCATAAATATCAAGCAATATTCAATAACCAAATCAAATAAATACAAATATCCATAACCAAATTCAAAAAATACAAATAATATCCAAAACAAATAAATACAAATAATGTCACGAGGTAGGGTCTTGAGCTTGGTCGGAGGAGGAAGGTAGGCCAGACTACATATGAATTGACACATCCATCAATTCGTCGAACGTCGCATTAATGTTTCAACCACAAAGGTGCATTTTCTCTTTCGCGCACAATATGGGTGACGAGAACCTTTGCCTCTATATCTTGCAGGGCACGTCCATGAACCACACTACCCGGGTGTGTGTTCGGGTCCCTCAACCTCCTAGCTATCGGTGTGCCACCAAATATGTCTATCAAATACATGCTCGACCAACCAATTGTATACATTGTCCATTAGACGAGGGTCATGATGGGAAATGGATCATATGCAGGCGGCGACTAGGTACGTATCGGCGATAAGGGTGAGAGAGATGGAGCAATGGCATTCTCGTCTACCGCCTTCCCCTTCCCCTTCACCTTATCCTTACATGAGGTTGACCCCAACAAACGCTTCATGTACTCGAATATATTGTGGATCGTCGCCTCCAACCTTTCTAAGTTATCGCCATTGGTGTCCACCTTATGAGCCAACCCGATGTTACTCGTCTCAATTCCGGTGAGCTTCGACTTCCCAACGCGAGAGCTCACCCCCTAGTCCTCCCCTTTTGATTTGCCCCAAACACTTGTCTGAGTGCATCCGTAGCCAAATATGTCTTGTCGGTATTAGACCGCATGTCACACTTCCTTAAGCTTTGCCTGAAATGACAAAAAGTGCACGATTAGTAAAGTTAATAAAAAAGTTATAACGTAATTAAAAAAATAAATCAATTGTAAGATATTTTTATAACTTACGATCGTGGATGCCAAACTCGGGGACACCCCCTTATCCTTGCCCTTCTTTGTCTGAATTGCCACATAGGCATCGAGCCTATGTGGCCTACCCCCAGGGCCACTCCCCGTCCCTTGAAATAAAATAATGTAAAATTAGTAAGTAACGCAACGCAATGCAAAATTAGAATAACATAAAACTAAAATTAAAGAAAAATAAAAACTTACCATCTTGTGCTCCACCTCGGCTTAAGACGTCCGCCCGGAGTAGTGCACATCCACCATTTTCACCCGATTTTCCCTCTCCGATTGACGAGATGTCAACTGCTGCTCCTCGATCTCATTATCGACAAACTGTTGACACTGTGCCAATGATATCGGCTCCGTCATCGGTACAGTGTCACGGACCCTCAATATGGACTCTCGGTCCTGCCCAAAGTACCATCCCCGCATGTTTTTCTTCCACATTTTATATTGGTCTCTAAATTGTTCTAACGTGGAGTCGCGGACATGTGGGGCCAGGTCGAATTGTTCCGATCAAACAAATACAAACCAAAAAGAAAGTAAGTGTTAGTGGTATTTAAATTATAAAATATAATAAAATATAAACATAAATATAAATACAAAATAAAAATGAAGTGTGTAACTACCTGTAGTGCCCCCCAGATTGCCATCTTGAGCTCCCATGGCACATTCCTCCAATCAGTGTACCCCGGGTCGTCGATCGACTTGAGAAACTCCAGGCCTCTAGCCAGTAAGGTCGTCTTGTTGTCGACGACAAGCCTCAATTTACTCCATTTAAGGGCCTAGTGGCAGACTAGCCTTCCTCGCCTCCGCTACCATGATGCCCTGATGAAATCATTTCCTGCAAAAATTATTGTTATTAGTACAATCATGTATATGAGAAAATGATCAAATCCAAATGAATAAAAGCATTAGATTGACTAAAATTCAAATGAATTAAGGCACTAGACGAATAAAAATTGTTTCAAATTCGGGTCATATCACGAACTAAGAATTAATGGTTAAACTGAGTAAGATCCAAATTAACATATTCAATAACCAACCCACTAATTTTGATTCAAATTCGGAATTGATCAAATCCAAATGAATAAAAGCATTAAATTGTTGTTTGATATTAATAAGAATACAAACCGATATTAATAATAAAGCACTAGAAGAATACAAGTTAACGACGTTATAAGAATACAAATCCATATCATAAACCAAACTAAGCATTGTCTCAAATAATTGGAATACTCATTACAAATCTAAAAATTATTTCAAATTCAGGTTTTCATCTAAAATGGATTGATATTCTGTGGGAG
This sequence comes from Sambucus nigra, assembly GCA_949130495.1. Lineage (NCBI taxonomy): Eukaryota > Viridiplantae > Streptophyta > Magnoliopsida > Dipsacales > Adoxaceae > Sambucus > Sambucus nigra. The sequence goes on from OX422215.1 coordinate 617,580,567, forward strand.
CACTACTGGTTAGACGCTTTGGCGCGTGTAGGACGATTGACCATGGTTCGTTATTGATATACTCCGAGTATAACACTTTCTTGATCGTTTGAAAAGCACAAACAAATGGCTCATCGCTCACGTGCTCGTTGCTCTTCAACATGGACAAGTCAACCATGATCAAACTGGTGTCAGGATCAACTTTATAAACATTTTTATCCTCAACTCTTACCCAATCATAGTAAAACACAACCTCTTTTGAGCTTATATAATCAAATTCAAATATATTTAGAATGACACCATAGTAAGTCATTTCAGCTTCAACGAGGTTTTTATCTTTCGCGCTCGCTCAAAAATAAGTAAGAGTCTTGTATGAAATGCTCGAGTTCTGTACAATTGTATTTTCCTCGTACACACTTGTACTTAACAGTTCAATCGATATTTTTTGTACTCATGTGCCATGAACAAGGGTCCAGTGGCTAGACGAGTAAGTCTTGATGCCACATCACCCGTCTTTAAGAGTTGAGATTATAGATAAATTAAATAGGTTAGTTTTGATGCTTTCTTGTAATGTGACATTTAATAAAAGACATTTTCATTATAATTACCTCGCGTGACACCCACAGCCTAAATTTATTGTTTGATTGTGCCATCGTTCTTCGTCTTTTATTGTTCCCACACGCATCATATTTTCTGCATTGATCGTGACGAACGTATTACAAAATTGATCATGTATAAAAATTTAAATAATTTAAAAGTTAAAATAATATAAACTTACTTTTACCATTCTTCGACATCTTCATGTGTGTCAAATATATAACGAGCTACTTGTTCATGTTGTAAACTCGTTAATTTCACTCGCTTTCCCATCACTTGACCACCCTCATCGACGAACTCATCACTATTATCCACGCTGCTTGGGTCAGGAAAACTTTCATCAATCTTTCAAACGGATACATCCACCGATATCTAACTCGGTTGCAAAGAAGTGCCTAGTCGCATAGGTCTACCAACAAGTGAGCACTTATGTCAAAAAAATATGGGGAAAAGTACTTCTCCAACACACCAATCACTTTGGTCACCACTACTTTTGCAGACACTATGTGATCTTGATTGACTACTCTCTCACATAAGAGTGAGAATAAAATATTATTTTGCATAATAGCCCTCCGCAAATCCTTGTGCTTGGAGAAACAATGCTTAATCAATAGAGGAACCAATTGCATGATCACATGCCAATCGTGGGACTTTCACTTATGTAAATCATAGGTAGCATAATTCACAATCCTTTTCAAGTTGGACGAAAAATTAGATGGAACCGTCAAATTATATATTCTGTCTAACAACACCTTCATTTCCTCACTCGTCAAAGTAAACGCACCAAGGGGAATTATTGTCCTTCCCCTACTATCTTCTTTCAACCATAGTTGTGGTTTAAGTTTCAACGATTTAAGGTCTTTTCGTGCATTTTCTCCATCCTTTGAATGACTCCCCCCAAGGCATGTGCCCACAATATGTTCAGTGACGTTCTTCTCCGCATGCATCACATCCAATACATGGCGCACTGGGTTATTCTTCCAATAAGGCAAGTCAAATAAAATTAACCTCCTCGACCATCATTTTTTATCTCAATTGCATTCCTAGTTGGGGTCTTCTTATAAATTTAGGATTCTTACCTGGCATATTAGGGCCACAATTAGAATATTTACTTTCAATTTCTGAACCTGAAAGTTTCTCAGAGGTAGCCTATTTTCAACCCCACCCGGGAAAAAATTGAAACCTTGTTTAAATCTAAAACTATTATCGAGGGTAAAACCTCCTATGGCAATGGAATATATTTTTTGAGCTATCGATGAGACGTAGAGATTCGATCTCCTCTCCACAAATAGGACACCCCAAATAATCATGTACTAAACAAGCGGATAATGTCCCATAAGCTGAAAAATCATGAATTGTCCACACCAACATAGCTTTCAACTTAAACTCTTCGTTTTTAAAAAAGTCAAGTTCTTGCACACCCTCTTCCCACAACTCATTTAATTCTTCTACCCAAGGATCCAAGTAGACATCGATGTACTCACTTAGTGCCTTTGGCCCAGGTATCAACAAAGACAGCATCGAAAATTCAGGTCTCATACACTATGAAGGAGGGAGGTTTAGTGGTGCTAGGAACACTGGCCATACACTCTGATTAGTGCTTAGATTTCCAAATGGATTGAAACCGTCTGTTGATATTTCCAAACGAATGTTACGATGTTCTCGAGCAAATTCGGGATACTCATAATTCACCATCTTTCAAGTTGTAGAATCAATAGGATGACGCATTAGATTATCCCCTACTTCTACCCTGGCATGCCAAGTCATTACCTCCGCTGTTCATGGAACTGTGAAAAAATGCTTCAATCTAGGCCCAACAAGAAAATATTTCAACACTTTTTGAGGCCCTTTTCAGTTTCTGCCTTCCTTGACAGTAGATTACACATATCTAGGTTCATCGCATACCGGACACTGATCGAGATGTTCATACTCCTTTTGGTATAGTATGCAGTCATATACACAAGCATGAATTGATTTACACTTCATTCCCAAACCTTTCAAATTGTTCTTCATATTAGGATACATATTTGGAAGCATATTCTACTTGGCTAGGAAGCCCTTCACCCAATTCAAAATTCCTGTCACGCTATTGCCAGACAAACCATATTGGATCTTCAGACTACGCACACCAACCATGGCATGTAAATTGTTTTTATCTTTGTCACAATCAGAGTATAACGGTTGGGTCGCTTTAAATTTTAAACTTTGGTAGCCATCGTCAAGGTTTATCCCGACATCTTTATGAGCACATGAACCTTGTATATCATCAGTGACCTCATTTTCTTCCACTTCATGAACTCCATTGTCATTAACTAAATCCTCTAGCATATTATGATCTACAATGTCATCCTTCCCTTGTACATCTATCCTACTTGTTGAAGGTTCTTGTGAAGGTTGCTCGGGGACAAAAGGAACTTTCGATTCCCCGTCAAAATTCCAAAATTGATAACTATCTTGCATACCCCATCTTAACAAATGTAGTCCAACTATTTTCCATTCAAACACCTTACCATTTCTACACTTAGCGCACGGATACAGGAACTTTTCATCATTACGACATCTCTTTACGTATTTCACAAATTTATTAGCACCTCTGCGAAACACATCCCCTAATCTATTTGTCTCACTCATCCACTCTTTGTATTTAGGATATTCCATCACAGCTACTACAAACAATCTCCTATTATGGGTAAGAAGCGTATATTCATGGATTAGTATAAACACAAACGTATATTCATTTATTCGATAGAAATGTTTATAGTGATAATTTATACATAGTTATGATTCATTTCGCATTATTAATTGTTTAACAGCAAGATTTTAGAATTTATATTATGTTTCATTATACAAACTTTAATTTCAGAATACTAATTTCAATATACAAATATTAATTTCAGAATACACACACTGAAGACTACATATTTCCTCCATCTCCTCTAAAGGGTGAGTGGTCCTATCTCATTCAAGACCGCATATTTCTGTAATATACTTAGCAACTCATGCACATTGTTTCAATTTGAGGAAAATTCGACAGCATATCCCCATAGTTCTCCAAGTACACGACATAAAGTGTAAGTGTTATTTCAATTTGTCAATTGAAATAACACTTAACACCGGATCATCTAGTATGTACCTAGTAAACATTAAGAGACGGCAGCAGAACTTCCCCAAAATTAACAAGTTTAAGCGACTAAGAATATTATTACACATAAACTATGTCGTCCCATACTATCCAAAGTTGACTATTCGAGAGATCTCATTACAGGGGTAATGACTCTCGAATGGGTCTAAGGACTATTGAATGTGTACGCATAAGAACTAGAAGGCTAGTATCTATGCACATTATTATTAATCGTTTAACGGGAAACTTTTAAATTTTATAGTATAGTCTAAAGGCTAACCAACTCAGTGGCTATCTAAATGTTCAAATCCACCAATCAACAACAATTCAAGAATCCCAAACATTTCAACAATCTCTCTCTCTCTCTCTCTCTCTCTCTCTCTCTATATATATATATATATATATATATATAGAGAGAGAGACACACACACACGCACACACAGAGAGATGTACCGAAAGGGGGTCGCTGGAATATGTGTGGAAGAGGAAATTTATAATACCAATTTCAATTTCAATTTATAATAACAACAACAAATTCAATTTTAATTTTAAATAACAATTTCGATTTCAATACCAATTTCAATTTCAATTTTAATTTCAAATCCACACACATTAACCCACACATATACACACACACACTCAAACCTTGACCCACACACACACATGCACGCACACACTAACCACACTACACACACAGACCACACTACATACACACATACATGAAGGAAAGAGAGATAGAGAGAGAGAAATGTACCAGTTGATTTGAGAGAGAGAGAATCGCAGTTTAGAGAGAGAGAGAGAGATAAAAGAGGGAAAGAAAACGGAGCGGCTAGGGCTTTTAATTTTAAATGTTGTCACGGACGTGTTATGGAAACTTTTTAAGGTTGTCACGGTCTTTGACCATGATATGTCCGTGACAACCCTATTTATCACGGTGAAAGACCGTGACAAGCTCGTGGCAATTGTTGTCACAAACTTGTCACGGTCAAAGACCTTGACAAAAAACACTTATTTTTTTATCACGGTCTTTGACCGTAACAAAGGTGGACGGGTGATGGGTGCCATTTTAGCCTTTTTGGTGTAGTGTAATATTTATGTGAAAATATATTTACTAGTGTGATAAGTAAATAAAAATATGGCAAATGGTATTACATCGTAAGTGAGTAAAAATCGACAAGTTTTGACGGCATCTCATTCAGGACGCGCGTGTGGGGTCGTGTTGGGAATGAGAAGGGTAAATTTATGTTAAGTGACTCGAGTGATGATTTTGAGCGCACAGATGATTCGGGATGGGTCAAGATAGTCAAAATTAGGTACCCGGTGGTGGTAATCGGGTTACGGGGACTTTTTAAACTAAATAGGACCCGTATAGGGGCATTCGGATCTTTTTGCACTTAACCCAAAGCATAATTTCTGGATTAGGGGGATAATTTGGGATGGTGGATGGAGTGGGCATCCATTCCGCCATTCTAAAATACCTAGACTTGAGAGAGAGGAGAAAAAAGAAGGGAGGACTCAAGAGAAACTCAAGAAAGTCATTCTGAGGAGATATTGGGACAATTCCGGGCTAGGATTCTTGTACAAGAATGTTCATATAGAAGTAATTCAGAATCTCTAACCATACAAGGCAAGTGTTTAACTTTCTTTGATATTCTATGCTGTGTTTATAATTCATATTAGAGCTGGTGTATAAATATGGATTTTTGGGGTGAGATTCACATGTAAAATGGGATTTGGGGAATGAAATTATAGAAAGTTAACTTGATTATAATCCATATAAGATCTTAGAGTGATTCATATATAAAAGATGTGATCTTGAATGAAATCTGAGATTGATTCATATAAAAAGTGTGATCTTAAATGATTATCGTAAAAATTGAATGAATCTTGAAATCGAATTAAGAAAGTGTGCAGTTCTTAAATAACGATGTTGAATCCCATGAATTGAATTGTTATCGAATGAATTCAGATGTGAAATTGAGTATAATTATGTTTAGAATTGATCGAAAGTGTAAATCTTGAACTAGAATTAAGAAGGGAATTGATTATTGATAAATTATGTTGAATCCCATGAATCGAAGTGTTGTCGGATGAATTTGGACGTAAAAACGTGTGCCATTGCGTTTAGGATTGATAAGAAGATGTTATTTTGGGCTTGGATGAGGATTGGTATTCATATGGTGTTAAGGAGAGGGTATAATTCTATCAAAAACGAACCATACCTCTGCCTAGAATCGAAATGATTCGCCACTAGGGACAAATCGATTTGCAGGGTGAATCGGTCCAGGTCTAAGGACGAATCGATTTGGTCATGTTGTTTGACCTCCTTTGTTTATTTGAGTTTTTCGTGGATCGTTTAGAGTTCGTATAAATTTAGTGAGTTCAATGTGTGACTTGGGACTTCTAGAAAAATATGTGAGAAATCATAATTACCTTAGGTTAGTCGGGAATAAAATTCGAGTACGGGTATATGGGTGTTTTAGGGTAAATGACACTCGGAATATGATTATTGAAATCGGTTTAAGATTTTGGATAGAAATTTGGATACTGGCTGGACTAAAATAGCTTAGTGTCCAGAATAATAACATTTATGAATTTATATTAAGTAAATGAATACTTAAATATTCAGGAGTTGGGGATTGACTCGGGAATTGTGGGTTAGTGCTACGAGAGATTTATGCACATTTAGCTGGTTATATATATATATATATATATATATATATATATATGTGTGTGTGTGTGTGTGTGTGTGTGTGTGTGTGTGTGTGTGTGTGAGAGAGAGAGAGAAAGAGAGATGTGAACATACCTACTCTATGGATGGTATCGTTTGAGGTTACGCGTAGTGGGCGGTCCTCCCTGGCGTTGACCAGTAGGTGTTGGATGGATTCCTCATGTCATAGGACTGTTGCATGACCATTGCATGTGAGTTAGAGTCTAGTGGGGTAATGTGGTATGGTTATGGCCCACGGATGTATGTCTATGACTGCCTCCAGTTATGTGTTTTGATTTGGGTTTAGGTGGTGAGATTCCGACCCGGTGGCCCAGGAGTGGTATGTGATGTACTTGAAACCGATAGCATGATTGAGAATGCATCCGCGAGGTCTCATCTCAGGGGATGCGGTTATATGTATATAGCGAGTGATATATATGTACGTGAACGAGATGTGATATGTATGTACGTATATAAGCGTGTTAAACATTGGATTAATAACTTGTGTGGAGTTATGTGAATCGGTTAATGATGAGAATTAAAATGATTTAGCCTATGTGTTAACTAAATAAGAATTAAGGCAAAGTATAAATATGTGCGACACAGTTGGGCTAAAAGTTTAGCGTATGGGACTAAGATAAGTGTTGGTACTAGTTAGGCAGAGTAGCATAACTAGGGTGTTTAAAATACATGCGTTAGATGCGCATTATAGATGAGCGGTGAGGATTATCTCATGGGAGTGTGACACCAGTTTAAATATGAATGATTGCATTGCATATTTATTATTGTATTTTAAACACTTACAAAATATTTTCAAATGGTTTTGGGCTCTGACCGTATCAAAAACAAATTCAAACCTCTTAGGTGATCAGCGAGAGGGACGTCAGGCTTAGTTATCCTTCCCGTCAGACGATGCTGTAATAGTTGTGGATCCCTGCAATGATTGATTAGACGCTTCTATCGTTGATATCTGGATAGGATTCCATTCCAGTTATGTATTCAAAGCATATCGCCCAGTATTGGATAGTATTTACTTTATTCAAACTTTACTTTATTGGGTTTTTTATCAATTAGTCCCGTTTACTAAGTATGTAGTTCAATAGGTCCTAACATCTTTTTTTTGCTCCATCAGGTCCCATGAAATAAGATTTTTGTTCCAATAGGTCCTATTTGTAAACATACAGTGAATATTCACTGTATGTACAAATAGGACTTATTGAGGAAAAAATGTTGTGATAGGATCTATTAGGAAATATCCCCTTCAAACAGGACTTAATAGAAAGATCCCCTACTTTATTTCAGTTTCAACCGGATTATTGTGTTGGGATTTACCGAGAGTTTATCGATTAACTTATTTATTTTATCTCTCAGTGTTTATTTCATTCGTGTGGTGAATGTGCATTTAAATTATTTGGAATGGTTTGTTGTACGATGGAAGTTTAATTTTGACAAGTTAATAAGTTTTAAAATTTGACACCAGACTTAATAGATTATTAGTAATCAATTTAATTTTCGACAGTGATGCTAAGAATAAGTCGGTCTGAGATTCCTGTTTTATTTTAGTAGAGTGATGGTCACCCATTATTTAAATAGGTGAGGTGTCACAAAGATCTCAAAAGGGTATTGAAGAAGAGTGATGCGTACGTGAGTTAAACACCTACAACAAACCTAGAGGGGGGCGAATAGGTTTGAAAACATCGTATGATCAATTTTCGATTTCAAATGATTTTGATTGCACATTCAAGTTAATTAAAAAAAAATTTACCAAAATGATTATTCAATGACATGATTAACTCACACAACAATGTAAATAAGTGAATCTAGATGAACAAAACTAGATCTAACACACCTAAGTCAATTTTAATCCAATTCACTAGATTCAAATTTTATCTAAGTAATGTGTGTGATCAAATGTATGAAAATTAATAGAAAATAAGCATAATCAATCATAAGACAAGGTTTATGAGACCCCCCTCACCCCACCCCACCCCCCACCGACACACACACACTAAGGGATAAAAAACCTCGACGCCCACCAATTATAATTTCTAATTTAAAAGAAATTTAAAAAAAGACAAGAAGGTACCCTTCACACAATATCTATCTTGTAGTTACCTATGAACCTTTCAACTTTCCTTTGTAGTCAATGAGAATCCACTTCAAGCTCCATGTCATGAAGGAAGAAGTTCATTATCTTCCTTAAAAGTCGCGCCACACTCCAAATTATCCAATAATTTGGAATGCCTCCAATTTTAGATCTAGGAGTATACGATTATATAATTCAATGGTAGAATGATTTGAATTGAATAAGCTTTGTGAAATCTGAATCAAACCACTCTTGATTCTCTTTCAAAGGCATAAATTAAGTATAGATCTGAGTTTTCACAATTTTGGAAGGAACGAGGGAAATTGAAAAGAGAAGCAAAGGAAAAATGCTCACAACCTCGAAAATTCTCTCAAAAATGTATTTGAGTTGTGAGGTTTTTCATATCTTAACAAAGGGGAGGGACAATGGCCTATTTATAGAGTTTTTCAAAATATGACGTCGTCATGCGCACGGTTCGTTTTTGTGTGTGCACGATTCCACGAAGAATGTAGTCTTAACCATGGTCGTGCGAACGCCTCCATGTGCACGGGCCCAAAATAGAGTCGTGTGAACGATTAAGGCAAAAACACTTTTTCAAAAAGACTTAATAGGTTCAAACACTTAAGCCAACTTCCAAAATCATTTTCAAATGTCCTCTGAGACAGTTTAAAACATTTAAAACACTTATTCCATCAATTTTTAAAATCCTCACACATTTTAAAAATGTTTGTGCACATGTGTGTGTTTAGACATAATCAATTCACAATATCTAATAAAAAGGATATAGTCTTCAATCCAGTGTGAATGCATAGCAACAGAAGTCGTCAATGAGAGGCTTGCAAAATCTTCAATCCTTAAAGATTCATTGAAGTCTAATCTAAGACAAATGACCTCACCTCACTCTATCGAATCAAGTCTATGTGACTTGAAAGACTCAACGACTCAAATGTTTTGTCACGATAACTAGCCAACTAATATTAATACAAATTATATTTTTATATGTTAATGAAATTATATAATTAAGCTTGAAATTTAATTCATATGAAATAATTAGGTGCATTCATTTGATTTTGTGATCTATTATTTGTTCACGTCGTCCCATGATTGATATGAAAAATTGCAAAATTGATTTGATTAGATTTTGAATTAATATGGTTAATTGATTAATGTTTGTAAGGATTTGAGTTTATACATGGCATTAATCCTAGTTCAAAGCAAATTCATGTAAAGAATCCATTTTAGCATCGATAGCTTAATCCTCATCACTTTACTTTTTTTTGTGTTACATGTATAAATTTGAGTGTTTATTTCTGTGAATATTTCAAAAATTTACAAATAAAAATAATTTTTGAGTATTCATATACATCTTGCATTGCATATTTTGAAAGATTGAAATTTTGGGATCCATACCAAGTCTCTTTTGGAAAATTTTCCCTCACTTGTGTATTCTGAAGGAAAGTGTGCGCACGAATACATTTTCCCTATTTGCACAAAGTATGCTTGAGAGGGGTCGTTACTACGGTGCTCTTTTACATGGTTGCACACGGACTCTTTTATATGGTTGCATACGAACTCTGTTACATTTTCCCTCACGTAGTAATAAACACCGTTACTGCGGTGCTCTTTTACATGGTTGCACACGGACCAGTCCAGTGATTGTTCCCTGTTTCGTATATGAGGGTTTCAAATACAATTTTAACTCATTTTAACCCACTTTTTCTCTCATGAAAAGTTCCTATAAGTGCATTTTTATAAGTCTAAGTGATATAGTTGCTTATTTGAGGATTCAACATCAGTTGGTGGGTTGATTTCAAGATCTAGGGTTCCAAAACCTAATTTTTCGAAAACTTAGGGATTTTTCGATTTCTCTTCAAGTAATCATTCAAACTCTTCCCTTAGAGTTTATGTGAGGTCGTTTTAGGTGTTTTAAGGATTTTTTATCATTATTACTTAACACTAATAATTTTTATCAATTCTTAGAGTTTTTGTTACACAAGTGCATTTGTCGTCGCCTAAGCAGTCGAGGCAATCTCGATTGAAGCCAATTCCAGATTTTCCTACTCCATCTTTTTTATAAGAAGGGGGGTTAAGGCAGGTCCTGCATCTCCTACCTATTTGTTCTTTGCATTGAAAAGCTATCTCAGATGACATCCTAAGCTTTTACGAGTGAGGATGACTTTCTGGGAACTGAAAGTGGTAGTGATCAACCCCTCAGAGAATTGCTACTTCACTTCAGGATCACGAAAGAGGAAGTTGCCTGTCTTTTGTTCTCCCGTCCCGCCATTCCGGAAGGAATGGGATAGGGCAGTAGTTTCATCATTTTAGCACTTTTTTAGTATCTTTGTTTGTTGTTTGATCTTGTTGAGTATTATCTACCACTTGGAAGCTATTTATGACACTTCTTAAGTCGATAATTAGACTTAAGAAATTAACTACTAAGCGATTCCCGAGTGGTCCCAATAGTATAATTAGATATCGCGGTGAGACTAGTGACCCCACCGTCACTTTTGAGAGATGTACGCATCGTCATACCGATCGTGGCGTCAATTCGGTCATCGATTTGGTCATTGATCCATCATTAGTCAATATCACCCATGACAGTACACCTCATATTATGGGATTGGCCTCTCGTCCTGTTCATACAGAGAGAGATGTCAATCTTGAGCATTCACCTAAGAGTATATACTGCGAGGAGCACATTCGATGACTATCGATCTCTTTTAATACTTTAAATGAAAATTTAAAAACATATTGTCTTCACCATAAAGATGGAACATAGTTAGTACCTAAGCCAAACTCAAAAATCTTATGCACAACTTAAAAGAATACATATATTCAAATAAGAAGAATCATACACAACTCACTAAAGTTCAAATAAGACTAGAAGTTGAAAATAAACAATCAGGTTATCAAATACCAAAATTTGTTAAACGATGACGAGTGGATGTGTTTAAGTTAAATCATGACTAATTCTTGCAATTAAAATTTTGACAAGCATATTAGACGCACAGTGAATAAACAAATTAGTACTAAAAAAATTGTATGCATCAACATGCAGTTCTTAACAATTTAACTTAGGCTTAAGCAAGCCAAACAAAGTCGATCTTGACTCTTGAGCATCTATCAAATACATTGTAAGCAACCTTCGATATTGCCTATTCCCCCAAACTTCAATAAATTTAACTCACTTTCATCAACTTGAATGTTTACCTATGAAATTTCCTTAATTTAGTTCACCAATGGGCTCCGGACAAAACCCAGCAGCGTCGGCACAACCTCATCGTCCAGTGCATTCACCACCGCGTTGACAACACTGTCATTGTTTATAGGTGGCACGTGAACGCTTGAGAAGAAATGTGATAGATGAACCTGCGATTGGTACAACTTGGGCGACATGTTTAGGCGATTTTCGTAAAGTACATATTTAATTATTTATTGAGATTGCGTGCCATTAATTTCATTTTACATGTCGAAAATCGATTAAAAGCCTCATCAACGTTGTACTATGGGTTGGTCGTGGTTGCGGCTTCGACAATCGAAGGGCCGATGAAAATAGAGACAATTCATCATAGTTTGGGTGGGAATTGTGTTAACGTCATGTTTTATCGAAACCATTTTCGAATTCAACACCAATTTCCCGAAGTGGAGGTTTTGGCAAAAGTGTCAATGTTGTATCCCACAATGAGGACCATTCGGTCAAATATGTTCAAAATAGTACGTCTAGAAGGGGATTCGTATTGTAAGGTTGGTAGTTTTATCTAAAGGCGAATTCATAACCAGGAGAGAACGGGAAAATGAGAAGGGGAAGATATGAGTTTTTGAAGTTCAGCTGAAGCCACAAATTTTAAGATATTATGGGAACACGATGTATAGATTGGCAAAAACATAAAAAAGGCGCCTGGGGAAAAGGTTAGTAGGATAAACAAGATTGATTAATTTTACATGTACTTGTTTAGTTGTCAGAAATTCATTGGTTAATTTTCCAATGGATCTCAGGTGAACCCTACACATTAATCTATAAGTTTCTGACAACTAAATCAGGTATGATTTGAGGGTATGTAGAAATACTCTACTCAACCCCTCTAAAACACACGCACAATGTTCTAAAAAACACTAGGCAGTCCTCGGACAGTTGAGGGCCCTCTAGCTTGTAGGCGGCCAACTAGACATTTTTTTAAATATGGTTTTTTTTATGCATACGCTCTAACAAGATTATTCAACTACTAGTAATGTCTAATTAGATTAAAGAGAAGTTCAAGCATTAAAAAAAACTACTAACCAACAATTAATAACAATAATATGTAGTGATTATAGGGATTGCAAAGATAAAACAATTTAGAAAAACTAAAAAAAAAAACTGCTTTAAATAAACATTTGTAAAAAAAATAACTTTCAATAAAAACAGCTTTCAAGAAACACATATTAAATGGCCTTCCAGTATATTAAACAACCGTTTAAATCTAACACTTTTTTTAGCCTTTTGTCAATAAAACTACATGTCTATCACCCTCTACCTTCTAGGCGGTCTCCGGGTCTTTTTTTAGAGGACTGCTTATTTGAGGGAAATAGTAAAGGGGGAGGAGCTAACAAGACAAAGTAAATTGAAATAGAAGGGTGGCTATTATATTAAGGATGAATCAAGAATGGATACAAAACGAGAGATTACAAGAGTGTTTTTGCACAACCACCAACCACGAAAAGAGCAAGGAACTTTTCATTGTCCGCTCATCTTATGTGGAGCGTATAAAAGAGGACAATCCATTTACGCTCTCTCTCTACTAGCAGTGTCCAGATGTGGAGACCTCGGCACTGCAAACAGGACACACCTACATGTGCAGAATAAGGGCATTTATCTATTAGTTTTCTCCGACTTATTTAACAGAATTTTTGTTTTTATGAGAGCAAATAGTTATACACAAAAAAAAAAAAATATATATATATATATATATATATATATATATATATATATACTACCTCCCTCCTAATTTTCAGTCAATTTTTTAAGTATAATCTTACTCGAACTTTAACCTCCTAAATATTATGAATACCTGCAAAATATAAAAGCAAGTGGGATGTATATGGCACCTACAATTATATTTTTACCGAAAGATAGCACGTGATGAAATGGATAACTTTAGAATCTTGCTCTGTGTTCTATACTAACTCTCTCCCAAATTAATAGTCATGCTTTTCTTTTTAGTCCGTCACAAATTAGTAGTCTTATTTCCAAAAATGGTACATAAAACTAAGTGAGATTACAAAGTTACCTTCCTAATAGAACAATGAGCAATGTCTTGCATTCAAAGGTATTCACTATATTTGCAAGGATAAATTTGAAAAGTAAATCTGTTTTCTTAAAAGGGTCAATTATTAAATAGTCCCTACTATAAATATATATTTTTTAAAAAGGACACATATTTTTAGTTTAACCCATTTAGTCCTTCAAGCACTCAATATCCTCTTATTTTTAGAGGTCCGCGCCAGCGGCACTCCCTCTCCAAAATATGTGGCAAAGGACTTTTTGAGGCAAAATAAAAAAGTTTGGACTAAATGGGTATTAAAAAATGTCCGAGGGACTATTTGGTATATCCTAAAAAGACCAACATATCCTAAAATATTGACCCGTTAACACAAGACCAACATATCCTAAAAAGGTCAAAATTATCCTTATTCTAGTTATGTATAAAAGCTACACTCAGCAACAAATTTCTTCTTTCTCCCTCCCTCCCTCAAGTTAGGAATTGAGTACAGATTTGAAGTGTATACATACATATTATACATGTGTGCATATGTTTGCAGATGTGGAGTTCACCAACAATATGTTCATAGATTTGTTTTTTGACTTAGCAATCAATTCGGGTTCATCTGCTATACAACTCCATTTTGGGTAGTGCATGTATGTAAATGTATGGGTATGCCGCAAAACATGTATGAATGGGACATTCGTAGCTGCAATACAACTTCAGATCTGGGTTTAGTTACAAGTTACAACGCTCTGGGCAAGGTGTTGCTATACAACTTTGTACAGAACACGTATGAAGTTCACCAGTGATTTGTTCTTTCTCATTTTTCTTTTTCCCTTATTTAGTTTTTAATTACAGTTTAATTAAACTCGTGACTTTAAGGGCTGTTTGCTTTTGGCTCGTGTCCGAATATAAACCATTCAGACTTAAGAGGCCTAAGCCATCGGGGATGTCTAGCATCCTGTTCCCCAGCAACTAAAAGGTAACCAAAAGGGACATAGGGAAACCCCACGGGACAACCACCAAGTAGTGCTTATTTTATTTAAAGATTAAGAACCTAACAGCTGCATTTGTTTGTGAATGGCTAAGAGGTAAAATTACTTCTGATCTAAATCAGACTAAATCCATCCATTCAGAGGTTCATTCATCCAGAGGTTCATTCATTTGAAAACAAATCAAATTTACATTTCAGATTCAGATGAAAAGACAAAAACAGCCTTAATCTTTAAAAAAAAATAACTGGAATGTTCATAGAACATGACATTTTTCAGGGCAAAACAGACTGATGGACCCCTAACGGAATTATGTAAGGCATAACGGGTCAACAGTTCAAGGAGTGACTTTTTGGGTAAATTCTACCGGGGCAGCAATCATGGTGGGTTGTGTGTGTGGTGGGGGGGGGGGGGGGGGGGGGGGGGGCTTGTTAATGCAACTTACCCAAAAAACAAAATAACACGCAGATGCATAAACATTAAGACAACACGATTTTGATGCATATCCCGTTAAATGTATATTTTTTACTAGTACTTATTTTATATACATTTTTTAAAAGAGCGCCAACACGACTTTGTTGGGAATCAATTGAATTCAGGTTATACAGACATACCAAACTTGGGAAGGATACAACTTGAACATTTCATATTAAAGTATTGAATTTTATAATTGAAATGGTTTACGATAATGCAAGCTCTAATTGGTGCTTATAAACAGATTTAGCTTGGCTTAGTTTTTGTTTCTACTCCATTTATGTGTGAAAAAGTGTCACTTGGTATGAAATGAGATCTTGCAGTTGTAATTGTTTGGGTGCACTAACAGGTCATTTGATGAGATTTTGGTTGAAATAATAAATAATTTTTGAATACTTGGGAGAGGAAGTAGAACTTTTTACTGTGTCAAATTTTGGAGTTAAAAATAGTAAGTTGGGCAATTAATTTCCCACAAAAACTTAAATTCAGTAAGCGCGTGTTCGATTTCCATGGAAAATAGTTGTTTGACTCGTGTTTTGCGTTTGTAGTACCTTGGTTGCAAACAAGTTATATAAGAATAACATTCATGCACATACCAAGTGCTCCATCAAAAAACTCATTTTTAGTGGAAAATACTTCTTATCCACCAACGAAAGAATTGCTTTTCATGGAAAATAGAAAAAGTAAGACCAAAACTCATATCTTTTCCCATTCATTTTCCAACTTCTCATCGAAATGAACTATTTTCCAACAATTTTCCAACTTCATTCGAATTCCAAAAGATAAAAGTCTACGAACAACTTTTTTTGTTTCTCAATAACATAGATGTCATAATTGCTGATAGAGATTTAGACATGAAGACATGGCAAAATGAGACATGACACGATAACCCGACTCAACACAAAATTATTGGTTAATGAGTGAACCTTTAATGGTTTGGGGTCAAAAAATGGGTTTGGTGTTGACCCGCTTTAAAAACTGTAAGATCTCTTCAGATCCATTTATTTAGTAAATAAAAATATTGTCAAAGTGTAATATAGTTGGTGTTCATTTGCTCATTGCAAATTTACTACCGAGAGTTTTAGTAATGATAATAAATCAATAGGTCTAATTGAGTTTGTTAATTGATGTGTCTAGCGTATACGATTCAAAATCATTCACTACCTCAATAAATAAAGGGATTTTTTTACTTAACCTCCTACAATAATAGCGTATTTTAAGTTAATCCCCTGGAAGATGAAAAATTAGACATAACCCCTAGATTCTAACACAGTTAGTTTTCCGTTAAAAAATCACTCTCTAGTGACAAAACCCGACCCAAACACACCCTGAGAATTTTAATTGTTCAATTTTTTTTTACAGTACACCTCATTTTATCTTTGAAAATTATATTTTCATTATTAAATTTTCTAAAGATGGTTAAATTATATTGAAGTGATGTGTTAAACATAGTGGTAGTACAATTATATGAAACATAATGTTAGTACAATGATATGGAACATATTGCTAGTACCTTATTTATTTGTAGCCAATTGTTTATGCACTCAGAATGATATGCATGTTTGCAAGAAAGCACCGTTAAGGTGTCACCATCCTCGTAGTCCAACCGGCAAATAACACAACTGAGACAAAAAGGGAAGAAAGTCATCAGCACATACATAACCCAGAATTTCAATCAGTAAAAACTAGGGCACAGCGAACTTACGGGTCATTGCTTTCATCTTGATTACTTTGAGTCTTATAATTCACTGAAGGCAAAGAGGCAATTGTATCAGCAGAGAGTCCTCTGCTCTCAGTTCCAACTACTTCCCCCAACGCAATTAATTCCTGATATATACAACCAAATACCATGCAATAATTACTATTTGATGGAGGTTTTCAATTTGTTCCCAAAGATTATTGCATAATTAGACTTGCCCCCTTAAAAGTTCAAATTTTAGACTTACCCACCGCATGTGCATCAACCCACTAGACCTTACTGTTGCATGCAAGGGTCTAAGTCCAATTTTTTAACTTCCAGGGGGGTAAGTCTAATTATGCAATCATCTCAACGGGGTAAAGTAAAAATAATTATATTATTTATTTTAAAAAGGGTCGTCGTTCAACCAAAAGAACCAAATTTTATAGCGAACTTACCTCATATGATAATTCATCTGGATCAACTTCATCCCATGTATCCTAAAACGAACAATATCACGTGAGATGCAAAAGCTAAAGAAAACCACAATACATACCACTATGATGCGAAATGGATGTAAACCAGACTCCAAACGGACTGAATATATTACACAATCCTTACAAAGCACCACAAACTACAAAATTCTATAATTTTATTTTTATGATAGTAAATAAGTGGGCAACTATGGTTATTATAATGAAATTCTAAACGCAGGTGCCCCGCTTAACGTTTGGGTGCACTTAGTAGTCACCAATATTGGTGGAAAGTATCTTCACGCGTATCAGATATATGGAGTTCCCTCTATATGAAATGGTAGCTATTCTATGCTCACATGGCATAATGTGAAAATGTGAATTTTATAAGGTCCACTTTGGGTCCATTAAAGCCCTTTTTCTTACACATTTTGGTTCTAAGATACCATATTTCTAACTTCAATCTACTAAATTAGGATAATATAGTGGTGAGCTCAATCTATAAAGAAAAAATTTCAAAGAATCAATTATCAAACTGATTCAAGGTAGAAAAGTTAATTTTTTCTGTTTTGCTCAATTGGGTTCAAATTCTTCAATGCCGAATATATATACTCTCATCAGGATTGATCATTGAGTTTTAATTGGGAGTGGGATCAATGGTCCAGGGGTGGAAATAAGGGCGAAAATTTCACCCACAAGGTCTTGGATTCAATACTCCTTGGACAAATTCCCCACATCAACATCATCAGCGGCCCCTACTCTTAGGTTATTTTATCAGAAACAACCACATATATTATTAATAAACAGAAGCAAGGATAATACAACGCAAATTATAGTTACAATAATTGCCACTTACCTCATAACATTATAGTTTTGAAAGAAAAAAAAATCAATGATTATAGGGATGTAAAAGTATTCTCTGAATAAATAAGAACATATATTTCCCATTAAGGCATCTGCAGCCTGTGAAAGATATATTGGTAATGATTACCGTATCTAGGTCACATATATAGAAACTAAAACAATGTACTCAACTCAACAAAGCTTTTTCCAAATTATTGGGGGTCAACTACATGAATCCTATTTTTTCCATTCCGCTCTGTTCATAAACAATGTACTAAATTTTGAAAATCAAAAAATATTTGAGTATTTTTTCTTGATAACCAACCACAACAGTAAACTAAAAGTCACAATGACATGTGTAACCAATACAAAACGAATATAAGCAAAACTTAAGCATTCTGGAAGACACAATCAACCAACATAATACCATTGAAACATCGTGCAAAGCTCGTAACACTTGAATTAAACATTTTGTAATCAAGCACAATTCACATATCAATCAATTGTAGTTTGCAACACTTGAATTAAACATTTTAATCGCAATGCAGCAGGCCAACAAAGCTGCTGAAATTTGACTTATTCAGTTGTTTACATCAAATCATAGCGATGTTTGAGCTTGGTGTAGTGTGAATTGCGCTTGATTACAAAATGTTTAATCGCAATGCAGCAGGCCACAAAGCTGCTGAAATTTGACTTTGATTCAGTTGTTTACATCAAATCATAGCGATGTTCGCCCTTGGTGTAGTGTGTTCTTGTTAGTAATAGTATTAGTAGTAGTGGAGTGGAGGTGGGTGCCGACTTCGGCATGTTCAGTCACGTGACAAAATGGAGTTCGGATGTCATTCTCTCCTCCATTTTCTCCATTTTTTGTTCACAGCCCCAGGAGAATACCTCAGGGTTGGGTGCAGCTTTATAATTAAATCTTAGGCAGCCATGGTCATGTATTTGGGGAGAGGAGACACTCCAGTGGAGGAAAGCAAAGGCGGGGAGATTGAGGAGGTCCTGGAGGCGGTGTGGGTAATGATGGAGGGGGTAACATAGACCTCATACTTTGCCTCCAAAATAAGGCTCTTCATGGAGATATCCGGATTGACATACCTATGTTTGATGGCAATATCAATCCGGACTCTGTTGATTGGCTTAACACTATGGAGAAAGTGTTTTATTACAAGAACATCACGAGAGCTAAGTGTGTGAAATTGACTACAACCAAACTACAAGGGTATGCTTGTGTGGTAAGATAAAATTGTTCAGAGTCACGAGTAGAGAGGAGAGGGGTAGGTTAGGTCATGGCTCGAGATAAAGCAACACCTTCCCATGGAATTTCAACCATGTTCTTATGAGCAAGATTTGTTTGCTCAGGTGCAAGGCCTACAACAAGGGACTATAACGGTCAAGGAATACATGGAGAAATTTTATATGTTGTGCAAACGGGCAAGGTTAAATGAGAGAACTTAAAAAAAGATTGGTCGCTATTTGGATGAGTTGCAAGTGAGGTATCAAGCAGAGTTGAGCCTCCAACAAATATTGGAATACGATCTCAAAGTTTGAGTCTCAGCACCAAACATGGGAGGGGGTGCTGCGGCACAAGCAAAAACTCCATCAAAGAGATGACAGATGCAACACCCCCGCCCCAGATAAATTTTAAGTGCTATGAATGTGGCGGTTTTGGCCATGCGATGAGGAATTGTTCGAAGAAGAAAAAACACATTGTTCTCGTCTTGATGGCACGAAGGTAGAGGAGCCGGTTGAAGAGGGAACTTGGATAAAGGTGTTGTTCGTTTGTATTCGTATTCCACCCGTGACGGAAGGAGGGACCATTTAAGCTCGAGGACGAGGTTTCTCAATAAACGAGTGACAAGAAGTAAAGGCCAAGAGGGAGGATCTTCAAATTTAAATTAGCTAATTTTAAGGGCCCTCAAATGCTGACGATTTTTTTTAAAATAGTAAAAAAAAATAGTTTGGGCTGATTTTTTTACAGAGTATAATTTTTTTTAATCGTAAAGAAAATTATTTTGGACTGATTTTTTACATGGTATCTTAATTCTATAGATACCCTTAAAAAAGAAACCCAAAATAATTTGTTTTACTATTTGAAGAAACACTGTCCGCATTTAAGGACCTCATAGGAGCTTGTAAGTTGTCTGCATATATATATAGGGGGTTATTAAGTCATATATAGGGGGTTATTAAGTCATACTGGTGATTTTGTTTCCTTTATTATTTGTTTTCTAATTTTGGTGGGAGCCTTTCACCCCAAGTCAAGTAATGCCTATATAAAGAGGCTCCTCCTCCCATTTTAATCACAATTCATATTATAAGATTTTGATAAATAGGTGTTGGCTTGAGAGATTAAGTTTTGCTATTGTTCTTTCATAGCTTGTGCAGTGTTTCCGTCATTACATGTTGGATAGTTAATGATCTCAAATGAGAGTATGAGGTGTGTTTTAGCTTGTTCTCCTTTCTTTTTATTTTCATGTGGGCTGTATTTTATTGATAGATTTATGTGTTTCCGGTAAAAAAAGGGGATGGAGCACCACTACTGTCAGGACTGATTTCATGTTGCCACAACTCCGATGATGTTCGCCCAGGGTCACACATGCTCCTCGACGACAAGCAGAACCGAAGATGTGGCGAGAAACGAGATACAGACCACGAGCAAGTTGGAGGAGCAACACCATGAGGAATGAGCAAGGAAAGCGATGAACCGAGGATGAGGGGCCGCAACCTACAAAGGGCGAGACAAACTCTCCGCATACTAGCCTCCTTCGGTCAGTGCAGCCACTAGGAACGGATAGGGGTTTCCTTTGAAGAAGAGGTTGCTGATGGGGTGTTTGGGAACATGGAAGAAACCTCCCTAGTGTTTGATTTAAATGATAGTGTGTTTAATTGTGAAGCTATCTTGGGAGTTGGTTTGTAGGTTTAACAATAGTTTGGGCAGCCCAAATGGGTTAACAAGGTGATGAACAAGAAGAAAAAATGGACAAGAATCACTCTCAGTCCCTTTCAGACTTATTCACGTATGGAAAATTGATTTTCTTTGCTGCAAAGTTAAAAATTAGTCCTCTTTACTGGTCGGAAATTTAATTTCTGCGATAAATAAAACAGAAATCATTTTTTGCAAATATTAGGGAGTCCAAAATACTCCAAATTACGTTTGTGTGGCACGAGGTCTCCCATTCAATCTTATATGCTCGAGGTCGAGCTTCGCTAAGGAGGGACCAGTGATATGAAAGCTTGTTATTATAATTGTAAATATTTATTTTAAAGCTTTAATTTTCGTAGAATACAAAGGAATATTCCGTACTTAATTTAGGGGTGGTTACGTCTTTATGACCATGAGGCCCAATCATGAATACAAGTGTTCTAAAGGCGCGCCTAGGGGCCGTGCGGCAAGAAAGTAAACCAAGTGAAAAAATCGTCGTTATTAAAAAATTTGTATAGTTCTACATCAAACGTATATTTTTAAATGTTACTCGGTTTTTTGTCTACAATAGCATTACTCTTTTTTTGTGTAATATTTATATTATTTGTTGTAGAAATCAAATATCAATTGCACAAAATATTTTTGTGTGGAATATTTATATTCTTATCTTAGTTAGCAATCTTTTATTTAAGTATGGGACTCCAAAAAAATGTTAGTAATGTTAAAAGTGTGGGCTTTAAATTATTGTTACCTATATTCATGTGTAAATCAATTTGGATTTAATATTACACCAATGAATCGCTGTGATTAATTAGTTTATTAGTATTTTATATATCGTAAATAACTTTGATTGGAAATGTCTTATATTTATGTATGAGAATTTAAAGAGATGTTAGTAACTTTAAAAGTAAAACAATATTAATTGTTAGTAACTTAAAGTTTAAAGTATAATTGGCTTGTATAAAAAAAACATAAAGAAAACAAAAAAAACGCCTAGACGTCCATCCCACGCCCGCCTCGCACCTCTCCCTTTATTAAACCTTGCCTATAGATAAAATGTATTATCCTCCTTTGTAATCAATCAATGGTATCATGAATGAGAATGTGAAATGGAGAAAACACCCTATTTTTTATCTGAATGCACACGTATGTGTATTAAATCTTCTTATGTTTACGAAACACCCACACGATCAAAACAATTCTTTCTTCACTCTACAAAGGTCAATAAGCCTTTTGAAAGTTGAGATTTAATAGCAAAAGTCCAAAAGCTATTTATTTGCTTCAGATGATTTAACACCCAAAGTGCAGAAATTTTCAATATAGCTTTTATATTTATTCTTCATGTATGAATGAACTCCAAACATTGTTCTAATTGTGAAAGTTTTCCAATACTATAAAAAGATCAGCGTGATATTAAGTTTATAGTAAAGCCAAATGTACTTTATTTGTGGACAAGTTATCTAAAGATTTAGACTGGGGCATACAGGTAATTGGTTGATATTTAAATAGAACCATTTATTACCTGAGAATTACCAACATCATCCTCAAGCTCCTCATCCCCTGAAACCACTGGCAGTCGATAAAAGATCTCATTAATCATCTAAACCTCAGGAACTTGACAGAGGTAATTGACAAACAGAGAAATATGAAAAACAAAATTTAAGCAAAGACGCTCACTATCATTTATCCCAGCTAGAGCCAACAATCGAGCAGCCATTTCTCGCTCTTCAGAATCTTGCAGGGCTCTTGCATAGGCCTCATCACTAGGAAAAGAAGCGGGATCTAATTCGACACCCCGATTATTGCCCTCTCCAGCATCGGCATGAGCATGCACATCGAATACATCATCATCAATGTCATCGTCACCATCTTCGTCTTCATCCTCACCATCAGAGTCCTCGTATTCATCTTCAATGGGATCATCAAAATCGTCATCGTTATCATGCACATAGCTTCCAACTTCCCAACTTCCGTAGTCACCCCCATTTCTTAGCATCATATACGCCCTTTCCTACTCCACAACCAATCGAATCAGACACAATTAATTCAGTAGGAAGTGAAATGCAACATCAAAAATTGGATTAAATAACATAACTAAAAAAAAAAGCCATTGTGCTGAACTTCAGTGTCTCATGCTATAATGATATCACTATCAAAAATTAATAGAAATATAAAGATTGTATCAATTCAGCAAAACGATGAGATCAGGAAAACAAGAGAGTGGGGTTACACCTTTTCTAAAGTAGTCCGAACGTCTACTATTCAAGAAACCAGGACAACAATTATTAAAAATCAAAAAGTTTAAAACATAGATATATTATATAAGTGAGGAGAGTAGAATGTAGCTAGTATTGTATAAAAGTAAAACCCTAAATTCAAACTAAAAACAGAACTCAAAAGATACGAAAAAATAATCGGTAACCGTAGATTACTATTAAGAGCATAAGAAAAGTTAATTTGAAATGAATTGAACAGATGTGCATAGAAAGAATGCTACAAAACTACCATCACTTTGAAACAATATATATACATGCACGGACTAGTGCATATAGCTATGAAACGAAAATTCTTCAAGTCAATGCATCCAAATAGCACCCAATTCTCCAAAAATCCCACTCCAATTCGCACCCACGACGTAACCAATATTTAAATCAAAAGTTCAAAATGAATTGAAAAGACACACAGAAAGAATGCTACAGATCCCCTAACCACTTCCAAATGATATAAAAACATGCACGGACATGTGTATAGCTATGAAGCATGGATTACGCATCCAAATCACACCCAGTTCTCCACAAATTCTACTCTGATTCGCACCACTGTGTTTCCAATACTTTTAATTAAAATTTTGTAGGGATTCTTTATACTGAATTTTTCGTGGGAAAAAATATCAAACAAGATTACCGGCGATTGAACCAACATCCTTCATTCATGGGTATATCTTAGAGAGAGTCTTGGCCAAAGAGATATATTCTGAATTGGTTGAAACTTTTTTTTCAGGTGCTGGCCAAAGAGAAAAATGTATTTAATGGATAGAAATGTGTAAAATGAAGCATCGTATCATTGGTTTAAAAGTGACTGGCGTGGATCTTGGAACTCAAGATTGTGCAGTTACAAATCAAATTTCAACATCTTTTGGCCTCAAGAAGGGATACCGATGATTTGCGTGAATTGTTGTTTAAAGATTGGTGCATGGCTAGATTTTACGACAAGTGAAATTAAACAACGGGAAGGTGTTTGAATATAAATGTCATTTTGTGGATAATATTATCATTTCCAATCCTTTTTGTTGTTATGAGTCTTACGATCCATATTTTTTATGTTAAAGAGTTTGATGGATAAAGTTGCTTCTGTAAAATTTAACATACTGTCTACACAAATGTAATGAATAATTTAATAATTGTACATTATCTAAGAAGCACAGATGCAGGTCTGACACAGTGCCGTACGGCGATTCGAAAATTCTCAAAAAAATAGGATGCGGGTGTGGCAAGGAAAAAAATATATTATATATTATATACTATTCTTTAATTGATATAGATAGATATTCGTCATTTAGATAATTTGTCAATCACCAACTGTACAATATTTCATTTATCAATTTCGAAGAGTCATAAAAACATGCAACATCATAAATTTAACAACCAAATAGAGAGAAATATTAAAAAGTCGTAATTGGAAAAAGAAGACTAAAAAGGGAAAATGATATGATAACTATAGAAGCTTTTAATCGTGCAAAAAAACTAACAAAACCAGGTAGACAAGCCAACAAAATAATCTTTGAATCATTCCAGAAAAGTATCAGAAGAATCATTATATAGATAGATAGATAGATAGATAGATAGATAAAGAGAGAGAGAGAGAGAAGCAAATGCAAAACGAATGACATAGAGAAGCTAAACTAGGATTTTGTCTGTTTGTGGGGGACCGGCGAGGGGACATCCGATTCTGTTCAATGATTTGGTTTTGTTCGATTGTGTTGTTTTAAATATATAGTCCAAATGTGTTGTTTTAAGTGTGTAGTGTTATAAGTTTATCATGTTATAACTTGAAAGTTATATTATGGTATAACTATTAAAGACGGTCATTTAATCACACATTTATATAGTTACTATATAACTACATAAAACCATCTCAAAAGCATCTAAACAGCAAAATGCTTCAATTCTATTTTGCTTAAAAAAAAAAGAGAGAGAAGGGGGGGGGGGAGACTAACTCCAAGTCTTTGGACATTCTGCTATTCCCTGAGGCATTTGAAACATCGTGGCAGAATCCTTAGGGCTAAGTTACAAATACAATAGAGATTTGTATATTGCCTTTAGTATGGTCTTATTTATAAATTGTTTTTCAATATTATTGTTTTTATTAATAGTAACTTCTGTTGCAACTCTGAACTACTCAATCATTGTCTACCGCTCCGCTCTTATAAAATTAAATCGAAATTTCAAATTTGTTAATTATAATGGCATTTTGTTATCCACCCCGGTAAGGGACGAATGGAAAAAGACCAAAGGTCTCAAGTTCGAAACCTCCTAAAGGATACCAGATTTGAAGCGGGGCGTGTATTAGGGTGGCTCTGGCACAGCGTCCCCTTGTTTAGCTTGCATGGGAGAGTCTAACGGGCTCGTTTGTGTGGAGGTTCAGGGTTCTTAAAAAAAGGGGGGGGGAGGGGGAAGTACTCTTAGGTCCCTCGCAAACAAATTTTAAACACTAAGAGTCCGTTTGACAACCCAATTCCAAGGATTGGAATTAGAATTGGAAGGACAATTTCAATTCCGTGGAATTGAAATTGGTCTTCGAATTCCATTTCCTTGGCTTGGAATTGGGTTGCCAAACGCGCCCTAAAGGAATTTTGACAAATTTTATACACTTAGGTTCACTAATTCTCTTTTTGTAGAATTCCACACTAGTGGCATAACAAATGAACATAATAGTAAATTGTCCTTAAATATTTAAAAATTGTCAATAAGGGGACTAATTGTAAATTGTCCAAAACAAAATTTGCATTTTGTTGCTTTTGGGGATTATAAATTTAAAATTTTAAAAAAACAAAGGCCTTGCAAATTGGAACATTTTACTCCCAAGTTAACAAGTTTTTCTAAGCTACCAAAAGAATTAAGTAGTGGAAAACTAAACAAACCTATTCGTGGACAAATTTTCTATGAAATTGTATAACACATGAAAAGAAAGAGATTACGCAAAACAGGGTTTTAAACCCTAAATTCCAAACGAGTATAGTATTGAAGTAAAGAGAGAAATAAAGATTGAAACCTGGTCCTGTAAAGTACGTGCCAAAGCCAGATCAGCGTCCACCTGACTGAGATTAGTGAACGGAGTTCTGGTGGACGATTGACGGTTTTCGTTTTCGTTCTCATTATCATTTTCATTTTCATTCACCATTTCAACGTTTGATTGATTAATGATGATATTAGGGTTTTCTTCGTTAGCGGTGGTGATTTTGTTACCAGGTTTTGCGTTCTCCATTTCCAGATGGTTTTAACGATGGATGAGAATGAAGTGAAGTGTACGTTCAAGAAATCCGATGCGTATCAAGAGAGTGATGATGGTTAGACAAAGGGAGAGAACAAGAAAAGAATGTGAATGCGTGATGGTTTGGTGGCGTTTGAAAACGGTGCTTTGTCCGCACACATATGGAGTTTTTACGGTCTACTCCTTAGAGTAATAATTTTGGACAAAAAAATCACGCCGAACAAATTTTAAATTATTAGATTCAATATATAACAAATTTTACATTTTAAATTAAATTCTTCCAAACACCACTAACAAGTATGTATACATTCTCTTATCACATTTTTGTTCTTGTATATTTTGTATTCTCATATGTATAAATTTGTAGAGACATGGACTGATGAGATCACATTCTTCTTCTTCATGATATGAAAAAATATATTTGTTTTCCTCATTTTAATTGCAAAACACAATTTTTGCATGTTAGATATATTTATTTCATCATTGTACTTTTCCTTCTGTATACATCATTTATCGAGGATTTATCAAGGAGTATGAATATACACATTATTGGAATATGTATATGTACAAGCTCTGTTTTGCGTGTACTATGTGTATTTTGCGTGTACTATCAAAAAGTACACGCAAAATACACAGAGTACACGCACGTTGAAATTGAATTTCTGAATTTATTATGCGTGTACTTTTATGTTTTATACGTGTACTCTATAAAATATTTACTTCAAATCCATATTTGATCAATCTTATGTTATTTTGGTCGGCGCCAGCGGCATTTGAATGATATTCCATGAGTTTGTAAGAAGTATTATTATTTTGTTAATATTTAGGAGTGTTTTTGGTCCACGCCAGCTGCATTTGAATTATATGTTATTAGCTAATAATCTGTATTATTGCGTGCACTTTTTTATTTTTTGCGTGTAGGTTGTTGAAAGTACACGCAAAAAATTCATAAAGTACACGCACATTGAAATTCAATTTGTTCAATCCAATATCTATGTACTAATGTGTATTATGAGTGTACTATTTTGTATTGTTGTGTTATTGTTTAGGAATCATACGATCAAGCATGTTCAACTACAAAACTTTTGCTTTCACGTTCGAAGATCTTAACAATACAAAACCTTTCACATTGACAGTCAATAGTACTAATGATTACGAAATTCATTTTCTCCTTCGCATCAATGATAGAGCTAAAAGGTTACTTGGTTTCTTCTACTACTATGAAGACATTTACTGCACTTTTGATGTGCAACAGCTTCAAGTAACTGCATCGAAAGCGAAGGATTTAGCTAAACGAATTGAGCAGTATTGCTTAAGGGGTTTTGATAATGTTAGAGCTTTTAACATTCAGCTATTGTATCACTTCTTTACTGAATATGTTAGGAGTAGAGAATCTTGGTTTTTGACTTGTCAAACAACCTCTGTTAGGTATTATCATGAAACTGACGATATATATTATCGCCTTTAGCATGTATTTTGTTGAGACTTCTATAAATTGTTTGTGAGAATATTGCATGTACTTTTGTTAAATACGCTTGTATTTTATTCGTATGAAGAGTAGGATTCCAATAATGCCAATAGATATAAGTGAAATATTTGACATACCCCTAGTTGAGGGTTTAAAATCAATAGAACTGAAAAAGCGACCGAATATTGCTCAAAAATCTGGATTACAAGCACGATACTTCGCAAAAAGAATAGGAAAGTCATAAATATTGAATGGTTTGAAGAAATCAGTTGAATTGGAGACAGATGAAGGAATTGTTGATTTTGTTAAAATTGTGTGTCTCCACTTCTTGAACACGTTGTTTTTCTCCAATTCAAACTTCACCCTTGGAGAATTTTGGATGAAATACATCGACAATATTGAGGAAATGAATAAGTATGATTGGGCATCTGTTGTGCATGAGTTTCTCATACATTCACTTGACAAATCAGCAAGTTCAAAACCTAGCACAGTTACTGGATGTGTCATTTTCCTACTGGTGAGCAAAAAAACATCATAATATTTCAAAATCTACATACTATTACTCACGTGTATTTTGAAAATACACGTGATATTTTCACGTGTATTTTGAAAATACACGTGATATTTTCACGTGTATTTTCAAAATACACTTGATATTCCTGATATTTCAAAATTTACATACCAATACTTACCTGTACTTTGAAAATATTACGTGTATTTTCAAAATACACGTGATATTTTCTCTTGTTCTTTAAAAATACACTTGATATTTAACGTGTATTTTCAAAATACACGTCTTATATCACGTGAAAGTACACTTGTATTTTACAAAGTACACGTGTACTATGTTTTGTAAATTTAACCAGTGTACTTTCAAAATACTCTTGTTATATTTTATGTCAATATTATAAATGTACTTTAGAAAGTACACGTGAACTTATATTGACAAAGTACAGGTTAAATTTGTAAAAATCACGTGTACTTTCAATATACAATTGTAAAATATATAAAGTACACGTTTAATTTTGCGTGTATTTTGAACAAATCACTTGTACTTTCCATTATGAATCCCTATGTAATACAAGTATTAAATTCATTTTGTTTTTTGTATGATCACCGTATTGGGTATGCGAGAAATTTGAAATTATTTCTCCTGTTGAAGAATTTAAAGAAAATACTCCAAAATTCCTGAAGTGGAAATTGTCGTCTTTGAAACAATGGTTTGTGAAGAATGACATCGCAACAACAACTTTGAAGCAGCCTATAAATAAACCAGCTTATAAGGACAGTTATGTACAAAAGGAATATCAGTTTGAAGGGCCAAGTTACTCTTTGAACATTTCTACAAAAAGTCTTATACATGTTGATTCATCATTAGAAAAAGTTGCTGAAGATATTAATGACAATGAGTGTTCACATGGTTGGAATATTCCCCTTAAAAACATTATGACACCAAAGAAAAAGAAGGGAAAAGATCAACCAAAGGTTAATTTGGAGGAACAAATTGTTGTTTTGAAAAGAGAATTGTTGGAAAAAATAACCAGCTATCTAAAGCAGCTGAAGACATTAATGGTGCACTTGAGAAGGTGACCTCTTTGGAGGTGGAGAGTGCCATTTTGAATGTACAGTTGCAGGTAGATCGTGATTCACTTTTTGAAGCCCATGGGGAAATGAAGAAGTTAAATGTGGAGAATTCCAACCTTTTGAAGGAAAAAGAGTTACTAAATAAGTTGGAGGTAGAAAATGGCCAACTAGTTGAGTTAAACAATTCTTTAAAAGAAAAGCTTGATCAAGTCACAATGATTGACTGAGACAGAATTAAAGAATTGGATGAATCATTGAAAAAACAGGCAGAATCAACACTAATTTTGGGGAAAAAATGGATATCTGTCTCTGACTAATGAAGATCTCAAAAAAAAGTATGATGATACATTGCAAAAATGGAAAGATGCTGACATAGAAAAGATGACATTGAGACAGAATCTTGAGGAGTCAGAATTGAAAAGAACTCAACAGGTACTTTTGAATGCAGAGTACACGCAGTTTTACTAAAGTACACGCAGTTTTCCTAAAGTACATGTTAAAAATACACGCAATTTTTCTAAAGTACACGCAGCTTTCCTAATGTACACTCAGTTTCCATAAAGTAGACGCAGTTTTCTTAAAGTACACGCAGTTTTATTTCATAGTATTTTTAATGCAGTTTTATTTGATATTAGAAATAATGCAGAGTACATGCATTATTTGATTAAAAATAATACAGTTTTATTCAAGTATTGCTTATAATGTAACATTCTTTTTGTATAACAGGAAAACAATAATAAAATCCTTAATGACGAAATTTCGAAGTTGAAGAAAATGCTTGAAGAACCAGAATTGAAAAAAACTGATCAGGTATCTATAAAGTACAATAGATATATAGTACACGCTTTACTTTCTAAAGTAAATGCAAATTATGTTGAAAGTACACGTGTATATTATAAATTTTATAAAATACACGTATTTTATAATACATGCGTGTATATTATAAAATACACACATGTATTAAAATACAGGTGTGTACTTTATAAAATACACGTAAGAGAAAATGAATCATTATTTAAAAAAATGCTTACAATCCAACATTCCTTGTTAAATATATCAGGAAAACATTAATAAACAACTCATGGACGAAATTTCGAGTTTAAAGATTGAACTAGCCTCAAAGACAGTTCAGGGCACCCCCAAAATATCCAAAACAAAAGGACCTCTTACTAGAGGGCAGAAGAAAAGAAAAGCTGGCAGCAAAATCGAAACCGAAAAGCATGAACCAATTAAAAAACAAAAAGAGTCAAAGCTGAGAAAAGGACGTTTAATAATAACTCAACAAATGAAAGAAACTCACTTCAAGCTTGAAGCAATCGAAGTATACAAATATCTCAATGAAGCTTCGAAGAAAAAGATTGAAGAGTTTATTCAAAAGGCTGAGCCAGGGTAAAGTTTATTGTTTTATGATTTATCACTTCGCTAATTTATATTTTTTTGTGTGCAAAAGAATAAGGTTATTATTATTATACAATTCTTATTGATTATATAAAATGCAGGGAATTTATTTTCCAAGGGCTGGTTTCGTATGTCCCATGGGAAGATTTTGTTGAAGTCCTCGACAATCAAGAAATTTCAAGCCAAGTATGTAGTCCAAATATTATACATCCATTAAATTTCAACATTATTATTTCTTCACCATTTTATATTGTGTGAAACAGATAATACTTGCCTTTAGTGAAGTATTGAGATTAAAATTGTCAGAGGAAGGGCTCTCCTACTCACACACTTTTTCTGATTATTGTTGGGTAAGTACAATTAAACCGAAAGTTTTGAGAAACAAAATTTCAGTTTTTTTATTAACACAATGTCTATAACTTTTATTCAAATAGAAGCTTGTAGCACAAATGAAGTCAATAAGAAGGGGGAGTTATACAGAGATTTATTTGAATACTTAGGCACTTGTAATAATTTGTTCATTGTACTAAGACATAGTGTAGGACATTTCACATTAATTTTGATATACAAAAAAGAAAATAAAGTGGTCCACATGGATTCCCTTCGACCGAACGACAAGGAAAAAAACACAATATTCTTCGATGATGCAAAAAAATTGGTTAGTGCCTAAACTTAATTAGTAATGTTCCATGTACTTATATTATACACGTGTACACGTGTATAATATAATGCGTGTACTTTGTATTAGTTGCACATAATTACCCAGATTATCAAAGTACACGCATCATATTTTAAAATACACGTGAAATGAACCAATACAAGTTACGTGTACTTTAATATTACGCGTGTACTTTTAACTCTTTAGGAAAAATACACGCATCATATTTTGAAATACACGTGATATGAAAAAATAAAATATGCGTGTACTTTAATATTATGCATATACTTTTAACTCATTAGGCAAAGTACACGCATCATATTTTAAAATACATGTGATATGAAAAAATAAAATATATGTGTACGTTAATATAATACGTTTACTTTTCACTCTTTAATCTTCATATACTCTTTTATTTGTATACGCTAAATATTTGTCTTCTTAACAGTTTTTTGTCTTCCAAAAAACACTGTGCCTATTTAAGACTGAAGCAGAAACAATGAAAAACAATGGTTTCAAAATTCAGAGGAAGTTTGATGAAGGTACACCAAATGAGTTTACATTGGATGATGATCCATTGACAGAGCAAGTAAAAAGGACAGTAGATTTTTTGCTGGAAAGCGATCTCAAATTTGACCTAATAAGAGATCATGAATGCCCTAAAAAATATAATGGGTAAGAAAAACTTCATTTCTAAAAATTATTAATTTGTATCTTTTCAAAAAAATTCATTCACATCATACTAATTTGTATATTTGTTTTATTTTAATTTCAGGATTGACTGTGGGGTGTTCTGCATGTACTACATTGAACAAATAAGCAGAAACAAGGAAATGCAAAAATTGTTTCAAGACCCTGACATGTTAAAATAAAGAGTATATGTACTCGGCGAAATTCTTCTATCAAAATATTTCTTCCCCCGAAAGGAGAAAAAACTTCTATAAATTGTGATTCAAATACAAAACATATTTGTAATTTGTTTTGTGTTATATTGGTTATTGTTTACAATATTTATTACACCAAAATGGTTTTTTTTCGTTGGCGCGGACCACAATCCACGTAAGGTTTAGACAAACAATGCACCTGAGTGTTATGAAACAATGTACAAGCATTTTTCACGAAAAATACAAGTGATAATTACTAAGTACACCAATGAATTCTTAAAAGTACACGCATTTTTACTAAAGTACACGCACTGGTCTATAATAATTTGTTCATTTCTTAACCATTTTTACTAAAGTACACGCATTTTTACTAAAGTACACGCACTGGTTAATATAATAATTTTTTTGTTATTTTAATTGGAAACTACTTTGAAGAATTCATTCAGGACATAATAACCAAAATCAATTTATTAAGCTCAACTACTCACTTCCCAACTACTTCTGGTCAAGAAATAAATAGCTTTAACTTTTCCTATAAAAGAGTAATATTTGTTTCTTTCTTAACCATTACATCTAGGGTAAAGATAACATAATGGCTATTCCAGCAGAAAACTTGCGAGAAACTCTTGAGAGAGATGAAAGAAATAAAACAAAAATAAGGCAAATTGAGGAAAATATTTCCTCATATAAAACTGCCTTTGAGCAGTTTCAAACATATGTGAGGGAAGGCTATTCTGGACTTTCACCCAATTCCATAGATTTATTTGATGTGGATGAGGACCCTCCTCAAATACATGAAGACCTCATGTCTATCTATACACAAGAAGTTCCCATGAAAATTGTCATGTTGAAGGAGAAGAAGGCTCTCCATGAAGGCCTTGTAGCTATCATAGAAGAAGAAATTCGACACTGGTCGAATTTAATTGACTCTCTTCCTGACACCCTAGATGCCTTTGACAAACTTCCCTAATAGAAGCCATCTTTAGTTTTTTCAGCTTTCGTTATTTGAAAAAATTGTACTTTATTTTTTTGTTTTTAATAAAAAATTTATTTCTTTCATGCATGTATTCTCACTTATGTCATACACCAAATATAGTAAAGTACACGTGAACCCTTATAAAAATGATCACGTGTATTGTAAAAAATGTAAACATTAATATCATTTCATGTAAAAAAAAATGGTATGTCAAAATATGATTGCGTGTATTATAAATTATAATACACGCAAATTTTTATAAAGCACAAACAATATACTATCCCAAAACATTATATAAATGCGTGTACTCTATATATTACACGTGTACTTTATAAAGCACATGCATAGTCTATAAAGTACACGCCTATTTAAATACTTGTACAATAATGCCGCTGGCGCGACCCATAATACACATAGGAGTTTAAGAATATGAGTGACGCAAGTGTCTTTTATAAAGTACAAGCACATTGTAATGTCCAAAACCATTTTCCAAATAGTACATGCATTCATATACGTCTACTTGATAAAATTACATGCAGAATACATAACGTACACGTATATTGAATTAGATTTTTGTCATATCAATATGCGTGTACTTTGCTAAAACATGCATGTACACTTATATTTAAATGCGTGTACTTTAATTATCAATGCGTGTACTTCATAAAGTACACGCATATTATATTTATATTACGCGTGTACTTCATGCATGTACATCATAGAGTACACGCATATTTCATCAAGTTAATCTAAATTAAATGTCATTAATAAAGTACACGCGTGATTTTATAAAGTACACGCATATTGAACTGACCAAATCCATTTTTAAATGCGTGTACTTTATGTATTCTATGTGTACTTCATAAAGTACACGCATATTTCATCAAGTACACGCATTGATAAAAATTTCTTTGGACAGCAAAATGCGCGTGTACTGTACATAACATGCGTATATAAATGTAAAGTACACGTGAACATCAGGAAAAATGATCACGTGTGTTTTATGAAAAATATGTGTACATCTACACAAAAAACAAACTAAAAAATGAGACTTAAAAATAAACTACATTCATTATGTGAAACAAATGGTTTATTAATTAATTTATTCAATCAAATGGTTAAAATGAATAAATTCAACAATTTTAAAAATACTCAAATGGGTTCCTTACATGTAGACCTGTAATGACCCGTTTTACTACACCTTGAGCAAGTAACTTCCCTTACTGTGATCTCACCAGAAGACTTTATTCTCTTATTTCTTGGCTTGCCTGTCGGTCTCTTAGTCATTGGTGGAAGGACAAATGGATTTTCAAGAATATGAATATTTAAGGAAATCAAATCAGGAAGAGGAACTATAGGTATCGAGTATGATTTTCTGTAGAAAGATACCTTATAGTACTCCTCAATATAATCATAAATACTGGTCCCTTTCCTCCGCACAACACAAACAGCATGAGAATATAAAAAACATGTAATCTGCCAACTCTTACAAGAACAAGTCATTTCTCTTAAGTCAACTGTTGCTCGCACTTCTGAATGAACTTCAAATACATTTTGACTTGAGCAACTAATAGTCCAATGTCGACTTTTATTCCAATTTTCATTCAGTAACTTTTGAAAAAAAGGACATAGCTCATTTGTCCAAGTGTCAGACTCAACAAGTTTGTTTGCATTGAAATTCATAATCTTCACTCTCAATTTATCAAGCATATTCATTACTGGTAAATGCCTTTCCTCCAATATCTATGAATTGAATGACTCCGCAACACCAGATGCCATGTCACCGTACCGTTTACCAGGGAAATATGCACAGGACCAATTCTCGGGAGGCAAACTATCAATGAAATCGGCAATAGCAGCTCCTCCTTCCTTCTTCAATTCTTCAATATTCCTGTGAAATATATCTACTGAGACAGCATATGCACAAGAAAAAAAATCTTTAACAATTTTCTTTCGAAATCCAGCACAATTCGCACGAATTTTCTTTTTTATATTCCCTTGTAAATGATGTATACAGTAGGAATGTGCAGACAACGGGAAGACCCTCGAAACATCTTCAAGTAATCCATTGTTTCGATCTGATATAAATGTTATGTTTCGATATTGCTCAACTACTGCACTATGCAAATTGACAAGAAACCACATCCAGTTATCTTCGGTTTCATAATCAACAACAGCATATGCAACAGGAAAAAGGCCTGAAATATAAAAATATATCAAAATTAAAATAAATAACATATCCATGTACAACACTTTGTAAATTGATGCTGCTGGCGCAGACCCTAAAATACATGGGAAATATATTATGTGTTTAATTTAAATTGTTTGTAAATAACAAGACAAAACATAAAAATGTACCGTACACATGATAAAGAAAGACATGCACGTTTACTTTTCAATCTTTTGCTTGGCTTTATTATTAACAGCACTAACATCAACATACACGCATAAAAATGTAAAGTACAGGTGAACTAAACAAAAACATTCAAATGTACTTTACATTTTAACATGTACTTGACTTTATTATTTCTAAATAACAACACCTATCATCAAAGTACACGCATAAAAATAAAAAGTACACGTGAAATTAAGAAAAACATTCACGTGTACTTGACATGTATTATGCGTGTACTTTGGTTTGTATTCAACATAACAACATCATCATCAAAATACAGGCATAAAAATGACAAGTACACGTGAAATTAACAAAAACATTCACGTGTACTTGACATGTACAATGCGTGTACTTTACTTAGTATTACATATAACATCATCATCATCAAAGTACACGCATAAAAATGAAAAGTACACGTGAAATTAAGAAAAACATTCACATGTACTTGACATGTACTATGCGTGTACTTTAGTTTGTATTCAACATAACAACATCATCATCAAAGTACACGCATAAAAATGAAACGTACACATGAAATTAACAAAAACATTCACGTGTACTTGACATGTACTATGCATGTACTTTACTTAGTATTACACATAATAAGACATATTATGAAAATACACATAGAAAAATGAAAAGTACACGTGAACTAAAACAAAGACCTTCAAAGGTATTTTATATTTTTATGCTTGTATTTTGATGATATGGAATGGAACAAACAAAATGTCAATGCAATACACAAAATAAAATATTTACAATTAATTTACCATTGTTCCCATTCCTTACAGTAGCTGATAGTATTGTTCCACGGTAACGGCTCTTCAAAAAGGCACCATCAAGAAATAAAACAGGTCTGCAGTATTGAAATCCATAAATACATCCTCTAAACATTACAAATATTCTCTTGAATTTTTTACTCTCATGTTCC
The DNA here is from genome assembly GCA_949130495.1 of Sambucus nigra. Classification (NCBI taxonomy): domain Eukaryota; kingdom Viridiplantae; phylum Streptophyta; class Magnoliopsida; order Dipsacales; family Adoxaceae; genus Sambucus; species Sambucus nigra. The sequence goes on from OX422215.1 coordinate 617,617,473, forward strand.
ACGTCAAGGATGCAATGCGACCCAGGATTATACTGCAATAGAAGGTCACGATAATTTTTCATTAATGCATAAGAAACCTTTTCATTACCATGTATATCAACAGCAGTCATCTCTTTCGCACGCCATGCATGTTGATAAGCTATATCAAGACCATAATTCTTCTTCATATCTCTAACTACATCAATTGGTCTCAATAGTGGGTTATCTCTAAGATCATCAGCTACCAATGTTGAAACCAACTTGGAGGCTATCATTTTGGCTGACGGACTACGAAAGACACCTCTACATGTATGCTCATTATTCATTGCACGTATGTAAAAGTATCCATTTATTGTAGATAATGAATCATGAATTCTCCACATGCAATTCTCAGTAGTCTTTTTAGAGCATTCAACCGTCACTCGAGTTTTATCATTCTTCAAATACACATACTTAAACCCAACCTCAACGGCATACTTTCGCAATTTATCCCAAAATTCCACTACACATCCTTCAAAACACTGTTGCTCATGACTTATATAAGTCTTCCAATCATTCGAAAGATAGACTTTCGACTAACTTGGCTCCACACCTCAAAGATAAAAGTCATTTTCAATGCAACTATTAAAATCATTTGCAGTGCCTGATGATAAAGACTCTAACCTCTGTGTATTTGTATCACCACTGTCAACCCTCTCAGAACTTGTATTACTACAGTCAACCTCTTCAAAAATTTGATTAGAGCATTCAACCCGTTCACGACATGTATTACATGGAAATGGTAATGAATCAATGAGATATATCCAAATAAAATTAGCTTTCACGATCAATTGGGATCGCAACATACAACAAACATTGTTGTCACAAACCAACATGAACCGACATTCATCACCAAATGAATACCTCAATGAAAAACTCCCACTTCTCAAATTAATAAACCTAATACACAACTCATTGCATATGAAATCTAATGAGCTATCTTCAAATATTTCAATACAAGCCATATTATCCAAATAACAACACCTTGCTATTACACTACTTACCATAATGTCCTGCAGTAAAACAGAGACGAAAAGCATTTACTTCAAGGTCAACAATTCTAAAAATGTGTGCAATAATTTAATGCATGAAATATTAAAAAATTTATTTATAATTAATATAAATTACAGACACTATTTAAAAACCTATACATGAAGCAATAAAGCAGACACATATTTTCAAAAAAACAATCACGTGTACTTTATAAACACTGCGTGTACTTTGAAAACTGATATCGAACTGATTATTTCCGCTGGCGCGGACCTATATCAATAGGTGATTCAATACCAAATCAAAATCAAGAACTCTTAAAATTAGAATGAAACATCAATAATATTCATTTAGCACATCCAGCTAACAATTACAAACAATGATAAATATAACTTATATATGAAGAATCCAAGCATAAATGCATAAAAAGCACAAAATCAAAACATATACATATATAACATATAAAAAGCTATTCAATCACATGAATGAATATTACAATGAGTCTCTTGAATAAAAACAAAGGACATATACTTATTGTAATCGATCGAAAATAGAAAAACCAACTGCTGATAAAGATAAACTTACAAATGATAGAGCCAAGTGATACAGGTAGAATCGATTAAGAACACTGTAATCGATTATAGGACATACGAAAAAAGCATAAGATTGATGTTATTTTCGATTTCGGAGAATAGTCGTTAGTTGCAGAGAAAACTCCAATAGCCGATTAGGTTTATGATTTTTTTTAAATTGGGGGTATTTATATGTTGGACCTAATCGTTTAAAATTTGGTTCACCGATTTTTTTGTCCAAAATTGTTAGTCCAAGGACTAGACCGTAAAAACCTTTTCTATTTTTACTATAGCCCTCATTATAATTTTGAGATATTATATATTTAGTACTATTTATAATGATTTATTTGTATCACTTCCATATTTTTATTTTTTTAAGGAAGTTTTAAGGAAAGGTCCTTATAATTGTCAAAGTGTATAAAAATATGACACTCCAAATAATTTTATAAATTTAGTCCCTGTACTAAAAACACCATGAAAAATGATGAAAAATAGTGCCGCTGGCGCGGACCAAAAAAATGAACTCTTAACTCTAAAGGGACCGCACAAATAAATGTCAGGGACTAGATTTATAAACTTGAAAAGCATTATCCTTAAAATCAAAATATAGGAAGGAAAATGACCTTTACCTTAATTATCTATCTTTTTAATTATTGATCTTATATGAGATAATTGTCATTGTCTACAAAAAGTGATGAATGGTTACAGGCGATTTTGAGTGGTTATGAGACTTTTTACAATTATAAAAACACATGGGAGTGGATCCTAAATACATCTTTGTTAGGGGTGGCAATTCGGGTTAGTCGTGTCATTTCGGATCGCGTTGATTTTTATTTGAGTATAAGTTTTTGGTACTTTTAAATCTATACCAGCTAATCGTGTCAAGTTCGGGGCATTTCGGGTTATTTCCATAAACGGGTTATCGTGTCAAAAAGTGTTAGCTCTAATCTTTGTAGATATGACTAAAGCCAAAAAATCTATATAATTTCAAGATGGCTTCTTGTCATTGGTACACCTCTCAGTTGTCATATTTTTTTTAGCATACCATGAGGTGTTCAGGTTAGCGTACACGCACCTCGACTAATCCTCATTCGCGGTTCATGACTTTCGCTGGTCAAGCATTATTTTGACAGTGTGAGGGATCAAAATGGAGACCAAACCCAATTCACCCCCAAGACTGTCCCAGTGGCAGTCTTATACCACTGGACCAAGAGGCTTGGTTTTTCACTTATCATGTTGAAATTGGGTTCGTTTCGATTTTTATAGTTTTTCATGTCTAAATGAATAATTTTTTTATCATTTGAAAAAACTATATTCAAATTCGATTCGTTATCTTAACGTATCGTGTTATGTTTATTCGTTATTACTCATTAAAATAATAAAGTATTTTGAATCTTGTACATATTAACAAATTATATCACTTTTAATTAATATTAGACCCATTAAGCATTGACATTACTAACTCTCTCATTTAGTGAAATTCGTTATGATTAAATTAATATTAACCTACATAAATTCTTTATAAGTCTCAATAATATATCTTATTTACTTAAATTAATGGATCTTAACGGGTCTTATCGAATATTAACGGGTGAAGGGGATCAACATTAATCCGACCTTAAGACATTTTGGATTATTGATTTTTGTATAATTCAATGGGTATATTTATTAAGATTTAGTGTATCCCTTTGGCAATATGAGACTTTAATTGGCAATGGGCAAAAGTTAGAAATTTACATTACTACTGCATACATTTATTTTTATTTCCACTTCTTTTAATTTTGCGCCGATAGATCTCAATAACTGACTAAGCCGTACAATAGTGTATCGGGAGGGTTCCTTGTTTAGATTTCGCTTGCGAGACGTCCCACACACGAAATTGGCAAAAGTCGGGAGTTGAGGGAAGTCGTATACTAAGATCATTATGTTATTTCTCATGTGCATATATAGTGATATACTTGGTGCATGGATGTGCTTGGTATGAAGGGTACAAATTAGATATATATATATATATATATGTCATCCATCTTTGTTAGTGTTATGTGTGTGCACATATAATGTGGAATATATATGGACACCCCGGCGATGTTATGATAGGCTATGGGTGAGCCTTTTCTTTTACCTCATGGGATATTAGTATAGACTAATTGGGTGTAAAACTTGAGTTAACAACGCAGATTAAAACATAAGGTTGGGCTTTAGCGAATTCCAAGAATGAAGTTTTGTTATAAGGGGAGGAGAATATAATACCCCGTAATTTTTTAATAAAATATGTCGACTAAATTAAATTAAATAATCTAATATTAATTTGGGAATAAATTAAATCGAGTGAATTTAAATTTAAATGGGTAAGATTTCAATTGACGATAAACATTTATTCATTGTTATATAAATACAAAACTCAGTTGGACATAATGGGCTTACTAGTGAAAAATAAATACACAAATAAATTTATGTGCGCGTGTCATTTTAACATAATAAAATGTCTAAGTGAAATAAAAAATTATTGGGACGCATTTTGGGATGCGTTAGACAACGTTTAGTGTTTTAAATATTTAGAATCGGTTTCGGGTCATAGGTATATGAGTTGGATAGTTTCTGGGCAACGGATATGGGTTCGGATCCATTTGAGGGTCCAAAAGTTAGGTTTTAGGCCCAACTCGGGATTAGCCACTTAATTAGAGTTTAAGTGTGGGTAAACCACTCCCCCACTATCATTAGATTAAACCCTAAAATAACAGTTATGGGCGATTTGAAAATTCTCAAAAGGAAAAAAATATATTATATATTATATACTATTCTTTAATTCATATAGATAGATATTCGTCATTTAGATAATTTGCCAATCACCAACTGTACAATATTTCATTTATCAATTTCGAAGAGTCATAAAAACATGCAACATCATGAATTTAACAACCAAATAGAGAGAAATATTAAAAAGTCGTAATTGGAAAAAGAAGACTAAAAAGGGAAAATGATAAAATAACTATAGAAGCTTTTAATCGTGCAAAAAAAAAACTAACAAAACCAGGTAGACAAGCCAACAAAATAATCTTTGAATCATTCCAGAAAAGTATCAGAAGAATCATAATATAGATAGATAGATAGATAGATAGATAGATAGATAGATAGATAGATAGATAGATAGATAGAGAGAGAGAGAGAGAGAGAGAGAAGAAAATGCAAAACGAATGACATAGAGAAGCTAATCTAGGGTTTTGTCTGTTTGTGAGGGACCGGCGAGGGGACATCCGATTATGTTCAATGATTTGGTTTTGTTCGATTATGTTGTTTTAAATATATAGTCCAAATGTGTTGTTTTAAGTGTGTAGTGTTATAAGTTTATCATGTTATAACTTGAAATTTATATTATGGTATAACTATTAAAGACGGTCATTTAATCACACATTTATATAGTTACTATATAACTACATAAAACCATCTCAAAAGCATCCAAACAGCAAAATGCTTCAATTTTATTTTGCTAAAAAAAAAGAGAGAGAAAGAAAGGGGGGGGGGGGGGGGGGGGGGGGAGACCAACTCCAAGTCTTTGAACATTCTGCTATTCCCTGAGGCATTTGAAACATCGTGGCAGAATCCTTAGGGCTAAGTTACAAATACAATAGAGATTTGTATATTGCCTTTAGTATGGTCTTATTTATAAATTGTTTTTCAATATTATTGTTTTTATTAATAGTAACTTCTGTTGCAACTCTGAACTACTTAATCATTGTCTACCGCTCCGCTCTTATAAAATTAAATCGAAATTTCAAATTTGTTAATTGTAATTGCATTTTGTTATCCACCGTGGTAAGGGACAAATGGAAAAAACCAAAGGTCTAAAGTTCGAAACCTCCTAAAGGATACCAGATTTGAAGTGGGGCGTGTATTAGGGTGGCTCTGGCACAGCGTCCCCTTGTTTAGCTTGCATGAAAGAGTTTAAAGGGCTCGTTCGTGTGGAGGTTCAGGGATCGGGTTCTCAAGAAAAAGGGAAGGAAGTACTCTTAGGTCCCTCGCAAGCAAATTTTAAACACTAAAGGAATTTTGACATATTTTAAACACTTAGGTTCACTAATTCTCTTCTTGTAGAAGTCTACGCTAGTGGCATAACAAGTGGACCTAATAGTAAACTGTCCTTAAATGTTTAAAAATTGTCAATAAGGGACCTAATTGTAAATTACCCAAAATAAATTGCATTTTGTTGCCTTTGGGGATTGTAAATTTGAAATTTTAAGAAAACAAAGGCCTTGCAAATTTTAACATTTTACTCCCAAGTTAACAAGTTTTTCTAAGATACCAAAAGAATTAAGGGTCCGTTTGTTTGGCATAATTTGCCTAGGCAAATGTCAAAAAGTTGGCAAATATGCCCATTTGCCCACATTTTGGCTGTTTGGTTGCATAATTTTGCCTAGGCATTATTTGCCAATGTACAACACCTCCTATGCACAATCTGTGGGCAAATTTTGCTTACCTATTTCAGTGGGAAATATTTGCCCACAAATTTGCCAACTTCTTAAACGGTTTTAATGTTTTAAAAAATAATTTAAAAACTGTTTTAAATAATTAAAAAACTGTTATGAATATTTAAAAATTGTTTTATAATGTTTCAAAAACTGTTTTTAATATTATAAAAAATTGTTAAGAAAATGTTTACAATTTTTTTAAAAAACCGTATTAACAAAATATTGTAAAAACTGTTTTTAACATTTTTAAAAACTGTTGTGAATATATTATAAAAACAGTTTTAAAGTTTTAAAAAATAATTTTAAAGACTGTTTTAAATATTTAAAAAAACTATATATAAAAACTGTTTTGTAATGTTTTGAAAACTGCTTTTAATATTATAAAAAATTGTTAAGAGAATGTTTTACAAATTTTTTGAAAAATCGTGATATAAAAATTTTGTAAAACAGTTTTTAACATTTTTAAAAACTGTTTTGGATATATTATAAAAACTGTTTTAAAGTTCAAAAAAATATTTTGTAAAACTGTTTTAAATAGTTTAAAAAAACTGTTGTGAATGTTTAAAATTTGTTTTGTAATATTTTAAAAACTATTTTTGATATTATAAAAAATTGTTAAGAGAATGTTTTACAAATTTTTTGAAAAAACGTAATATGAAAATATTGTAAAAATAGTTTTTAACAATTTTAAAAACTGTTTTCTGTGAAATTGTAAACATATGGAAAGAAAAAGATTACACAAAACAGGGTTAAAAACCCTAAGAGCTCTTTTGGCAATCCAATTCCAATGCTTAGAATTGGATTTGGAAGGCCAATTTCAATTATGTGGAATTAAAATTGGCCTGGACAAAAGAACCCTAAATTCCAAACGAGTATAGTATTGAAGTAAAAGGGAGAAATAAAGATTGAAACCTGGTCCTGTAAAGTACGTGCCAAAGCCAGATCAGCATCCACCTGACTGAGATTAGTGAACGGAGTTCTGGTGGACGATTGACGGTTTTCGTTTTCATTTTCATTTTCATTCACCATTTCAACGTTTGATTGATTAATGATGATATTAGGGTTTTCTTCGTTGGCGGTGGTGGTTTTGTTACCAGGTTTTGTGTTCTCCATTTTCAGATGGTTTTAATGATAGATGAGAATGAAGTGAAGTGTACGTTCAAGAAATCCGATATGTATCTCGAGAGTGATGATGGTTACAAAAAGGGAGAGAACAAGAAAACAATGTGAATGCGTGTTGATTTGGTGGCGTTTGAAAACGGTGCTTTGTCCACACACATTTTATTTTTTTATTTTTTTTAACCAAACATCTTGGCGCAGTGGTATAAGGGTGTCACTGGGTCAGCTTTGAAGGTGGATTGGATTTGAATCTTGATCCCCAGTTCGATCACTGGCCTTGTCAAAATAATGCGTGGCCAGCAGAAGCCACGAACCGCGAAGGGGGATTAGTCGAAGTGAGCGTAAGCTGTCCAGGACACCTCATGGTATGATACCAACAAAAATTATGTTTTTACTACATCCCTCATTATAATTTTCACGATGGCTTCTTGTCATTGGTAGACCTCTCACCTGTCATGTTGAAATTGGGTTCGTTTGGATTTTTATGGTGTTTCATGTCTAAATGAATAATTTTTTTATCATTTGAAAAAATTATATTGAAATTCAATTTTTTATCTTAACGTATCGTGTTATGTTTTACTCATTAAGATAATGAAGTATTTTGAACCTTGTACATATTGACAAATTATTTCATTTTTAATTAATATTAGATGCATTAATCATTGATATTACTAAGTCTCTCATTTAGTAAAATTCGTTATGATTAAATTAACATTAAGCTACATAAATTCTTTATAAGTCCCAATAATATATCTTATTTACTTAAATTAATGGATCTTAGAGGGTCTTATCTAGTATAACGGGTGAAGGGGTTCAACACTAACCCGACCCTAGGACATTTTGGGTTATTGATTTTTGTATAATTAAATGGGTATATTTATGGGGATTTAGTGCATCCCTTTGACAATATGAGACTTTAATTGGAAATGAGCAAAAGTTGGAAATTTACATTACTACTACGTACATTTATTTTTATTTAATTTCTTTTAATCTTGGGCCGATGGATCTCAATAACTGACTAATCCGTACAATAGTGTATCGGGGGATTCCTTGTTTAGATTTCGCTTGCGAAATTGGCAAAAGTCAGGAGTTGAGGGAAGTCGAATACTAAGATCATTATGTTCTTTCATATGTAGATATATAGTGATATACTGTGACACCCCGTCTAATTAAATACCGGGTAGCTACTCCTTTATTCAAGTTAATACAAAATGCCAAGTTGGTTCAGTTCATAGCATTACTGTCGAAAATATTTTTAAGCAATTACTAGCCACCTAATATTTAAAAAGTGAGTGTCAATTTTAAATTAAATTAGATTAACATGTAACCAAATGAAATATGAAATAATGATACCACAGTCGCATCACAGTCACAATAGAATAATAATGAACTGAAAATGAATCTGGAGGAACACTCCTCTGAATACTCCGAATACTGAATAAAACAAATACAAAGTCTGAATCACTAATTAATTAAATCCAAAACTAAAATAGAATTGAGTAGATAAGTTGTCTCTAAGAGGAAAGGGGCGACATGCCCTACAGATGAATAAATCTGAAATGGAGTCAAGGTAGAAAGTGGAGGCGTCTACTATCGAGGTCCTGTAACTTCCACAGCAGCTACATCACGTCACTGGAATGAAACTCCTAAGCTTGGCGTCCTTGTGGCTGGGCACCTAAAAGGTTTTTACAAGAAAATAGATTTGAAACCAAACGGATCAGAGCCCGATTGTGAAAACAGTTTAAAATATAGCAAGTGTTTAATAACATTAAACAGTGAATATAAAATACATGATAGTGCGTGCACTCACATGAGTTCATCACCTCTCAACTAATTGTGCACTCATAACGTACCCGTATCCGTTCCAGTTATACTACTATCTAACTAGTCCAATTCACAACCTGACCTTACTTTATAATATAAGGGTTAATATAGACATTCCCAACTAAACTACGAGTCTCCCGTTTTATTTCTCAGATTTACTTATAATAGTTATTATGCGATTCACCCATTTTTAACTCTACTAACAATGTTACAAATATTCACATTCATATTTTAATACAAGTCCATTTCAATTACCAGTATATTAATCTCATCATAAATATACAATAAGGGCACCCCTAGGCTATGCTGCGGTGCACACATACTCTGCTATCGGATCCCGGTACATCACGTACATAAGGACCACGTATTTCGAATCTCTTAGGAACCGTTTCAATAAACAACAATCACACATAATGGAGGCGAACATAGTTCACATACCTATGGGTCACGCACATACCTACGCTCCCATGGTCAGCTGACTTATTAATTCACCAATAAGTCATTCACAGCCCTATGTCCTTAAGGTACCAATCTAAATCCCCCCGTAGGCACACAAAGATTAGATGGCCCATTTCGAAAGCCGACCTCTCGTGATATCAAGTATGGCAGGTATGTCATACACATATAAATCTATATACTAAGCATTCACACATCTTAGATATCTTATAATGTTAATAGAGGTATATACTACATCCTCATACCATTGTCTAAGTTTGTACAATTTTAAGTTTCTGGATAATATATATAATATAGACCGCCGACACATCTCTCGTCGTAATTTCAAGTGTTTACAACCTAACTCGTAAAGGTAACCAGGTTTTATATATAATCTCCCCAAAATTTAATCCTAGTTATACTCCGGTCTCACGAACATACCTACTGGTTTTCCTCAAGTCTAAAAATGTTCACCAAGTTTTCAACATTAATTCCCCGGGGTTGGAATCATTAAAATTCAACAAGGGAAAGGTTTACACTCATATAGATAAGTTTACGCGAAGTCCAAATGAAAATCAGACTTAAAAAGCCATTCTGAAATCTCGTTAGAAGGCACTGATATCTCGTTCGAATGAGGTCGTTCAAACGAGTGTCGTTCGAACGAAAGTCTTCGAACGAACCATCAACTCATTAGAAGGGGAACTAGAATCTCGTTAGAAGCTCGTTCGAACGAGGTCGTTTGAACAACCTGGGTTGGTCTTCTAACGAAAATTCCGAAGGTGCCCAGATTTCACCCATTTCGTTTTCCTCAACTTTTCTCTTCTCCAAAATCATAACAAATTCATACTAATCAGATCTTTAAGGTTCATAAGTTATTCTAAACCACCCTAGATCACTTTCTAACATAGTTTTTGGGTCAATTCCTTCAAATCAACATGTACAATCCATAAATCCCCAAATTTTGCCACAAACCCTAACAACATGAACCCAGAACTTAATTGAACATGAAAAATCCTTTTTTAAATTCGTTTTTACATCATCAAATGCTATGTTTTGGATACTAAATTCGTCCTGATCAATTCTACATGCAATCCCTAACAATTTCATTGGGTTTTCAAAAATCTTTTAAGACATATGTTAATTTCTACACTAAACATGGAGGAAATATTCATTGCAAGTAATGAAACTAAATCACTTGCCTCAAATTTGCTCTTCTGATCTGTTATTGGTGATTATAGGTTGATTCTCTCTTCTTTTCCGGTCACAATCTCTTCCAAAAATGGTGGTGGTGAGTGGTTTTGGTTTGGAACCCTATGGTAACTCCTCTCTAACTGTCGTAGACCACTTCTATTGCTTTTGGCTGATAATGGACTTAGTGGCCTTACTACTTATTTATAAATAACTATCCAAATTCGTGGGTCTTATCTCCTCAATTTTTAAAATTACCAAAATACCCTTTTGGGTTGTCGGTTTGGCCTAAAAATGCCCCGGGACCCAAACTAAACCCCCAGCTATTGTTTTCTGACTATTTCGACCCTTCCGGACGCATTGACGCACTCAAAATGACCATTCAGTTGATAAAAATATAATTTAATTTTTAGTCTAATTAAATTCATTCCTGACGCAGCTGACACGCGCGTCCCAGCTTAATTTCCCAAATTGTCGTATTTCTGACTCGTGATAATTTTAATATTTTCAATACTCATATATTACCATATATACTCAATAATATTTAATTTTATCATCATAATCAAATATCAACTCACGTCTCGCTAGTATTTACCTCCGGGTTAATTTCTAATTAATTCTCATTTAATTCCTTTAATTTCTCATTTAATTCCATTAATCCATAAAATAAAAATCAATAAAATTACGGGGTATTACATATACTTGGTGTATGGATGTGCTTGGTATGAATGGTAGAAATTAGATGTATATGTGTCATCCATCTTTGTTAGTGTTATGTGTGTGTGCATATAATGTGGAATATATATAGACACCCCGGTGATGTTATGATAGGCTATGGGTGAACCTTGTTTTTACCTCATGAGATATGAGTATAGACTAATTAGGTTTAAAACTTGGGTTAACAACGCAGATTAAAACATAAGGTCGGGCTTTAGCAAATTCCGAGGACGAAATCCTGTTATAAAGGGAGGAGAATGTAATGCCCCGTAATTTTTTAATAAAATATTTTTTGACTAAATTAAATTAAAGAATCTAATATTAATTTGGGAATAAATTAAATCGGGTGAATTTAAATTTAAATGGGTAAGATTTCAATTGAAGATAAACTTTTATTCATGGTTATATAAATACACAACTCAGTTGGACATAATGGGTTTACTAGTCAAAAATAAATAACGCAAATAAATTTATGTGCGCGTGTCGTTTTAACATAATAAAATGTCTAAGTGAAATAAAAATAATTGGGATGCGTTTTGCGAAGCGTTAGAGACTCCGTTTAGTGTTTTAAATATTTAGAATTGGTCTCGGCTCATAGGTATATGAGTTGGGGAGTTTGTGGGCTAGTTGGGATATGGGTTCGGGTCCATTTGAGGGTCCAAATGTTGGGTTTTAGGCCCAACTCGAGATTAGCCACTTAATTAGAGTTTAAGTGGGGGTAAACCACTCCCCCACTATCATTAGATAAAATCATAAAACAACAGTTACGAGAGAGGAAAGGAGAAATACCAAAAAAAAAAGGAGAAAATGGGCAAGAACAAAGGAAAAATAAAGGGGCTTTCAAAAGGTTTTCATCCACGAATTTTAAGGTAAGAATTATCTTGTTTTATTTATGAATTCAATTTATTTCTTGATGCATGTAATGACCCCTTAAATTTCTGGGATTTAGGCTTGATAGGAATGAACTGATGATGAATAAACCTTTTATGCATGTAGAGGACTAGATTTGATATAGGCTTGATAGGAATGAACTGGTGACGATTAAACATTTTATGCGCGTAGATGACTAAATTTGATATAGGGCTAGTCCGAAAAATTTAGGCAGTGAAATCTTGAAGTTTAGGTTAGATGATTCAGTATTGTGTTCTTGAACTAAACCCAAGAATTTATATTGTGTGATTAATATTGGTGAAATTATATTTGGGAAGACAGTTTATAAATTTGGGTTATTTCTATTTATGAATATAGACATGAGTTTATAAATTGCTAATATATAGAAAGGCTAAAATGGATTTCGGACTTGTGAAATTTTGGAAAATGATATATGAGAAGAGGTAGGATTGTTAGGAAATGCATTCGTTCTTGGGAGGTTATCAAAACTTGTTATGGGTTGAGGTTGTAAAACTGGGATGAAGAAGTAGTGGCGTGATCAGCGTTGTGGAGAAGAGGGATTGGCCCCTACAGTCGTTCGAACGACTTAAGGCATCGTTCGAACGACGGACAGGGTCGTTTGAATAACCTAGTGGTTTCGTTCGAGCGACGTGATAAACCTTGACACTTTTGTTCCTTTAGTTGTTTTGCTTGGGGATTTACTTCTTAGCTCGTTCCTTTTTAGTGTTTTGCTCATTTGGCAGTTCGTTCCTTTTAATTGGTTGCTTTGGATATAATTGTGGACAAAAGGGAATTTAATTAGCGAGATATTAATTAGAGGTAAATACCTAGGATGTTCGGAGAATTGTATTAAAGAATATTAACAGCAATGAGGGTATGGGACCTAGGATTTTGGTTGTGAGTATTTTATGAATCCAAGTGAGTGAGTGGAACTGGGTTTGGGAATATAAAGAATTTATTAAAAATGCAGATGTACCCTTATTAAACATGGAAAATTACAATAACTAGTTGGTTAAGAAATTATTTATGAAATGTAATTAAAAAATTATTAGATGGTAAATTATTAATAAATGGAAAAACGTTGCGGACTTTGGTTGGGCTTTTTATGGTAATTATAGAGTAATTACATATACATATTATACGGGATAATAATATGTACTATTATGTGTTTGTGTGGACATATACCAGTGGACTGTCCTATCAGCTCGGGTGTTTCGCGCGTTCGGACCGTGTACCACACGTCGGCATAGGTGGGATTGACGATATGTAGGTCATATAGGTACTACGTGGAGACGTCACCTACAAGAGGTAGATTATGGCTATGACCGTTCTTGTGTCACCGCTGGGTATGGGTTGTGTACAGGTGTCCTGCGTATGGATCGCCTATAACACCCCGAAATTCTGAGGACTTAGAATATAATTATTTTCTAGAGAAATAGAACTTAATTAATTTGGAGAATTCAAATTTATAAATTAGAGAATTTATTTAAGTCGAAGGAATTATTTAAATTGGTGAATTGACATTTAATTAATTCGGAGCATCTTTGAATTTTGCATTTGTCGCATTTTGAGGTTTAAATTAGAGAATGTTATAAAGTATTTCATATGTCAATTCTAAGTGCATCGTTGAGTCCGGATAAGTCGAGATAGTAAAAAAAGTGTACCCAGGGGTGGTAAATGGGTCACGAAGTATTTTTATGCATGACCGAGCTCGCACAGGAGTATTTGGGCTATTTTAATTAGGGCCATAAGAGGAAAAACGGGATTAACACTTTATAACCTAAAAGTGAGAGTTGGGGGCAGCCATAACTCATTTTAGAATACCTAAATTTGTAGAGGGGAGAAAAGGGATAATTTGAGGAGCTTTCGGAGAACCAATTTGGAGAAAGATTTGGGTGCTTGTGTTAAACCTATCATCTTCATCAAAGGATTCAGACTCTACGAATTTATAAGGAAAGTGGTTAAATTGCTTCAATGTAAATTGATGATATTCAATTCATATCATAGTAGGTGTTATACAAATGATTTTTGGATTGTGTTAATACTAATTGGGTTTTGATTTGGGGAAGTTACGAATCAAGTTTTTGGGACTGTTATGATAAGGGCTTATGAATTATATGGTGTGAAAGAAGTTATAAGTTAATTAGAGAAGTTTATTGATTGCAAGTTGGGGAACAATCGTATGTATTCATATCTTTATTATCAGTTGGAGATAGAAATTGGGAATTAAAATATTGGGACTTGTTTTGATTTGTAAGAATTACTGTATAAATTATGGGTAAAAAGCTTCACATAAGGTGTTAATAGCGGTTCTGTCCGCTAAGCCCTTTAGAAAATGGTGTTCTAACTTTTGTTCTCTAATACATTTTTTCCAAAACGGCCCCAAAATTCCCCAAAACAGCATTTTAAAAATCTGGGCAGATTAAGTAAATTGAAAACCTCAGATTAATAATTGTGCAAAATTTATTGAGGAGAATTTTGAATAATTAATTGGGGATATTGTATTATGGACCAAGGGGGTATCCGGATATTTTGGTTGAGTGACACCATGATAATAGATTAATTAATGGGGGATTAATTAATTAAATCTTATAGCTGGAATAATTTACTATTGGATGATATAATAAATTGTTAAATATTATTTAATTATGAGCGTTCTCTTTATAATGGAATTTTAAGGAGTACGTTCTAAGAGATGGAAATTCGGGCCAGGCGAGCGAGTCCGGGTACATTGGTTGTGTGACACCAGGGAAATATTGAATTCATTAATGAGTATATTAATTAAAATAGAGTCGGACCAAAGACTCGGGGAGATAATAAGTTAATTAATGGGAATATTAATTAAATTAAAGTCGGACCATAGACTCGGGGAGATATTAAGTTAATTAATGGGCATATTAGTTAAATTAGAGTCGGACCATAGACTCGGGGAGATATTAAATTAATTAATGGGTAAATTAATTAAATTAGAGTCGGACCATAAACTCGGAAATATGCTGGCTAGTGTTACGGACTTTGTACACGATAAAGACGGGATTAAAATTTATATATATATATATATATATATACGGTAGTGTGATAGTATATATATATGTTGCGTGCTCATAAATACCGGTGGCTAGGTATTTATTTAGAATTATATGCTCTAGTGCTATCGGGGGAGGTTGTGCGATGTGGGTGAATCCCCTAGCTTGAGGAGTAGAGCGAGTATATCCCCAGGTCATAGCGTCCAAATAGAGGTGGGAATTGAGATGATTGTCTTCACAAACGGGGTAATATGACCGCCTCCAATAAGTTTATATTTCTATGCTCTGATTCGACGGTGGCTAGCTGTCTCAAAAATCCAGGTGGGACTGAGTAGACCTGGGATGATAGCACTTTAGAGAATGCATCCGGTGGGGTATTACTCAGAAGGATGGTTTTAATCATATTCAACATATGTGTGATTGTGGAATATAGTTCTACGTATATAATGGAGTAGATAATTATATACGGGTAATTAAATACATGAAGAGAATTTGTATTACTTATATAACTAGTGAATGTTATGTGGCTTTTAAGAGCTGTTTTATTTATACTAAACATATGTATAATTGTGGAATATAGTTCTACGTATATAATGGAGTAGATAATTATATACGGGTAATTAAATATGTGGAGAGAATTTGTATTACTTATATAACTAGTGAATGTAAAATGATTAATTAAGTTAATGCTATAAATAACTTATGAAGTAAAGATACAAATTACTCGGGTTAGAGTAGAGTTCAAGGAGTTTCATGACGAGGCTAGTTAGACGGAGTAGTGTAACAAGGAGGGTCAGGAA
This sequence comes from Sambucus nigra, assembly GCA_949130495.1. Classification (NCBI taxonomy): domain Eukaryota; kingdom Viridiplantae; phylum Streptophyta; class Magnoliopsida; order Dipsacales; family Adoxaceae; genus Sambucus; species Sambucus nigra. The sequence continues at coordinate 617,633,519 of OX422215.1, forward strand.
GAAAGCGTTAGGTGTGCAATTTTTTTTTTTTTGGGGGGGGGGGGGGGGGAGGGGGGCATTATGATTTTTTGGAATTTTTGGGTTGATTCAGTATGTGCTGTGTTAAGAGAAATTGACCTTATTCCGGTGAAAAATAACATACAACACCTTGAGATTTGTAATAGGTTGCAATTTTGTTAATTTCTACTTTTGGGTTTATCAAATAATGGTGTAGTTTGAGAACTAGGAAAATACTTTCAGCAAGGTCAAATCATGACCATCTACAATATATATTAATAAAAACAACATTGTTTAGTAAAATTATAAAACATCTAATTTATTTGAGATTAAAATAGTGAATGAAATGATCACTCAAATAAATTTTGTACAAATCACGTGTGTAGCAAATGCACTGTTTTAAAGTTACTGAATTACATTGAATATTTTTTTCCCATATGAATATAATGAGTTGGACTTGCAAATAAATGAATAAAACCTTCGAGGGTATTTAATTATTTCTTAGAGGATATGTAAAGCGATTAAGGGTACAATCCTACTATGTATTGATAATATGTCACTATTTTAAAGAAATTTGTTATGAGTTTAAAAGTAAAATACTAAAGATTCTTCACAAGGGGTGATGGACGCTTTAGTTATGGCCAAGTAGTGTTATTTTTAAGATTACATGCCAAAATCATTGTCCTATATGAATCCAGCGAATTGCTCATGCTCGAAGATTTTTTATATAACATAAATAATTGTAAAAAATCATACACTTAGGCAAAGTTTCATCTATTTATAGGACTATCCACCCTATTTAAAAAATAAAAAAAATACCCGATCAACAATAATAATAGTCAAGTGATAGCATGACAATAATTTTGTTTTAGGTGTTCTTGAGCTTATGGTATGCTTCACACCTAACGACACACCGCGTAGTAATTTGAAAGGAAAAATACTTAATAAATCAAATTACAAAAAAAAAAGGTTAAAAACAACATGCCCATAAATATTAAGACATAAAATCTCTAATACTGTTACAGATTTACAATCTAGACTAAATGAAAAAATTATACACTGACATTTTCCATGTGCTTAAGATACAACCACAACACTATACACTATCTTCACACACATTAAGTAAAATAAACCGTCATTTATTCTTTTTATTTTTTCAATATAAATGTATTTAAAGTGAAGTCATTTATTTTTTATTGTATTAAATATGCTGACGTTGCAATTTCCAACACTAACAAAATATTTCCAGCACTACATACCCATTTAAATGAGTTCGTTGGTTATTAATATATGTTACCATATATTTCACCGCATAAAGATTTTAACATCCCTCACTACCATAAATAAATATTAGTGAAATCACCCTATTTTACTATTGTCCATTTAGAAAGATGATGGTGAACTCAATTTAGACTTCTCATGACAATAATGTCATTTCTAGATATCAAAACAAAATGTGCAACAAAAAAGTATTTAGTTACAAATATAATATTAGACGAAATCTAAAAGTAAAAAAGGCATCAACTTAGCCAATCTTGGTGGTGTGATTACCATGAGAATGGTTGATTTGTTTTTAAGAACTATTTTATCCATATATGGCCACTCTACTACCATAAAAATTAACAAAAATCTCAAAAAGAATACCAATGAATTCACATAAACTATAGAATAAAATTATTCTCTCATATAACATGAAATTAAACTTATAACTATGCCCCAACAAACCATTTCTACAATTGGTCATCGTCAAAGTCATCCAAAACAAAAAATAACATAAAATTTAATCGGATACAATCATCAATGAATCAATAAAATGGCACGAGAAAGCACTGCAAATATCATGTCAATAATTAGAAATCAATTAAGTATTTAAAACACGTGACAATATAAAATGCCATAAAAAGTAACTAGAAAGGGTAATATTAGGATGATAAAAAGGTTACCTGGATAGAAAAATAGTTGGTTCCACTCACTGTTAAGAATCGTGTTTTAAGTACCTGTTGGAGAACCCTTTATCATGTCAAAATGAAAGGAAAAATATAAGTCAGGTTGTAACTAAGTGTATAAACTAAGTATATGATCAATTAAATATGGTAAAGTTCTATATTCAAGTGCTTTCCAATATGAATACTAACAACTAAATTACATATAAAATAACAACGAAATATACTTAAAAAAATAAATTCTCAAGTTCAACAATAATTAAAAAAAATGAGACCATAAAAACTCAATTTGGGGTTGTTGTCTCGATAATTATTTACCATGGTAGCCTCCCCAAACTTATTATAATTCGATCACTGTACTTGGCTATTGAATATCAAAGTATGTCTCATGTGAAAACTATTTATAAAGGATATCAGAATGGCATCCCTATTTCACACCTTTGTTGTTACTAGATGTGCCCACGTGCGTTGCACGTGTGTGCGAGTTCCGATATTTCTCTTTAGGAATGAAATCATGAATAATAGTGTATGATTGTAAATCCTTTGTTAAATTAAGGACATATAATTAAGTAAAGTAACTAACAATGTAGTTCTGTTGACGCAATAAGCCATGCATTACGATTGAATATTTTAAATCAATCTCCATAAATCCAAGTTATAAGAAATGTAAAATGCAAAGCAATAGATAATTTGTTTTTGGAATAAATTGTATAACGACAATGTTTAAGGGTAAAAAATTGAAATGTAATCGTCAAATATGTTGCTTTTGACGTTTGTTAGGATTTAATGGTTCTTCTTCCTCTTCCACTTTCAAAGCTACAAAACGTGTCGATCGGATGCTTTAAGTGATTTCCCTTTAATGTAGAATCTGTATATTTTCCCAATGCATGTATATAACTTTTGAACATAGTCTGAGTGCAAAATTCCCTGTGTAAACCAAATAATATATATGAATCTTAATTAAATATAATTGTTATTTTGCTTATTGAATAAATGTATGAATTTTAATTGTAAATAAGAATGATATTACCTTATCTTTAGAAGCGATGAAATTTGGAATGTTGCAGCCAATGAATGATTTTGCTTCCTCGAATAGTGTCACTGATGCTCTTTCATCTTCGTCTTGGACGACAAATTGAAGTACCTTATATTTTTTTGAATAATGTATTAGTAAAGTTTTATATATTAGTTTTATTATTAATATTGAAAGATTCTTGATCATATTAATTTACCTTGTTGTGTAATTTGAATTTGAAGTACCACAATTTAAGCATGTGCCATTTCAATTTTCAACAGTGACTTTTTTGTTGCATACATTGCAAGCATCATACCATGGATTTTCCTTGTTTCTAACCTCCATAATCATTGCCACGAAAGAACTAAAAATATTTTGTGGTTTGTGAAAAATCGGATATGTTATGTTATTAAATTGAGGATATTAGAGACGTAAAAGTGAATCATTACCTCTATAGTTGATGGGATTCCATTAATAATATCACGAATAGAAACAGTGTCCACATTGTTGATTATTTTTTAGGGAGGCGAAGAAAATTTGTTGAAATGTGGGGATGATATTGATGTTGACAACATGTAATTGACATTTGTGAAATTAATACATGTAAGGGAGAATTATTATTTTTTTTGAAAGAAATTGATTAACCAATCCTTTAATTCAGTAGCTTGTATAATATCGGGGTCAATATGAATTGTAGTCTTTGATACACTGCTCAAGCTAAACTCCCCTGTGAAGAATGTATTGATTTATTTTGAGTTAGTAGCATTTTTATTAATTGTTCATGAGATGATAAGTATTATTGTACCTTCGTAGGATGAACGTTTAGCTTGAGAAATGGCTATTATAGGAAATGTTGCTGATAAGCCACTTATTTTTTCGCCTTCATTCTCTGCTAAGTCGCCCCATAATGTGAATTTCATTTATTGAAACCTGTCATAAATAATAAATAATAATATTGAATTTAATATAAAGGACTATGAAGAAAAGCGAGAAATTATGAAGAAAAGCGGAAATATGAGAGTAAACTTTAAGTAAGTTTTGTTTCAAAGGTCATGGAAGTAAAGTTGGAAATAACAGGGGTTGTTGGTGGGTTTCAATGAAGGTAAATGATGATAAACTTGGCCTTGAACTCGAAACGTGTATACACCACATCTTGATGAAGCTAGTTGCTTGTCAAGAGTAACTCCAAATGAAGTGAATGAGAATATGCTATTGTAAGCTCTGATATTAACACGAAATTCTCTTGATTCAGGAGAATTAGATGTGAAAAGATGAAATAAAATCTCGGGGATCGAAGTTTCAGCGAGTGAGATTTTACCTTTTTGACAACAAAATGTTGGGGGTTCATATTGGAATCTTTGGGCATTGCAGTGATGGAAATGGGGTGTTGTTTCTAGTTCTAGCAACGTAGATCATAGAGGTTCATATACGGTTTCTCCTAATATGAGAGCAATTGTAATATTAAATATTCATTTCATAAATCTAACATGATTTACTTAAGCGTAAACTATATTTTAGTTATTTTTAGCTAACCTTGATATTGGTAAGAATTTAATTGGGCTCGAAGTAACCAAGTAATTCTCTGTCTTTTCCTTCTATTGGGTTTGCCAGATACATTTTCTGATGGTGGAACGGATGACATTTCTAACAATTTGGGAAATGACGTGTCTGGAAGATTATTTAATAAGTTTAGTAAGAAAGGAGCATGAGAAATGTAATTGAATGATTTTAGAATTTAAAACAAAATTTTAATTAAATATAAGAATGGTGAAAATATATGTAAGGAAATACAAATTGAATTTTCATTAACTTCATGTAAATGGCACATATATAAGTTGTTTACTATGTCAAAAAACTGATGCGCAAACTTGGTGTACAAATTTGATAACTTTGACTTTTGTGTGTATGTCGTTGTTGCAAGCCAAGTTAATCAAAACCTCAATTAGCTACAAATAACAAACTCAAGTGTAGCGGTAAGTAAGGATGTCAATCCACATCAAGGGGGTAAGCTAGAGACAAACTCAATTGTAATTGAATTTTTATTTTCTTTTTGTGCTTTTCAAATATTAAAATAATTTGGGTGAGATGAGAATTTAAACTAAACTAAATCAAGATGTAAATAAAAGTAAATGAAATTATTAAGTAAATCTAACTAACTAAAAATCTAAAATATGAGAATGGCGAGGAAATAAAAGTGAGAACAATCAAGGGCTAGGATGACTCTAAATATTTTAGTTAATCAAAATTAATTAGTTCAAGTACTCAAGGATAGTTTTATGTTCTTCTCATATAAAAATATTTCTAAAATTTAGATTGAAACTGACTTAATTTTAATTTTCAATCACATCTCGTCATATAATAGATGTATTCATTGGCAACCTAAAAAAGCTTTTAAATATTTTCAAGACCTCTCTCAACATTTCATAATCTCAATCAAGGTCGGTCCTAGAGTTGTGAACAGAGCAGCAATGTCGAGTTCGGAGCTGAAGCCGACTCTTCATAAATAGAATACATGGAATCGGTCAACCTCCAAAATATTCTACTAAAAATTACTCGGTCTCTAAACAAATGCAAACAACATTTCAATCAATTTTGACATTCCATAAGCAACCAAATTGCTCCCTGCCTACTCTCAAGGTCTATTTGAAACTTACGAACTTTATCATGATTTACTACATAAGGTGAACTCAATTCGATAGGACATGTGACGGACCGGAATCGAACATTTCTTAAAAAATAAAAAAGCAAACTGAATAATTCGAGGCCTATTTGTACATTTTAATATCAATAGAAGAGGTGGATTTCATCTCAAAAAATTCAATCAAGTACAATGTGACTTGCAAAGGTGCTTTGCGTGAATCGATACAATTTGCAGACGTAAAAGATATAACAATTGGAATCATTTATAAGAGTTAACAGGATTAATAACTTAATCACGCTAATTGTTTTGTTAGTGCTCTTTTCAGTTACTATTAAATCAGAACCTCCACAACGGTACAGCACACTGGTATCAACCGTTCTTCGTCTTGTCTAACAACAAACTATTCCTCCAAGATCTTTAAAGTCAAGAATCCACCAAGTGCCAAAGGATAGATTGGAATCCAAAAACCTATGCAAAGATAATTTAATCGCTCAGTTAGTGCACATTATCCAACATATGATTAAGCTGATATAAAACTTGAAAAACATAAATAAAAGATTTATAACTAACAAATATATGCCCAAAACTATATATTTAAATCAATACGAAATTTATAAAATATAAAAATTAACTATAAGGACATATTTTCAGAGGTACGTTATAAATTTATTATGTCATATACCGATACACCGTCGAAGAGCATTCAAGAGACATCTACATCAAAGACGGATCCGAATTACTCAAGTTCTTCATCATTCAAGACTCCGCGAAGTTTACTTTGGTAAGGTTATGTTTTAAATACCTTAACTTTTCACTTAGAGCTTTTGGGATATTTTTACAAAATATTTTTCTAAAGATTTTGTTTTCGGAGACCTTTCCGTAGAAAAATCATAACTAATTCATAAAAAATCAGAATGATACAAAACTAGTGGCCACGCATTCGTAGTGAAATTTTCTACAGGCTCGCGTGGAATCTCGCTTGATAGGTCGGTCAAAAGACCTTCAATTGTCATTCAAACGACATAGCATGTCGTTAGATCTCGTTCGAAAGACTTTTGTCCTTCGTTCGTGCGACTTGCTGATCTCGTTCGAATGAGCTCTGTTTTCGAGGCGGCACGATTTTATATAAAATCTCATTATTTGGTTCCGTTTTCATCAAGAAGTCACAGCGTTTTGACGAACAGAAAAACTGCAAAAGCAGAATCCTTTCTGGCTTCTTCCTTTAGGGTTTTAATCCCTTTTTGTTTCAATTCACAAAACTCCCATATGCTTTAGTGAATTGTTTTGGTGTTAAAGAACACAACTTTTGCCCTTGTTTATTCTTTGTGGGGAGAGCTCTACAACCGACAACTGTGTGCTATTGTGGAGGGACTCCTTGTGAAGATTTCAGACTGCGTGTCTAGGATTGCAGTCCTTGTGGTATAGCTACGCGTGAACCACTGCAAATTTCTAGCCGTTGCTTTGAAGGTTTGACGAATACACCGTGCGTTACTATTGTGGGCGAAAGCAAGATGGTATGTAAATAAATGGTCTTGTAAAATTTTCAAAGTTTTAGAAATAAAAGGTTTTGCCTTGCGGGGTTTTTTCCTTAAGCTTGTGTCACATGCTTTATTTATTTTATGGTTTGACACACGCACACACGCAGTTGAATATTTTGGGGTGATTTATTTTGGTTTAAAATAGACACTAATTAAATAAGTGTGCCAACGTAGAAATTTGCAAATTTAATCAATTATCACACAGTCGCACTTTTCAAATTGGTATCAGAGCAGGTTGCGCTAATTTATTGCGTATTCCTATTTTTCGCAAATTTTGTGTGATATTGATTTTTTTTTTAATTAATTTTGAAAATCGCAATTTTTCGATGGAGCCCTTATCTAATCGGATGCCCCCCTTTGATGACCAGAGTCAAAGTTTTGATGATATAAATCGTTTGAATTTAACGTTTTCAAAAAGAATTAAAGTTTTGGAAAAAGAAAATTCTCATTTTAAATCCGCGATGGATCTTTTGCAAACGGTTCAAAATCAACTAGATTTTTATCGTGAAAAATTTATTTCCTTGGACCATGACTTTGTTTCTTTAAAATTGTCCAGGAAGGAGAGTGATGATAGGGTCCTATTTTTAGAGAAAGAATTGGAGGACCTTAAAAATTCGATGGTTTGTGTTTGTGCCAAAGAGGATAAAAATATTTTAGTCAATGAGTTTGTGGCACGTGAAAAGACTCTTAGGAAAAAGTTTGCTTTAATTGAGGGAGAGAGAGATACGCTTTTAGGAATTATTGAAAACTTGAAAAAGGCGTCCCTTAATTTGGAAGAGTCTAATTCTTTGCTTGAGTCAAAAATTTTGAAATTAAAAAATGATTTGACAGACTCAAGTAGGTTTGATTGTGATGGTAATGGCTCATCTTGTTCTCATGCTTCTAATGCTAAAGCCAAAACCATTATTTGTTTTAGAGGGTCAACCAATTTTCGAGATGTTAGAAAAGGTCAACCCATAGGTGTGGTACCACCCGTTCACACATGTTCATATTGTGGTAGAAAAGGTCACCTTAGGAGATTTTGTTTCAATCTTGGAAAATGTCCCAGGAAGTCTATGTCTAGTGTTCCCGTGATTTCCCAAACCCCGTGTCGACGTGTTACATCTGCTTGGGTTAGGAAATCACTTTTGGATACGCTAAATTTTATAATAATTGATTCTCGTTTGCTTGCACATGCTTCTTCTCTTGCCAAATCATATAGATGATTGTGTTTGCATGTTTGTCATACGCTAGTTGTGCTTCTTGATATATTTTTGCTAGCGTTATGACATGTAATTTTTGTATAAATTTTTTTTCTTTTGAAAAATTTTGAAAAATACAAAAAGATTTTATTTTGATAAATTTTTTATAATAAAAATCCAAAAAGATTTTTTTGTTTGCACCGTTTATGGATGGACACTTAGGATGACCAAGTCACAACATCATTCCATTATTTTCATGTGACTATTTGATACTATTTTGAGACAATAGGTCAATTCATCAAATAATTTAATCACCAACACCAATAACTCCAACAAATAAATGCCTTAAATGTTGAAATTTATCAAAAAATGGCGCTCAAATCTGAGTACACCGGGTCCATTAAAATAAGTGAGACTCAAATATGTTGGTAACAGCTCATAGCTAGCTGTCAAACAGCTCACAGCTGTTGAGTTGCAAAAGTTAGGAAATACATTGTGCCTTTGTCCCACATCGGTAGGTTCACTAAAATGAGTTGGGTATATTTACAATTGATTTGGAACAAATGGGCAAGCCCTTTGGGCATTATATGTTTTGTGTGTTTGGATGGGAGACTTATTGGACGAAGTCACACGCGCGTGTCCGGGGTCTTGGGCTCATTAAGAAATAATTTTTAGACAAATAAATTAACGTTTTTGGGGCTTAAAATTAATTATAAACGGTAATTTTTTCTGGAATAAAAACGTGGTTATTAACAGTTGAAAAGTTCATCCAACTAAAAAACATCTTTCGAAATTTTCTCTCCCACTTGACCCACATTTTTTCCCATTAACGTTAATAATTTTCGCAATAAAAGGAGGTTGATACCTTCGATCTTTAAAAAACAGTTCTCAGAAAAAACAAAACCCTCATACTGCAACTGCTATCTATAAAAAAAATTCTCTCTGCACACGAAAACGAAAATAATTATTCTTCCCTTGAATAATTATCACATCACATAAATGATTAATCATACCTCAGATTAATTATAGTTTCAGATTCGAACAATATATATAGCTGAATGGGTGTTGATTAAACGAATTGGATTGTGCTACCAATTCGTATTTTATTGGAGGTTGTTTTACCCTGGGGGTGGCGAGGCTTTCATATGTGAGCACAAATTGGAGGCAGAGTCACGAAACACATTAAAGAGAGCGACATTGTTAGCGACTCAGCCATATTTCTATACTGTCCAGTTCCAGATTTCTTATATTTTTTGGCCTCAGATTATCAGCTCCTAGTTGGGTAATTCCGTTCCTTATTTATTTTAGCATTTAAATTGCTGCTACAATAATTTTAAGGTGTTCTGAAATTCTGCCATGGACGAAATTGACTCATCCAACATAAACAAACCTTTCAAATATGAATACCAATATTTTAAACGTTGGAGCAAAAAACTGTTATTTTATTTAACTACGAAAAAGGTCGCATCATGTGTTCAATTTGACAAACCCATAGTAAATAATCCACATACTGTTGAGGAAAGCAAAACTATTAGAACTTGGGAGGGAAATGATTTTCTGTGCAAGAACTATATTTTGAATGCTCTAAGTGACAAACTTTATGACTATTATGCCAATTATAAAACTGCAAAAGATGTTTGGGACGCACTTTTTAAAAAAAATGACACGGAGGAGGCGGGTGCTAAAAAATATGCCGTCAGTCGTTATTTGAAATTTCAAATGACGGATGACAAATCTGTTGTTACTCAAACCCATGATTTATAAATGATTGCCCATGAAATTATTTCCAAGGGCATGGCTTTAGATGAGCAATTTCAGGTGGCTGTAATTATTGATAAATTACCTCCACTGTTCAAAGAGTTTAAAAATATTTTGAGGCATAAGTCTAAAGAATTTTCACTAGAGTCACTCATTACTAAATTGAGAATTGAGGAGGAATCCCGAAAACAGGACTATAAAGATGAAATTCTTGTTGTGTCTAACAACAAAAATCAGAAAAAGAACCACACTCCAGTTGTTTTAAAGGCAAACGAAAAAAATATGAAAAATCAGAAAAAGAGCCACAACCAGAATTTTAAAAATCAGACTGAGACTCAGAATAAGAATAAGAACCATGGAAATGGACAGTCTAGCAACTCGGGATAGTTTCTCTGTTTCAAGTGTGGCAAGCTTGTCCATATGGCTCGCAAATGTCGCTATGTGCCAAACGCATAGGCGAATTTGACCGAAGAGGACCTATGTACTATGATTTCAGAAATCAACATGGTTAGCGATGCCGAAGGGTGGTGGTTGGATACTAGCGCTTCCCGCCATATTTGTTATGACCGTACTCGGTTTAAGACTTATTCTGAGACTGCAGATAAGAATGTGTTGTTGGGTTATTCTCACTCCACGAAGGTTGCTGGTACTGGAAATGTATAATTAAAGTTCACTTCGGAAAAAACTGTTATCCTCAAAGATGTTCTTCACACTCCCGAGATAAAGAAAAATTTGGTTTCGGATTATCTTCTCAACAAAGCTGGCTTTACTCAAACTATTGGTGCTAATTTATTTACTTTGACCAAAAATGGAATTTTTGTAGGCAAGGGTTATGCCACTTATGGGATGTTTAAATTAAATGTTGATGCAATGAATAAAATTTCCCCTACTCCTTATATTGCTTGTTCATTTAATGTTTGGCATGCTAGGCTTTGTCATGTTAATAAATGACTTGTTAAAAATATGAGCACTTTAGGATTAATTCCAGAATTATCATTAAATGATTTTGAAAAATGTGAATGGTGCAGTGAAGCACAAACCACTAAGACACCACATAAATATGTTTTTAGAGAATGTGAACCACTTGATTTAATTCATTCGGATATTTGTGAATTGGATGGTGTCACAACTAAAAATGGCAAACGTTATTTTATAACTTTTATTGATGATTGTCCTCATTATTCATTTGTGTATTTAATGAAAAATAAAAGTGACGCGTTTGACCTGTTCAAAATTTTTCTAAATGAAATTGAAAATCAATTTAATCGAAAAATTAAAAGGTTACGTAGTGATAGAGGCACTGAATATGATTATGGACCATTTATTGAATTTTATAAAACCCACGGTATTATTCACGAAAAAACTGCCTCTTATTCTCTCGAAATGAACGGTAAAGCCGAAAGAAAAAATAGGACATTAACTGAATTAGTTATTGCTATTTTATTAAATTTAGGGGCTGCCTCACATTGGTGGGGTGAAATTATTTTGACTGCGTGTCACGTACTTAATAGAATTCCTAAGACTAAAATGAAAATATCTCCTTATAAAATTTGGAAAAATATTAAGCCTAACGTGTCATACTTTAGAATGTGGGGTTGCTTAGCCTATGTACGTATACCCGACCCTAAAAGGTCTAAATTGACAAGTAAAGCATGTGAGTGCATTTTTATAGGCTATGCTATTAATAGCAAAGCATACCGATTTTATGACTTGAAAAATCAAGTAATTATTGAATCAAATGACGCCGAAATTTATGAAGATAAATTTCCTTTTAAGTTAAGAAATAGTGGGGGCGTGTCATCCATTAGTATTTCTTTAAATAAAAATAAAGAAAATAATGAATCCATTTTAGAAATTCGAAAAAGTAAAAGGGCTCGTGTGGAAAAAGATTTTGGTCCCGACTTTTATGCTTACACTTTAGAGGAGGATCCTAACACTATTCAAGAAGCTTTATCTTCATTAGATGTCGATTTATGGCAAGAGGCTATTAATGATGAAATGGATTCTTTGGAAACAAATAAAACGTGGCATTTAATGGACCTTCCTCCTGGGTGTAAAACAATTGGGTGTAAATAGATTATTAAAAAGAAATTAAAACCTTATGGCACTGTTGAAAAATATAAGGCACGTCTTGTTGCCAAAGGTTTTAGACAAAGAGAAAACGTAGACTTTTTTGATACATTTTCACCCGTGACCAGAATAACGTCTATACGTGTACTATTTGCTATAGCTGCCATAAATGATTTAATTGTACACCAAATGGATGTTAAAACTGCATTTTTAAATGGAGAATTAAAAGAAGATATTTATATGGATCAACTTGAAGGTTTTATTGTACACGGATAAGAAAATAAAGTATGTAAATTAGATAAATCTCTTTATGGACTCAAACAGGCACCTAAACAATGGCATGATAAATTTGATAGCCTAGTCATCTCCAATGGGTTTAAAATAAATGAAAGTGACAAATGCATTTATTATAAATATGTAGAGAACATTTGCACTATCATATGTCTTTAGGTTGATGACTTGCTTATATTTGGTTCTAATATTCATGCCGTAGAAAATGTTAAATCATTATTGTGTGCCAATTTTGATATGAAGGATTTGGGTGAAGCTAGTGTAATATTAGGAATTAATATTACTGGGTCAGAAAAGGAACTTTCTTTAGATCAATCTCATTACATTGACAAAGTTCTAAAGAAATACAATTACTTTGACTGTAAACCTGCTAGTACTCCATTTGACCCTAGTGTAAAGTTATTTAAGAACACTCGCGACAGTGTAAACCAAAATGCTTATGCAAGCATTATAGGTAGCTTACATTATGCTACTGATTGCACTAGACATGACATAGCTTATGCTGTGGGAGTACTATGTAGATTTACTAGTAGACCTAGTATGGAGCATTAACATGCTATTGAGAGGGTCATGCGGTACCTTAAAAGGACGATGAACCTCGGATTACACTATAATAAGCATCCCGCTGTCCTTGAAGGATTTAGTGATGCTGTTCGGAACACCCTATCTGATGATTCTAAGGCTACTAGTGGATATATATTTAGCATCGCTGGTGGTGCAGTTTCTTGGAAATCTAAGAAACAAACTATTTTGGCCCAATCCACTATGGAGTCTGAGATGATAGCGCTAGCTACTGCTAGTGAAGAGGCAGGTTGGTTAAGAAACCTCCTGTCAGATATCCCGTTATGGGAAAGACCAATACCACCCATTTTGATTCATTGTGATAGTACCGCGACTATTGCAAAAGTAGAGAACCGTTATTATAACGGTAAGAAACGATATATACGTCGTAAACATAACACTGTTAGAGAATTTATTTCTACGGGTGCTGTGAGGGTGGATTATATACGGTCTGAACCGAACTTAGCTGATCCTTTGACGAAAGGACTAGCTAGGGAAAAGGTGTGGAACACCTCGAAAGGGATGGGACTAAAGCCCTTGGATACATGAGTCACTTGTGATCGTAACCCGACAAATAGATTGGAGATCATAAGAAATATGTTCAAAGGGTAATAACAAGTCACAAGTGATATGGGTTGAATCATGCTATTATTAATTAATATAGAACGGAGTTTTACGCCGAGTCCATCCCTATGGAGCATGATATCCTTAAGCGAGTTAAGGATGAATTATTATAACTCTTAATGAGATCTATGGCTCTATTTTGAGTGGAGTACCTAGCTACAGGAGTATTCTTGATTGACTCACCTATGTGAATGTGAAAGTGTGGCCACTTCCTATGGATATTCTGGGCAAATTCGTAGAGCATTCACTACACTGGGATAGAAGCACATGGCCGTAACATGCTGGCTATTAGAACTACACCCAAGTAGGGTTGTGTGTGGGATGTTGTCAGAGATAGAGTTCAAAACTACGGTTACTCTAGTATATTCTGAACCATCTTTACTACGTAAAGGTTAAAGTCGAAAGACAACTTTGCTTATGCACAATTCTATGAATTATTGCTCGATAAAACATTTTCAAATTTTGCAAGTGGGAGATTGTTGGTAACAGCTCATAGCTAGCTGTCAAACAGCTCACAGCTATTGAGTTGCAAAAGTTAGAAAATGCATTGTGCCTTTGTCCCACATCGGTAAGTTCACTAAAATGAGTTGGGTATATTTACAATTGATTAGGAACAAATGGGCAAGCCCTTTGGGCATTAGATGTTTTGTGTGTATGGGTGGGGGACTTATTGGGCCAAGTCACACACGCGCGCGCGCCGCCGTCGCCGTCTGGCCGGCCCGTGCCCGTGTCCGGGTCTTGGGTCTTGGGCTTGGGCTCGGTCTCATTAAGAAATAATTTTTTGGACAAATAAATTGACGTTTTTTGGGCTTAAAATTAATTATAAACGGTAATTTTTCTGAAAAAAAAGGTGGTTATTAATAGTTGAAAAGTTCATCCAACTCAAAAACGTTTTTCGAAATTTTCTCTCCCACTTGGCCCACGTTTTTACCCATTAACGTTAATAATCTTCACAATTAAAGGAGGTTGATACCTCCGATCTTTAAAAAACAGTTCTAAAAAAACAAAACCTTCCTACTACAATTGTTGTCTGTAAAAAAAAATTCTCTGCACACAGAAACATAAATAATTATTCTTCCCTTAAATAATTATCACATCACATAAATGATTAATCATACCCGAGATTAATTATAGTTTCTGATTCGAGCAATATATATAGTTGAATAGGTGTTGATTGAACGAATTGGATTGTGCTACCAATTCGTATTTTATTGGAGGTTGCTTTATCCTGCGGGTGGCGAGGCTTTCATTTGTGAGCACAAATTGGAGGCAGAGCCGCGAAACACCTTAAAAGGAGCGACATTGTCCGTGACTCAGTCATATGTCTAGAATGTCCAGTTCTAGATTTCTCATATTTTTTGGCCTCGGTTTATCAGCTCCTAATTGGGTAATTTCGTTCCTTATTTATTTCTGCATTTAAATTGCTGCTACAACAAAATATGATGAATAACCCCAAGAAAATCAAAATAACACAGATGTAATATATTTATGAGCATATTTTTTTTTATAAATTTGCAAAACACGGGTAAAATATACATAAAATATCAAATACATAGCTTTGTTAGGTGTACGAATCATTCTTTTTGTTTTAAATAATGTTGGGCAAAAAAATTAGAAGACGATTAAATTATGTTACCACCAATAATCATAAGCCCTCCAGATATGAATACCTAATTTTTTTTTAAAGAACCCTCCAATTGTTAAGTTTTGTTAAGGCCTATGGAAAATGAGAAAATCACCACTTCAATCACCCTTCAACAACCACCATCATAATTGATATTGGAAACATAGCATCACATTTACCGTTTAACTATGTGATAACTAATTGTACAGTTACCTTGGAACCTTGTGTTCTTTCACCATTTAGCTCATTTCACCAACAAAGCACAAAATGAGATTAAATATACAAATTCCTCCTAACACCCTTCTCCATAACAAAAAAATAAAAAAATGTTACTATCTAAATTGAGAATACTCAATTGTCCATTTTGTCAAACACATGGGGTGCAGCAAAGAGAATGTCCTTTTAAGCACCCAAAACAAATTTAGCTTTGAAAATGAAGTATGTTGTAATGCATCCAAAATCAGGATCTAGAAATGAACATGAAAATTAAGAAATTTAAGAAAGAACTACAATGTTATATCATAGCACCTTAAAGAACTCACAGTTATGGAAAGTAACCTAAAGCTAAGAAAATGGTAAAACCCAATAAAACATACTTGATTCACCGACGATTTTCCTCTCCCCCATGATTTCCACCGACAAAACTAATGTTCATTGCAAAATCAATATATACACCACCAAATTTCCTAAACTGAAGAGAATAAATGAAAAAATTCCTTTAAATGAAAAATAAAACATAATAAAATAGCATACAAATGAAAAAGACTCATTACATTCAAAATATCTCATTACTCCACATATAAAAATTACTCATAGATTATGAAAATTCAAAGTTTGAGATCCCAACCCGCTTAGATCAACGAAATGGAAAAAAATAACGGACAAAATATACATGATAAAGTGGGGGGAAATGGGGAGGAGGAAATAAAAAAGGTGTGTTGGAAATGGGAGAAAAGTGAAAAAGACGTGATAAAGTTTATGGGAGAAATTGAAAATAAAAGTGAATTTGAATTTTGAAATATGTAAAGGAAGATTAGATCACAACCATTGGAGTGGATGATGCGGAACTCATTTGAACCATTGACGTGCTTTTATATTTTTAAGATTAAAAAATGGCCTATTATATTATATGTGTGTGTGTGTGTGTGTGTGTGTGTGATACTATTGTATATAATAACTCATAATATAAATATTTGTCAACTATGTCATTTTACGCAGGATTTTTGGAAAAAATGTAGGTCCTTTGGCCTTACTCTTGAATTCTCTTAGCTTGTTATCTCATTTTGGAATTGGTTGTGGTATGTTTTGCTACTCAATTTATAGTGTCTTTTAGGTTTAGACTTTCTTTCCAAGTATTATTTCTCATTTATTTAGGCAATCTCGACGTCTTCTAAAAAATAATTGGCAACAATATTGTCTTGTGATTTTTTTCAATAATGTTTAACATATGAAACTTCATTAGATTATTACATTTTCCTCCGGCAGGTGTTGGAATAAACATTATTTCATTGTCGTAAATAGATTCATAACTTTATCCACACAACACCGAGTTTTGCATATGCATTAATGATAGTTAAATTTGTTAAAACGAAGTTTTATTTTATTAGAAGAATTGCCCCACATTGTAGATTTAATTACATTTAGTCAGTGGGGTGCCAATGTGATGGCTATTTTGACGAATTCGTTCTTCATTCTCATACGAATATCCTATTATGTTTAGTTCTATTTGAATTTACTCTAAATACGTTCAGTTTCCAATGCATATAACATTTCTAAAGGGTTTTACAAAACCAATATGACATATAACTTTAGACAATGGTCACACGTGCACATGTGCACTAATTAGTACCTATTGCGAAACATATAAACATCAAGAAAAAATGTTATTCAATATAAGAGCTTAAATATAGGAATTAATGAACACGAGAATGATAGAATGCGCAAAAATATAAAGAATATTAAATGCAATCACCATTAGTAATCACACCCCTAACTTACACATTGCTAGTCCTTGGCAATAGTGAACGAGTTTCTTTCTAGGGATGAAGCCTAAAAACATAAAGTTTCCTCAAAATAATTAACCATGCTCTGAGTAAGAACTCAACATCATCAAAAGATTTTAACAAAAGATTAGCATGCAAGAGTTCTTAAACTAGCAAAATTATCAAAAATACTTCATATCTTGGAAATCATGAAAATATGTGGTGTGCGACACAAATATAAATTTAGATCGATTAAAACTCTTATAATCTGGATAAAAGTCCAAGCGCGCATCAACTAAAGTCTCATCGGGGATCACACCCTATAAACCATACAATATGAAAAGCTGTACACTCGGGGCATGCAACCATAAAGAGTCGTTCTAATTAAATCCAAAGTTGCATAAATGCCAATGATGAAAAACTCTAAGTTTAAACGGAAAATATAATCTCATGAAAGACGTTGTTCATTATAAGAAGTTAAATAAACCATGGCGCCTCATTTTAATCACATTGACTTCCAAATAATATATACCCAAAAATCACACGCGTCTCATAGGGTTATAAAGTAGGCTAGGTGAGGTGTGTGAAATGAAAGGAATTTGAGATTCAAATTGTTTAAGGATAAAACTTGAGACAATGATAAAGTGTGGAATAAAATAAAGTTGAAATATAAGTTCCTTGATTCGATCTTAATCAATTAACATTTAAAAGGAGTTTTACTTTTTATTTCTTCCTACAATAACGCGATTCTCAAATTTTTAGAATCCATTTTCTGCCTTTTTTCTATTTTGATTTTTCTTTTTTTTCCTCAATAACTCACAAAAAATAATTCAACTCACATGCTTAAATTCTACCATTTAATAAACCATCAATTTTTTCAAAGTATGTTTCCAGACAAAAGTAAGGAAGGTGTATATAGGGTTGAAACTCCAATGTGGAGTTGGTTATGGAATCTGGGAGATAAAATGAATGGCTATATTAGTCTCAAAGGC
The DNA here is from genome assembly GCA_949130495.1 of Sambucus nigra. NCBI lineage: Eukaryota > Viridiplantae > Streptophyta > Magnoliopsida > Dipsacales > Adoxaceae > Sambucus > Sambucus nigra. The sequence goes on from OX422215.1 coordinate 617,651,736, forward strand.
TCACTAGGGAAAGTGTTTAGTGGGTGAGGCCACGGTCAATATGGGTTCAATATCAAAGAGGTCCTATGATCATTTTAAAGGTTCGCATAATTATTCGGTCTCTATAATATCAACAAACATCCAAAAGAATGAATTTCACAATATTATCTTACAATGAACGATCAAAACAAGAACAATGAGAAGACTAGTGACACAAATACGTTTCTCAAATGAGATAAGAGTTAGTTTATACACACTCAAAATAAAGAATAAGTTCAAAATCTCACAAAGTAAATAGTTTTGCTTGTATGCTTAGTGAATCATACTTGCTTTAAAAGAAACATAATTAAGTATGTGTACAATGTGCTCGAATATTCAAGATTTAATTAAACATGAAGTTTTTCGTAAGAAAGACAGTATGAAAACTCAAGCCTAATAATCAAGAAAAATCTTTAAACATGCATCACCGTTTGCATAACGGAGTGGGGCAACTATACAGAGTCATTGAAAATAAATGGAAAAAGACCCAATACAGGGAAAAAGAAATAATTTTTTTTTTATTTTTTTACAAACTAACCATGATTGGGAATAACGTGAATCGAATCAATGAAACTAAAAAAATAGATGGGAAGTATATCTCACACACCCTAACTTAAATGTTGCATTGTCCTCAATAAATTAAAAACACACTTGATAAGAGGAAAAGAGAGATGTTACCCCACATTGATCAATCTCGGAATAGCACAAGTCCATTGATTTTACAAAACATATTTGAACAAAGCATAACAAAAAATAAATAGAAAAAATCAACTAATTACACTAGATAAAAAAAACAAAAAAGCAACAAATAACTACGTAAACCATTCAACCACTAATTTATCATATACTAGAAGTTCAAAAATTTGGGATCCACCCACATAACATGTTGAGCTTGTGAGTTAATGGAGGACTCTCATCTGATTTCACGCCCATTGGGAAATGGAAGTTCGGTCTATTCAACATGGGGCATATTTTAGGCACAAAAGAGGAACCATCACCAATTTTTGGAAAAATATTTTGGCAAGTAGCTTGTTGGATAAAACGAGGTACCGATATAAATGGGTCCTAAAAAAATCCAAATTTTCTCCCAAAGGATTTTCAAATAAAATGGGAGTAGGGGAAGTGTAAGGTTAAAATCCATCATGGAAAGTATTTCGAATAAATATTCTTTAATAGAAATTGGGTCAAAGTCCTCAAGACTTTCATCTGAATCTTTTGGTACTTGTAATGGTTCAATATCAGTGAAAGAAAATGATGAGAAAAGAAATTCAATCTTGATATATTTATCATCACGCATCACTGGTTGAATTTCACAGGAGAAAGATTCTCTTTCAATTAATTTTTCTTCAAAAATTATTTGTGGTGAAAGATAAGTTTCCACCTCTCCTTTGTTTTTTAAATTAGAAATACTTTCTTTGCAAAATGATTTGAGTTCGTAGTCTAAATAAATAATGTTTTTTTTCAAAGGATAATCCTTTGATCAAATCGTTGGATTCCCCACTTGGTTCAAAACATTCCTCATTTTCAATTCTTTCAAAGGAAAAGTCACCATTGAATTTAAATAATGTATTAAATTCTTTTTCCCAGTCATGATTTCCCCATGATAATGGTTGTCAATTTTTTTTCATTTTCTTTAATTTGCATGTATGCACCAAATGAATTCGATGGTAAGGAAGATTCACTAAAACCAAAAATTTGAGAACTACTATAGTAGATCTTTTCAAAAACTTCATCATAAGAATTTTGAAATTTATTGTTATGATAGTTAGGAGAACTATTACCATAATAGTTTTCAACACTCTTATCTTAAAATGTTTGAGTCCCTTTATAAGTGTAGGATGGGCTTAAATAGATAATCCCCGAAGATAAGATAAAACGAGTAGTAATAATTTATCAAAGTCTTACTAACATCTAGGCGCTACATGGATTGGGATATTATTACGCGTGACTAATATATCGCATATACCCACGAGTTCGGCGGATTAAACTAGAAAATACTCCAGTAATGATTTAAACAGATTATTTGAGGTACCACTACAAATATTGTGATACGTGGCACCTTAAATGTTTGGACGTTCCATAAAATGATGACATGTGCCAAGCCCACTTGGGATATTTTGGCTATAAAAGGAGGGTTCCTCCTCATTTGAGAAGATGATGATTTGGGGGGCAAGTTTTAGGATAGAAATTATTACTATTCTTCCCCACAAACGACCGGTATGATCTCGAAACCAACTTCGCATACACTGAGCTCACTCGATTTTTTTTTAAATTAAAAAATATTTGACTCAAACCACGTAATTCCTAGCTAAAAGACAACAAAATTGAATTATCTAATTTAGGTAAGGGGAATTTCAATTTTTAACTCTAGTTTTCCCGAGATTAATCGACGACACAGGAGTCTCCGAATTAATCTCCCTAATTAGACAGCTCATACTTTTTGACAAAGGGAAATTTAAAAGATGATCAACTACGGTTATCGCATCAAATACCGTTTTTTCCTCCAAGTAGGTGGTCGGTACGAAGACACATTGAAAATCACCAATCCTAGACAAGGTGAAACGGAATCGATTTGACAAGTTCGCGTTGGAGTAGCTTTTAATTCTAGCCTCGTTAAGAGGTTTTCTATGAGCTATGTGATATCCTAAGGCCAATATCTACTTGATTTTAAATTAAATGTGATGACTCAGGATATGCAAATGCTGGGTTAATTAGTGATTTTCGGGACAAGGAAGGGTGATAAAATTCCCACCTTATCTTTCACACGGGTTTTGGCCTTAAGTCAATTTATGCAACGTGCTAAATTAAATGTGACATTAAACCACTCGGGAGCACACAAAAACGTACCTCCGGCGTGGACTTTTACGATCACTTGTTTACGCCAAGGGAAGTTTAAGTTGACGTCGATCGAAGGGAAACGCCGCCTACGTTTCAATCGTCCCCGTGAGTTCCTTGTGCTCGTGACCAGATTGCATAATTTCTTTCTTCACGTTCGCGCACCGCTGAACACTTTTCCGAATTTTTCTTCATTTTTTTTAATGTACTTCTAGAAAAAAAAACACCAAGCGTAAAGTGCGACACACAAAAAAAATTAAAGAAAATAAGAAAAAAAATTAACACGACACACGCACTAGTGGAGTAATTAACACAAAAAAAAACAAACCACACTTATGAAGCAATTTTTTTAATAATCTAAAAAAAAACAGAAGTACGACTGAGATTTTTTTTTTTTGAATTTTTAAAAAATATATTTTTTAGAGTCTACTTACTAAAAAACGAATCTGGAAATTTCCAGAAAAAAATTATTTTCGAGTTTTCTTTCTTCAGTTTTTTGTTTATAAACTAGTTCTAATCTACTATTTCCTAGAAAATAATGCTTAAATCTGAATTATTTTCTTTTTTTTTTAACTAAAATAACATAAATATAAGTATCTGATTTATTTATTTATTTTTTCAGATTTTTTTTCTTTTTGGTTTTACTTTCAAAAATCCAAAAAGTAAGAAAAACAAGTCCGAAAGTCACAATATATTTTTTTTTAAATCGAATAAATCTCCGGTAATGGCGCCAAAAACTTGTTGTCAATTTGATGAGATACCGCAAGTGCACGGGCTATTGTAGAATAACGAGTGTAAGTACGGGTCGAACCCACAAAGATTTATCAATTTTTTCATTAAAAATAATTGTGACTGTCCAACTAGACGAAATTAGTTTGGAGATGAGATTTAGTATACAACTAAGCAAACACACACAAAAAAAACTCTAACTACGAGAGATATAATCGAATGAGCGTGGAAACTAGGACGTTGGATCCATTTATCACGTTTAACTAACACTATGAAATAATTTAAACTCGTCATTCCCGATTTATAACTCAAATTAAATCGACTCTCGTCGTATTTAATTCAGAAAAATAACACGTTATAATTCCAAAATATATTTTAACGTCTCTAACTTTAGACGGTTAAAATCCCTATTCCCATAAAAGATCACTTTTAAATTTTAAAATATAGTCTTTAAGCATGAACTATCAATTAATTCAATAAAAGTATAATCCTTCAAAAAGTACTCATACTTAAAATAACTAAAAAATATTTTTTTTTCTAAAACTACTCTCGTGTTGTTTTAATTGAATACCGAATTTTTAAAACTTTAAGCATATATCGGGAACAAAGACAAATTTAAATCACGCACAATATTAACTAGACATGATGGAAGACATCATAAAATTGCAAGAATGAATACTAGTTTTCATTAATAAAGCAATTTACAAATAGTGTCTCACAAAGATTTTTGACAAAATTCCTCCACGAAGATACAATTCTTGACCCTCAAATATAAATAAAACACTCAAAATAACACTACCAGCAATTGTTCTAAAGTGATACTCTCATTTTTTCTCCCCAAAAATAATGAATCCAAGAGTCCCATTTATAGGCTTAATGACAGGGTATTTGAATGGGTATAAAACACATATTTTAATTGGTTAAAAATGAATTATAAAATTCAAAACCAATTGGTATTTTTACGAAACTTATCAGCTCCAAATCCCATCATTTTCGAATTAGAAATCTTGATTGAATTTGGCTTGGCCGCATTTGGCTGGTCTTATAAGGCCTTATCCTGATTTGATTTTTGTCTATAAAGATAAGGGATCCTTCGAATCGAACCCAGGATCAAACTTCTCCCTTGTCGTGTGTCCCACCACTAGGCCAGCGCGCCTATTTGTTAACATAATTGCTTGCATAAATTAGAAACAAAATCAATTTTCGAAATTCCCTTTTTTCATGCTTTCACCCCAAGATTTTTTTTACTTCTTTCAACTCTTCCCACAATTTTTATATCTTCACCAAATGACCTCGGATCTTCACCAAACTTCAGAGGTACCTGTAAAAATATAAAATAACTTATATTAATTCAAATTCAGCCCCAAAAAGTTTAGAAAATTACCAATTTACCCTTATTTGTATTTTAGACCCCGAAATTCATAACTTTTCCATTTTAACTCCACCTTCAACCAATTTATAGAAAAACTTTATTTTGCCTAGATAACATTAAAAAAATTATTTTCCGGCCCATAAAATTTTTAAAATTACAATTTTATCCCCCTGGAGTTATTAAAATTGCATTTTTAATAAATTTATTCAAACTTGCAATTTTTTTTGTGAAAAAGACTCTAAAGGCTCTTTTTTATGATACAATGGGCCTAACAAGGCGTAGATTTGGACACAATTCATTCAAAATAATGCACTCATCAGTATTCGTGATTTTTATTGTGTAACATCTTGTTTGTACGCGAAGACCATAGTTTTGGTGGGTGTGGAAATCTCACCCTTATAAGACAAGTTCTATCTCTCACATTTATGAAAATCTGTTACTAAAGCCGTTTAATATAAAATTAAACTATTTAAGTAACTCCGAACAGTTTTTTGAAGAAACTCTTTTCTTAAAAACCAAAACTAATTGAACACAAGATGTGTTTAACAAAAGTATGTACGAGATCTGTTCAAGATTTGATTAACAGGTTTAATAAAATAGTTTAAAAAACTTTAAACCCAGCACAACCAAGAATGAGATGAGGAGATGCAGAAAGATTAAGAACAAGGATTTTTTACGTGGTAAAACCTCACCCAACTGAGGAAACATCCACGACTCCCTCTACGGAGTAAACCAAAAATTCCACTATAAACAAATTTTAACAGTTACAAACTATATAACAAACATGCATACAACTCAGACCTATATAAGTTTAGGAATGTACCCTCTGGTGTCCTTATAACTTCTCTGCAGTTCTGATTGTTAATGTTGTCATCCCAGTTTGCTAACTTCTAATTTGTTCAAGTTCTTTACGTCGACTCTTGTTCTCAAGATCTTATTACCAACACTTTTAGTGTGGTAGGGTGAAAGTGTTTGTGGAGGTGCTTTCTAACACATGCATGCACACACACACACACACACTTATTATATACAATTAGTCCTAATAAATTACATATAAGAACCATATGCTGTGATTTTTCTTTTTCTCTCTTCTCACAAAACTTAACCTTATTTGACCTTTACAATAATCCCAGAATCCACGGCTATCTTGCTCAGAAGACGTATCAAGTCAAGATCTTAATCAATCTCAGTTTTGAAAAGATTTTTGAGATTAAAAATCACCAAGTGCGATTCTAAACTAGGTCAAAGGTCTTGTTTCAAGAGAACTAGAAACATAAAACATTATTGTTGATTTCAAAGTTAAAAACATTTACAAAAAGAATCAACAATATATTTCTCAAGATGAGAAACGAAATATGTAAATCTAAGTGATATGTAACATGAAGTACTCAGATATGAAATTTCTATAAAGCAGAAACTTGGATCTAAGAAAAATGTTTAAGTTGGACACAAGATCTAAGAAAGAAGAGGTTACAGCATCAAACCAACTAAACAAACCAACTTTCAAACACTCAAACACTCAAGGTTGTGTTTGGTATATACAGAACTTGGAAAGAGGTTTAGGTTTGAAAAGGTTTTGACGATTTAGGGTTAGGGTTTCTAACTCTTTCTCTCTCTTTCTGGTTTCTCTCTTTCTCTATCTTTTCTCTCTTCTCTCTCTACTCTCTCTTTTCTCTCCAAAGGACGAAAATGGCAAAAGTCTCAGAAAGCTGAGTGGAGGGGTCCTTATATAGGAGGCTGAGAAGATTCGAGAATAAGGTTCAAGATCAATGGTTCAGATTGAGTCAAGGTCAATTGACTTTGATCCAAGGGTTTACGATATGCGGTGATTAAAACTTTCCTGATTGGCTCATATGAGGTTCACAGAGATGAAGTAAGAGCGCATGCAGATCGTTGATAAAAACGATCCAAGGGTTATAAACAATCGCTGTTTTACACTCTATAAAGAAACACAAAATCCACCAATCAGAATACAACCAATGTTGGGAAATAATAAGATATCAAACGCGCGTATAAAATTAATTACAAATACACCCTGAAGTCTCTGCCGCTTTCGAATTCTACCCAAGGTAACTTATAGCCAATATAACCATTACACCTTAATTGCAAATTGACCCCAAAAACGTTTGAAAACAAATTTTAATTAAAAAAAACTTATTTTAAATGATTATAAAATCCCAAAAATATTAAAAATCAATTTTAGGGATTTAAACACACTAAACATATATACACACAATAATATGCAATATGAAATGTATGAGATCTATTCTACTGTGTGTGAGTGTTGGTAATATGGTCTAGATCAATCATTCAAGAAACATAAAATAGCAAACCAAGCTCTGGGGTTCTTTGGATTCTAGGATAGACACAATTTTATCACAATTTCCAAACTAGATGAGCACTTATACAATATAGACTCAAGTGAGTCAAGAGTATAAGGTGCTTCAATTTATATTTTTCTGCTCCATTATTTATTGGCAAGGATATTCCATTTCAGATAAGAATTTCAATATACTTCGTTGTCTAACATTATGTTATCATATGAGATGGTATGATAAATATTACTGACTTTAACTTAAGAATAAAATATATTGCGTACAGGTTGTTTTAAGGCTTGGATGAAGCACATCCATAATTTTAACACCGATTTTCATAAATTAATTTCACAAAGGATACACCTCATTTGAAATGGTGCCTACAATTTTCATAAACTGATTCCAATGGATACAACTAATAAATGTTATAGATGATTATTAATAACTATAATGGTTAACAAAATGCTTGCTCATTAATAGGCATGGGATATACATATCTTACGTTTAATAGTTAGCACTTGTCACTTCAAAATTTATTACCAAGTACAAATTTAAGGTTATTTTATATATATATACAATCGCTTGTATTAATTGCAGTTTTTATTAGTTGCCAAAGTATCGATTTGACCAAATGAGACTTAAAAAACAATTGCTCTCATATTTGACATTATTAAATAATATATACATACACATTTGTCAAATAAATGACAAAGCTCCCGTGTTTTTGTTCTGAGAGGTGTAAAGCTTGGATGGTAATTTTATTTGTATTTATACCCACTACACCAAAATGGGCAAATTGTCACCTTTCAGCCGGCCAGCCTTGTCAAGGTCATTGATCGTGACAAAAAAACACGCGTTTTATGTCACGGTCATTGACCTTGACACGACCGTGACAACGAATTGTCACGGTCATTGACCGTGACAAGTCCGTGACAAGTCCGTGGCAAGTAAATTTGTCACGGACTTGCCACGGTCAATGACCGTGACAATTCGTGTCACGGTCAAAGACCTTGACACGACCGTGACAATGTTCGCAGCAAAAACCCTACCCCCCTTCTTTTTTCCCTCCCGCGTCGTTCCCTCCATCTCTCTCTCTCTCTCGACGCTGCTCTCTCTCTCTCTCTCTCTCTCTCTCTCTCTCTCTCTCTCTCTCCCATTTATATATATATTTGTGTGTATATTTATGTGTGTATGTGTATATATATATGTGTGTATGTGTGTGCATGGAGGGGGCAGGGGGTGGGGCAGGGTGGGGCGGGGTGGGGCAGGGTGGTGGAGGGTGGGGTGGTGTGTGTGTGTGTGTGTGTGTGTGGTGGTGTGTGGTGGGGGAGGGGGTGGGGTGGGGTGGGGTGTGTGTGTGTGGTGGTGGTGTGTGGTGGGGAAGGGGGTGGATGAGGGGTGGGGCAGGGGGTGGGGTGGGGTGGGGTGTGTGTGTGTGTGGTGGTGGTGTGTGGTGGGGGAGGGGGTGGGGTGGGGTGTGTGTGTGTGTGTGGTGGTGTGTGGTGGGGGAGGGGGTGGTGGAGGGGGGCAGGGGGTGGGGTGGGGTGGGGTGTGTGTGTGTGTGTGGTGGTGTGTGGTGGGGGAGGGAGTGGTGGAGGGGTGGGGTGGGGTGGGAAATCATATGAAATGAATTCAAATTATTGTTGTAGCACTAAGAGAATAAATGAAAATGAATTGAAACTATGAAATTGTTATGGAATATAATAAATTTGGAACTATTGTCTTTTCAACCATCCAATAAAAGTTTTCCTTCATGGAATGTTAGAATTGTTTCTAGGATAATAATCCTACTATAAGATAATTTCTCAAAATAAATATTAAATAATAATTACTAAGATATCAATTCAAATAAAGTCTTAATAACCTAACCAAAAGAAATAAAATAAAATATCAAATAAATTATCATCCACCTCATAGACATTACCTACCAATCATTTTAAGATAATTTTTTCCTTATAAAGATAAATACCTTTGATTGCAAAGCATGCACTTTTATTATTATTATTATACAACATGTATTATTTCGACGTGTAATTCTAAAATCTCACCTAGTTTTGTATACTATTTTTAAAATCATACTATCAATTCACGAGACACTAAACAAGAAAGAGGGCATATTAATTTGGAAATGCTTGTTTTTCTTTCTAGAGATCCGTGTCGTCAAAACTTGGTAGTGTTCGAGTGTGTTTTTATCACTAAATTATTATTTCACTAACAAATACTCCTTATATCCTAGATTAAGAGTCCATATTTAATTTTTGTACTTACTAATAATACACTTAATCAATGGCTAGGATTAACCCTTATTCACTATCATGAAATTTGGTTAATTGATTATTTAAAAATATTGTTGGAGGGTGGGGGAGGGGGGCAGGGGGTGGTGGAGGGGGGCAGGGTGGGGTGGAAATTTGGCTAATACACGAGAAACTGATAATCGTAAATATTATGAATAAAAATGGTACTTTCTTGGAGACTATAAATTATTATGTACAAACTTTGGTTCTAGACCTATGTTGTTGGATTTGGATGTTGGGTGTTGAGTAGGTGTGCGTGTGTGTGTGGCGGGGGGAGGGGGCAGGGGTGGGGCACCCATTTAATAACTCTTTAAATATTTGGAAAAAACATAATATTACAAAATTGAAACGAAATGGTATTGACGGAACTTACACATACGTTATAATATAGACGGAACATTTTTTTATCTGTACTAATAACATTTTTTTTATCTGTACTAATAACATTTTTTTTACAGCAAAAATGTCTCCTTCAGATGTTAGGGCGAAGATGATGATGCTGTTTATGATGATGTCGTCGTCTGGGTTCGGTGGTAGCGGAGACGACGAGGGCTCCTCTGCCCCTAGGCTCCACAAATATGGAAAATTTGGGATTACCGTCGAAAACAAGTCGGAGCTTTTAGCGAGATCCCTCGAGCTGCTAAAGACGGTCATCGGCCCGGGGTTTATGAGTTGGAAGGAGGTGCCGTATGAGCTCAAGTTAGCTGTTTGGGCGGCACTACAGGTAATATTTATATAAATATTTCAATTTCAATTTATATTTATATTTATATTTATTCGCAACTAACATTGTATTTGTTGGACAGGAACAATTCAACTTGGATCCAAAGCTACGCGATTCCGTCTTGGACCAGTTGAGGGAGCAACACAAGACGTGGAAAAAAAATATGCGGACACGGTACTTTGAAAAAACACGAGAGACCATTTTACAATGGCGCGGATCCGTCCCGCCCAAGGAGCCGATCTCATTGGCACAATGGCAAAAGTTCATTGACAATGAGATCGAGGATCGACAATTGGCATCTCGCCAATCGGGGAGGGAAAATCGGGCTAAGAAGACGGACGTGCACTACTCCGGCCGGACCTCTTACGCTGAGGTGGAGAATAGGATGAAGGTAATATTTAATTTATCTATAACTACAGAAATATATTATTGGATATTATTTTACTTTGCGGGGCCGATACTAATTTTACTTTACTTTATTTTATTTCAGGGGGTAGGGAGTGGGCCAGGGGGTAAGCCACATAGGCTCGATACTTATGTGGCTCTTCGGACGAAGAAGGGGAAGGACAAGGAGGTGTCCCCGAGCGTCGCGGCCACGATTGTTAGTAATCCGACAGTTTAATTATTGTTAATTACGTTATAATTTTTTAGTTTACTTATTTTACTAATCATGTGCTTTTTGTCGTTTTAGGCAAAGCTTAAGGAAGTGCATGAGTCGCAGTCTGATGCCGACAAGGCATCTTTGTCCACAGACACACTCAGCCAAGTGCTTGGCTCTGATCGCAAGGGGAGGACAAGGGGAGTGAGCTCGCGGGTGGCCAAATCTAGGATCATCGGATTGGAGACGAGCGACACCGGGTTGGCTCGAACGGTGGATTCACACGACGCGAAGCTGTCCCGTTTGGAGGCGACGGTCCAAGATATGTACGCATTCATGAAGCGTACGTTGGGTGGAGACCGTAAAGAGAAAGGTAAAGGGAAAGGGAAGGAGAAGGCGGTGGAGGAGGAGGTGCGGGAGGACGAGGAGGTGCGGGAGGACGAGGCGCAGGATGACGAGGATGTGGACCTCGCTGCTTCATCACCGACACGTTCGTACTTCGACGATCCACTTCCCTATTTGACGCCCTCCAATAGACCATTATCGACAATTGATTGGCCGAGCGTGTTCATATTGGACATATTTGATGGCCAGCGGATAGGGCGTGGGTTGAGGGACCCGGATATCGTCGAGGGTGGAATAGTCCATGGACGTGTGCTTCAACAGATGGAGTCCAGGGTGCTCGTCACGCATGTCATAACCGGGAAGGAGAACTCCCTATTGTGGTTGCGCGAACAATACGGCACGACGTATATTAGTGGGTGCGTCAATTCGTATGTCGTGTGGCCTACTCACCTCCTCAGTTTTATCCAAGACATGTAGTAACATTATTTTCTAGTTTGTCCATTTTAATTATATTTGGATTATATCGTCATGTATATTATTTTTACTTTGAAGATTTGGATTATACTGTCATGAATATATATTTGCATTATCTTTAGTTTGTGTTGGATATATGATGTTTGGAACAGGTACAACGTTGCTATAACAGGTACAAATATACTGCTGGGCAGTGGCAGTGGCCATACTGCCCAGCAGATTTTTTTTAAATTCTGCCCAGAATTGTCACGGTCAATGCCCGTGACAATTTTTTTTTAAACAGGGTCACGGCTTTGTCACGGTTATAAACCGTGACAAACGTGTCACGGTCATTGACCTTGACACGACCGTGACACAAAACGCGAGTTTTTTGTCAAGGTCAATGACCGTGACACGACCGTGACAAAAAAATTTGTCTCGCCTCGAAATGTCACGGTCATTGACCTTGACAAGGTGAATTTGTCAAGGTCAATGACCTTGACAAATGGGCAGATTTGGTGTAGTGAGCCCCAGGTGCGTAGAAAAATATGCATTGTCATTTGTTAGTATGCATAGCTGGCAGTTCGTGTATTTTCTGGAAACGTTTAATGTTAATGTCCTTGTCCACTTTATCACACGCATAGCCAAAAAGTACATTTTGTTTTCAGAACAAAGACTGGATTTTTTTATTTATGTCACGTTAGAGCATCCACAATGGGGATGAAAAATGTCAAGAAAATTTGTAAGTTTACAAAATGGGATGTTGTGACACCTTGCCTAATAAAATACCGGGTGAGCAGTCTTATATCAAATATAACAGGAATCTCATATGGTTTCATTCTCTGCATCACTGTCAAAAACCATTAATTACTAATAACCTATTAGGCCTAGTGTCAAATTTTAAACTTTCTAATCTTTTTAACTTAAACGCACAAGTAAATCCATCCATACAAAGATATGAACAACAACAAAAATGAACAAATAATAACCGATAACTCTCGGTAAAATATTTATACAACCATATCGAATCAGCGTAAAATAAAAATGCCGAAAATAAATTAAAAGACAACAGTTGGGCAACATGCCCAGATATAACTCACAATACCTCCTATCTAAATCACAAAGAGAGATGCGTTTATACAATTCCCTGCCAACATCCACAGTTGCGGCAACAATGTCTGACTCAAAAGAATAATCATCCAGGCGTCCCTGTGTCTGGATACCTAAACGGGTTTTAAAGTAAAAGAAAAAGAAAAATAGTTGCAAGCGGGTCAAAGCCCAAAGAGTTTTAAAAATATTTAGCAAGCATTTAAAATACTTTAACATTTAAAATATGATATTCTCCATATTTAAATTGGTGTCGCGCTCACATGGGATACCCCTCACCTCTCATCTAATAGTGCACACCTAACGCATGTATTTTAAACACCCTAGATACGTTACCCGGCCTAACTAGCATCCCACCAAGCTTCTAAATAATCAAACACAACCTCATACCCTGCGTATATAATATTCTAAGCTTTTGCACGAGCTTATGCATTATAAATTCTCACTTATAATGTATCCGTCCATTATGAATAACTTTCACTAATTATTCTACACTATTCACATTTTAGTGTTATCGGTCTCGTATATAATATTCTCATCTTTATATACGTATATCACACATTTTATGCCGAATTTCGTACTCCCGGATGATCTAGAATTTATTTTACAATTCATTCTTTATTCTGTCCGTATATATATTTTCAAATCTCATATATATATATATATATATATATATATATATATATATATATATATATATATATATATATATATATATATATATATATATATATATATATATATACTATACACATCAAGTATATCCATACTTATATATCACACACTATATAAGTATAAAAACCATCCTTCAGAGCTATAACTCAATGGATGTAGTCTCTTAATGCGATCATCCTCCAAGGAATTACTCACACATCATCCTGGGTACCAGCGGTCGGACTCTCACACCGATTTGGTAAAAAACAAATCACAATGTATGGGAAGCGGTCATAGTTCCTCACTAGAAATAAGACGAATCATACCGAAGAAGTCTTACCCCTGGTAAATGCCACACAATATAAAATGAATGTTATGACCTGGGGACTATACGCTCCCTGCTTCCCAAGCCAGGGGACTCAACCACATCACGCAACTTCCCATGATAGCACTAGAGGGGTATGCTTCACATAAATATATCCTTCACACACATATATATTCATAATCACATCATATATATACTATCTCTATACTCATATATATATATATATATATATATATATATATATATATATATATCACATCAAATCCGACTATCATGCCTATCTCACGTGGCATTAGCCAATAATCCTGAATATACCAATTCGTATTAATTTATAAGTAATCACACACTTACTTTTAATCCCAAGTATTCACTCACACATGCTATAATTATCACATTTATTTCTTCCGAATATTAGCTTATCACGTCTAACTAGTTTTCTAATTTCATCCTACTCGCGCAATCGAATTTACTCATCTACAATCGACATATATATATTCTACACTCATATATATATATATATATATATATATATATATATATATATATATATATATATATATATATATATATATAAACCCGCCGAAATGATTTCCCGAGTGTCGCTCGTCCCAAACACTCTTCCAATTTATACCCCGAATTTTACCTCCACTAATCCAAGGGTCGCATATCACTCATTTAATCACTTAGAAGTCCTAACACTCTTTTTAGGATCCCATATTTACCTCCACAAAACAATTCTCCTTAAATCCTTTAAAACCAATAAAATTTGTAAAACTGATAGGGCCGAATCGATTTTCCTTATACCGAATCGATTCACTCCCTTGAGAATCGATTCGAAACGGCACAGATTGCCAACTGTTACGAGTTTCACTTCTTCTTATTCCATTCTCAATTCATACTCATTCAACCCAAATTTCTATGGATTCTAACATCACCCAACATCCATATAAACATCTACACACTTAGAAATACCCAAAATAATTAATAATTCATGGGATTCATCAATTTTCTCAAGAATTAAACCCTAACTCATTTAAGCCCGCCATTTCTCATTTATCTAAATTTCTCATTAAAAACTTACACCATTTACATAGATTCAAGCCCAGATTTCATATGGAATTATTATCACAACGATTTATTTGAAATCATTTATGAAAAACCCATTTTTATGCAAAAATCACAAACCCAAAATCATATAGTTTTCACCAACTATAATATGAATAATAAAAAAATCAAATCATTAAAGCAAGTTACACTTGCCTCGTTGGATAAATTCGACGACCTCGTGCCGAAATTCGTCGGTGCTTGGCTAGAAATCTCCTCTTTCTCCCTCTTCTTTCTTTCTTTTCGTTCTTCTCTATTCCTTTATTTCCTTTCTTTCTTTACTTTCTCTCGGCTTATAAGAGAAGAAATAAGGGTTATCCCCTTATTAAACTCAAAATTGACTCGTATACACAAATGCGAGTCCCTACTAATTCAAAAAGTCCTCGGAACCAAAACACTACCCCCGGATACTTTATTTTGATTATTTTAGCCCTTCTGAGACCAATCGTGCACTCAAAATCCCCATCTGAGTCACTTATCAAAAATTCACCTTTAGAAGTCCTACACAACTATGCACGTGCTTTTCGAATAAAATATTATTACTTGTCGCTTTGCCCAATCGCGAAAAGATATAAAATAATCCAACATCATTTACTTATTCTCGTAATTAATCCAACGATTGCTAGGGAAATCCTCGTATCTTTTGGAAACTTTGGGATACTTTAGAGGTCCTACAGCAACGTTGTCGGGAGGAGGTTTACTTGGCTTTTGATATTTTCGCTGGGGAAATAGGGATTCCGTTTGAGGGAGTGAAAATTTTCTTGGTGAAAATATTCTAAATCCTTTCCGGGATATTTAGGAATTTTTTGAGGAATTTTCAGCTTTTCTGGTATTTTTTGGGAGTTTATGTACAAAAATTTAAGGGCGGTACCGGTTGGACTGGTGTGGAGGGTGCCATTCGGCAGTCGAGGAGGTCTCTTTCTCTGGAGGCGGTGCGTCAGGTCTTGAATGTCTGACCAGTGATAGGGTAAGACTTTTTTCTTCTTCAATCCTGGTCTTTGTGAGCTCTGATTCTGTGATGACTTATATCTACTGGGGATTTTTTAGGCTACTTTTTACCCTTGGGGGACGACCATTCAGGATAATGGGTTAACTGGAGTAAATGCGCAGATGAGGCCTTTGCTGGCGCATGAGTTTATCCACTCTTGGTATAACGAGGAGAGGTTGGTTCATCAGATTGCTGAGGAGGAGGTGGTGCTGCCACCTGCGAGCCCCCCTATGTCTATAAAACAGGATGCTGCCAGATGATGCGAGGATCGCGATGATGATTGGCGAGTCCTACCTATTGTACACCGATACGGCTATGTCGTATGATTATATGGACTTTATGACGAGCTGGATGATGGAACCCAGCACATATGATGCACTGCCCTTCCCTCCTGCGGGTTCGAGTCAGCAAGTGGGGTCCTCCCACAATGGTGGCGGTCCATCAACATCTGCGGTGGCGACGACTTCGGAGGTCCCTTTTGTGCGGTTGCATACTCCTTCATACAACATCCTGCGGGAGATGGAGGGATGGTGCCTATGTTGCATCGTCCTCATGCAATGGACCCGGAGGAGTTGGGCTTGACAGAGGAGATTCTTCGTCCTTTGGTATATTTTTTTGTTCTACTCTTTTCCTCCTTTTTGGTTTCTTTTGATCTTTCCTTCTTGATACGGATTTTGCCTTTTCTTGCAGTAAGTCCTGGTGTCCACTATTTGGTTGAGGGATATCAGGGACTGGATATCTTCGACGACTGCCCATATTCGGGACGCAGTTCATGTTCCTTCTTACTTGGTGTCGTCTGCCTCATTCGGGGAGGAGTCTGGTTCGGGTAGTGGTGGTGCATCATTTCACTGGAGGGGAAAGAGAGTGCATCGCAGGGATGGAAGCTCTTAGGAGAGAGGTGAGGTTTAGGTGAGAGAAAGAGAGAGCATGTGGGTTCGGTCCGAGTCCCGTTGTTTTTGCTTTTCTTTATTTCCTGCAAAATTGGTGTAACACATAAACATATCTAATGCAATGGAATTTTTTTATTATCTTCTGTTAATGATGAATGAATGAATGCATGCACCTGTGCTTTTTACTTTGCTGTTGAGACTGTAAAATGAAATGTTTTTGGGACTTTGAAGGAAAGTTTTATCCACAATGAGGATTTATATAAAGATAAAAAGGGGATTTTTGAAATTCTGATGAGAATATCAATTTATTTTTATTGAGTTTTTCTGAATTTGACAAAAGAGGAAAAAGGAAAATTTCCAAGAGTAGAGGGTTGTCGATCGGCAAGCGCCTTGTCCTGCCTATCAGCAGGTCAGTCGAGTCCCATCAATTCAAAGATTTTATTGGTACCCTCTTTAGCCTTTGGTACCTTGTGGGTCGGGATTTCCTCCGATTTCTGCAGGGGTTATGTCTTTTGTGAGGGTTTTCAAGTATAAAAGAGGGGTGAGGGTGGAGTGTTTTCATCACACCTTCACATTCCTACTTTATTATTCTGTGAGGTGGCTCTCCCTGGTAGTGTTGAGTTTGCCAACTACCTTGAGACTTTCGAGGTTATGTGCTCCTATAACGTCGACTATGATGCTTTCAACATGCTTCGAGTTTCTTTATGGCGTAATCGGCCCATAGAATGGAACATGCTGATGGCGGTGGTACAATTTTGGTACCCCGGAGATCATGTATTTTGCTTTGGCTTGGAAGAATTTTATCCAACTTATGAGGAATTTTCTGCCATGTTGGGAGTAAATCCTATTATGGCGGCTGCTATGCTTGAATTTTCTCAGTCTCCCTGGGAGATGTTGGTTGGACTTCTCCGTGTCTCGCCCTCGGCGGGTAGATCCTTGGTTACTGGAGGAATAATTTCTCTTCCGGTGGTGTTGCGTTCCGTGCATTTGCAGGAGGTTGGTGATGCTGGATATACCAGAGCCATCGTTCTGGGTTTGGTTTCAAAATTTCTACTGGTGACCGAGGAGCTAATGGTGGACCCATAACTTGCAGCTATTATTTCATGGATGTCCTACCATCGCAATCCTGCGATCGTGATACTGGAGGAGACCCTGAATGGCCTAGATACCTGGCGAGAAGGTCATTCTGACTTTCTGAGGGGTAGCCTTGTGATGCTATTCATGTGGTTGTCTGAAAGATTCCGCCTAGTGACTCCTCCTGAATATCCTTTTTTGGCTGCACCCAACTTCTTTTCGCGCCATTTCATCAGTGTTGATCTGGATATCGATAGCTGGTAGAACTAGTTTATGGAGTATGGGGCTCTAAATCTATACTGGTCAGTGCCTTGGTGGGGACAGTTGTTGCCTATTCTGGAGCTGGGAGAATACTCGTATGTTCGTTTGGTTAGTCTCAGACAGACCTTTTTCTATTTCCCTTGGCGACTTCTGCGCTAATTTGGCTGGGAGCAGATTGTGCTACCTCAAACACTGGATTTCTTTCCAGTAGAAGATCTGACAGAGCGTCTGCGCATGCAACTTGGCTCTTTGTGGGAGAGTCGGCGTCCTTCGTCCCGTTTCTCTCAGTCTGTTGGGAGAGTTTGGCACATCCCCGGGGATTATATGAAGTGGTTGTGGAGAAGATTAGTTAGCAAGATGTTGGCAGTGGAGACCGGACAAAGGTGGCTTGTTTCATCTGATACCATGGAGGGAGGTGTGGTAATTTTTTCGAGGCTGGTTCGAGCTTATCGGTCCATGGAGTGTCTGTGGCACTCCATTCGGGCAGGAGAAGCTTGGGGACCCAGGATGTAGATGATGATGGAGTGGGCTCCTCTGGTAGCTATGGGTAGGACTCTTAGAGAGTGTGTTTTGTACTAGGGAATAAGTTTGGGAATTTATTTGGCTTTTTTAAGAAGGTTGGGGGAGGGGAGTCATCCGTTCCTTTTCTTATGTAATTGTACCGTAATTTCTTATTAGTGAAATAAATAAGTTTTTTATCATCCAACTGTGCCTTTTGATAAATTTTGTATCTTTGAATTATCTATACCGATCGCTAAGGCATACATAATCATTTTGTTCAAATATATGTTATAATAAACTGTTGTTCTCGGAGATAAGAAAATAATAGTTTTTTATGAAGAAGGAAGGGTCGTGATCATGTAAGATGTATGAGCTGCCTACGTACCTCTGGGTTTTTTTGAGAAGTTTTAATTTTTCTGAAAATGATTTTTGCAGAGGATCAAGCCCACATAGTTCTGGGTAGAGGGAAATGAAGAGATTTTTTTAGAATGGAAGGGAGATAAGAAGAGTCATAGCGCGCCGAGATTTTGGACTAAGGATAGAAATTCTTGGGACGATCCATGTTAACTGGATGAGCCATCTCTTCTCCATCTAGGTCGGTGAGCATGGCGGCATCGCCGAACAAAATTTTCTTGATGATGTATGGGTCACTCTAATTGGGCTTGAATTTCCCTCTGGGGTCCCAGATGGGCTCTACTATTTCTTTGAGGGCTAAATCCCCCTCTCGGACATCGCGGTCCTTGACTCTCTTATGGAACGCGATATTCGATAATGGTACCCTTGTATGTGATACAATGCTTTCAGCCTCTTTTCATCCAAGAGTGACAGCTCGTCGAGACGGTTTTGATGCTAGTCCTCCTCACTGACCTTGCTTTCAAGCATAACGCGTAACGAGGGTATTTCCAGCTCCAGGGGTAGGCCTGCTTCCATGTCGTAGAATATAGAGTAAGGGGTAGCCCTAGTAGAGGTTAGAATTGAGGTTCGATAGCCCCAGAGGGCATACGAAATTCAATCGACCCAATCTCGATAACTTTCGGTCATCTTACTGATGATGGCTTTGAGGTTTTTGTTGGCGGCTTCGACTGCACCATTGGTCGGAGGACGGTAGGGAGAAGATTTGTGTCTCTGGATCCCATACTCGTTGACCACTTCTGTGACTTCTTCCTCAAATGCAACCCGTTATCTGACACTAGCTCGTGCGGGACCCATATTGGCAGATGATGTTTTTCTTGATGAACTTGGCCACTTTCTTGGCATTCAGAACTGCATTTGACTCAGCTTTGGCCCATTTGGTGAAGTAATCAATGGCAACTAGAATGAACTCATGCCCATTAGAGGCCTTGGGTGTAACTTTCCCTATGATGTCGATGCCCCAAGTGGAGAACGGCCAGGGAAAAGTCATGTTGTATAATTCATGCGGAGGCAGGTGTTGAAGGTTGGAGAACTGTTGGCATTTGAGGCATATCCGGACATAGGTGGTGCAATCATGGATCATAGTGGTCCAGTAGTAGCCTTGTCGCATGATATTTTTGGCAAGCATGTGACCGTTTATGTGGGGCTCGCATTCCCCGCTGTGGATTTTCTGCATTACCTCTTCAATGTCAACCCCTGCGATGTAGTGTTCTGTTGATACTAAAATCAGTATGCTGATGTGGACGAATAATAAGAAGACACGTGTCAATCTACGTGGCACAATAGCAACGAGGAAGTTCATTCCCCCGACCAAGTCAGACTCACTCCGAGCAACAAGTATACTCCGAGGAATTCCAGCTCTCCGAGGAACTCCAACTCTCCGAGGAACTCTTGAACGACGAGCAACTAAGGCGGTTCGAGCTGCATCTCGATCGCAGCATTGATTGCCAGATAATCAACAGTTCAACTATTCATTGAATGCTTATCACCTTGACGCACACGTTTGAAGAGCATTAAATGAATTACCCTTTCATATGTGTATCATTTAATGTAACACCCTTTCATGTACAGCCTAAGGGCTATAAATACCTTGTATCACCCTCATTCAAAGGGACCGGAATTTCTTGATAGAACTTGTAATCGAGAATTCTCAAACACTCAACAATAACATAACAGTGGACGTAGGCCATTCATACAAGGCTGAACCACTTTAAAATATTTTGTCTCATTTATTTATCTGTGATTAAATTATTAGAGTGATCTAGTTTTTTACATCAACAGATTGGCGCCGTCTGTGGGAACGATTGTTATTATCATTTTTCATCAAAAATCATTCATCATCAATGGCAGATTATCCAGAATCCCGCAATCGAAACGCTGGAAATGCTGGAAATCCTCCAAATCCCTCTGCACCTCCAGATCTGGCTGGGATTATGATGAATCTGGCTCAAGGACAAATCGCCATGCAAGAAACAATGAGGCAACTCATACAGACCCTTCATGGCGGTGCACCTGCACGTTCAGGACAGAGAAGTGGTCAGAGGCAAACCTATTTACTTTCTTCACGATCCAGGCGTACTGAGTCATATCGTAATGAGGAATCTGATGATTTCTCTTATCAACCTGGGCGAACTTCGTCAATAAGGGCTACAGATACTGATCAACGTATCACTCTCTCTCCAGAAAGACCCAGTGCCTTGGAAAGACTGAGTAGGGTGTCTCCTTTCAGTCGATTAGGCCCTAGGAGGAATAGGAGTCCACCTAAGACCATATCGAGGAGTTTTCGACAACCATCAGATCTAAGAGAAGGATCAGCACAATCACGACCAGTTGCTCGTCAAGATAGATCTCAGGAGGCCACATCAGAACAATCAATTGCTCGAACTAATAAGCCCGAGGAAGGAAACGATGCGTGGAAGGGTTCCATTCAGCGCTTGGAGGATAGATTGGGAGAAATGGCTAAGGCGAAGAATCCCTTACAACGAACTTTTGTTCAAGGGACACCTTTTGTTCAGGCCATTGTGGGTTTTCCTACCCCGTCAAAGTTTAAAGAACCAGTAGTGACCCCCAAATATGATGGAAAGACAGATCTTGTTCTACACATAGAGCAATATCAAGCTGCTGTCGACATCTATGCCGTCCCCAACGAGATGAGATGCAGAGCATTCTCAGGAACTCTTACTGGATCTGCCCAGATATGGTACAACAATCTTCCTCGGGGTAAGATTTCAACTTTCTTTCAGTTGGCCGAGTTGTTCATCGGCAATTTCTGTTTTGGGGCAAAGCCAGTAAAAAGAGTAGCACACTTGTTAAGTGTTAGACAAAAATCTGGTGAGAGTACTAGAGATTACATAACTCGTTTCAATAACGAGAAACTGGAAGTTATAGATTATGAAGAAAAGACAGCAATCACTGCCTTGATGAGTGGGTTGTTGCCTAACAAGTTGTATTACACTTTGGCCAAAGATCCACCTACAAATATGTCAGAGTTGATGGCGAAAGCGGCCAAAATCATGAACGCCGAGGAGGCTATGGCTGCGAAGAAGAATATGGATAAAGAAACCAAGGTGGAAGACGACAAATCCAAGAAAAAAGAGCATAAGGGGAATGGCGGTGACAAACATTCCAAGAATAATAAATCGTCATGGGAAGTCCTGAAGAAATTCGATAATTATACTCCTTTGAAAATGGGTATTAATCATGTCTTGGAAGAAATCAAGAATAATGAGGAAGTAAAGTGGCCAAAGAAACTGAGGTCAGACCCTGACTTGAGGAACAGGGATAAATATTGCGAGTTCCATAAGGATCACGGCCATATGACCAAAAATTGCATAGCTCTTCAGAACGAGATTGAAACACTCATCCGAAGAGGGAAGTTAGCAAAGTATGTTGATCGGGGAGGCGAAAGAAGAAATAATGACCGAACTAGAGAAAGGTCTAGATCTCCTCGTCGAGCAGAGGAGAAAAAGAAAAGGGATCATGAAGATGATACAGAGGATGACCCCGATCTTCCCAAGAAACCAAGGCAGCCATAACGAGAGGTATTTTCAATACGCTTTGGATCATTTGATTGTAATGTCATTACAGGAGGAGATGCAGGAGGGGGAGACCTTACTGCAGAAAGAAAAGCTTACCTCGGTGAGGCTCAGGCTTGCTCATACATTCAGTGGATAAATTTGGCTGAAGAGGATCGCCCGAGGAAGGTAAACAAAGAGAAGCTGGTCATTGGCTTTTCAAAAAATGACCTGTTTGGTGATCAAAATGAGGATGAAAGAAGTAGTGATTTCAAGGTTGCTAGTAGATAATGGTGGTTCAGTCGACATCATGTACTATTCATGCTTTGACAGTTTAAATTTGAAATTATCTCAATTAGAACCTTATCACAGACCTCTATTGGGTTTTGCTGGCGAGAAAGTTTTTCCACTTGGGATGATCAAGTTGGATATATTCATCGGAACTTGGCCTGCTTGTCGAACAGAAAGAATACGCTTCTTTGTGATGGATAAGAATGTGCAGTCATCTTACAACATCATCATGGGAAGAGTTGGTTTGAAGAAGTTCGAAGCAGTTCCATCTACTGTACATCAGTGTTTAAAATTCCCTACAAATTTCGGAGTGGGAGTTGTGAAAGGTGATCAGAAAGTAGCTCGGGAATGTTATTATTTGTCTGCCGAGCAAGAGGAGCTTGAAGAGTCAAGGAAAAAGACTACCACCTACCAGGTGGAGGAAGGTACAAAAATTAAAACGCTTGATCCCAGAGATGAATCCCAACTTGTAAAAGGACAGGTGGTGGAATCTACAGAAAATGTTATTCTGGACGACGAGCACCTTGAACGAGTAACCCAGATAGGTTCATCGTTGGATGTTTCAATAAAACAGGAGTTGATAACTTTTTTGAGAAACAGAAAGAAAACTTTTGCATGGAGTCATGAAGACATGCCAGGAATAGATCCAAACTTCTTATGCCACGAACTCAATGCGAATAAGGAGATCAAGCCTGTAAAGCAGAGAAGAAGAGTGTTTAGTCCCGAGAAGAATCAGGATATACAAGAGGAGGTCGACAAGCTCCAAAAAGCCCAATTCATTAAAGATGTGAAGTATCCAGACTGGTTGGTAAATGTGGTGATGGTGAAGAAGAAAAATAATAAATGGAGAATGTGTGTTAATTTCACTGATCTCAACAAGGCCTGCCCAAAGGATCACTTTCCATTGCCCAGAATTGACCAACTAGTGGATGCTACCTCGGGACACGAGCTGCTCAGCTTTATGGATGCTTACTCTGGCTACAACCAGATTAAAATAAAACCTGAAGACAGGGAAAGCACTTCTTTTATTAACCCTAGGGGAACTTATTGTTATAATGTTATGCCTTTTGGTTTGAAAAATGCAGGAGCGACATATCAGCGGCTGATGAACAAGGTTTTTGCCGAACAAATCAATTGCAATATGGAAGTCTATGTCGACGATATGCTGACAAAGAGAAAAAAAGCTGCTGATCATCTAGTTGACTTAGGTCAGACCTTTGATCAACTGGATAAATACCAAATGAAGCTCAACCCGACGAAGTGCACCTTTGGAGTACGAGAAGGAATGTTCCTCGGGTACATCGTCAACCAACGAGGCATTGAGGCAAATCCAGCAAAGATCAAAGCTCTTTTAGGGTTGCGATCTCCAACGACGAAGAAAGAGGTGCAGAGTCTTACAGGACGAGTTGCAGCACTCAACAGATTTGTATCCCGAGCAACTGATAGATGCCTCCCATTCTTCAAAACACTTCAGAAAACTTTCGAGTGGAATGATGAATGTGAAAAAGCCTTTCAAGACTTGAAGAAATATTTGGGAGCACCTCCATTGTTATCCAGGCCAGTAATGGGAGAGAAATTGTACTTGTACCTGGCAGTATCAGAGAATGCAGTCAGCTCGGCATTGATCAGATTGGAGAATGGAGTCCAGAAGCCAATTTATTACACAAGTAAGGCTTTCCAAGTGCAGAGATCAGGTACCCAAAGCTGGAAAAATTGGCATTGGCATTAATTGAAGCAAGTAGAAGAATGAGGCCTTATTTCCAGGCCCATACCATCGTCGTGTATACCGACATGCCATTGAGGCAAGCCCTTCATAAGCCAGAAAAATCAGGGAGACTGATGTATTGGGCAATAGAGCTCGGTGAATATGATATTGTGTATGAACCCAGATCATCATTAAAAGGGCAGGCTGTAGCAGACTTTATAGCAGAATTTACGTATCCTGATACCCCCGAGGAACAAAAGTTGCTCGCTGACCAACTTGTGGATGTTACAGGATCAACAGACATAAGTCCAGATCAACTCCGGTTGGTAAAAGGGCTTGTGGATGTAGAAAGATCATCAAATTCAAACCCATACCAACTCCGGTTGGTAAAAGGGCGAGAAGAGATGGTCGACGAAGAGCGAAATATACCAGGGGAGGATGAAAGGAAACAGCAGATATTTCACCGAGGAACTCTGTCAGATAAGAAACTTGAAGACGAGTTACCTACATGGAGATTATATGTAGATGGATCATCTTGCACAACGGGTTGTGGAGCAGGAATTGTTTTGAAAACCCCAGACGAGATTGACATGGAATATGCCTTGCGATTCCAATTCAAAGCCTCCAATAATGAGGCTGAATATGAAGCCTTGATAGCATGTCTTAATTTAGCAAAGCTTATGGAAGCGCAACAAGTGATGGTATTCAGTGATTCTCAATTAATTATGAATCAGATGATGGGAACATATGCAGTTAAAGGAGAATTAATGGTCAAGTATCATGTAAAGGCGATGGAGTTGTTGGCAAAATTTGATGCCATTCAGTTGATCAGAATACCAAGAATGGAGAATGCACAAGCAGACGGATTGGCCCGACTAGCATCAGCTACTCGTACCGAGCTGCGAAGAACGATACCAATTGAAGTATTAGAAGCTCGGAGCATAGATGAAGACCTGACAATGAATGTTATTACCCTTGATTTAGGACCATCTTGGATGGATCCCATCAGGGCATATATTGAGGAGGGAGAATTGCCGGAGGATAAGCTCGCTGCAAAGAAATTGAAGTTTAAAGTTGCTCGGTATGTACTAACTAATGGTGTTTTGTATAGACGAGGAATTATGGTAGGTTTGCAGAGATGTGTGCATCCCTCTGAGGTGAAGGAATTGATTGAAGAGATCCATGAAGGGTCTTGTGGAGCCCATGTAGCAGGTCGGACACTTTTGCAAAGGGTGATGACACAAGGATACTACTGGCCAACGATGAGGGCTGATTGTATAGCCTATGCTAAGAAATGTGATAAATGCCAACGTTTTTCTTCCATCCGACGTACTCCACAAGCATTATTGACACCCATAACTTCCCCTTGGACATTTGCCATGTGGGGAATTGATCTGGTTGGACCACTGCCGACGACCCGAGGAAGATTCAAGTACCTCCTCGTGGCAGTGGATTATTTTACTAAGTGGGTAGAAGCTGAGCCACTTATTGATATGACGTACGAGAAGGTATACCAGTTCGTTTAGAAGAATATAATCTGCCGATATGGTCTCCCTCATGCCTTCATCACAGACCATGGAACACAATTCGATAACGAGGAGTTTGCTGCCTATTGTCGACAATCAAACATTTTGAAGACTCATTCAGCACCAGGCCATCCTCAAAGCAATGGATAGACTGAAGTGACGAACAGAACATTACTAAATGGTTTGAAGAAGAGGCTAAGTGAGGCTAAAGCTAATTGGATTAATGAGCTACAATCAGTATTGTGGGCTTACCGAACAACTCCCCGAGCAGCAACTGGAGAATCGCCATATATGCTAGCATTTGGAAGTGAGGCTGTAATACCTGTCGAGTTGGGTCTTCCAACACACAGAGTGCTGAATTTCAATTCCCCAGTCAGCGACCTGATGAGGAGATTAGATTTGGACATGCTCGAGGAAGTTAGGGAAGAGGCAGCCATTAGGAATGCTGCTTATCAACAGCGAACAACCCTGTTCTACAACAAGAGGGTGAAAAAATACGACTTAAAAGAAGGAGATTACGTGCTAAAGAAGGTCATTCAGAAGCACAATAAGTTGGAAGCAAACTGGAATGGACCTTACCGAGTTACTGCAGTTGTCCGACTAGGAACTTACCGAATAGCAACTCTAGAAGGAGAGGAATTTAAGAATGCATGGAATGCTGAACACCTACGCAAGTATTATCAGTGATGTAAAATGTAAAGCAGTTCCATCAATATGAATAAAACGATGATATTTCACAATCTTCTCTCCTTTTATTGAAAGTTTTTCGGGGAATACTAGTGTGTTTAACACTACGCTGCTCGGCACACAACGCTGCTCGGCAGTAAAAAGAAGATGATAGTTCAAACCCACGACCAACTCCGGTTGGTAAAAGGGCGAGAATAAACTATACTCCTTTGGTTAGGAGGCGTACACTAGTGTGACCAACTCAAGTTGGTAAAAGAGCTAGTGGACATGATAGTTTAGACCCACAACCAACTCCGGTTGGTAAAAGGGCGAGAACAAACTATACTCCTTTGGTTAGGAGGTGTACACTAGTGTGACCAACTCTGGTTGGTAAAAGAACTAGTGGACATGATAGTTCAGACCCACGACCAACTCCGGTTGGTAAAAGGGAGAGAACAAACTATACTCCTTTGGTTAGGAGGCGTACACTAACGTGACCAACTCAGGTTGGTAAAAGAGCTAGTGGACATGATAGTTCAGACCCACGACCAACTCCGGTTGGTAAAAGGGCGAGAACAAAAGATGATCGACGAAAGACCAATCTCGGTTGGTTAGGAAACAAGATATGCTCTCAAATGCCAACTTATGTTGGTCGGGAAGTAAGTTTATTACATAAAAGTTCCTCGAAGAACAAATATTCCAAACTGAACCAAGTATAGTTGGTCGGGGATAAAAACCCACTAACTGTAGTTGGTCGACGAGGAAAAATCTTTGACCTTGGTTGGTCGGGCACATTTTATGAAAAAGATAAAATTTACCAAGTATAGCTGGTCGGGGATAAAAACCCATTAACTATAATTGGTCGACGAGCTCAACTTAACAATCTTGGTTGGTTGTAAGAAATTTTAACATTTTTATACTCATTACTTTATTATTAAGTGATCGAGCAACATTACTAATACTTGTAATTTTTTATTACTAAGTTGGTCGAGGAACCACACAATATTGTTAGGCAAGCACAAATATAAAGTGTTTGACAAACACAAAACAATAGCAATACAGATTTGCAAACAGAAAATGAAAGTCTTTCATTAAAATTCAAAACGAATTACAAGTTACATATGTGTACTAACTATTACATTGAGATCCCTACTCTATTGGTTTCTTTCCCTCTGCTTTTGAAATAGGTTCCTCGCCAGCAGACGGATCATTTAAAGTCTGAGGAGAGTTAATGAAGTTCAAGTCCTTCAGCATCCTAACGTTCATCACAGAAGGTGTGTCCAATAGATGCCCGAGACGAGATACCTCGATCTGAGAATGAAGATTGTAGTCACCGAGGTATTTTGCAATTAAGCTCCGAGGAATGGCACGAGATGGGATCCATTCCATATCCAATTTATAAGGTGGCACAGGCAAGTCTAGTAGCCCAGGAGTATGATAATCCCATAAATAATGGCCCTGCTCTAGTTTTAATACTCCCAGGGCGTTCAACCATCCCTGTTTATAACCTTTATTATTGGCATTTTCAATGCGAGCATCCAAGTGATAAAGGGCCTCATTGTAGCCTGCCATCCAGAACTCACGAGGTTGTTTGTGGAATTGGAAAGTTATTCTCTCTAACTGCTCGTGAAGGTTCCTGGCAAAAACATCCTTATTCTTCAGAGCAGACTTGGTCGAAGCAAGTTGATCCTCCAGAGTTTGGATTTTCTTAGACATTTCAGACAAAGCCCGATCTTTTGTATTCAATTGAAACGCTTGAGTTTCCAACGTTGATCGAGTACGAGCTTCTTCAATATTACGACCAAGAGCTCTTGATCCTCCCCGAGCAGGTCGGGAACTTGGTTCCTCGACAACATTCTTAGCATCTCGTCCTCGTCCACGAGAACCTCTTCCTCGTCCCCGAGTAGCAGCAGAAGTACCAGATCTTCTTAAGGTATCCAACTCTTGCCTTAATTTGGCATTCTCAACCTCTAGAAAGGAAAATCCCTCGTCAGTCACTGGGATTACAACTGTTGAAGAAGATGATGTAGACTTATACTGTACCAGCTCTTTCTGCAAATTGTTATTTTCTTGCTCTAGCAGCTCGGTAATCTGTCTACAAGCTTTAATTTCACCCTTTAAGGTTCTCTCCCTGACATCGTACCCAGCAAGGATCTTTTTGTGGCCTGTCTCGGCAGAAAGCTGTTGATATCTCTTTTCATACCCCTCGTGCAAAAGGGCAGTTGATTCTTTGTACTGAGTCTGAAGATCTTCTAAAGTATATTAAAGCTCCTCGATCATGTCATAGTAAGCCACGTTATTGGCCACAGCTCGATCAAGTAATCCCTTCAGGTATTGATAAGCTTCTACTGCCTGCTCTAAAGCACCATGGCCAAGGATGTCGGCAACTTCTGATGCACTTAGGTCTGTGTGACCAGCTTTATAATATTCATGGCATTGCTGCATCAACTTTGTGTCATTAGCAGACAGCAGATCCATCCTGGCTAGAAACTAACAGAGAAAGAAAAAGAAGATCAAGACAGAGTGCAGATAGAGAAGAGACAATCATATGGAAGAAAATAACTCAAATTTTATTAGATCATAAAGCAAAGTTACAAAGATCTGGGATACAAAGTACAAGTAAAAGGAAAAATAAAAGAGAATACCGAACAACTTCACACCTTTTCCTTGTCTCCCAAGACTTTCTCGGGAGGTTGGGACGAGGAGCTTGGTTGCTCGGTGGGAACAATAATCTGGTCGGCTGGAGTTGGGATTTATTCAGGAGGAGTAGGCAAAGAAGAGATCTCCTCAGTGGCTGTCTGATTGGGTTGTGGAGCAAGGACTTGCTCACCTACTATCATTGAAGACTCCTCGGACGCAACTTCATCTTCTTCCTCATCTTCAATTACAGGAGGGGGGACAGGAAGATGTTGTTGAAATAGTTCAGAGTCTTCGCTAACCTTCAGTCCTGTAGGGCAGCAACCCAACCATCTCGGAAGTATTTCAAACTCCCATACTGCACCTGGGTCATCATTGCCGCCACCCCTCTATCCCATCCTTTGTCCCAACCAGTTCGAAATGATTTTTTCACACTACCTTTCTTTTCATTTTCTCCGAGGAGAGCTTCTCGGATAGAAGATCCTCGATGGTTTTTAACTTGGCCTCCACCTCCTCCTTCTGGCGATTTACTTCTCGCAGAAGGGTCAGCTCTTCCTCGGCCGATTTCAACTTATTTTCAAGCTCCCCAAAGCTTGTGAGCTTCTCAGCATATTTTTTATTCTCCTTCTCCAAATCTCTCGCCTTATTCCCCAATTGTACCTTCTCTGCTTCAGGCACAGCCAGTTTTTTCTCCCATTCACCCCTATCCTCGTTGTATTTTTGATGGGATTCCTTCAAAGATTGGGCCAAGCCTTGGAAAGCATCCTCTACTCCAGATGAGGAGCTAGAAGCCTTGAGTGCTTCATCTTTCTTCACTATGGTGTTAAAATAACTCACCAGCTGAAAAAGAAGGTAATGATAAGTCAGTACCGAGATATATATATTGACTGAAAGAAAGAAAAATTCAGGATAAAAGAAACTTACTGAAGCAATGTGACGAGTAGCTAGGGATGTCAGCATATCCCTAGACATGTGTTCTTCAATTCCTTGGACTTCAGGAATACTCCAAGTTTTTATCGAGCTCATTGCAGAACTGGAGGGAATAATGGTTGGGACACCAGCTCCACTAGCTTGGAGCTGGGGAATGGTCTCAGTCAAAGTTCAATCTCCTCAGTGGCACTTCAGCAGTTTCAACCAAAGAACTTTTGGTGGTAGAGATGGCGACCACTTCCACAGGTGCATTTTTCTTGCTCGGAGCCACTGGAGGCTTCTCGGCAGCCTTCTGAGGAGCAACAGAAGGGGCACCATCTACTTTCTTTATCCCCTTAGGGACTTCAACCTTATTTCTCTTTCCATCTCCAGCAGAGGAAGACTCCTCGAAGATAGCAGGAACTCTTCTCTTGCCCATCTTCTGACTTAAAGGAATATGAGATTCTGGTGAAGATTCCTCAGAAGCTGGCAATGGGTCACTAATGCTGACCACAGGACAAGCAGTAAATGATGATGTGTAGCTCCTGTACTGCAGCAAATATGAAGCAGACCTGATGTGCTCGTCTGCAACTCTTCGATGCAAATTCCAAATATGTTTCAAATGTTTAATATTTACTTCTGATTCTTTTGGAGTTTTTCTCTTACTGTCAACTGCAAACAAATACATAGTGAAATATCAGTCATACATTTTATCAAACATAATGAAATCATAATTTCAAAAACAAAATAAGATGAAAATAACCTATCCCATTGCCATATGGGGGGCATCTGGGACCCTCATATACTTCATCTCCAACCAAAGGGGTATGTTGCCAATTTTTGATGACTACCCCGTGTTCAAAATAATCCATGTTTGCATCAGGGAGGTTGACTACTAAGGCCCTATTCAAAAACCTAGTTTTTAAATAAAAAAACATTGTCTAAAACAGCCCATCTATTAAAGTACATAATCTCAGGAATTCCTATACGAGTTCTATGAGTTTGATTTAGCCTATACACCCCATTAACTATTCTCCATGTGTTGGGGGCTATTTTTGCAGGGACAACATCGAAATACTGACAGAACTCTACACACAAAGGGTTTGGTGGAAAAGAAAATCCACATTCAGCAATAAAGAGGCTAGGGAACCAATGTCCCTCAGCCAAATTAAAATAATTTGAAGGCTCAGAAAGACTCTCCAAAGTTACCCAAGAAGGAATAGAAAAGTCAGAACAAAATTTATCAAGAGATTCGATAATATAAACCATGGTGAATAAAAAGAAATGAAGAAGAAGGAAGAAAATCTTACAGGAAAGAGGAGATCTGTTGACAAACAAACGAAGGAAGGGATGAACGCACAAGAGAGAGAAAAGCTATAGAAAACTCGAAAGCAGGAATTGAAAAGGTAGAAGACAATGGGATTGCCTCTGAAGCTTAAATACTTTGCCTTGGGAAACGGCGAAAGAAATGATTACAAAAAAGAAACTATTACGCTACCGGCGGCTAAAAGGACAAAAAGGGCACGAAGATCGAAGCGCTTGTAAAAATGCAAAAAGACGGATTCTAAGAATTTGGAAGGAAAATCAAATACGAAGAAAAGGCTCCTAAAACCCAGGAAGGTCATTTAATATTGCCATATACCGAGAAAGAATGTTCCATACTCCTCAAAGTTCGAAATATGAAACATTGGGGGCTTCTGTTGATACCAAAATCAGTATGCTGATGTGGACGAATAATAAGAAGACACGTGTCAATCTACGTGGCACAATAGCGATGAGGAAGTTCATTCCCCCGACCAATTCAGACTCACTCCGAGCAACAAGTATGCTCCGAGGAATTCCAGCTCTCCGAGGAACTCCAACTCTCGGAGGAACTCTTGAACGACGAGCAACTAAGGCGGTTCGAGCTGCATCTCGACCGCAGCATTGATTGCCAGATAATCAACAGTTCAACTATTCATTGAATGCTTATCACCTTGACGCACACGTTTGAAGAGCATTAAATGAATTACCCTTTCATATGTGTATCATTTAATGTAACGCCCTTTTATGTACAGCCTAAGGGCTATAAATACCTTGTATCACCCTCATTCAAAGGGACCGGAATTTCTTGATAGAACTTGTAATCGAGAATTCCCAAACACTCAGCAATAACATAACAGTGGGCGTAGGCCATTCATACATGGCTGAACCACTTTAAAATATTTTGTCTCATTTATTTATCTGTGATTAAATTATTAGAGTGATCTAGTTTTTTATATTAACAGATGGGTTCCATCGAAGTTCCTTTTAAATAGTGCTTTGTGACAGATGATGTACTAGGTGGCCAATCTTTAGAGGGTTGCTCGGTCTTTCTTATTGGAACCCTCGGGATACCTACCATGCTTGAGA
Source organism: Sambucus nigra (assembly GCA_949130495.1). Taxonomy (NCBI): domain Eukaryota; kingdom Viridiplantae; phylum Streptophyta; class Magnoliopsida; order Dipsacales; family Adoxaceae; genus Sambucus; species Sambucus nigra. The sequence continues at coordinate 617,684,374 of OX422215.1, forward strand.
AGGTGCCAAATATCAAAATACCAGCAATTGGCTAGCTCGGGATCTTCTTTGGTGATGAGCTTAATGTGGTAGCAGTGGGTTGGTTTGTCTTGCTTTTGGACTAGGAAGGGGGTTATTGTTATTCCTTCAGGAATGTCGACCATGGAGGCTAGGTTAGCAAGGGCATCGGGTAGGTTATTTTTTGCTCGAGGTAGGTAATGGGAGGTGATGTCTTGGAATTAGGAGGCTAGTTCTTCTAGATGGGCATGTAAGGTTTGGAGTTTCTCGTCCTTGGCTTTCCATTTTCTGAGTACCTGACCAATGATGAGGGCAAAGTCCCCGTAGACATTTAGGCATTGAATACCTTTCTTAAGAGCAAATGTGAGGCCTACCGTACACGCCTCATATTCAGTCATGTTGTTAGTGCAAGGGAAGTCCAATTTGATAGCGATGGGAGTGTGGGAGTCATCTGGGGCGATCAGAAGTATCCCAATGTCATATCCCTTTTTATTAGTAGCATCATCGAAGAATATTTTCCATCGAAGGTCATCTTGAACAGCATAGAGGATGTTTTCATTTGGGAATTCAGAGATCCAGACATCAGTTTCTTCCACGGGGTAGTCAGTGAGGTGGTCAGAGATGGCTCTTCCTCTTATGGCTTTCTGCGTGACATACACGATATCAAACTCAGCTAAGAGCATCAACCATCGAGCCATTCGGGGGGATAGGCAGGTTTTTCAAGTAAGTACTTGATGGGATCCATTCGGGATACAAGCTTAATGGGGAAGGCGAGCATGTAGTGTCGTAACTTTTGAGTGACCCAAATAAGCGCGATGCATGCCTTTTCCAAAGCAGTGTAATTGACTTCGTACCCGGCCAATTTTTGACTATCATAATATATGGATCTTTCTTTACGAGAATCCTCAAGGTATTGGATTAGTAAATCCCCAGTTGTAGTGTCGGTTATGGTTAGGTATAGGAGCAAGGGGAGACCAGGCTGTGGTGGCATGAGTACCGGAGTTTGGGTCAGATATTGTTTGATTCGGTCAAAAGCTTCTTGGCAGGCCTCATTCCAAATCTTGGTTGAATCCTTTCAGAGGATTTTGAAGATAGGTTCGCAGATGGAGGTTAGCTGGATGATGAACCGCCTGATGTATTGTAATTTCCTAAGGAAACCACAGACTTCTTTCTCCGTTCGGGGAGGTGGCATCTCAAGTATGGCTTTTAGCTTGGCAGGATCCGCTTCTATCCCTTTCTCACTAACCATGAATCCCAAGAGTTTCCCCTTTGTAACGTCGAAGACACATTTCTGTGGATTTAGTCTCATCTGATATCGTCGCAATCGTTCGAAGAACTTTAGGAGGTCGGGAACATGACCTTCTCTAATTTTGGATTTGATAATCATATCATCCACATAGACCTCAACTTCTTTGTGAGTCAGATCGTGCAGGATGGTCGTGGCAGCCCTCTGGTAGGTAGCCCCAACATTCTTGAGACCAAATGGCATAACAGTGTAGCAAAAGGTTCCCCATGGGTGATGAACGCGGTTCTTGGTGATTTGGGTGCATTTTGATTTGGTTGTACCCGATACACTCATCGATGAATGACTTGAGAGCATGACTGACTGTGATGTCCACAATCATGTCGATATTGGGTAGCGAGTAATCATCCTTTGGAGAGGCTTTGTTCAAGTCCCGATAGTTTACACACATCCGAACTTTCCCTCCTGATTTTGGTACAGGCACTAAGTTAGCTAGCCATGTGGGATATTCAATCACACAAATGAAGCCCGCGTTCAACTGTTTGACCACCTCTTCTTTGACTTTGAGCGACCAGTCGGTGCGGAGCTTTCTCAAATTTTGTTTAACTGGCTTGTAATCTGGGAGAGTAGGGATCTCATGTTGAGTTATTTCGAGATCAATGTCGAGCATATCGTCATAGGACCATGCGAAGAAATCCATGAATTCCTTCAATAATTCTTCGAGTTGTGTGCGCTCATGCTCGTCGAGGGTAGCCCCTATCCTAATCTCGCCCAATTGGCTACTAGAACCGAGGTTAACAATAACAGTCTATTTTTCATTAATTTGAACGCGGTTATGTTGTTATTAACCTTATTTAGATCAGTTAAGAATTGTTCATTTGCAAAATTATCATCATCAAAAGTTTGATTAGAATCTAAACAATTAATGTATTGCACAACAAGATACTCAAAATCTTTGTTTATTTCATTGATAGGAAAAACAACATTGAGAACCTCATAAAAGGAGATCTCGATTATATTTGAGTAAGGATAGATAACAGAAGAAGAAATGGGATAAACATTGAGGTTAGGTGGGATTTCAACAGGCAGAACGGAAGAAGCTTGCCAGTTGAGGAGAGGTGTATCAGCAGCTTTAATCAGGTGGGATGAATCCAGTGACGTAGTGCTTGAATGAACCATGCAGAGTGTCAGCCCCAGTTTTTGTAAGTTCAAATAATATTTTGAGTCACTTCCCTCAGAATCTTTGGTAACTCTGATGAGCGGTTGCATATGGTGTTAGGAACTTTCGGCCCATGGGTAGCTATCTTGGAAAAAGATCTCCATTCCAGGCTTCATCTTCTTATCTGTATGGTCATACCAGGGTTTCAAAAAGCAACAAGAGGGGAATTCTTCGCCCTCTTTGATGAATCATCCATTCAAGGAGTCACCTGGGATAGTCTGGATGCAATCTAATCTTCTTTTTGGTCGAGACTGCCGGATCATTGTGAGATCTTGTTCTGATGGTTGATACCCCAAACCGCAAGGAGGAAAAGTTTTTTTCAATTCAATGGGTTCAATTATCCCTTGTTGTCTTTGTCCTAGCCCCAGTCTGGGCATGAAATGCATGTTTCTAAACATCTGAATCACATTGACATTGCCATGAGGGTCGTACTCCAGACAAACCCTTTCTTTGAAATTATCCCCGCCGAGAGTAAAAGTGGCTCAACTTGGAATCCTGATATGAGCATATCTTTGACCCGTGATGTATCTCGAGGATTGGATTGTTGGTACTTTCACCCTCGGTATGATCGTCGTTGCCCAAAATGGTGATGACGCGTCCGTCAGCGAAGAACTTAATTTCTAATGGAAGGAGGAAGACACACCCTTGATACTGTGGATCCAAGGTCGTCCGAGCAACAGGTTGAAATAAACTGGGATGTCAATAACTTATAATTCAACGACAGGGTTTATAGGGCTAGCCCCTATTACAAGTTTTATGGATCCCATCACTTTTTGACGAGTATTATTGTAGGCACGTACAACAACGAAAGTTGGAGCAAGGCTACTTTTTTTCAGTCCCAAGCATTTGAAGGTTCTTAATGGGCAGACAGTTAATGCGGATCCATTATCGATAAGAGAGAGTGGTACGATTTTCCCCATAACTTTGACGGAGATGTTGAGTGCATGATTGTGGTTTGGCCCAATTCTGGGGATTTCTTCTTCGAAAACGAATAGCATTCGGGTAGAGGTCAAGGATCCGACTAAACTTACCGCCTCTTCTGGTGTGGTAGAGGGAGGAACTGTGGGTCCAGTGAGAAATTTGATCAAAGCATTTATGTGCAGCTGGAAAGACATGGAAAGCCCCCATCGGGTGATATTAGCTTGTGTTTTCTTCAGTTGATCAAGGATCTTGCTTTCCTCGAGGGTCATTTCTGGCATAGGAAGGTTTTTAACGCCCTTCCCTTTGTCATTGGTTGGTGGTAATTTTCAAATCTGGTAATGCCTCCCGGATCTCGTCATGTGATTTACTGAAGAAGGGAAGAACATGAACCATATTTTTTCGTCAATCTCGGTTTATTCTGTCACTTTGTTTATTTATCCGAGGAGCTCCTCAAATGATATCATCCTACACATGTCGACTATCGGGCCAGTTTTCTCTGAAGCTTGCTCTCCATTTGAATCTTCAAATTCTTCCTCCATCCGATGGTAACAATTCTGTCTTTCCATGTAAAGTCAATGCATTCCACAACTTCGATGGCTTCTTCATACAAGTCTTCCCATTCTACGGGGATAAGTAAAAGTGAAGGGACTAGGCGTCTATGTAGCTTCAAAGTATTAAGTAACTCGGTCATACTACAAATATTGTTGGTTTGCCTGAACAATCCTGCCATGATCTGGACAACATCATATAGACTGACTTTATTGGTCGGTACTACCCAACTGTCTGACTCTCGGGCCCATTTTCGTGCTTTTAAGAATAGCGTGCTGAACTTCTGGCAATCAATGATCATCTGTGAGGGCAATTTCAGTCCGAACTTGAGTTGGTTTAACACTTATGATAATTCCATACTTCCATCTTCAGAATGGGTACGGACAGCGATGCATGCTCTGGTGAGGAGTGACAATGCTTAATCAGCGAGGCTAATAGGGTGTAGGAGGAAATATGGGCAAGTTTGGAGAGGTTTGGGAGAGTATATGGGTGTGATTTGAGTTGAGGGATCAAATTGTGGGCCCTCTTCTAAAAAGATGGCATTGGTATGATTTGGGAGTGGGTTGTGAGTAGTGTTTGGATAAGGGTTGGCTGGTGGGGCAATGGTACCTCGGTCAATTAGACCTTGGATTATGTTTCGGAGGTGAAAGCATTGGTCAGTGGTATGGCCAGTAGTTTGGTGAAAGGCACAATGGGCATCTACCTTGAAGTTTCTTGGAAGTGGATTTGTCAATGGACGGGGGTCCAAGGGTTTGATAAGATTTTGGGTTAACAGGGCCTGATAAACTTTTGAGATGGGAGAATGGGGCTCGGTGTATTCCTTTTGAACCGGTACGGGGTGACTTTCTAGTGCCCACGAAGTGGTTGGTGGAGATATGTTGTTGATGATTGAGACTGCAGCACTGGCAGGTTTATCATATTTTCTGGGGGTGAACTGTTAGGACACTTTCTTTGGTTCAACCTCTGTTTTAGCAAGACCTTCCTCGATTTCTACTCCTGCTTCTCTAAGAGCTCGGAAATAGGGATAATGTTGTCCCCCCATGGTTGCTGGGACATGGGGCAAGAAGTTCTTCTTCATTATGTTGACTTGTTCTTCCTCAGATGGCCGATTGGTCATAGTGGCTGCTTTTTCCCTTCATCGGGCTATGAAGTTACTGACTGATTCCCCAGAGTTCTGTTTGAGCAGCTATAAGTCACGGTGGGTGACCATAATCTCTTCATTGTATTTGTACTGCGACATGAAGTCTTGGGCTACATCCTCCTAGCTACGGATTCTGGACTCCTCGAGAGACAAAAACCATCGGAGGGTGCTATCCTTCAAAGTTTACTGAAATAATTAGGCCATCACTTCTTCAGAAGCTCCTAGGAGAGTCATATAATGGTGATAACTGCAAAGATGAATAATCGGGGGTCCACTTCTTCCGAATTTCTCGATATTTGGCGTCTTGAACTTCTCGGGTAACCTCGCCTTAGGATAAGGAATTATGTGGGTGTAGTCCATGCAAGTTCCAGAGATTCTGACTTGGTCGAACTTCTTAGTTAGCATCTTGAGATCTTCTTTGACTTTGTGCAACTCTTTCTCTTTTGGATCAATGATCATAGGCAAATTAGCCCCAGGCCAAGGGCGTGCGATCTGGCTGAGCTAAAACTGCCGTCAGATCTGGCTGCACAACTGGTACTTGATCTATCTTCTCCATGGAAAGTGGATGGATACCAGACTCAGAAGAAGTAGCAGGAGAACGCACAGAACTCCAGGGTGATTTGACTGAAGACCGAAGCCAATAAGGAGCCAGGCCAAGGGCGTGCGATCGACCTGAGAAGGCGTAAAATGGGATTTATTTTTGACAAAAAAGGATGAAAATATTTTTTGACACATTTCCTTTTCTTTTTTGAGGTTGGAAAACAAGATATTTTTGGATTTTTGATAAGGAAAGGAAAAATGTTTTTGGATTTTTGATAAAGAAAGGAGAAATATTTTTGGATTTTTGATAAAGGAAGGAGAAATGTTTTTGGATTTTTGATAAAAAGGGAGAAATATTTTTGAATTTTTTATTAAGAAGGGAGAAATGTTTTTTTGGGAGACGGGTCTCAGCATGATTATTATAATTATTATGTTCTCACTTGTATTAAATTTTCCTAAATGAAAAAATGAAATGTCAAACGGGACCCGAGCCTGGAAAAGTTGGGCTTGTAACATATGAAAAGCTATGGCTGGACTTGCAACCAGGCTCATGGGTAGGGTCCCATTTTAAAAATGCGTGAAAATTTGGGCGACAGGCCGACCCATAATTTCGACAGAGTTTGGGGTCGAAACCGACAATCTAAACGTGTGTCCTATGCTTGACACCTACATGCAGGTATGCAGTTAGTTGGGTGAATCAGAAAGGGTTCCCCCCTTTGGCGTGACTTCCACGATATACGTTTTTCTCTTGCGGGCAATCGGTACGTGTGGACAGGCCATTTGATATACCTAAGTGTACGAAATTACCTCACTATATACCTCGTGGGGACGGTACGTGTGAGAGAGAATTCGATATACTCGGCGTACGTGAATGAGTTCCCTATGATATACCCCCGTCATGACTTCGGTCAAGTGGTATAGGTCGAAGGTACTTGGCCAATGGAAGGTGAGAGTCATATCTCTTAGGCTAACTGCGCCCTGCCGGACCAGCGCACATCACGAAGTGACCCTCCAGTTAGTGGACAAAATTTGGTAAATCACAATGCTCTTTAGTGATGTCATGTGAATCATGCATGATTCTCTTATTTAGTATCTTATGATGAGAGTATCTTTATTGATTATGCCAAACAGGGAGCAAAGTATAAGTTCCAATGGTATACCAAGTATAGATGGGTGATGCGTGCAACATATGTGATCCTAGGTGCACGTGGTGGGAAGTGTACATGGAGAATCTTTTACAAGTGTGTGAATAGAAGCACAAGCATGAGGTACACATAAATAGTAAAGGGGGAACGAAAAATATGAGAAAATATAAGCAAATATAACACCCATGTAAATAGAGTCTAGCGCTCAAAATAAGTATCCCCAACGGAGTCGCCACTGTGGCCATCCCCCCGATCCTCGCTGCAGGAGGGACGAAGAAGAGGGGTGTCTTCAACGTCGAGAGGATCTTAGTCCCTCGCATCCATCTCGGGAGCGTTTCGGTCGGCGTCGGTGATAAGGTGAAAAATATAAAGAGAGATGGACTCGCCAGTTTATTTTACTCAAAACAGACAAAAAAAAGGGAGCCATCCCGAAGAACAACATCTAAATACATACTGATACATACGAAACCAAAATAATTCGAAAAGGGTTCGGATACTAAATTACGAACTGGGAAGGTGTTAGGCACCCACTCCGCCCTTACGGTCTCCCATGAGTTATTGATATTTTCCTTTATTTCCCCGTGATATGTGTGCATGTGTATATTTAGTGGAGATTGGAATCATCGACTTGTATCATGGAAGAGATAAAGCGAGTCATCCGTAGGAATGTTCCTAAAAGTAATATTAGAAAAATAGGATTTACGCGATTATCCTAGCGTTGATCATTATAATGGAACAATAACACATACGGAATAATACACCACTAAGAACAAATATATGTATATATAAACATATAGAATCCAAGAGAGTTAAATTTAAAGAATATAGAAAAAATAGGAAAAAAGTAGGAAAAGGACTCGAGTCTCGGGTTTTACCCCGAGACGCCTACGTAGCCTAAAATGAGGAGTGGATTTATCCCATAAATCCAGCCGGGGACTTCTCTTATGTGTGTGTGTGTGTGTGTGTGCAAAAAAGTGTTTTAATTGCGAGAAAAGTGTGAGAATTTCCGTTTGGAATTTATGAGCAAACCCTCTTTGTCTTATTTTTTGGGTTTTATTTATATGAAAATAAAATATGTGCAATAATACTAGATAAAAAGTATATTAGAATATGTCAGATGAGAGAATAAAAGTGCTAAGTAATAAAATAAATTAATGCGAATTTAGGGGAATTTAAAGAGAGAGTTGAAAAAGTTGGACCTTCTTGGAGATTTTGAGCTTGATCTTGGATGTTGGAGAGCAGCCCTTGCACCTGGGTGATGATGGAGGGTACTTAATTCACCTAGTTCGATGAAAAAGGTGATGAAAGGTGAAGGTTGGAAAGGGATTTGGATGTGGAAATCACGCTGACTTCGAGAGGGGTTTTCTGAGCTTGCTGAGAGTGATGGGTATCAGATCTTATTCCTCCTTGGAATGAGGTTATGACCTACTTTTTATAGGCCCGGTGCATTGCCAATCGGCATATCCCTAGTCCTACCAATCGGTAGGTGTGTTTAGGTACACTGCCGATAGGCAGGGTTTGGAACCTGCCGTTTGGCAGTCTCTTTCAGGTTCCTTCGGAAAATTGGTCGTAAAGCGCAAACTGTTGATCCGAATCGTGCATGGGGCGAACCGTTGGAAAGGTACTTTAGATACCATTGAAAGTATTTTGGACTTCTCCCGGGTTCGGGAGTTGACTTTGGGTCAAATGTGGCTCGAAAGCATTTGTCGGTCCTTTGGACGGGGAATCGTCGGACACAAATGGATCGTTCGTCCGCATGGTAAGTTAGAATCGCGCACGGGACAGACCGTTGGAAATGTTAGGAGATGTACTTTGACATTTCAAAGAACTTGACTCGGTTTGGGGAGTTGATTTCGGTCAACCGGGGCTTGGAAGCGTTCGGTGACCTTTCGGAGTAAAACGGATCATTCCATACCGTAAGTCCGAATCGCACACGGGGTGGAACGTTAGAAAGGGGTTTCAGTGCCCTTCGAAGATTCATTCAGTCTTGATCGAGTTAAAGAGTTGACCTTGGTCAAACGGAGCCTGGGAGCGTTCGGTGACCTCCTAATCAAGTTTCGGGGGAAAATGGGTCGTTCGTCCGAACCGTAAGTTGGAATCGCGCACGGGACGGTCCGTTGGAAAGGGGTTCTAGTGCCTTTTGAAGATTCGTTCAGTCTCGTTCAAGCTGAATAATTTGACTTTTGGTCAAACGGAGCCTGTGAGTGCCCGATGGCCTCTAGGTCAGTACCCGGGGTATGACTTAGGTTTGTAGCGATGAGGGGAGGTGCTAGGGGACCTACAGAGAGTTTAGGGGGTGCTAGAATGGGGTGTCTAGAGCTGATATATGGAAAAATTTGGAAAAATAGTTTTTTCCCTTTCTAGCCCAGATATATTTTGTGTGTTATTGTGTACCAATTGGTGGAGAAATGATTAACTATATACAGGGTGAAAGGGGATCCGAAATTCCCTTTAAACTCATCATCCACCATCCAATAAAGTAGCTAAATGGTCTCACAATTATAACAAAAGTCATGTGACCTTTGGAATAATAATTTTCTAAGATTAATTCATTAATTTAATCAAATTCGTTCCCTTATTTGGACCATACTAATTAGGAGCTAAAATTTATTTAATTTATAATTACAAAATTTGGCCGAATTTTGTAATTAATAAATAATTAAATAATAATTCCAACAGTCTCCCCCCTGGTCTTAATAAGGTTATACATAACGAATAGATTAACATAAGTTGTGCAAATATATTGGAACCTCATTAAGCACCTTAACTAAATACTTCATTAGTGTGAGTCATGGCGGTTCCGCACTAATTCAAGAGCATGGTTCCTTCCATGTACCACGCCACCAATGTCATACTTAATAAGGATAAATATGTGAGTTATCATAATGGTCTCATAATATCTTTATAAAAACTATTCTATCACCTTCAGTCATTCACATGCGTGTATAAAATTAAAACAAAATTTGGAATTCAGAAACTCCTTAATGATATCAAAAGTTGTGTCAAATAACTAAGTAAATAGAAATTACACAATTAACTACTCGAGACCCATCTCTTTAGTATTTTGCAAAAATAATTAAATATTAATTCCAACAGTCTTCCACCTGTCCTAATAAGGTTATACGTAACGAATAGATTAACATAAGTTGCGCAAGTATCTTAGAACATCATTAAGCACCTTAACTAAATACTTCATTAGTGTGAGTCATGGCGGTTCCACACTAACTCAAGAGCATGGTTCCTTCCATGAACCACACCACCCAATTCATACTTAATAAGGATAAATATGTGAGCTATCATAATGGTCTCATAATGTCTTTATAAAAGACTATTTTTGTCACCTTCAGTCATTCACATGCATGTATACAATTAAGACAGAAATTGGAATTCAAAAACTCTTTATTGATATCAAAAGTTGTGTCAAATAACTAAGCAAATAGCAATTACACAATTAACTACTCGAGACCCATCTCTTTAATATGTTACAAAAATATCTTCGGAGATAGTCCTTTCATTAAAGGATCAGTTATGTTAACACTAGTACTAATGTGTTTAATTGACACAGTTTGTTTCTGAACTTCTTCTTTGACAGATGGATACTTCATCTCAATATGCTTAGGTGCTTTATAATATCTATCATTCTTTAAAAAGAAGACTGCTTATCACAATAAATCTTCAGCGGCTTAGAAACTGAACCCATGATACTAAGTCCTGAAATAAAATTTCACATCCATAACCCATGATTTGTAGCTTCAAAATAAGCCATAAACTCAGCCTCCATAGTTGAAGAATCAATGACACTCTGTTTTCCACTTTTCCATGAAACGCCCCCTCTTTCCAGAAGGTACACATAACCCAAAGTGCTTTTTCTGTTGTTAAGGCATCCTCCAAAATCTGAGTCTGAATAACCAACCACCTTAAGATGATCGGATCTCCTATGAGTGAGCATGTAGTCTTTGGTTCCTTGCAAGTACCTTAACACCTTCTTTGAAGCCTTCCAATGGAAGTCACCCGGATTACTTTGATTTCTGCCCAGCATCCCAATGGAAAAATTAATATCCGGTCAAGTATAAACATGTGCATATAGTAAAATCCCTACAAGAGAAGCATATGGAACACCTTTCATATGATCCCTTTCCAATTTCGTTTAGGGACATTGACTTAATCATAATTTTTCCCCTTTCATAATTGGAACATTAACGGAATTAGAATTTTTTATGCCAAACCTTTGTAAAAATTTGTTAATGTAAGCCTTCTGAGATAATCCTATCAATCCACATGATCGATCACGATAAATCTCTATCCCGATCACGAAGTATGCCTCGCCCAAATATTTCATTTCAAAGTGTTGCGAAAGGTACCTCTTAGTGTCCTTTAGTAAACCAATATCACCATCGGCAATAAGAAAATCATCAACATATAGGACTAAAAATACAAACTTAATCCAACTGGTCTTTAGGTATATACACCGATCAACAATGTTTTCCTTAAACCCAAAAGATGTAATGGTAGGATGAAACTTAAAATGCAATTGACGAGAAGCTTGTTTAAGTCCATATATGGATTTTCTTAACAAACAAACTTTATGTTCCTGTTCTTTTTGAATAAAACCTTTTGGTTGTTCCATGTAGACTTCTTCCTCTAAACTCCCATTAAGAATAGTTGTTTTAACATCCATTTGGGGTAGCTATAAGTCATAATGAGTGACGAATGTTAATATGATTCTAAGTGAATCCTTATTTGAAACACAAGAGAATGTTTTACTATAATCAATGCCTTCCTTTTGAGTATAACCTTTGGCAATAAGTCTTGATTTATGGCGTTCGATATTGCCATTTGAGTCGCGTTTGGTCTTATATATCCACTTAAACCCGACTACTTTATAACCATTAGGAAAATCGACTAACTCCCAGACTTAATTAAAATCCATAGATTTTATTTCATCATTCATGGCATCAATCCATTTTTAGAATATATGCTAGAAACGACTTTTTTATAAGAGACCGGGTCATTAATATCCCAAATGTTAAATTCATTTTTGTAAAGATACACCACATAGTCATCGAAAATAGCTGATCTCCGATTTCTTTGAGATTTTCTTAAAGCTATGTCTTGTGGTGTTTCAATAATAGGCTCATTATGTGATTGCTCAGTATGTGGTTCATCCATTTATTCTTTGTTGTTGGTTGGATCAATAATCGGTGTAACAACATCATTATGAACAATAGGATCATTAGGAACCTCATTAGAAAAATTGTGATTATCCTGAATTTTAGGAAGAGGAGGATTTTCCTTGATTTCTTGAATAAGCACATTCCTAACTTCATTACTCCCACTAATTTCACCATGTTCAATAAATTTAGCATTTTTTATTTCAATAATTCTTGTTGTATGGCTAGGAAAGTAGAATTTATACCCTTTGGATTTTGCTGGATACCCAATAAAATAACAATTTAATGTTCAAGGGTCCAACTTTTTTTCATGTGGATTATAAATGCATGCTTCTACTGTACATCCCTAAACACGAAAAATGACTTAAAGAGGGTTTCCAACCATTTCGTAGTTCAAAAGGAGTCTTTAAAACTACCTTAATAGGAACCTTATTTAAGATATGTGCAGCAGTCATAAGAGCATGCATCCACAAAAATATCGGTAAATTAGTTTTACTTATCATGCTCCTAACCATTTCAATAAGAGTACTGTTGACACAAAAATTAGTCAGCTGACGTGGACCAATTAAATGAAGACACGTGTCACCTTACGTGGCAAATGCATACTCTCACCAAGCAACTCAAGGTGTGCAACGCAACTAACAGGTCTGTAGAGCAACTAGCAGGTGTGCAGAGCAACTAGCAGGTCTGCAGAGCAACGAACAGGTGTGCAGAGCAACGAGCAACTGTGCAGAGCAACGAGCAGGAGCAACTGTGCAGAGCAACGAGCAGGTGTGCAGAGCTACGAGCAACTGTGCAGAGCAGCGAGCAACTGTGCAGAGCAACGAGCAACCTTGCGTGCAGAGCAACTCAAGGCGTGAAGAGCAACTCTAGATCAAAGGATAACTATGCATTTAATGCGCACTAATGAAGATAACAACTCATTTAATGAGCATTAATGTATATTTCTACTATATCAATAGGTGTCTACTAGATGACAACACATCACGTTTTCATATTGGCAACATCAAGGCTATAAATACATGGTAACCCCATCATAGAGGGGACCAATCTGACAACTATGAGAGACCATACACAAGATACACACATTTCTCTCTCTCTCTCCACCACATTGTGCTATTGTAAACCCCTGGGAATAAAATAACAGTGGACGTAGGCTTTTTCTTATAGCCGAACCAATTTAAAAATATTTGTCTCCCATGCGCTTGATTGGATTGCTTTTATCTATTTATCTCTGATCATAAAAATGGGATTCGGTCCAGTTTTTTGCATCAACAGATTGACGCCGTCTGTGGGAACGTGTTACAAGCATTGTTCTCCATCAAAAGCTAAGTTTTTATTTTCTCTATGTATAATAAATTATTTATTGTGCATACATCTTTTAATTCAATCGTGATTTTATATTCACAAATTGTTGAATCAATTTTTACAAATCTGCATAAATGTATATTTCATAATCACGAAGTTTGAGAAATTTGTGTAGATATTATATTATTTCTCTTTTAAGGAGATAAAATAATTTCTCTGTATTCATATATCTCTTTTACATGAGTATATACATATTTAATTCATTGGGAATTTTTTTAATTTAGTCATAATTTTTATATGCACTAACTGTGTGATCGATTTCGATTTTGGGGATCTGGTGAATTTTAGACTCATAAATATTATACAAATCTTTACATATATGGATCCACTTGAAAATTTTCTGAACAAATATGTTAGGATAAGGATAAGCATTAGGAACGATTATGTATTTTCCATTCCGATCTTAACATGAATTGAATCAGACCCATTTTCCCTCTCTTCAAGAAAACTATGTTCACTGCACAAATAATCATATTATGTAATTGTGTTGATACGATCAATTTTATCCATATATGAAAAATCAATTATATGTTGTACATACATACATACATCTTTTAATTCAGTCATGCTTTTTATGTTTATAAACATAAATTAGTTGTCCAATTTTTCATTTATCAAATCTGCAAAAAATTGCAAATCATGATTTTATATTCATAAATTAGTGGATAGATTTTTATTTCCAAATATGAATAAAAGAAAATTTCATAATCACAAGTCCGTTAAAGATTTCTATGGAGACACGTTTATGTACATCATATTTTTATGAGAACACGAGAAATTTTGATTGTTATCTCCCATATTATCTGACAGGAAATAAACATCAACGAATTTCTTTCATCATAAATTTTTCTGCATAAATTTGATTCGTGTGTATATCCGGCATCAAATATGGAACATTTAATTTCTGAATCTAAGAATTTTAAGAATGGATAATTTGGTAAACATCCGTAGAGGTCTTCTTTCAATAAAAATATTGACAGTGTCATTATAAGCATATCTGACACTATTTGTTTTCTTCATAATAGATTTATGAATCGGAATGAAAATTTATCCAAAATTCGTTGAACAGAACGTCAAAATTCAATCATAAATCAGGTTTCCTCTGAGATATTTTTAATGGAGAATATTGATACTCCAGTTATTGGGTTTGGTAAAAACCCAGTCGTTAACAACCATAGGACCACAATGGTGGCAAATCAAATAAATTGTGCGGTGGAACCATCAAATTTAGTCTGGTCAAGACTTCTCGACTTCTGAAAGAGGAAAGGTTCAATACATTGAATTTATTTATGGTCCTTTCGAGTACCTTCAACCGGTAACTCTCCTCATCCGTTAACCCAAATGGGTTTCCTCCTGTCGTTATTTATATCCAACAAACAGATACATCGGCGGCCAAATTTCCCCTGATCAACAAAGTCAAATACCAGGTTCTCTTGAGAAAGATTGAAAGCTGTTATATACCTAGTCGGTATTTATATACAATACCACACATTTTCGGAGGTCGGCATCCCTAATTTGTTACACCAGACCAGGTTGGCAACTCCTTTGCAACGGGTCGACAAATACTATCTCTTGATTGGCGACAGGTATTGCAGAGGACGACGATCACCAAAGCTGGTCGACGGTAGGATTGCTGCCAGTGTTATTAATCTACTGAAGATCGACGACATGATTTTCGTAAGTCAGGAGTTTTCGACAGCTTCTAACTAGTCGACGGCATAGGAGCTTTATCAACTTCTTTTTGATTTTTTTGGCACTAGAGTTTTATGAAGAGCAACTATTGCAGATCGGTGAAATATAGTCTTGATCGGCATCAATGGTCGACCAAAGTCTATTGAGTCAGCATGTCTTTTGTTGGTCGGCAGCTCCTATATGTTGGTCGGTGATTCTTATACGATGAACAAAATATATTGGGAGCTCCTTTACAGTAGGTCGGCGATAAATTGTCACAGGTCGGGGGCTTCCCGGGCTCATATACTTGGTCAGAGACATCGTAGGACTTCTCTTTCTTGACCGTTGCATAGATCGGTGAACCTGTTGATACTCATTGGCAGACGAAATAAAAGGCCACAATAAAACTGCGAAAACATGTTTGTTCAAGAGGAATTGGGGCAACCCCCAAATACTCCTCCAAATAAATAAAAAATCAGACGACAACAAGGATATCCCTCTAAACTATATGCGAATAAAGAAATGATATATGCACAAATACGCATGTTATAGACCGAACGCGATCACACGATGGCTTAGATAGTTAAAACATACTGAATGATATTTCGTACACATAATTGATATGTGTCCTATAATGCATCAACACACCAACTATACGTACAAAGGGGCAAATGTAGGATAAGCTTAAATAAATAATCCCCACAGATTTGATAAAATGAGGATTAATGATTTATCAAAGCTTTACTAAAATCTAGGCACTGCGTGGACCAAGATATTATTATGCGTGACTAATATATCGCGTTTACCCCGAGTTCGACGAATTAAACTAAACAATACTCCAACAATGGTTTAAAAAGATTATTTAAGGTACCACTACAAATATTATGACAAGTGGAACCGTAAATATTTGGATACTTGGTTCCATATAAAAGATGGCATGTGCCAAGCCCACGTGGGATATTTTGTCTATAAAAGGATGGTTCCTATTCATTTGAGAAGATAATGATTTTGGGGGTAAGTTTTAGGAGAGAAATTCTTACTCTTCTTCCCCACAAATTTCCAAGAGCTTCATCACAAGTTTCATAGTGATAAATAAACTCTTGAGTTACATTACGAGTTTTATACGATATATTCAAGTTTAGAGGCGGCTAGCCCAATTCGGCACCCCTCGTGCACCAAAACCTCTAAAACTAAGTTCTTTTTGTCAAATTGTATCGGCACACGAACTACGCTGACTTTGATTACGCAAAGAGACGGATATATAGTAGCAACAACGTTGCCCAAGTAAAAAATATGCTAAATGCGGTACTTCCCAAATATATACTACTCTCTTACAATAAGAAAAATCACGTTCCTTAGTTCTCTAAGAATCTTGTGTCTTCTTTTTTAAATACGTATATAAAGTCAATTTGAAATTTGTATTTCTTTCCTTTTGCAAGTACTCACCAATATACATCATTTTTTTGTTTTTTTATTTTGGACCCGGGGGGGGGGGGGGAGGCTTTGATAATTGCCCTTATGATGAATTTGAGAACCATTATCATTACCATTACTAATACTGTTAATACAAGAGTAAGACATGCTTATCCAAAATAACTATTTTATTGAGTTTCCAGAAAGTGGTGCGCAATTCGAAATTCAAGATTCTTAGAGCTCAGATGTGCAAGTCTACAAAATAAATTATATATATATATAGAGAGAGAGAGAGAGAGAGTAATAAATCAATGAAATTCTAAGAAACACCTTTCTCCTATAATAATGCCATTTTGATTGAGGAAAAACCGAGTAGTTGTGTAAGGACAATATCATCGTTATGGTTTACCACCATAATGCAAAAACATTAACTATACTTTATAGGAGTATATTACGAGTTCAGGTATCGAATCCAGAAACGTGCTTAAAATTTAAGGGGTTTGCTACTTCTTAAATAAAGATGTAAAGATGATTTTTTATTTAAAAGGTTTTATACTGCCAATAAAACTAGACAAATATTTAAACTAAGTTAAACAAGAAGAATGAAACTAAAGTTTGAAAATCATTTCCCTCGCCAAGGATTACTTAGCATTAATAATTATATAAAAAAGAATATTTTAATAGGTTGACTTTCATTTGGGCAATCAATTACCTAGAGTATCACTCCCTGAAACATCATAAAATCCTAAATTTGAGTTTGGTGTCAACAATATGATTCAAATTAACACACAAAGGTTTTAAATATGAAAGACACGCAATATCATCCATTAAGATGTTAAGGTGCAATTCCAACAACAAACAACCCATCAAAACATCCATAAACCATCATACCGTAGCAAAGCACCAAGTAACCCATGGTGGGTTTCAATATTCTCAAGCTAATGTAATTAGCTACAAATCATTTTTCAAGTTAACTAAAACAATATGTAAAAAGAGATAAATCAAGAGAGTAATGAAAATAAGTAATTACTTGCATTGAATTGAAACTAGATTACAACACATAAAAATAGTGTAAGAGAGAGAGAGGGATAGAAGATGACAATACCCATTAACAAATGCAAAACAAAGGGAAGAGATGGAAAAAATGAGCTCCCAACAAGCAAATAAGCAAAAATCTACCGAAACTAACCTAAAATGAAGCCACATTACAAAAGGAACCAAACCCCTATAAATATCCCTCCAAAAAATAATTTTTGAAATCCTAAATTCGTAATTATAAAGGACCCGATTGATCGGTTATTGAGGTCCGATTGATCGGGGGGTGGGGCATGACAATGCTATTGCTCCGAGTCAAAATTTGCACGTCGGTACATAATTTTCCATAACTATTTCATACAAACTCAAAATGACGCACGATTTGAAGCTTTCCAAAAATAATTCAACTCTATACACTTTGGGCTTTTTAAATTCCCAATTTTTTAAAGTGTAAAATTACCAAATTATCCTTGGATTTGAAAAATATGTCAAAACCTTGTAGAATCGACCATAACTTCTTTATACATGATCGAAATGATGCACGATCGGCGATCACGTGAAGATAATTTGTTGATCTCCATGTTTATAATTTTATACCATATAAAATATGGAGTTTGAAATGAAAAGGTTACCCTGGAAGTTGTGCGATGAAACTTTTTCGAAACGTATCCAACTTCTCACTTTGGATCCCCAATACCTATATAAGCTCAAATAAACATTGCAAAACATATAAACATCAAGAATAAAGGTTATTCAATATAAGATCTTAAATACAGAATTGACGAAAACGAGAATGTTATAATGCACAGTAATAATGAGTATTAAATGCAATATCCGTGATTAATGAAATAACATTAAAGCTCCATATAGAGAAACACTAGGCTTAATAAATTATCTGCTCATCAAATCTTGCAACTACACTTTTAAACCTTTTAACTCTGTTGGTGACATTCCGCATAGAGCACTGGAAATTGGAGTTGTGCTTTAAACTAATTCATTGTAAAACTCTACTTTCCTATCGGGAGGCAACCCTGGTAACTCCTTTGGATATCTAACCATTAGTATATCTTCAATTTTTAATGCATATTTACTAGTGTTAACTACATAGGATAATATATATATATATATATATATATATATATATATATATATATATATATATATATATATATATATATATATATATATATATATATATATATATATATGACAATTATGAATAACATCATTTTCTCATGTAAATTGTAATTTAAATTCACATGGCATATGGAATGTAACTTATGTTTCGGAAGTAGTCAATAGAAGCATGATATAATGATAACCAACCCATCCTCAATAAAATATCAAAATCTCGAATGTCAAAATATATCAAATTACCATATAAATCTCAATCACCCATTTATAACACAATCTTTATAGAGCTCAACCAAAATCATACTTTATATATGAGTATAATTGTATAAAATATAATCTAGCAATGAACATGGCATACCAAAATGTGAAATAATAGATAATCATACGAATGAATGTGTAGCTCAAGGATCAATGAGAACATAAACATCTTTATTTGCAATAAAGAGTTTACCAATAATAACCTCCCGTGTAGCATGAGCATTGTTGATGCCGATACCATTTTAGTGGCGTCAACAAGCATCTTGCAATGTTGTAGAAAACACTCGACCTCCAGCCTTCCACTTGCTTGCCCGTTGCCTAATCTTCTAGTTGTATTGCATGAATATGATCTTTTACTAAGCCCCACACTATAAGCTGAAATTGTTCTCGCTAACATAAGAAAGTTATTATTGAGATGAACCATTTGATGATAGTTAAAACATTTTGTATTTTATAACTTGTGGAAATCTCTCTTTATATGGCCTTCTCTCCCACAAAAACATAACCACTTGGTATAAAAAAAATCATGAACCTCATACACTACTAGGTGAAGCCCTTTAAGAACTAATTCCCATACCCCTTCCATATTAAAATTTGTGCCCTCCAGACCTTTAATATTCTATATCACCACCCCTTTGACATCCAGGATCAAATTTACTTATCTTTCTAATTTGTTCTCTTTTGCCTATTACTTTATTCAAATCATTACTAGCACGACTTTATTTACCGAGTCTGAATAACTAACCGTCTCTAAAGATGATAACGGGGATTTAATGACCAAAATAACCCATCAAGGAATCATATATACCGATCTTCCTCGTTATGTATAAACATAAAATCGAACCGAGATAAAGTTATAAATTTGATCTATATTCTCTGATTGACATCCTTCCCCAAGTCAACATAATTTTTTTCCTTTTTTCTTCAATACACTTGAAACTTCCATAAAATTATCCCATGAGATAACATCCCCACTTCTTGGACTAATCAACGGATGTTTGGTGGCATCTCACCCACTACCTAGCTTCTCCTATCGGTATATAAGTTTCCAAAGTCACTTGTTGTTTCTCATGCATTTTCATTATCCTAAAATAAGTTAAATATATTTTACCCCTATTTTTGCCTTAGTGGGATCAATTAATCCTTCAAACGTTGATAGATTTATCTTTAATAAATCTCTCATGTGAAGTATTACTCTCTTCCCGATGTATCATCTCCCTAGTTCTAACCAATGTTTGTGCCACCAGTTGCCTAACTTGTTGTGTTTCTATCTAAGTTATAAACATAGCCCGTTACTCTGCTATTAAAATTATACATAGCATGTTAATTTTTTTTACATATCTATCAATTATTATGGCTTAAGTTCTATATTTATATAAATATGTTGCTCAACCTCCGCTTCGACTAGAATATTAGAAGTCTCATGTTCGACTCTTCTATTAACAGTCCTAGTTCCATTCCTTTATATTTAAAATGATTGTAAGAAAACATATTTCTAACATAATAAAGGAATGGAACTAGGACTGTTAATTCAAGAGTCGAACATGAGAAAACATATTTCTTATGTACACTACTAAATTTAGACTTTTCTAACTCCAGAACCTCTAAAACATAAACTATGATACCAAAAGTGGATAAACCCCAACTCAATTGCTTATAATAAAGTTTGAAAGTCAAGTGAGTCAAACCATATTTCAATTAACAAAATATAAACATATGTCTTAATTACATAGTCATGAATGAAAATCTATCAACTATTTTTCTTCACAATAATCAAATACTTATACTTATTCAAACTTGTTACAAATATAAGTTAACTTAATTACATAAATCATAATTAAATAAAACCTAATATGTTACTCTTTCCTTACTAACCCAACCCTACCTCTTAGATTGTGTACTGAATTTACGAAACCTAAAAACATAAACATAGGAACCATGAGCAAAATAACTAAGTGAATGCCTCACTATTATACTATTGTATAAATTAAAATGCAATGAATCATACCCATATAATAATGTATGGATATGGTCCATTCATAAAGAATGTCATAACGTTTCGAACCATGGTTCACAAATCCTGTCTATAATAGACAATTCTCCCACATACCTGATCGGAGAATAACCCCTCATTTTGGTAAACCGAAATGAAACAAATATAGACTCACAATGGCACATTCATATCCATGATAATATACATATACATTTTTTTAATGAGTACACTCACCTCGAGTTCTCAACTATATATTTATGTTTTCTACGGATGAAGCTGAACTTGGCGGAGTATACATTAGACCCATCAATCCAGCTAAATCAGTATTTCATTCAAAGAATAACTATTATATTACTATATTTGTATGGAATTCAATGATTATACAACTATAACATAGTCTCACTTAAGTATAATTCCATGAAACTAGGGTTAATATAATGCGATGGTAACTGTGTTTATTAAATTATAAACATCCCATCATAAAAAACTATTTTAATTGATTTTTTAATTTAAACTAAATAATCATAATAATATATTTCTTGATATATACAATCATAGAACATGAATTCAAAATACCATTTGGAAGGAGGACATATAAATATTATTTCATGAGGTATTTAATCTACCATCAAATTATTGTCCTCAATTTTTAATCATTATAAAATCATTAATTATATAATTACAGGTGTTGAACCTTTACCAATATGAAAATACATGTGAATATACTTTCCAACACAAATGACAGTACAATTTTTCAAGCTTCCTAGAGCAATACATGGCGATTTCTTTACAATATAATAAATTTGTCCTACAAGTTCCTCAATTATCCAGTCAAACTTTGGGATTTTTCACAATATTTTTACACCATGAATTTTTCTTATTTTCAAACAGTTTTCAATATACATATTGAACAATACTCAATTAAAGTTTCATGATTTTTAGAAGTCATATGTTATGTTAAAAGTTCCATCAAACTCAGGTTACGTGCACCTAAATTATGCAAATAATAACTATGCACCAACTTACAAACATCACCCAAGTCTAACTACAAGGATTATAACTCCCAATTCTTGGATATGATTTGTATACATGAGTTTAGTTTAATCTCTAACTAAAATTACTCAATTCCATAAAGTATATAAAAATAACAAAAGTTTGAATATAAGATAGTTTTATACAATGCAATAGGCTTTACACATACAACTTGCTTCAAATATGAACATATTTATACATATACAGAGGATAGTGAAATTTTAATAAACAATTATTGATTTCTACAATTTCAATAGAATTTACAAAATTAACACCTAAATTACCTTAGGAAACACTTATATGATTTTATTTGAATTGTCTTGGATTTTATTCTCAAACTTTCTTTCTTAAGCTTCTTTTTTCTCTCTCATCAAACCAAAATATTATCAAGATGAAATAAGGGCTCAAAACGAAGACAAACATGATTTTTAAGTGTTAAATTTAAACACACTAAGTACTAAAAGATAAAATACCACTTAACTTGATGGACAATTTTGGCCTGAATTCATAAATTCACTATAACTCCTAACTTGGATGTCCGTTTTATTTACCTTGACCAGATTATCAAATTTAATGGTAAAAACTAGTGTCGAACATGAAAATTCTTATCAGAACCTTGGAATTTTTATCATTTGCAATTGCAAACTTCTCGATTCTTGAAGGTACAATTAGACTAAAATATGATAACATATATCTATATACATAAATATTGTCAATAAAATATTATTCATAACATAATCTAATCACAATTTAAATAAGTAGTGATCATTCATGTTGTCACACTAAGTTTGTAGCATATGGAACATTCAGACTTAAAGGTATAAATAAGGTCATAAGTCATTTAATTATCATTACAATGGTGAGAACCAAACCATATCTATAGGAGAGGGGGTTGGAGAAAGGAAACAACAACATTGGAGATTCAACACGACGATTTCAGGTAAAAAATACCTTATTTTCCTTGATTTATTTACCCACAATTTAATTATGATTATTGCAATGATTATGAACCCTAATTGAGATGATTTGATTTATGGTTTAAGAACGAATTAATATGAAATCTACTGAGAACCCTAATTCCTTAAAGAGATGAAAGGGTTTAATTGAAATATAATACATACTTTATGGTTCAATAGGTACATATTTTTGTAAGGGCTCAATGAAAAATATAGGTGTATTTTGACTTTACCACCCATTTAGTTTTTATAATTACACTTTACCACTCTTTATTAACGATGCATCCATCAACCGTAAAAAAGAGTGCTAAAGTTTAAGAGAAAATAAAATGCCGAGTAAAGTTTAATTATGAAAAGTAAATTGGTGGTAAAGTCAAAATACACCCAAAATAAACTTGTAATCATCAGTTATGAGGACAATGTCTATATTTCTTTTCAAGTATGTGAAATTTATCCTAGTTAGTTTGTCTTTCTTTAGCGTAGAATCAAGTGGTTTGAATGTTGAGGCCATTCTCGTAATCATCATTTGAAAAAATAATTTCAAATAAAAAATGCGAGAATTCACTTTTGATTAGATTGCATTTATCTTATTTCCACCGCCAATTAGAATTCATCTCGTCGAGCATCATAGTTCCCTTTTAAAATGAGATTTCTAGTTGGGAGCTTCAACCCACTGTAACACCCCGTATTTTTGGTACATTTAAAATTTAATTAATTCGGAAATTCTAAATTACTAGTGTGTTGTAATTTAATGAATTAATTATGATAGAATAATATATAAATATTAATCTAGGATTGAATGGTTAATATTTAGGGAAAATTATTTACTGAGCGTATAGTAATAATGTAATTTCGTCGTTTCGAGTATTAATGACGAGATATGTACTTATCACATCCGGAAATCGGTATAGACTATATTGGGTGGGGGATAAGTATTTTTATAAATTAATTCGGATGCAAATTCTGAGTGTACAGTTGAGTCCGGATGGGCCGAGATAGTCGGAAAAGTGTACCCAGGGGTAGTAAACGGGTCACGGGACGTTTTTAGACATAGTCGGACCCACTCGGGGGCATTTTGGTCACTTGGGCTTGGCCCATTAGTCAAAAAACGGGAATGGATTAATTAACTTAATAAAAAGAAAATAAGGGCTGGCTAAGCTTAAGCAGAGAAAGGAATTAAAGCGTTAGGAAACCCTAGCAGCAGCCAAAGCCAATTTGGGGATCTCAAATAACCAACTAGGTCATCTTCAACCTTGGAATCCATTGAAGATTCAGACACTACGAAACCTAAGGCAAGTGAATAACTTGCAATAGCATAAAATCTGTCTTTCAAATTCATATTTGTGTGCTGTTATGAATTAAAAATTCGTTTTGGTGTTCATGGTATAAACATGGGGTTTTGATAATTCAAAAGAAAACATGAATCTGATTGGCCCGAAATTATGAGGAGTTATGTAAAATCTGATATTGGAATATTGATGTGTATCTGTTAGGATGATATTCAGATAAATTAAAACGAATTTAATGAAGAAATTTGGAGTAAAAATGGGTTTAAGGAAAAAGATAGGTTTTCCCCAAAATTTATAAATCAGTAGTTTATGGACGAATTGATGAATGTTGTAAGCTTTCTGGGAAATCCTAATAAGGTTTCTAGTATGCTCTGGTGATAAGATGGCTTAAAACTCATGTTAGAAGAGATTAGGGTTTATGAAAATCCGTCCATGGCTGCCCTGTCTTCGCGAAGAAGACGAAGACGAAGACCTGTTCGATCGATCGATCGACGGTCTGGGTCGATCGATCGACGGTCGCCAGAATCTGGCAGTTTCGCCAGTTGGGTATATAAGAGGGAAAATTTATATAAAAATCTTATGTAATTAATTATTGAGAAATTAAATACATGGGTTTAAATCTAATTAATTGTAGATAAATTAATTAGGGTTTGAGGCTAATAAATTAGAGTCGGGAATGGTGACTCGGGTAAATTTATTTTGGGCTACGGGAGTAAGTCCAAATTTATGGTGGGGGCGACACCAACAATAACTAAATTAATTAAAGTGCAATTTAATTAATACTTAGAGTTGGACCATAAACTCTTAATAATTTTAATAGGCTTATGTTACGGATTTTAGTGAACGGTATAGCCGGGACTTTTATATTTATATATACGGAGGCGTTAGTATATATATATATATATATGGTGTGCTCAATTAATATCAGTGATTAGATATTTGTTACTATAGTGCTATAGGGGGAGGTTGCGCGTAGTGGATGAATCCCCTAGCTTGAGGAGTGGGGTGAGTATATTCCCGAGGTCATAGCGTCCGTTATATGGGTGAGGGACAATTCACTTTCAGGGAAGGAATATGACCGCCTCCAATTATTTATTTTTATCAAGTTGGTGTGAAAATTCTGACTTGGGATAACTAGGCTATGTGAGTATACCTAGTGGGATAGCACTTTATAGAATTTACATTCCGGGAGTATTTTTACTCGGGAGGTTGCAAGTTATTATATATATTACAGTATGATTGTGAATGCTGGAATATGATTATAAGTATATAATTTTATAATTAATTATATACGGAATATTAATGAAAAGTGAGTGATTTCACAGGTATAACGAATGTAGAAGTTATATGAATAATAAAAGGGAAATGATTTAGTTAAGTTGATGTTACCAATAACTTATATATCAAAATCACTACATACTCAGTTAGAGTAGGGTGGGTATAAAGGAACCTTGTTAATTATCTAGCCATGAGATGAGTAACTAGGTAATTAAATTAAAGCGTTCGTAGGGTATAATAGAGGAAGGGTAAGGAAGTCCTCAAGAGAGTGCGATATTAACAAAAAAATATGAAGAGTATGCATATTTATTTATTACTGCAAGTTAATCATTTGTTAAATGTTTTTCAAATGTTTTGGGTACTAACCCTTGCTATAAAAACTTTTAAAAACCTTTTAGGTGTCCAACCACAGGGACGCCAACCTTGACTATATTCCAGGGATCCGTTGCTGCAGCATATGTGGATGTTGCGGGATTTTGATAGACGCCTCATTATTCATTCTTAAATGTAGAAGTTCATAATTAGTATTCGAGCATGTTGCTCACTTTCCATTTATTTGTATTAGACTTGTTGAGAGTTTATTCTTATCTTTATGGGATTTATTATTTGGACCGTTGGTTTATTCGGTCAATTATTTTTACTTGTGAATGATTAATTCAGTTATCTGTGATTGTTATATAGTTTTATTTCCGCATGGGTGTTTGTTAATTAATGAAAGATAAAAATTGGCACCAGTCTATTTTTCTCACTTAGGTGGTTAGTAAATAATAAGACGACAGTGATGCTAAGAATGGACCAAATGAGAAACCTGTTCTAACTTGATTTAGGACTGATCACCCGGGATTAATTAGGCGGGGTGTCACAGATGGTATCAGAGCATTAGGTTCTAGAGTCCTTAGGATCTGTGCGGCTTTCTACGTTTCAGCGTAGCGTTCGGTTGTTATAGAGCCCTATTATTAGGACTGTTGATTATATTTTCCGCTTGTGAGATATCGTATTCCTGCTATTAGTTTTTGTATAAATTGTGTACTTATACAATTCAATCTATTTCAGATGCCACCAAAGAGACAGAGAGCGGAAAGGGCTGCGGCTAGAGATGAGGTGAGGGAGGCTCGCCAGGAGCCACAGGTACCGCCACCACCACCCCCACCCGAGTTGATTTCTACCACTCAGGTGGCAGTGATAGTGGCCCAAGCGGTCGAGACAGCGATGCGAGCTATGGCAGCTCATTTTCCACAGCCTCAGGCACCGCCTCCATTGGCTCCAGCAGTTCAGGCTCCAATAGGGCCACCATCTTGGCAGCGAGTGAGGGAGACCTTTCAGAAGGGTCACCCACCTGAGTTTCGAGGTAGCACCAATGTGGTCGAGGCTTGTGACTGGAAGAAGAACATTCAGCGCCATCTGCACATGTTAGAGGGTACAGAGGTGCAGAAACAGATGCTGGCTACCTTTCGTCTGTCGGGGGCAGCCTTACAGTGGTGGGAGTCCGTAACCACCGCTGAGGAGCGGGATTTGATGCCGATTTCTGAATTCTGGGTGCAGTTTGACCGCAAGTACTTCCCTCCAGCAGTAGAGTCTGAGATGAGAAAGAAATTCAGCGAGTTGGTACAGGGTGACAGGTCAGTAGCAGAATATGAGGATGAGTTCACCCGTTTGGCAAACTTTGTGCCAAATGAGGTAAGCGATGAGGAGCGGAAGAAGTCAAAGTTCATGGATGGCCTAGCCTGGAGAATCAGGCAACACTTGATTGGGAATTCGGCGTTAGTGACTTATACAGATGTAGTTAATGCCGCACTTGTACATTGCCAGGATCATCGTTTCCATGCTAAAGGGAACAAGAAGGCAGGTGAGCCGAGCCAGCAGGACAAGGCGGTCACTAGTAGTGAGACGAGTGGCACACAGCAGCAGGTTATCATTCAGCAAGGGAATCAAGCTAAGAAGTTTAAGCCTGGTGGGTTCCGACCGGGAGGACAGGGGTTCAGGCAGGGGCAACCAGGCCCTAATCAGCAACAACAAGTTCCTCAGGGCCGTCAGGGCCAAGGGAACAACGGGGGAGGCCAACCGGGCCAGCAACGTCAGGGCCAGCAGGGCCAACGGCAGGGTGACGATCAGAAACGCTGTTTCTCCTGTGGCCAACCAGGACACTTCAAGAGGGAGTGCCCGCAGAGGGGCAGAGGCCAGCAGCAGGGTGCCCAGCAGGGGCAACAGGGTCAGATGCCGCCAGCAGCACCAGCCCCACCCGCCCCACAGCAGCAGGGGCAAATGCACTACGGACGTGTGTATAACGTTCGGGATGTTCCTAATCCCCCAGCACAGCAGGCGCCGCCCGCGATCGAGGGTACGTTTTCTATCCATGGCACTATGGGTCGGGTATTGTTTGATACGGGGGCTACACATTGCTTTATAGCTACACATTTCGCGAAGGCTTTAGGGTTGTTAGCCACCGCGGAGAGCACTGTTACGTGTGTCGACTCACCATTGGGGAATGGGTCGCTTATATTCTTTATATGTCGGGGAGTGGGGGTGGAGATTGGTGGTTTGACATTACCTGCGGACATGTTGGTATTAGATATGCATGTCCACGATGTGATTATCGGTATGGATTGGCTCGCTGACTATAGAACCATGATTGATTGCTTCGGAGGGAGCATTATTTTTGCCATTCCGGGACAAGAGATGTTTGTTGTGGCGATGCCTCGCCCAGAGGGAGGCTCGACCTCTCATTTATATTACATTGAGGAGGAAACCTCACAGGAAGTGGTAGTTCCTTTAGACTCTATTCCGGTAGTGAGGGACTTTGAGGATGTATTCCAGGAAATACCAGGATTACCACCCAGCAGAGAAATCGAATTTGTTATCGATTTGGCTCCGGGGACGAGACCGATTGCTCGGGCACCTTACCGAATGGCCCCTTCAGAGATGCGGGAATTGAGGGAACAGATTCAGCAACTACTGGGTCAGGGTTTTATTCGGCGGAGTACATCGCCGTGGGGTGCGCCGGTATTGTTTGTGAAGAAGCGAGATGGTTCACTCCGCTTGTGCGTGGATTATAGGGAGCTGAACAAGGTGACGATACGGAATAAATATCCGTTGCCTCGGATCGATGATTTATTTGACCAATTGAGAGGGGCGTCTTACTTTTCCAAGGTCGACTTGAGGTCAGGGTATCATCAACTGCGTATCCGAGAGGGGGATGTTCCTAAGACCGCTTTCTTGTCGCGGTATGGATCATATGAGTTCAGGGTGATGCCCTTCGGGCTCACCAATGCACCAGCAGTGTTCATAGACCTCATGAACAGGGTTTTCAGAGAGTACTTAGATCAGTTTGTCATCGTGTTCATTGATGACATCCTAATCTACTCGTGCACCGAGGAGGAGCACACAGAGCATTTGCGCATGGTTTTGCAGACACTGAGGGATCATCAGCTCTATGCCAAATTAGGGAAGTGTGGATTCTGGATTCGGGAGGTACAGTTCCTTGGTCACGTCGTGTCAGATGAGGGTATTGCAGTGGATCCGAATAAGGTGTCGGCGGTAAGGGAGTGGGGACAGCCCACGACACCGACCGAGGTGCGCAGTTTTCTGGGTTTGGCCGGTTACTACAGGCGATTCATTAAAGGATTCTCTAAGATTGCAGGACCTTTGACGAATCTGACTCGGAAAGGAGTACCTTTCAAGTGGGATGATAGTTGTCAATTAGCGTTAGACGAGCTAAAGGACAAGTTGACATCTGCCGCCGTGCTTGCATTGCCAAAGGGAGGGCTCGAGTATCGAGTTTACACAGACGCATCCTTACGGGGTCTTGGGGGTGTGCTCCAGCAGGAGTAAAGGGCTATAGCTTATGCTTCCAGGAAGCTGAAGCCCCACGAGAGGAATTACCCCACTCACGACCTAGAGTTAGCAGCGCTCGTTTTTGCTTTGAGGATATGGAGGCATTATTTTCTAGGAGAGCAGTTTACTTTATTCACGGATCACAAGTCTCTTCAGTATCTCTTCACACAGAAGGATCTGAATATGAGGCATAGGCGGTGGCTAGAATTCGTGAAGGACTACCAATTTGATATTCAGTATCATCCTGGTAAGGCCAATGTGGTAGCAGACGCATTGAGCCGAAGGCCGACTGGGGAGATAGCAGAGGTATGGAAAGCGAAGTGGAGAGAGCTTCGATATGAGGATGACGTAGCCAGGGCTTGCATGTCAGCTTTATCCATCACACCCGAGATCATTATGCGAGTTGTGAAGGCTCAGGCTGAGGATCAGGTTTGTCGGGATAGGGTGGGCCAGTTGTTAGCTGAGGGAGCAGAGGGTCACTCGATTAGCTCAGAAGGAGGCCTACGCTTTAATGGGAGGTTAATGGTGCCAGAGGATGAGGATTTGAAGCACGCTGTTATGACAGAATCCCATGGTTCGAAATTTGCGGTACATCCCGGTGGGGATAAAATGTACCAAGATATGAGGAGGCAGTATTGGTGGGCAGGAATGAAACGGGACATAGCGGAGTTTGTTTCGAAATGTGCCACGTGTCAGCTTGTGAAAGTTGACCATCAGAGACCATCAGGGATGCTACAGCCGTTAGAAATTCCCGTGTGGAAGTGGGAGAGCATCTCCATGGACTTCATCACAGGGTTACCTGTATCGCAGAGGGGTCACGACTCCATATGGGTTATTGTGGATCGGTTGACTAAGGTGGCCCACTTTTTACCGGTACGCACAAACTTCGAGACGATGCGTTATGCACAGCTATTCATAGCAGAGATTGTTAAGATGCATGGAGTGCCTATAAATATTGTATCCGACCGAGACAAAATCTTTGTCGCCCACTTTTGGCAGAGCTTTCAGGAGGCAATGGGCACGGAGTTGCGCTTGAGTACAGCGTATCACCCACAGACGGACGGACAGACTGAGAGAGTTAACCAGATGCTGGAAGACATGCTCAGAATGTGCATTTTGGACTTCGGGGGAGGATGGGAGAAATATCTTCCTTTGGTAGAGTTTACGTATAACAACTCTTACCAATTCACGATTGGCATGGCACCGTTTGAGGCACTGTACGGGAGACCTTGTCGTTCACCCGTTTGTTGGTTAGAGGTGGGGGACAACAAACTCTTGGCGCCGGATATTGTTCAAGAGACATCTTCCAAGATAGAGCTGATTCGAGGAAGAATTCGGATAGCTCAGGACAGGCAAAAGAGTTATGCTGACGCTTCTCGACGACATGTGGAGCTAGAAGTTGGGGACCAGGTTTTAGTCCGGGTATCCCCAATGAAGGGGGTGATGAGGTTCGGCAAGAAGGGTAAGTTAGCACCGCGATACGTAGGACCTTTCCCTATTATTGAGAGGGTGGGACCGGTGGCGTATAAGCTTGGGTTACCAGAACATCTTCAGCGGATACACGATGTATTCCATGTGGCATCGCTGAAGAAATATCGAAGGAGCGAGAGAGCCTTTTGGCACATTCCACTCGAGGAGATCGACTTACAGCCAGACATCTCGTATGAGGAAAGGCCGGTAGCTATTTTGGATCATAGTGAGCGGAAATTACGATCCAAGGTTGTTCCATTGGTTAGAGTACAGTGGGGTCATCACAATGCTGACGAGTCTACTTGGGAGCGAGAGGAGGATATGCGGGAACAATATCCAGAGCTTTTCAACGCAGGTACAATCTAATTTCGGGGACGAAATTCCTTTATAAGGGGGGGAGTATGTAACACCCCGTATTTTTGGTACATTTAAAATTTAATTAATTCGAAAATTCTAAATTACTAGTGTGTTGTAATTTAATGAATTAATTATGATAGAATAATATATAAATATTAATCTGGGATTGAATGGTTAATATTTAGGAAAAATTATTTACTGAGCGTATAGTAATAATGTAATTTCGTCGTTTCGAGTATTAATGACGAGATATGTACTTATCACATCCGGAAGTCGGTATAGACTATATTGGGTGGGGGATAAGTATTTTTATAAATTAATTCGGATGCAAATTCTGAGTGTACAGTTGAGTCCGGATGGGCCGAGATAGTCAGAAAAGTGTACCCAGGGGTAGTAAACGGGTCACGGGACGTTTTTAGACATAGTCGGGCCCACTCGGGGGCATTTTGGTCACTTGGGCTTGGCCCATTAGTAAAAAAACGGGAATGGATTAATTAACTTAATAAAAAGAAAATAAGGGCTGGCTAAGCTTAAGCAGAGAAAGGAATTAAAGGGTTAGGAAACCCTAGCAGCAGCCAAAGCCAATTTGGGGATCTCAAAGAACCAACTAGGTCATCTTCAACCTTGGAATCCATTGAAGATTTAGACACTACGAAACCTAAGGCAAGTGAATAACTTGCAATAGCATAAAATCTGTCTTTCAAATTCATATTTGTGTGCTGTTATGAATTAAAAATTCGTTTTGGTGTTCATGGTATAAACATGGGGTTTTGATAATTCAAAAGAAAACATGAATCTGATTGGCCCGAAATTATGAGGAGTTATGTAAAATCTGATATTGGAATATTGATGTGTATCTGTTAGGATGATATTCAGATAAATTAAAACGAATTTAATGAAGAAATTTGGAGTAAAAATGGGTTTAAGGAAAAAGATAGGTTTTCCCCAAAATTTATAAATCAGTAGTTTATGGACGAATTGATGAATGTTGTAAGCTTTCTGGGAAATCCTAATAAGGTTTCTAGTATGCTCTGGTGATAAGATGGCTTAAAACTCATGTTAGAAGAGATTAGGGTTTATGAAAATCCGTTCATGGCTGCCCTGTCTTCGCGAAGAAGACGAAGACCTGTTCGATCGATCGATCGACGGTCTGGGTCGATCGATCGACGGTCGCCAGAATCTGGCAGTTTCGCCAGTTGGGTATATAAGAGGGAAAATTTATATAAAAATCTTATGTAATTAATTATTGAGAAATTAAATACATGGGTTTAAATCTAATTAATTGTAGATAAATTAATTAGGGTTTGAGGCTAATAAATTAGAGTCGGGAATGGTGACTCGGGTAAATTTATTTTGGGCTACGGGAGTAAGTCCAAATTTATGGTGGGGGCGACACCAACAATAACTAAATTAATTAAAGTGCAATTTAATTAATACTTAGAGTTGGACCATAAACTCTTAATAATTTTAATAGGCTTATGTTACGGATTTTAGTGAACGGTATAGCCGGGACTTTTATATTTATATATACGGAGGCGTTAGTATATATATATATATATATGGTGTGCTCAATTAATATCAGTGATTAGATATTTGTTACTATAGTGCTATAGGGGGAGGTTGCGCGTAGTGGATGAATCCCCTAGCTTGAGGAGTAGGGTGAGTATATTCCCGAGGTCATAGCGTCCGTTATATGGGTGAGGGACAATTCACTTTCAGGGAAGGAATATGACCGCCTCCAATTATTTATTTTTATCAAGTTGGTGTGAAAATTCTGACTTGGGATAACTAGGCTATGTGAGTATACCTAGTGGGATAGCACTTTATAGAATTTACATTCCGGGAGTATTTTTACTCGGGAGGTTGCAAGTTATTATATATATTACAGTATGATTGTGAATGCTGGAATATGATTATAAGTATATAATTTTATAATTAATTATATACGGAATATTAATGAAAAGTGAGTGATTTCACAGGTATAACGAATGTAGAAGTTATATGAATAATAAAAGGGAAATGATTTAGTTAAGTTGATGTTACCAATAACTTATATATCAAAATCACTACATACTCAGTTAGAGTAGGGTGGGTATAAAGGAACCTTGTTAATTATCTAGCCATGAGATGAGTAACTAGGTAATTAAATTAAAGCGTTCGTAGGGTATAATAGAGGAAGGGTAAGGAAGTCCTCAAGAGAGTGCGATATTAACAAAAAAATATGAAGAGCATGCATATTTATTTATTACTGCAAGTTAATCATTTGTTAAATGTTTTTCAAATGTTTTGGGTACTAACCCTTGCTATAAAAACTTTTAAAAACCTTTTAGGTGTCCAACCACAGGGACGCCAACCTTGACTATATTCCAGGGATCCGTTGCTGCAGCATATGTGGATGTTGCGGGATTTTGATAGACGCCTCATTCTTCATTCTTAAATGTAGAAGTTCATAATTAGTATTCGAGCATGTTGCTCACTTTCCATTTATTTGTATTAAACTTGTTGAGAGTTTATTCTTATCTTTATGGGATTTATTATTTGGACCGTTGGTTTATTCGGTCAATTATTTTTACTTGTGAATGATTAATTCAGTTATCTGTGATTGTTATATAGTTTTATTTCCGCATGGGTGTTTGTTAATTAATGAAAGATAAAAATTGGCACCAGTCTATTTTTCTCACTTAGGTGGTTAGTAAATAATAAGACGACAGTGATGATAAGAATGGACCAAATGAGAAACTTGTTCTAACTTGATTTAGGACTGAACACCCGGGATTAATTAGGCGGGGTGTCACACCCACCTTGAACTATACATATTTTTCATCTTTCAGTTATGCTATCGGGACAATCCAGAAAAAAAATTATCCAACATAATTGAATAGATGACGTATTTTTATCCCATAATTAAGTACAACAACTCTGCTGGAGAGGATATAGTTAATTGTGTTTACTTGTTTACAATTGGTTCATTCCATGAATTTGAATCCGCTCGTGTATAACTTCTCTGTGGGGGATCACTCACTCACGTCTGAATTTGAATACCGAAAGACATGATTAATTCCCTCCATTGGGGAGGATAAGCAAAGTTGGCGCGATAAATTAATCATATCACATTCTTACAACACCGATGGAGACTGTATCGTCCATGTTAAAAGCCCTCTCTAACCTAATATTTTGAACTTGAGGCTAGTTTTAAAAAATATTTTTTCAAATCTAAATATCCGAATTGAATCACTGATAATTTTTCAATTACTTGTACAAATTAAATGAGAGGCATTTTGATTTTACCATCCATTTAGTTTTCCTAATTAGACTTTAACCACCATTTTTCTCCTTTATATTTTACCACTCTTTTTTAACGGCTGATGGGCGGAGCGTAAAAGAAGAGTGGTAAAGTCTAAAATAAAACAAAATGATGAAAAAGTCTAATTATAGAAACTATATGGATGATAAAATCAAAATATCCCAACAATATTTGTACCCTTTATGGTCTATATAAACATATTTTTTTATATGGAAGGTTATCCATCCTGGATCAGCTTGAACGCACCTCAAACTATTCCCTCTATCCTGGACAAGACTTGCAAAACAAAGATTATTCGCTGCGGTATGTTACTCCAAGTTTATATTGGTGGGGGGAGTCGAACTAATGACTCTGGAGGTGTAAGATCTTTAGTCATGAGTGATCACCACTCAACCAACTCCTCGTGGTAAATAATTTATTGGAAAAAATGGGATCAAAGGGAAGAGAAAAAGTTTTAAACCCTTAGGGTTGCTTGATACAAAAGTGGACAAATGGTTTGGGTGACAAATTTTTGTCATGCAAAAAAATTTCCATAGCAAATCCTATAATTTTTAAAGTAGGGCTCTTTGATAGCACTTATTTTTCAGGTGGCAAGTCATGACTTTAAGGTGTTGTTTATTCTTACCTCTTAAGTCTAAATCTGAACCATTCAGACTTAAGAGGTACTGAATAGTGTTTTTTTTAAATGATTAAGAGGCAAACGACTATTTTTTAGCCTAAATGATTAAGAGGTAAATGTACCTCTGAAGTCTGAATCAGTCTAAATACATTTATTCAGATATTCATTCAGACATAAAAATAAACATATTTTTCATGTTCAAATTTCAGACTTTAGATTCAGACTTCAAAGTTTAAATTCAGATTCAAACTTTAGATTTAGATGAAAAAATAAACGCAACCTAAATGTTTGATAAAGCCATTTGATCTACAAAAACAAACAATTTTAACCCCCAAAAAAGTTTCTAACGAAAAAATAAATTTAACAAAAAATTAGTTTAAAATAAAATACTTTATTCAAAAAAATTGTTTATAACAAAATAAAAATAATTTTTAACAAAATAAAATAGTTTTTAACAAAAAACATTTTAAACAATTTTTCCTAACAAAACAAAATATTTAAAAAATAAATAAAAAGAGTTTATAACGAAAAATATTTTTTACAAAAAAAAAAACATTTTTTAACAAAATGAAATAGGTTTAAGGAACAGTTTTTTAGGAAAAATAATTTTAACAAAAAAGTTAATTTTTAAAGAAAAAAATAGTATTCCATCAAAATAAATTTTAATAAAAAAAAAGGTTTTAATAAAAAATAAGTTTTATAAAGGATGATAAATTTGGTGGGCAAAATTTGCTTTGTTATAAACCAAATTAAGTGTTGCCCACAAAAGTGAAAAAATAATGCAATTTTGCATGTAGGCATAAGTATGATGCAAAATTTGCGAGCAATCCACTATTTAACACTAGGAGTGTTAACGGGTCGAGTCCGGACCGAATTTAGGGAGATCCAGATTCAATTAGTTGGCACTTAATTGGATCTACAATATTGGATCTAGATCTCAGATCGGGTCGGGTCTGGCCAGATATATACATTTATTTTTATTTTATCCCCCTTCTTTATTTTTTAATCTTAGACTAAAATATTTTGTAATGTATTATAGTATATGATTAGTACAAATAAAACATATATTACTTATATTTATTATATACATAGAGAGAGAGAGAGAGTCAGACTATAGTACATCATGCTCTATACATCACTCGTGCATCATACCTAAATCAAGGCCCTAAAAAACTTTTTTTTTTCCAAATTTTATATTTTCCCTTCAAATTAACCTTCCAATCAACCCATATGCAAAAAATTAGGTCAAAATACATTTTGTAGCTATTTTTAAAAAATTCACAAAAACTGCTAAAAATACCTTATTTATAAAGTGCATGTGAATATACATGTACTTTACCAATATGAAAATACATGTGAATATACTTTCCAACACAAATGACAGTACAATTTTTCAAGCTTCCTAGAGCAATACATGGCGATTTCTTTACAATATAATAAATTTGTCCTACAAGTTCCTCAATTATCCAGTTAAACTTTGGGATTTTTCACAATATTTTTACACTATGACTTTTTCTTATTTTCACACAGTTTTCAATATACATATTGAACAATACTCAATTAAAGTTTCATGATTTTTTAGAAGTCATATGTTATGTTAAATGTTCCATCAAACTCAGGTTATGTGCACCTGAATTATGCAAATAATAACTATGCACCAACTTACAAACATCACCCAAGTCTAACTACAAGGATTATAACTCCTAATTATTAGATATGATTTGTATACATGAGTTTAGTTTAATCTCTAACTAAAATTACTCAATTCCATAAAGTATATAAAAATAACAAAAGTTTGAATATAAGATAGTTTTATACAATGCAATAGGGTTTACACATACAACTTGCTTCAAATATGAACATATTTATACATATAGAGAGGATAATGAAATTTTAATCAACAATTATTGATTTCTACAATTTCAATAGAATTTACAAAATTAACACCTAAATTACCTTAGGAAACACTTATATGATTTTATTTGAATTGCTTGGATTTTATTCTCAAACTTTCTTTCTTAAGCTTCTTTTTTCTCTCTCATCAAACCAAAATATTATCAAAATGAAATAAGGGCTCAAAACGAAGACAAACATGATTTTTAAGTGTTAAATTTAAACACATTAAGTACTAAAAGATAAAATACCACTTAACTTGATGGACAATTTTGGCCTGAATTCATAAATTCACTATAACTCCTAACTTGGATGTCCGTTTTATTTACCTTGACCAGATTATCAAATCTAATGGTAAAAACTAGTGTCGAACATGAAAATTCTTATCAGAACCTTGGAATTTTTATCATTTGCAATTGCAAACTTCTCGATTCTTGAAGGTACAATTAGACTAAAATATGATAACATATATCTATATGCATAAATATTGTCAATAAAATATTATTCATAACATAATCTAATCACAATTTAAATAAGTAGTGATCATTCATGTTGTCACACTAAGTTTGTAGCATATGGAACATTCAGACTTAAAGGTATAAATAAGGTCATAAGTCATTTAATTATCATTACAATGGTGAGAACCAAACCATATCTATAGGAGAGTGGGTTGGAGAAAGGAAACAACAACAATGGAGATTCAACACGACGATTTCAGGTAAAAAATACCTTATTTTCCTTGATTTATTTACCCACAATTTAATTATGATTATTGCAATGATTATGAACCCTAATTGAGATGATTTGATTTATGGTTTAAGAACGAATTAATATGAAATCTACTGAGAACCCTAATTCCTTAAAGAGATGATGAAAGGGTTTAATTGAAATATAATACATACTTTAGGGTTCAATAGGTACATATTTTTGTAAGGGCCCAATGAAAAATACAGGTGTATTTTGACTTTACCACCCATTTAGTTTTTATAATTACACTTTACCATTCTTTATTAACGATGCATTCATCAACCGCAAAAAAGAGTGCTAAAGTTCAAGAGAAAATAAAATGCCGAGTAATGTTTAGTTATGAAAAGTAAATGGGTGGTAAAGTCAAAATACCCCCAAAATAAACTTGTAATCATCAGTTATGAGGACAATGTCTATATTTCTTTTCGAGTATGTGAAATTTATCCTAGTTAGTTTG
The DNA here is from genome assembly GCA_949130495.1 of Sambucus nigra. NCBI lineage: Eukaryota > Viridiplantae > Streptophyta > Magnoliopsida > Dipsacales > Adoxaceae > Sambucus > Sambucus nigra. The sequence continues at coordinate 617,722,405 of OX422215.1, forward strand.
TCTTTCTTTAGCGTAGAAGCAAGTGGGTTGAATGTTGAGGCCATTCTCGTAATCATCATTTGAAAAAATAATTTCAAATAAAAAATGCGAGAATTCACTTTTGATTAGATTACATTTATGTTCTTTCCACCGCCAATTAGAATTAATCTCGTCGAGCATCCTATTTCCCTTTTAAAATGAGATTTCTAGTTGGGAGCTTCACCCCACCTTGAACTATACATATTTTTCATCTTTCAGTTATGCTATCGGGACAATCCAGAAAAAAAAATTGTCCAACATAATTGAATAGCTGACGTATTTTTATCCCATAATTAAGTACAACAACTCTGCTGGAGAAGATATAGTTAATTGTGTTTACTTGTATACAATTGGTTCATTCCATGAATTTGAATCCGGTCGTGTATAACTTCTATGTGGGGGATCACTCACTCATGTCTGAATTTGAATACCGAATGACATGATGAATTCCCTCCATTGGGGAGGATAAGCAAAGTTGGCGCGATAAATTAATCACATCACATTCTTACAACACCGATGGAGACTGTATCGTCCATGTTAAAAGCTCTCTCTAACCTAATATTTTGAACTTGAGGCTAGTTTTAAAAAATATTTTTTCAAATCTAAATATCCGAATTGAATCACTGATAATTTTTCAATTACTTGTACAAATTAAATGAGAGGTATTTTGATTTTACCATCCATTTAGTTTTCCTAATTAGACTTTATCCACCATTTTTCTCCTTTATATTTTACCACTCTTTTTTGAACGGCTGATGGGCGGAGCGTAAAAGAAGAGTGGTAAAGTCTAAAATAAAACAAAATGATGAAAAAGTCTAATTATAGAAACTATATGGATGATAAAATCAAAATATTCCAACAATATATGTACCCTTTATGGTCTATATAAACATATTTTTTTATATGGAAGGTTATCCATCCTGGATCAGCTTGAGCGCACCTCAGACTATTCCCTCTATCCTGGACAAGACTTGCAAAACAAAGATTATTCTCTGCGTTATGTTACTCCAAGTTTATAATTGTGGGGGGAGTCGAACTAATGACTCTGGAGGTGTAAGATCTTTAGTCATGAGTGATCACCACTCAACCAACTCCTCGTGGTAAATAATTTATTGGAAAAAAATGGGATCAAAGGGAAGTGAAAAAGTTTTAAACCCTTAGGGTTGCTTGATACAAAAGTGGACAAATGGTTTGGGTGACAAATTTTTGTCATGCAAAAAAATTTCCATAGCAAATCCTATAATTTTTAAAGTAGGGCTCTTTGATAGCACTTGTTTTTCAGGTGGCAAGTCATGACTTTAAGGTGTTGTTTATTCTTACCTCTTAAGTCTAAATCTGAACCATTCAGACTTAAGAGGTACTGAATAGTGTTTGTTTTTTTAAATGATTAAGAGACAAACGACTATTTTTTTAGCCTAAATGATTAAGAGGTAAATGTACCTCTGAAGTCTGAATCAGTCTAAATATATTCATTCAGAGATTCATTGAGACATAAAAACAAATATATTTTTCATGTTCAAATTTCAAACTTTAGATTCAGACTTCAAATTTTAAATTCAGATTCAAACTTCAGATTTAGATGAAAAAACAAACGCAACCTAAATGTTTGATAAAATCGTTTGATCTACAAAAACAAACAATTTTAACCCCCAAAAAAGTTTCTAACGAAAAAAATAACTTTAACAAAAAATCAGTTTAAAATAAAATACTTTATTCAAAAAAATTGTTTATAACAAAATAAAATAATTTTTAACAAAATAAAACAGTTTTTAACAAAAACATTTTAAACAATTTTTCCTAACAAAACAAAATATTTAAAAAATAAATAAAAAGATTTTATAACGAAAAATATTTTTTACAACAAAAAAAAACGTTTTTTAACAAAATGAAATAGGTTTAATGAAAAACAACAGTTTTTTAAGAAAAACAATTTTAACAAAAAAGTTAATTTTTAAAGAAAAAAATAGTATTCCATTAAAATAAATTTTAATAACAAAAAGGTTTTAATAAAGAATAAGTTTTAGAAAGGATGATATATTATTTGGTGGGCAAAATTTGCTTTGTTAAAAACCAAATTAAGTTTTGCCCACAAAAGTGGAAAAAGAATGCAATTTTGCATGTAGGCATAAGTATTATGCAAAATTTGCGAGCAATCCACTATTTAACACTAGGAGTGTTAACGGGTCGAGTCCGGATCGGATTTTGGGAGATCCAGATTCAATTAGTTGGCACCTCTTCCTCTCATTTCATCTATTTTCTCTCTCTCGTCTCACTCCGTCCGCCCTCTCCCCCTCCACTGTCCTCTCTTTTCTTCTCTCCCCCACTCTCAAACGCTGCTACCGACCGAAGCAGAGCAGGATCTGCGTTCGACAGACCACCACAAAGAAGAATAGAACAACTCCCATCCCTTCCTTTTGTTTTGAGTATGTTTTTTTCCCCCCAATAAATCTCATTAGTTGTTGTTGTTTCATTAAATCTGAAATTATTTTTACTTGTTAATTTTAAAGTTTAATAGTTTTTAGTTGTTATTTTTGTTGAAGTTAGTTTTTGTAATTGTTATTGTTGCTGAAATTAGTTGTTAATTTTTAGTTGTTAAATGTTGCTGAAATTTTTAGTTATTTTTTTGAGTATGCTGAAATTAGTTTTAGTTGCTGAATGAAATTGTTAGTATGCTGAAATAATGTTAGTATGCTGAAATAATGCCAGTACGCGAAGAAATAATGTTAGTATGCTGATTTTTTTTTGAGTATTTATGTTAGTATGCTGAAATTGTTACTGTTGGAGTTGTTGCTAAAAATAATTTATCTCCAAAATTAATTGTTCCCAAAATTAGCATGCTGAAATTTTAATTTGTTCCCAAAATTAGTTGTTGTTGCTAAAATTTGTATTAAACTTTAATTTTAATTAGTAGTAGTTGTTAAAAAATGTTGATTTATTAAGTAGGGGCTAAAAATGAGTGAATATTAATCACAAGTTTTTTAGTCTTAAAATTGGAAAACAAGTAAAACTAACCCAAAAAAAATCGCCTCAGGTGCTCCCGTCCCTGAACCCCCGGCATTTGTAAAAAAATCCCGCACCCACAGTCCGAAAATCCTGGGTCCGGCACTGAGTTCAAGCATTTTTATTTTGCTTTATCATGCCGCTGACGCGTACCTTTAAAGATAAGAGAATAAGGGACTTTTTGGTACAAAATAAAAGGCTTGGACTAAATGTGTATTAAAAAATGTTTGAGGGACTTTCTGGTATTTGATCCTTTATTTGTTCATGCATGTCGATTTTTTCTGGAGATAATTATCAATCATGTTTAATAGTCTTACTGTTACTAACAAACACTGAGATCACATAAAGATGGCTACATATATAATGTTTTCTCAGTAGTTTTCTAATTTTAGTAAGTAGTTGGCACAAGGTAATATCATCTATGATTGATATTTCAATTTTTAGTAATTAATAGAACCTCATTTCCTGATTATGCAGTCAGTGTGTATGATTGTTTTCTGAAATACAATAGGCAACATATGGAAATTTCAATATCGGGCTCGTTTGGTTTGAGGTTTGGTAAATAAATTTAGGATTCTCGGAATTTAGAATTCTCCTCGAAGAGAATTACGGTGTTTGATTGGAAATTTGGGGAAACTAAGAATTCTTGAAATTTAGAAAATTCTCATTCCCCTCTAAAATGGGGGAATCCTATATTCCCGAGCATTTTAACTTACTTTTGTGCTAAGACAAAAATACCATCTCACATAAACTCTCATGCACGCTCTCTCTCTCTCTCTCTCTCTCACACACACACACACACACACACACAAACACTCTCTCTCTCTCTCTCTCATACACACACACACATTCTCTCTCTTTCTCACACGCACACGCACACACATACTATCTCTCTCCCTCTCACACACACATAAACATACACACACTATCTCTCTCCCTCTCACACACACATAAACACACATACACACTCTCTCCCTCTCACACACACACACATACACACAAACACACACACAAACACACAATCACACGCACACTCAAATCAAATGATATGTATTCCTAATATGGGGAGGTAATTTCAAATGCCGGGAAAAAAAGAATTCCTATTTGAACCAAATAATAGAAAGGAATTCAAGATTCCAGAAACTTAGAATAAAGGATTGCCATTCCCTTTCCAAACGTTGAACCAAATGAGCCCATAATGTAAATGTAATTCCACCCAACACACAATTTCGACACATTTTGTGCGATACACTTTTGTGTCCACTGGTTATCATGCCACCAACTAATACAGAGAAGCCACGTGAGAGTTCACGTGAGCCGTTATGTCTGAGGCTCATAATTCATGCTTTACGATACATTAAACACCTCAAAAACCTCTACTATGAAATACCAAACGCCCAGACAACAATTCCCAGTCATAACTATCGAAGAAATTGTGTCGGAATCATGTATCAGCCTACAATTACGTATGCAAGGGCATATGATCTGCAAGGGCATATGATCTGATTTGTTAAAAGGAAAATATTGGGGAGACACGGGACACGAGTCCGCGACATGTGTCCTCGTGTCATTGGTGTACTCCTCAAGTGGATGTGTCCCACTAAAGGTGTGTACCAATGACACACTGACACGTGTCCCATTTCACGGAATCGTATTCCAAAATCATGTCCCCTATCATCACTCTTGTTAAAATCCAAACTGAATCAGATTTTGCAAGTCATATTTCTCTCTCTTCAGGGGAATTATCTTCTGTCTAGAGCGTGTTCAATACTAGTATACACTTGTGTTTTATATCCATTTTCTTATTATTCAATATCGTATCCATATAAATGAACACGAGAATTCAGGATTTTAACTTTTTGGAAACCCAATATCTAGATTATTTTGTTATTTATATATTTCCATCCTCAGACCTGAAGGTTTGCAAACTTTTCCAAGCATTAAATAGTTCTAACGCTCATTTGATTAATTTCACAGAATAAAATGCTTGCAGTTTTTATGAATTCCTCTTTTGAGTTGTGCATACTGCCGAATGTCATCAATATTTTCGAAAATAACTAGCAAATCACTAGAACAATACTGATTTTGTTTTTAAAACCTTAGTTCATCATGCAACTAAACCACTTGGAACTGATTGTCTTATTAAGTAGTTACAACCCAGATTTCTTGCTGATTAATGCTATATGGGAAATTGAAGCACAATCCTAGTTTCATACATTTTTCTTAGTCATTAAATGAATTATAAAGCAATCTACGTAGATTTTGATTAACTTCATCGATACATTTTTAAGTGAGATATTTGATTGGATAATATAATGGAATAGGCTTACTCAATATTGTAAATTGAAAGTCTGAGTTGTTTTCCACTTCCTTTTACTGTATGTCTTTACGCAACTGTAAGAATGTCGTTATTAACGCACACAATCAATTGACAGAATGGGGGAGCTAGAAGTTGAAAAGCATGTTCAGTACATTTTAGCAGTCGAAAAGGTATGTTATGATTTTATGGTTTTGTTTTGTGCTTGCTTATCTTTTTTTTTTCCGAAGAATATTTATGTAACTAACTGGCTGCTTTATTTCCGCTTCATTTTGTCTCAGAGGAAGGATGATTTTGAATCTGTGGTGATGGAGCATATACGAATAAATGGAGCATACTGGGGATTGACTACCCTTGATATGTTAGGAAAACTTGAAAGTGTGGATCAAGAAGAGGTTGTTTCATGGATTATGAAGTGCCAACACGAATCCGGTTTGTGATACTTCTTTGTCACCTGAAAATCAAGTTTCTATTTCTTTGAGATGCTTATGAGTTAGAGGATTTGGTGATATATTTATTTTTTTGTATAGGTGGTTTTGGTGGTAACATTGGGCACGATCCACATCTACTGTACACCCTCAGTGCCATACAAATTTTGGCACTGTTTGACAAGATAAATATACTTGACATTGATAAAGTGTCTAACTGTATCCTTCAGCATGTGGCTTGGTCCTTTGATATTGTTCTAATATGTTCATTTATTTCCTTGATAATCTTTACCAAACTTTGTATGAGCTCCGGAGTTTTTATTCACCAGATAACAATTTCAGTTGATAAAATTTTGACATTCACGTACTCGGAAGAAATTTTTGCATTTCACATGTTAAGTGAATGAAAAGTTGAAAAAAGCACCTCCTTATATATGACAAAATTCCGTAGACTGATCTATATAAACTATCAAGTGATGGTTACGAATTCTGTACTTTAAGTCACTTATTGTTAAACTTGATTTTTGAGTCAGATGTTTCTAGCTTGCAGAATGAAGATGGGTCCTTTTCAGGGGACATTTGGGGTGAAGTTGATACTCGGTATTCTCTTACCCCAGGTTCTTTACTACTTTATTAGTCTCTCTCTCTCTCTCTCTCTCTCTCTCATAGTTGTTTCCCTTTTTCTTTAGGTTCTCTTATGTTGGGATGTGTTGTCTCTCATTATTACACCGATTGGATAAAATCGACGTGGAAAAGGCTGTAAAATACATTGTAAGCTGCAAGAATCTGGATGGTGGATTTGGATGCACACCTGGTGCAGAGTCTCATGCAGGGCAAAGTATGTTTGCATATCTACATGTTGTATACTTGTGTAGGATTCTAGATACTTATTAACTAGACAAAATATATAATATTTCCATTACTGTGTCCCCTTTGTCATTATTTTTATCCTACATAATCCCTCAATTGACGTGGCAAATCATTCATTATTCCATAATTTGATTGTTATATTTGCAATATGTGTGGTCATCATGCTTGAACTGAAATTTGTGTATGTGTTCATGTTAATAGGGGATTGTAGGATTGAACTGAAAAGAATAACACAACTGAAGTCGTGAAGTTGAGAATCTGTGTAATTTTTGTCATGCTTGTGGCTGCATTTAAATTAAAACATGACTAAAAGCACCAAATATTGAACACATACAGAAGCAGGTTTGCAAGAACTGTCTCAGGGGATGCTAAATTAGTAACGCAATAAATATCCCTGTAAGACATAATTGTTTGTAGCACTCAAATTAATTACAAAGCTTTAACTTTTGTGGAAATTTTCCATGTCCTCGAAAAGGTAAAAGAAAAGAAAGAAACAAAAGGAAATAAGAAACATACTATATATCTCTATTTGTAGTACAATGACAGAGGAGATATGACACATGCGGACAAATAGTCGATATATTGAGCTAGTTGCCTCTCCCGCTCACGCATCCAATGATCACTTGCCACTTCCCACTTCCATCTCAAGAAACTCTGTGCGGCATTGACTCAAGACACTCCTCGTACTCCCTAATAGAGATGACGCCGAATTGGAAGTCCCAGAGTTCCCTATATAGAAACTTGCCTGTACGAGCCAAGGCGAGCTTCGGGTTCCTCGACAGTGGCAAGACTTGCCCACTCAAATTCCACACGTCTCCATAGCTATCTCACACGCGACATCGCCACCTTCGTTCCTTGTGAAATCGGTAGTAGAATAAGTGTCAGGTGGAGAAGTTGGGGTTGGATTGGAGGGTTGGGAAAGTTTGCAGACTGAAATCGAATTTGCAGAAAGCTCTGGAAATGAATTATAATTCAAAATATTTGGGGATGAATTGGGAATTGCCAGAAGATCTGGGGGCTAAGATGTAAGTTTTGGAAGTGGGGAGGGGCTCCAAATAAATTTCGAAAGTAGAGGGGTGGATTGCTTAATTTTTTTGAAAGGTTGAGGGTGAGCATGAAATTTTTGTAAGGGACTTGGTGTTCAAACTTTGTAGGGGCGCTGAGTCGAAATTTTTTGGTGTAAAAGAATTATTTCTAGAACGTGGGACAAAGAGAGTAACAAGTCCAGACGGGTTTGGGATTGTGGATTGGGCTCCAAGTTGGGTAATACCAACTAGACAAGGGTATTATGGTTGGGTTAGGCCAAACCTATGCCCATCAAACTAAGCTTCTCACCATTTTGTGCCCTAGCCCTAAAAGAGTACCCCCTAGTGGCCCCACTGGAGCTTCAGTGGGGTTCAATCCTGTCCGACGAAGGTCGTCTCAGTGCGGCGATGACGGTTAGTGGTTGAAAGCCTTTGGTCGACGACATTGAGTTTTGGATCTAGGGTTTTGTGATGGAATTTCACGGTGAAAGCTTCTTTTTCCGTCCAAGCCACCTTTCGGAGGGTTGATGATGGAGGTGGGGGATCCGATCGACTTCGTTCCCCCTGGGTACGCCGCTGGAGGTCGGAGCAATGTTTTAAATCGCGGTCGCGCAGAGTGTCACGTTTTGGCTCCGAAGTAGCATCGCGCAAATCGCGTTGCGCATCACGCAAGCAATTCTTGCATTCTAGTTTTTTAATTAGAAAAACATATAAAACTTATAAATAAAGAAATAAATAATATTTTAAAATGAAATTTGTAAGAAAGTAACATTTTAATCTGAAATTGGTAAAAAAAGTTAAATTTGAAACTGATTTTTTTTTTTAAATTGACAATTAAAAAAATCATAATAACATTTTAAACATAATTCTAAAAAACAAGTAACATTCAAAGGTGAAAATAATAAAATAAATAAAATTTTAACCTGAAATTTGTAAAATAAGTAAAAGTTTAAACTGAAAATTATAATATAATAACATTTTAAACAAAAATTTATAAAACAAGTAACATTTTAAATTGACAATTATAAAAAAATAATAATAATAACATTTTAAACAAAAATCTGAAAAATAAGTAACATTTAAAACTGAAAATTATAAAATAAATAACATTTTAAATAGATATTTATAACACAAGTAGTATTTTAAACTGGCAAATATTAAAAAAAAATATTTTGAGTTGAGATCTCAAAATTAGTAACATTTAAAACTGTAAATTATAAAATAAAAACATTTTTTTAGTGAAAGATGTAAAATAAGTAAACGTTTAAGTAAACCGATAGTTTGGAACATAAAATATTAAATAAAAGTGACCTTTTCAACTAAAATTTGTAAAATAAGCAAATAACATCATTGAGACCTTCGTAAATAAGTAACTTGAGGGTTTGGAACAAAGTATACCTCACCTAAGCAAATTCGGCATGTGAAATAAGGTAACGTTTTTTCCCCTCCACTAAACTGAGGGTTTTAAAAAAACATGGATAGCGTTGCTGTTGCGCCAAATAGCGCACAATAGCGCACACTTTTTGAACATTCCGTAATACATTGACCGCAATGTTGCTTTTTGACTCGCAAAATGCAATAGCGCACTATTGCGTTTGCAATAGCGCTTTTTTTAAAACATTGGGTCGGAGGCGAACAAAATTGGATGATTGAAGCAAGCTGGTTTCAAGATCCAAGCCAGCTGGCGTACCAAATCAGAGGGAACTAGACACGACTGAGCTTCGGCAGAGGTCCATCTGGGGTAGAGATCTATGGTTTGGAGTGGTGTTTTCAAATTTGGAGGTTGGTTCCGTTTGATAGCTGGTTGCGGGGGTCTGATATGGAGGAGTGACTCGTCGGTTTCTCTGAGTCTTGCCCATGGCTTTACAAATTCAACGACCACATTAAGAGCGAACATCGCTTTGATACTAATTTGATGTGTAGTGGAGATGAAACAATTTAATCTATACTACGTAACAACATTGATTAAAAGACAAAATGCTCAATTCTCTCCTTAATTCTTATTCATCTAAAAAGTAATAGTAGCGAGTACAATGTGTGGCCAAGGGTGTTATTTATTGGCTAAGTTATCTTGTTCGCCAACACAACCCTTAAAAGGTAAAATGACTGAAAAGGGCACTAGAATATTCCAAGCAAATATTACTGCCGTAACCACACGTTTAATGGCAACTCTAAAGGCACCACACCAATTTAGAGAGAGGAATATAACTACTCTTTTACTCAAAAGTTCGGTTTCCCAAATTAGGAAGAGGAGGGGTCTATATATAGGATAGAGAAGTGAGCACTAAAAGAACAACTAACCAATGTGGGACTTATGCTTATCTATACAATAAACCTAATACTCAAGTGTTCACTTAAAAGCCCATCCTCTAAATAGACCAATACAATATGAAATGAAATAAAATAAAATGCAACATAAGATGAAAATATGATTAACTAATATATTGAGCCAAAAATAAAAGAGAATATGACCAAAATATCCCTCGGATCACATCACTCTCCCTTTCTCATAAAAGAGTTCGTCCTCGAACTCAAAGGGGAATGCCCTCCGCATCGCCGGTCAAGATAGTGATCAATGCGTGCCCGGTGTCAACATAATCATCTGACAGGTAATCGGGAACTTGAGTCATCGCCATCAGGGCACGGTAGTGCATAGTAGGACAAGCAGAAGCTCGATGACCAACAACACCACAGATAAAGCACTTGAAGGTTGGAGCAGGGTTTGGAGGTAGTGCGGAAAGAGCGTAGCGGAAGCTGGAGCTAATGGAGGAGGTGGGATGGTGGTCACTGGAGGAGGTGGGATGGTGGTCACTGGAGGAGATGGGACTCCGGAGGAGGCACGGACTGCGACTGCTAGATGATGTGTCTCGAGCTTGGTGGCATATTCCACCGCCTTAGCGAAGGTGGGTATGTCACGCTAGGCCAAGTCTCTCTGTATGTAGGACTGGAGGCCGGTGATGTAGCTGCTGATCCGTTGCTTCTCAGACTTGTCAAGCCGGGCCCGAGTACACAGTAACTGAAAGCGCTCCGTATACTCGATCATTGTTGTCTCTTGCGTAAAGTCTGAACTCTAGCGAAGAGGTCCCGTTCATATGTAGTTAGAAGAAAGGCGGCAAGCAATAGAGGTGGGGGCAAGGGTGAATGATGCAACGGGGGTGGGTGGTGGATGGATAGGGGACATGAAAGGACCATGGGTAGGGTGTATGGGGTGAGGGATGGGCATGAGGGTCGTAGTGATAGGGGTGGGTGAGAGAGTGGTGGTAATTTGGTGGTGGGTGAGAGAGTGGTGAAATTAGGTGCGTGGGATAATTCTAGAGTTATTTGGGTTCAAAAGGTGGGGAAAAGAGGGGTTTGGGAGGCTGCCCCACCCCGGTTGGCCAGAGTTGGCCAAATGGGATGAAAATGGTGGGGGAGGGTTAAAACCCTGAAATTAGGTGGGTGGGATAATTCAGGAGTTATTTGGGTTCAAAAGGTGTGGAGAAGAGGGGTTTGGGAGGCTTGGGGGGCTGCCCCACCCCGGTTGGCCGGAGTTCCGGCGGTCCAGTGACCGGAGTTGGCCAAATGGGATGAAAATGGAGGGGGTGGGTCGCTTGGGGGTAGATTATATGAATCAGAAGTCAGATCGTTGATCGGACCACCAGAAGGGGGTGGGGGAAGGGTGTCGAATTCGTCGGAGCCGAGGGAAAAATGGGCGGTAGAGGCTGTTTTAGGGTATTTTGGGGTGGGATTTTTGAGGGAAGTTGTAGATAGGGATGAGAAGTGGGAGAAGTTTGGGGAAATTTGAAGGAGTTTGAAAAATTTTCGGCGACCGAAAAAGTGACAGTGGAAGGAGGTGGCTGGTGGCGGCAAGTGGTGAAATATAAGTGGGTGGGTGATTAGTTAGGGCAGTGGTGTAGTGAGTGGTGGAGTTAGGGCTAGGGTTTATGTGGGGGGAAGATGAAGATGGGTTTTGGGGTGGTTTGGGTATGGGTTAGGGTTTTAAAAAAGAGATGACATGTGTTGGGTGAGGGTAGCCATGTGTTGCCTCATGAGGGAGGTCATTTCTTCTCTCATTTGGATAAATCTTTCATCAAGTGTTACCTTTTTGGGAGCCATTAAAGTGTGAAAAACGATTTAAATAGAAAAAATAATTTTGTGGTGACACCTCACACACAAATGGGGGAGCCACACCTTGCTCTGATACTAATTGATATAACCACACATCTAATGGCAACTCTAAAGGCACCACACCAATTTAGAGAGAGAAATATAACAAATCTTTTATTCAAAAGTTCGGTGTCTCAAATGAGGAAGATGAGGGGTCCATTTATAGGATGGGGAGGTGAGCACTAAAAGAGAAACTAAAGAATGTGGGACTTATGCCCATCTATACAATAAACCTAATACTCAAGTGTTCACCTAAAGCCCATCCTCTAAATAGACCAATACAATATGAAATGAAATAAAATAAAATGACACATAAGATGAAAATATGATTAACTAATATATGAAGCAAAAAATAAAAGAGGATATGACCAAAATACCCCTTGAATCACATCAAAGTATCTTATGATAACATCTAAGAATATGATCATCGAAGGAGTACCTTATGATTATCTTTTTCGATAAACTCTGTTAAAGCTCCTTTCTAGATTTTAAAAGTTAGTTTTACTTGATTAGTTGACTCATTATCCTATTAATGAAAATGAGATTCATTTTGTTTGTTATATTCTCGTACCTTCTTGATTCTTCTAGTCTAATATTGTTATAATCATATCCTAGGATTGATTTTAAATTGTAATATGTTTATTATTTATTCTAATGTGTTCTCTAGACATTTTTTTTAAAAATTATTTACTGTATGTTTTATATTTTATGCCAAATCTTACGATTCGGTTCACGATTTACGATTCATAGGGTTTTTGATGCACTATACCGTTCACGAATTGACAACTATGCTATGGAACCTTAGAGTATCACCGAAGTAATAGAGCTGGTACTGTTTCAAGACTGGGAGGACAGGTCAACTCCAAAGTGTGAAATACCTCCAAAGGTCTTGTTTAGGCGCTCCAGGCTCTGTGAGGCACATACAAGACTTTAGATCCCTTAAAGAAGACCATAACCCTCGTGTTGGTGATTATGGAACTAGGATATCTGAAGAGAGGGCTAGTAGAGTTTCCCCTACTCTGGAAACTCTCATGGGACATCCAAGCAGCTTCAAATTTAAATGAACTAAGCTGGTCCCCTTGCTTTTTATCTGTTAATATTCTTGCTGAGACTATAAATCGAAAGAGGCCTTGAAGGGCTCTTATCAGCTATATATGCTAGTCCATCTGCCACCACTAGGGACATTCTTGGGATGGCCTTAGAGAGATGTGCTCTAGCATCCAATTTCCTAGTAGGTTGCTTGCTGGAGATTTCAATGAAATGATGGCTGCAGCTGACAAAATAGGTGGTGCTCCCCTTAGCACCAATAGAACCACTAATTTTAATCAGGGAACCAATGAGTTCGATCTCATTAATTTGGGATCCCGTGTCCCTCTGTCAACTTGGACAAATAAGAGAGGTGGCCTTCTAAGAGAGAGAGACTGGACAGAGCCCTACTCTCTAGTAGAGAGAGAACTAGCACCCTTGAGGCCTTTCAGTACCTCCCTAGAGTACATTCTGACCGCCACCCCATATTCTCATCAATCTGGAAGGCATGCACCTTTCCACCCCCCCACCCCTTTTATCTCTTCCAAGATTAGTTCTTTTAGATTTGAAGCTGCTTGGATGTCTCTCCTAGTTCGCCACAAACCTCCAAAGTTGAAACAAGATGTTTTTGGCAAGATCTTTAAGAAAAAGAGGAGTGCTTTATAGGATAAAAAATGGCATTCAGAAGGCTCTCTGGTATGAAGATACTTTAATGAGGTTATTCAAGAGTATAATCAATGATTATGGAGGAAGAGACCCTCTGGTTCCTATAGTTTAGGGTGAAATGGCTTAATTCGGGAGAGAAAAACACTTACTACTTTCACACCAGTAGAAGAAGGAAGAACTCCAGCACCTCTCTCAAGCTGGATGATGAGAGGAGGAGTCATGATCAGGCTACCATCAAAGACCATGTCCTAAGCTACTTTCAGTCTTTACTGGGAGAGTGTGCTGTGCCCTTTCATGATATTAACCATTCCAATCTTCTTCCCTCTATTAGTGAAATTGATACTTAAGACTTGTGTAGACCCGAAACCACTGATGCCATTAACTCAGTGAAACCCTCCAACTCTCTTTGTCCCGAGGGCTTTCAACCAGTCTTCTTCCAGAAATTTTGGCACATTGTTGGCCCTAAAGTAAATGACCTTGTCACCTCAGCCTTTTCCCTTGGTCCTAACCCTAGAATAATGAAACTTTGATAGTGCTAATGCCTTAGATTGACAATCCCCACACCATCCCCCAGTTTAGACATCTCTCTCTTTGTAATGTTGATAACCAAGTTCTTTAAGTTTTTGGTCTCCAGCATCAGCCATTTCTCTATCAACTCATTATCCCAGTTCGAATTTGCTTTGTTCCCCACAAACACACCTTTGACAACATCATCCTTGTACAATATACTTATTGACACCATCCGAAAGTCCAGAGCAAAATCGGGATGGATGGATCTCAAACTTGACCTCCAAAAGGCCTATGATATTATGTTTGGAGCTACCTTGAGATAACCCTTGAAAAATTTGAATTTCCTACCGAATTTTGTGGGTTGATCATATCCCGTGTCACCTCCACTCTCTTTACGTGAGGTGAGGAGATCCTCTATCTTTTCACTCTGTCCTATACGCGGAGTAGCTACTCCACGTGAATCACCATGTTGTTCAGTCTAAGAAAGAAATAGAAGCCCTTAAAACATTCTCCCAATGGCCTCCCTTCTCTTGTGAAGCACGGACACTTTGCAAAAGGCAACTTATCATTTCGGACATTGACACTACACTTCTCTTACATGTGACATGTCCATAATTTGGTTATAAATTCTTTATTGATGACACCTGTCCGACTCCTGTTTTTTGTCACATGACACTTCTTGAATGCCAAACATAAGCAACAAATTTTGAATGTTCCGATTTTCATTTTCCATCGAAAAGAAATATATTGTCGGAAAAAACAATAAGTTTATAAAAATAATATGTAAAACAAATGAAGGTTTACCTAGATGAGTATATGTGCCTAGAGAATAATGATAGTGACATGCATGTAATATACATGTACATTTTTAAATATTTATATTACCCTCAACCATTCCCTTATTAGCATTGTTCTCATGTATTAGAGGTAGCTGATTATTAATTACTAAAACTACAAATTATAGTTTTCACGTTACAACAATACGATATTAGATTTACTTGTCCCAAGAAAAGTTTTGTTTGCACTTAATATTATAATTTTTTTTTAATTATTGACGTGTCCTCGACGTATCCGTGTCCTATTTTTCTAGAAATTTTTGTGTCAGCATGTTCACGTCATATCAAACCCATGTCCGTGCTTCTCAACCCTTGTGCTGCCTTCTTTGTTAATAATCTAATTTTACTTGCCAAATCATTTCCCCACCAAGCTTCTAGTGTTATAAAAGAGGTCATAAACGAAATCTCCTCCTCTGGTTAAACTGTCAATGATGAGAATAGAGGAGTATAGGGAATTGATTGTAATATTACAAATTATACTCTTTTTATTTTTGTTTACCTTTTATTGTATTTCGTTATTTTAGGTTAGAATTTGGGTATCTTAGCTAAGTAGATAATATTCCCTTGGAACATTCTCTGGTGCGATTGTTAGTTTCTTTTACCTTACAAGTTATTTTGGCTAGCAAGATAACTCTAGCCTATAAATAAGTCCTTTGGCCAATCATTGTTCACAATTAATATTTTAGATAAGAAAGAGTTTATTCTAATTTTTGCTTGCACTTGTGTACCATTTGTCATGTTACGTCAGTTAGCCTATATAAGTTAAAGGCTATGGAAACAAAGTATCTACAAAGGTCTTCACTCTCCAGCCATGTGTACAGCCCCGCTTCCTCTTGTACTTAGAAAGGCATTGTTCTAAGTTTTTATTCTATTAAAGATGGTGTTGATTAAAAAGTCTGAAATGGAAAACAAATTTCTCTTTAGCGTGATAAATGGGGGACTAACCACCCAATCGACAATCTCCTGGGTTCTAATATTTATTCCCAATATGTTGATATGAAGGTGGAGCATATTATTGGTTGCAAGAGCGATTGGGTCTTTATACATAACCACCACCCCGATCCCCACCGTCATTACAAGTCAGATTCTTACTACTGCCTCCCTCTGTTCAGGGATCAAAATAATAAAATCAATGGGAAACATTCGAACGATGGGCAATTATCTTTTAAGGCTGCTTTCAATTTCATGAGAAGGAATCGTCCCATCCCTTCTACCCATTGTTGAAATTAGGAGCCCCCAGGAAAATAAATTCTTTGTGTGGCTTGTATATCAAGCAACAAGCCCTTCTCACACGTGCTTCGCGATGTTGTGTTTTGAGAGCTGTGTGGAACTGCTGGTCCTTTAAAATCAAGCTTGTAATTTTTGGTGGAACCATGGACTGGATCTCCTAACGTAAAGTGAAACAATGAGTCTCACTTGTGGCCTAACTTGAATTTGAACATCTTTGTGGCAACTCTGTGGCAGGTTTGGAAGGATAGATGCAAATATCATTGAGAAGGAGAGAGACTGCCAAACCATTTTGCTCTGTGCTAGAACTTATGCCTCAAATCTGCAATTTGCCCAAACGAGAAAACAAAAAGGGCTTTAAATCCAGGAATTAGACTAATTCTCCTCAGAGCTGGGTTAAATCCAACAAGGATGTTAGCTGATGGAGGGGTCAAATACGGCTGATATTGGAGGTGCTTTGAGAGACAGCAAAGTTGAGTGATATTCTTGGGTTTCTCAATTCAACTCAACACAACTTGATGTGAATGTGGGGCCAGGGAATATAATTGTATTTTGATGTGTAGTTGGGAGAGGAAGTGATTTAATCTACACTACACAACAACACCATGTTTAGAGGCTAAGGGCCCAATTTCTCTCGCTAATTCAATCCAAAAGTAATAGTAGTGATTTCACAAGGAGGCCAATGACCTTATTTATAGGTAAGTTATCTTGCAGGCCAAGATAACCTTCAAAGGTAAAATGACTAAAGAGGGCACATTAAAACATTTCAAGGGAGCATTACCCTCAACTATGCAGCGATGGAGCTAGCAAGGGCTCAGTGGGGGCTTGTGCCCCCACAGATTTAAAAAAATATATATATATATATATATATAGAAAAGTAGGTATGGAAAAATATTTGGGGTAAAAGTTAAACTAGGAAAGCTTTTTGGGGCGTTTTTAAAAGTAGACTAAATTTTCTAATGTTTTAAAACTTGAGACCCTTAACAACAACAGGTAAAAAACACACTGCTTCTCTTCTTGTCAAACCCCAAAACCCCACTGAGCCAACATCCAAACCCCATATGCTTTTCTTCTCCTCACCAGCGATTCTGCTGCCACCAAACTACTACCGCCAACTGCTTCTCCTCTCTCGTTAACAACAACAGGTAAACACAAATTAATTTTTCTGTCTTAGACTCCTATTATTTGTTTGGTTGTTTGTATATGTTACATTTGTTTGATTGGTTGTATTTGTATGTTAAAAATCGTTTGGCTATTGAGATTCTAATTATGTATTTATCTAGGGGTTGAATTTAGGTAGGATTTCTAATTTCAGGGTTATTAGAGTTAATGTTTAGAGTTAAAATTGGGGTTAATTGATGTTAATAATTTTATCATGTGATGCTATTAATTTTAAGGATATTGATGTTATGTTATGCTATTACTTTTAGGGATACTAATGAACGTAATTTTAGAGATATTGATGTCATGTTAATGAACTTATTGTTGATTTATATTTTGATGGAAATAGGCCCCCTTTTAGGATTATTTGTCATTTTTATTTTCTTTTGTATTTTATTTTCTTTTGTTATTGTATTTTTCTTTCTTTTGCTTTATTATTTAGAGTTAAGGAGTAGTAATGACATTTTTGTAATTAGGGCCTTAGCTTGGTGCCTAAGCTACTCCTACCCTTTAAATACCCCATGTAGTCTTCATTTTAAGACACTCTTCATTTTGAATATAAGAAATCTTTTGATTCTCTCTCTAAAGTTACGTTTTGGTGTATTTCTTTTAGCCATTGATGTGTAATTTACGTCAAATTGGTATCAAAATAGTATGCTACATCCAATGGCTGCAAGAAGATCCGAACAACTATACGAGGAGATTAAAAAATGAAAGGGAGAGGGTATAATCACAAAAACAAATCAATGCCCTTTTTCAACCCCATTTTCAAAACCCTAGTCCTAACTCTAGAAATCCCAACCCACAACTTCTACCATGCCAAACCCTCTGTCTCGAACCCTATTGCCACCGGGTCTGCCCCAGAAAGGGCCAGCCACCCCTACCGAACAGTGGCAGTTCCTCCTCTGACAAGACTCCCCCAGCCCATTTGACCCCCCGCCTCCCCTACCCTATTTCGGCCACCCCCATCGACCAAAACCCTTCCCCCGCCCCAAGCCCTAGCCATAGCTGTCACGACTGCCCAAACGGACAACCCCAATCTGCTTTTCCACACCCGGACAATCCCAACCTTATTTTCCGACCCATTTTGGCACCAAATGAAACTCTAAATCTGCCCCATCCAACTTCCGCTCCAAACCCTCAACTTGTGGGCTCCCACCCGAACCAATTTTTAGCCCCTACACACATAAAAAAATTACGTTTCCTCCTCGAATTACTTCCCGAGGCTCAATTCAAGATTATAGGCGGCTAGTTCAAGATTGGTTGCTTCACCCAATCATTCTTCCTCCCTCATTCATCCAATCAGGTCAAATCAACGATAAAACTCCCCTCCCAGACTGGTTGATTGCAAGAAAGACCAAAACGACGAAATAGAGTTGTGGATTCGGGGGGGGGGGGAGATTTTTTTCCAATCTTTGAGAGAGAGGATGATGATTTTGATGAGGTTGGATCGGAAGTTATCTCTCTTGGGGTTGATTTGGAGATGGGAGGTGTTGTATTAGGTGGTGGGTATGTGGACCCATTCGTGGTAGCTTTTGATAGGCGATTGGAGGTTCTGCGGCGTAGCATTAAGGAGGTTCATCACGGGAATCTTGGATTGCGATTTTGTTGGTCATCCATGTTGGGATTGTGTTCTTATTCTCCCTGGATTTATTGCAAGCCGGTACAAGGGGCATTTCCGAGGATGGCTCTTCTTCCTAGTGAGGAGCTCTTTGTTGGGTGCCTTGCTTTCTTACCGTTCATCTCTTACGCTTGAGGACGAGCTTTTCGACGCCGGAGAGAGTGATGGAAATAGGCCATTTTTTAAGATTATTTGTCATTTTTATTTCTTTTGCTTTATTATTTAGAGGTAAGGAGTAGTAATGACATTTTTGTAATTACGGCGTTGGCTTGGAGTCTAAGCTACTCCTACCCTTTAAATACCCCATGTAGTCTTCATTTGAGGACACTCTCCATTTTGAATATAATAAATCTTTTGATTTTCTCTCTAAAGTTAGGTTTTGGTGTATTTCTTTTAGCCACTGACATTTAGTTTACGTCATATTTTAGGGTTAATTTTAAGGGATAATTAGGATATTGTTAGTTTAAATTTGGGGACGAAATGTTGGTTTCACTTTCTATAACATTAAATAAATTACGTATTTTTTGGTAAATAGTCAAAAATAACCTCAAAAAATTCAGCTTGGGGGCTCCCGCCCCTAAAGCCCGGAAATCACTGTTAATTAGCCCTCGCTCTCGAGAAATATTGGCTCCGTCCCTGCAACTACGTTTACTAACTAAAAGAGAAAAATTTACTAAATTAGACATGGAAATAAGTCAAGAAAATATACAATTAATTCCAAAGGCCACCCATATACATCATTCTCCCCCCCTTGAAAAAGCTCATCTCGAGCGTTGGAGATCGGTGGCAAGGGAGCAAGATAAGCATCAAAGGGCTCTCCCACTTGAGAGGGGATCTCTCCTAAAAAACGACCCACGTATCGGCTAGAAAAAAGGAGATGGGGAGTAGTCATGAAAGCCCAAATGTGGCCGCCAAGCAAGAATGCGGCCTCGAACTTTGCCACGATGAAAATCAGTATACAACCTCTTCAGGAAAGGCCAATGATTCCAAATGTGGTTCGAGTCTCCCACGATGAGCACCCGTGAGACTAGGCGATTCAACTCGACCAACTAGCTGTTGGAGCAGCCCCCAAGGATATGTTGATCATTCGTAAAAATTGAACTACAACAAAACCATTACCCAAAATGTCTAGCCCTACAAAGCGAAATTTAGGGTTTACCTTCGAGATTCATCTGAATTGATCTCGTCTTATCATGAACAGTATTTGATGCAGATTAATAGAGTATATGGCTCGATTTACCTCACGATCTTATACCGTATTCTCAATATGAACTATCAAGAACAGAGTGTGGACTCTTCACCTTCTGCTCCCTCTTTTACCTCCCTGTCTCTCAAATCCGAATCAAGTTTTTTTGAAATCTATGAGTGACGAACTTGTGAGAACAAGAGAACGTTAAGTGCATATATAAGCTACGACGGAACCCTAAGGAGATAAGGGCATGGCTCCTAATGGCCCTAGGAAAACCTGATTCGACATGTATCCTAATTCTAGTCCATCAATTATATTTGCAACTCCACTCCTTAACCTAAAACTATATTTTGAGCTCATTATTAATTATTTGATTCTCCCCCCGTTAAAGATAATAAAATAAAGGAATTTTAAGTATTTAGATCAATTTTTAAAGATTCACTTGTGACCTCTCCCATGTTTTTGTTTTTTTAGTTGTTGGTCCTATTGTAATAATTATGGGACAAGTGTCATTCTCTGTGGGAAGGAAGAGGGGCAGTTATAGAACAGTTATGGGTGGTTTTGGGTGGTTATGGGACTCATTACAATTTTAAAAATACATGGGATTGGAGCCTCACAAATCTTTGGAGATAGGACTAAAGCTGAAAAAACTATAAAATAAATTACCGACAATTTATTTTAATTAACTTCTTAAATCCTTGAGTTGTCCAGCTTAACTTAATTGTAGTGCCAGATTAACATAATTCACTTGCAGGGTTTAACACATACAAAACTTAAAAGCATCTCGAGGGGGTATCACCAATCTCTACACTGAGATATGAATTCCATCCATAAATGACTTTCACCGTTGGATTCCACCAATCTCTACATTGACACATAGATTCCATCTCAAAGGAGTATCACCAACACCACTACCCAATCTATCAAGCTTTGATTCGATAACGAATCTCCCCCGATAGGTCAAAGCAATAAAGCAATAAATAATCAGTCCTTGTGTCTATCAAATATATCAGGATTAAGAGCCTTAAGTAAACCTAATAATCATGGAGAGTAGAGAACGATTTTTTTGAAAAAGAAAAAAAATCCGTTAAAAGTAGAGCTTCACCCACTCTGATGCCAATTTGACGTAATCCATCCGTCAAAAGGCTCCTAAAATATCTAACACACTTTAGAGCGAGAAATACTCTTCTATATTCAAAATCGAGGTCTACCTCAAATGAGGCTACAAGGGGTCTATTTATAAGTGGAGAAGGGGAGCACTAAATGGTTCTTTTAACCAATGTGGGACTCTCACTTTACAAATAAGCCTAATACTCATTTGTGCCCACATATGTCCGAACTTATAAATAAACAACAAAACAAAATTAATAAAAATACAGAAAAATAACAAAAAGAAAGTAAAATACTAATATGCCCAAAAAGTAGTAAAAAATGACGATTATGCCCTCGATTCACATCAATTTCCCCTCCATGAAAAGTAGTTCGTCCTTGAACCTAATGGGGAAGACCAATGGAATCACCCTCCAAAACTGTAATCATGGCATGTAGGGGGAGCTCCTT
Organism: Sambucus nigra; assembly: GCA_949130495.1. Classification (NCBI taxonomy): domain Eukaryota; kingdom Viridiplantae; phylum Streptophyta; class Magnoliopsida; order Dipsacales; family Adoxaceae; genus Sambucus; species Sambucus nigra. The sequence continues at coordinate 617,744,005 of OX422215.1, forward strand.
GGACGCGTCTAAATAGTCTGGTGGATGATCCATCGCCAATAATGAGTGGCGTCGTGGGAGAGAGCAAACAGAAGCTTGGTGCCCAACGTTGCCACAGTTGTAGCACCGGAAGGCAGGAGGCCCCGGGGGAGTGGGAGTAGCCAAAGTAGGAGCTGAAGATGTCACTGCAGGAGGAGCTGAGGCAGAAATCGAAGTAGGCGGAGGCCGAGAGGTGGAGAGAGCTGCGGGCGCTGTGTGGTAAGTCTCGACCTTGGCCGCGTACTTGACCGCCTTCAAGGTCGGTATCTCTCTCAGACCCAGGTCGTGCTGAATATGCGGCTGCAAACCCAATATATAGCGTCTGCTCCGCTGATCCTCTGTCTCGGGTAGGCGCGCTTTGGTGCATAGAAGCTGAAACTGCTCTGTGTACTCCACGACTGATAAGGTGTCCTGCCTGAGAGATTGAATGTGAGCAAAGAGATCGCGCTCGTAGGTAGGTGGAATGAAGGACGCCTGAAGAGAAGCCTTCAACTCTTGCCAAGTCTGAATAGGAGGCAATCTGGCCGTTGTGCGGCGATAGCAGAGGTCGTTCCACCAAATCCGGGCAAAACCCTGGAACTTGGTGGCTGCAAGGAGGACATAGGAGCGGCCTTGGACCAGCTTGTACTAAAAAACTGTCTTTATCGAAGCTAACCAATCAATCTGGAGAGAACCGCTCGTCAAACGTAGGTACGTCTATGCGGATATCCCCGTGGAGGTTCCTGGAGAGCAACTGAAGGGCCATAGATAGGGGACCCTCGTCCTGATGAGCATCGAGACCCATCACATCGTCTGGCACAGGTTGAACAACATCAACAGGAGGGGGAGGTATCTGCGATGGCCGTGGATGAAGAGGCCGACCGTGCTGGGGATAGCGAGGGCAAGTGCCTATCAAATGGCCAAGCTCGCCGCAATAGAAACAACGCCGGTCTCGAAGTGGGGCGTGTCGGGGAGCATCGGGTGGGGGGTGGGGTAATCCAATCCAAAATACTGGGGTGGCTATCCCCAAATTCGGAGGACGATGTGGAGGAACCCGAATGTAGTAGTCAGAGGGCGTGGTGTGAGGGTGCATGGTGTGACGGTGGACGAATAGGGCGTGTGACGAGTCGAGGGTCAAGGTGAATGGAGGGGTTGTGTGTGGAGTAACTAAATGGTTCGTCGGGGTGTTGGGAGGGGTCAGAGGGCTTGGTGGTTGGGTAAAATAGGTTGGGGGATGAAATGAGGTGGAGCCATAAATAAAATTTGATGGTTTGGGGGTTGTGTAGTGCAGGGGTTGCCTATAATTCGGGTTTGAGTCGGGGTGGGTTGGGGATATTTTTGAGGGTTGTCGAGGGGTTGGGGTTGGACAACGACACATTGGGGATGTGTTAGCTGTTATCGGACGAAAGGGGGAAGGGTCGGACGGGGCTCGAGGAGGGTGCTGGCTTGGTCGGCCAAGGGTTGTGGTGGGCGGTAGGGGTTCTAGGGGCTAACCTGGGTCAGAAGCAGGTCGAGGTGGGCTTTTTTTGGGCTCGGGAGTAGCGTGGGTTACGGTCGGAGGTTTGGGGGGGGGGGGGGTTGGTCGCTGGAGAGTAGCAGGGAGCTGGTTGAGCTGCGTAGGGGTTATAAGGGCAGGAAGGGGTGGTGGTAGGGGGCTGTCGGGTAGTAGGGTGGTCCGTGTATGGGCTTTGGGGTCGTAGGGTGGAGGAATAAGGGTGGGGTTACTCGGTAGGGCTGGAATTTAGGGTTTGGGATGTATTTTTTGATTGGGGCAGCCGTGATAGAGGGGCTAGGGTTTGGTTTTTGCAATTTAGCAAATTGTTGCATAAGGGCTTCAAATTGGATTTGCTGTGTTCTTGCTAATTCCCCGATTCGTTTCCGTAATTCTTGATTAATCTCCTCGTGTTGATGCTTGGATTTTTTTGGCGCCATTGGAGAGTAGAGAACGATTTTTTTGAAAAAGAAAAAAAAATCCGTCAAAAGTAGAGCTTCACCCGCTCTGATACCAATTTGACGTAATCCTTCCGTCAAAAGGCTCCCAAAATATCTAACACACACTTTAGAGAGAGAAATACTCATCTTCTATATTCAAAATCAAGGTCTACGTCAAATGTGGCTACAAGGGGTCTATTTATAAGTGGAGAAAGGGAGCACTAAATGGTTCTTTAACCAATGTGGGACTCCCACTTTACAAATAAGCTTAATACCCATTTGTGCTCACATATGTCCAAACTAGCAAATAAACAACAAAACAAAATTAATAAAAATACAGAAAAATAACAAAAAGAAATTAAAATACTAATATGCCCAAAAAGTAGTAAAAAATGACGATTATGCCCTCGATTCACATTAGAATCAAGGGTTCCCAAACGACTCCTCACGCCTTCGCTGATTGTCGAAAATAAGGCTCTGTAGAGGCAACCTCTGGTAGTGGCCGGATATAATGGTTGGGAGCATATGTGACTGGAATGAGGGCTTAGGGTTTTGGTTTTGGGGGTATGTAACTAATTAGAAACTAGGGTTTTCAATCTAGGGTTTTGAGAGTATGGAGGTGGAGAAAAAGGTGGTCATTTAACCACGGGAGGTGGGGGTGCAGTTTAGAGGAGTGAATCGTCAGTTCCTCCGAGCCATACCTATGGCTTTACAACAGCTACGGTGATCATATCCTAAAGGAACAAGACTCTAATACCAATTTGAAGTGTAGTTGGGAGAAGAAGCGATTTAATCTACACTACACAACAACGTGTTTAGAGGCCAAGGGCCCAATATTTCTATCTAATTCATCCCAAAAGTAATAGTAGTGATTACAAAAGGAAGCCAAGGGCCTGATTTATAGGCAACTTATTGTGCTAATCAAGATAACTCTAAAATGTAAAATGACTAAAGAGGGCAGACTAGAACATTCCAAGGGAATGTTACTCTCAACTACCTATACTAACTAAAAAAACAGAAAATTACTAAACTAGACATGAAAATAAATGGAAGGAAAAAGACAATTAATTCCTCGAGCCACCCACCATATACATTGATTTTACTTTTACTTTTCATGTCTTCTCTGGTAATTTCCTATTTGATTAGTTAGTATTGTAGGTTGAGGGCAATTGATGCAGGTGCATTTAAATGGATGTAGGCTCTTGGGCCAACCTAGCACACTTCCTCCTATTAAATGGGCCGAGGCTCGTTAGGTTTGAGCTCATGGGGCGGACTCACCCTCTGTATATATGAATAAAGTTGCGCTATTACTAACAAGCATAGTTTTTGGTATAGCGGTAAGTGCTTGTTCACATCATTTGGTATCAGAGCGAGGTCATGGGTTCGAGTCACAAAGCGTGGTAACCAGTGGCAATCCATGGGGGGGGGGGGGGGGGATATGATGCAGGTGCATCTAAATGGATGCAGGCTCTTGGGCCAACTTAGCATGCTCCCTCCTATTAAATGGTCCGAGGCTCTCTAGGCTTGAGCTCATGGGGTGGACTCACCCTTTGTATATGTGAATAAAGTTGCGCCATTACTAACAGCTATAGCTTTTGGTACAACGGTAAGCGCTTGTTTACATCATACTCTTTCAGTTTTATATGCCAAAACACACACCTTTATCGTTGACCTCCACAATAATTGCATATCAAATAATTCTATAGTTATCTTTTACCTTTGTAATATTGCTATCTTTTTCTTTGTAACAATTACAGTTTGGTGGAATGAAACCAAAGAATCACCAAGGCAACAACACAATAACAAGAAATAATGAATCAAGAGTCAAATTGACAGTGATATGACGTAACTTAAGATAATCCGAAAATGTCTTACTACTGCCCAATCAATAAACAGAGTACGAGAAACCCTTGCTTAAACCCTTGTACTAAAACCTTCAAATGAAGATAGGGGAAGAAAATTTTGCACACTTCAAAAAACCTTTGCCTAAGACCCTGTGCTTAGCTGAATTGGAACGACGAAGTGGACGTGATAGCAACAGTCGAACAACCACAACCCTTAAACTATAGGATGAATTGAAACAATAAATTGTTGTATCATTCTAAACGGTGTAGTTTAAAAGTCTGGGAAAAAGCCAAAGAGGAAAAAGATGGGCCGATGTGTCATAGCAATAGAGTAAGAGATCTACTTTTTAAAATGTAATTTTTTTTGCGGCTTTCTTTATTTTGTCTAGGTATATATATGTATCAAATAGAAATCGTTGTTTGAACCATGGGTCCATCAGAAAACCTCCAAAAACAACTTACTCTTTCTTTATAAAATCCCGATTTGGGGGCGATTCACGATTCTCATATACAATTCAAACGATCCACTGCGATTCAAGGTGACATGTATCACTTAATTGCTACCTAATCTCGATTCGGGCCGATTCATGATTTTCATTTGCGATTCGCACTATTCGCTGCGATTCAGGGTGCCTGAACAATTCTTTCAAGGATTCATGATTTTTCTATTCTGAATTGAATTGATTCGTATGATTTGAATGGCTAATCGCATAATTTTGAAAACTATGTTCCACAATCATTAACCCGCAGATCCTTTTGAATTGAGGGTTGGTATCTATCACACTTGCTACATATGGCTCAAGCTTCGCCCAAGTTACAGTCTGGGCTTGGAATTTTGGCTCAGCTCAAACTCTGCTCTAATTTGGCTGGATGAACGGCTGGGTTTCGGGCTTCCGAGGTCCAATTGAGAAGCCTGTTTTCAGGAGCAAAAAATCTTTAATCAAATGAACGCTAAATGGATTCTTTTGAGCTAGTAGTCAATCAATAGGCTTGATCTTATTCATCCATATGAATGATTATTTTCAGATTAGTCTTAAATCATCAAATACACTAATGATATTCCCATCGTTACTGCAGTTTTTTGTTGTGTGGGGGCTCTTGCTATAACTGGTTCTCTCCATCATATAGACAAGGACCTCCTGGGTTGGTGGTTGTGTGAGCGGCAAGTTAAATCTGGAGGCCTGAACGGGCGTCCCGAGAAGCTCCCTGATGTGGGGTTTTCTTTGCCTAACTAAGATTTTTATATGTAAATATTCTTGTTAATTCTTATCACAAATTATAATGCTGGATTGTTTCAGGTCTGCTACTCTTGGTGGGTCCTTACTAGCTTGATCATGATTGACAGAGTTCATTGGATTGATAAGGAAAAGCTTGTTAGGTTTATCTTGGACTGTCAGGTAATCAATTGGGATGATAATTTTTTTTCTCCTCACTTCTAGGATTTGTATTAATTTCCCTGATAATTAAAACTTTCTGAGAATGTAGGATAAGGAGCGCGGAGGAATTTCAGATAGGCCAGATGATGCTGTTGACATATTCCATACATATTTTGGAGTTGCTGGTAACATTTGTTTTTACCTTTTCTCTTGCTTTTTAATGCACCTTGTGTTTATGTTCCTTCTCAATCATGAGTCGCTATCTGAAAGTCAATTTTTTAAAGAAAGAACTAATTTTGATATAATCAGTTTATTTAAATATTATGGAATTCAGTCTATTGATTTTTCCAAGTCTTAATTTGAGGTGTCTGAAAATGAAAAGCGGAATTCCAAATTTGAGACGGGATAGGAAATGTGTAGTATTGTAAGCTAATTTACAATGGGAGATTTCTTTGGGTGTGTTTGATTGGCATTACGTTTTTTCTATGAAAAATGCTTTTGTGGGTTATATGGACTTCGGCCCTAAAGGTTTCCTCGGTATGGACATTGACATCGCGATTTTTAAACTCCCTCACAATACCCTCATCTCTATACCCCCACCCCCTCCCTCTGCCATGGCAAAAGCTTCCAACATAAGTGAACTCTAATTTGTCCCCAAAAAAAAAATTCCAAACAAATAATTTGGTTTTCTCCAACACCTTCCAACAAATAATCTGATTTTTTATGTATATAATTACCAACGAATTCCAAGATTATTGACCAAAATTTACAACAAATATCAGGATTTTTTTAAAACTACATAAACTCAACAAAGCATTTTTCCAATTATTTGGGGTCGGCTATTTTCAAAACTACATAAATTTCAATAAATTACGTCAATTCTAACAAACAATTTGAATTTTTAAAGATATTTTTTAAGTTCTCGAGCCACTTACTGCTTCTTCAAAAATTTATTAATTTTATAATACCTTTTGTGTAACTTTGTCACTTCTTATTTTGTTGAATTACTATATGAATCTCCCATATATCTCTGATCTATACTCCTGCTTTGAACACAGTTGACAAAAGCCCGTGTCAATTTTAAGTAATAAAAAATAGTGTTTATTTTGTGTTCATTCATAAAACGAATTTTTGTCCCCAATTTTGTAATTAAATACAAACATACTACAAAAATGGCAATATATGTACATTTTGATACTTCACGTTGTTAAAGTATCAATCAATCCCTAGATGTCATAAAAATTTAATTAATTTTTTCTCTTGTTTTGGTTTGTTTGCTGCAGGTCTTTCACTTCTTGAATATCCTGGAGTTAAAGCTATAGATCCGGCTTATGCATTGCCAGTTGACGTTGTAAATAGGATTTTCTTTGATAGATAAACGATTCTCAGTTGACAGGTTTTAGATCTTACATCATTGACAGTTTATTTATTAATTTTTAACATAGAATGGAAAGCAGTTATTCCAGTTTAACATTTTGTAAAATTTTAAAACATCTTATTAAGAAATAATTGTGCTTTTTTACTAACAGTAGATTGTTTAGCACATGAACACCGGCTCGGGTTATATTTTTGTCTCCATTTTTATTAGATTAGAAGATAAATTATGCGTTTCATTTGTTATATTACAAAAAATGTTAGAATAATGATATATGCACCGACATAGTATGACATAGCTCATTCTTGTTGTACCATGATATGACGATTCGTTGAATCTTATTAGGCCTCATATGTTCGGATTTTCGTAAGTTGATAATAAGGTCAGCTACCTGATTTTCCAATGAGGCGAGCCTTCGCATATGGGAGGCCTTGTTAGCTTAGCTCCACCCGTTGGCGCCGAAATGCGAGTTTCACTGACTGAACCCACCACTACCCGAAAGCCGATACCACTAGAGAAGAGCAAGAATCGTCACACAAATTACTAATTAATCTATTTCAAATACCCTACTATATCATGGTCTCATCTTATAATACCTCAAGAGCTAATTAAACTCTTTTTGTCAAATGAAACCGTCTCAATTCCCAGGTGTATAGAATGGTAGAGTGTCGGATAGCTTAACCATTGCTAAGATGGGTTAAAACCTTTTCTTTGGCCTTAGGTCTTATAAAAGATGTGTATAACGATCTTTAGCATATTAATTACCCTCTAGCTGCCCTGAACACTAACACAATATCCGGTACGGGGTGAGGGCGGCCCTTCCAGCTCTGCTTCACCTTTTGGCAGATATAGTTTTATCCATCTTATTATGATTTGTAAGCGTATCTATATAGATAGCTTTAGCTAACTAAATCTATTTTGGTTTTTTTTAGAGAGCCAGAAATTCGATATTTTTATATGACCTGCTGAGTTTAGGGCAGCAAAGGGTTGTGTCGAGTTGGTCCGTGTTTGGTAAATGAATTGTGCCAAAAAATATCCACCAATGATGAGTGGTTTACTAAACGAGAGGGGAAATCATACATGATTCATGACACAAACCTTTTTAACATGTTAAATTACAAAATGATTCAATTTGTATACCATACAACATGCTTGACGAGTAAACTTGTTGAACCTATTTTCTAAACACTTCAAAACAATGAATGACTTATCTATACTTAGGTCAGAGTGCGTAGGTTTTCTTTGTTTATGTAAACGAGTGACGGGTCACACAATTTGTTAGTTCAGCGGTTCAGATGGTTTGTAAATTTATGCATAATTGCTTTGATTCTTTTGTAGGTCTAAGGGGTCTTATTATAATCTGAACATGTTAAAGCTTCTCCCATACCCAATGGTTTTGTGCCATGTCAACTAATCATATTGTATGCATTGGTTAATATTTTAGCGAAAATCTACATACGAAACAAAATCCATTGGTAGCAAAGATCAAGAGTAATTTTATTTTATTCTACCTCCGAGTGTAAATAACCACAATTAATGGTTCTAAAAAATAAAGAAACAATTAACGAGTAAGAATTATCATGACAAAGGATTTACATTTTTCGGTAATTGCTTACGTGCACAGAGAGTTTCTCAGTTTTTATTAATTCTTTAAGAGTTTCAGAATTAAGAACTACATGCCCCTTTGCCCCGAGGTAAGGATTTTATTTATAATGATAGAAGTGGTCGAGCCGTGTACAAACTCTTCTAGCTGTTGATTGACTCATTTGTTGATCCATGTTAATCTCCTTCGAAATTAAAGATAACGAGATGCTTTTTGTTTTTTCGGGTTGGATCATCTTTGGACGATACGATTTGTACCCCACAATTGTCCCTAAAACTCTTTGGCAAAAATGGACTGGAGAGTTTTGTATGCTTGCTTGGCCCAAATAATTGGTCGGCCCATGTCACTTTAGCGCGAGCTTTATGTGGGGGCATGCTTCGTAATTACCTGACCAAGATAAGGGTACACTGGTCCGAGGTTTGAAAAACGAATCGCTAGCTGCATTGATGACCCTAGGCTATGTTCCATATGATTAAACTCTTGGAATTCAACATCCGCTTACTCAAAGCTATGTACCGTCATTTGCGTACTCTTCATTATTCAAAAAGATCATTCGTAGCTCCTGTCTTCACAATTCTACTTGTAAGTTCTCTTTGTTCTTGTTTGTTTTTATGAGTTTTGCAACTTCTTTTGTTCATCACCGATTCCTGAAAATTGTGCTGCTGTTGAGGGGGGTCACTGGATTCATACCCTCTCAGTAGCCGAGGGGGGAATAACGTTTCCCCGAAATCAACTGTTCCTTGAGTTCTGTGAATTTTTTGAGGTAATTCCCGCCTAACGTGTCCTAAACACATGGCGGATTATGAATGGAGTTCATAGAATAAATGAGCTGTATGGGACCAACATTGGAATTCCATAGATTAGGTACTATTATTCTTGGTCCCACACTATACCTCAAGGCGAGGAAAGTTTATATGATTTTGAATGTCAACCTTCTTGATTCCAATAAGGGATATTGGGATCAATGTTTTACTGCCCAAAACTGCCAACATCCACATCTCCCTGAGGGAGAGCAATATTAAGGGTTCTGTGCCCGGAGTGGGGAAGTGACATAGGTTAATGTTTTTTTTTCTTTGAGCTTTACTTAATTACGCTGTTACTGACGAATTTTTACTTTCCTCTGTCCAGCTCGATCGAAGGAGGAACCCCCTCTCTCCCATATCAAAAGAGAGCAGTTAATTGATGTTTGGGCGCCGATGAGACCATTAGATCCAGGTGGATAGCATCCTGATCTGCCTCCCTCCTCATTGGATATAAGAATTCTGCTAGCAACTTCACAACTTGCCGATAGATACAATTCCTTCCTGAAGATCCTCTTCCTACCACAAGTGATGGGTCTGCCAATTCATCCTCCTTCGAGTCCTTGAACGTCAAATCCATCCTAACAATCGAGGACGAGATAATGGCTCCCAAGAGCAGAATCTTTCTAGTTGATGATGATGATTTGGTCTCTACCTCCCTTAAGGCCAAGATTCCAAAGAGAACTAAGCTCGGTGGTCCATTTACCGCTACCAACATCGGACTCTTCAATTCGAGAAAAAAATAAGAAGGAGAAATCCCCTTCCTTTTTAGCTGTCATGTGGTCTCCTAAGAAGGGTGACGCCCAGGGTCTTGGAAGGATCCACCAAGTGATGTTGGTGGCCAAAAATCCCTCCCTGGACTTCAATCTGCTAAAAGGGAGAGTGCTCGCGTTGGATCGTTAGTAAGTTAATCAGTTAAGGCACGATCAACTTTCTGATCATGCTGCTTTGGCCCTATCACTGGTAAACCAAACTTTCTTGCCTGGGATGTTAAATTTTTGTCTTGGTTCTGACATAATCCCTGTTTGCGGTTCGTGACGAACTTCATCACCATTTTGGAAAAGCGCTCAAAGCAATTCAAGGTCAATAATGACCCGACAATGGCCTTGGACAAGTCCAAGGAGGCTCTTGCTGCTTCCCAAAGGGCGTATGATTCGGAGAAGAAGTCCACCAATGCGGCCATGGATGCACTGAAGAATGAACACGACCAACTAAAGATTGCTCATGATCAACTGAAGGTTGAACGTGACCAATTGAAGAATGAATGTGACCAACTTGTTGTGGCTAAGGAGGCAAGCTATGACAGGGGTTATGTTGAACCATTTGACTTGGTCGACGTAGGCACCCTTATAGAGGAGGAAGTAAATTCCCTAAAAAAGCATCTCGTTGAGGCCAATGGCATTGGATATGCAGGGGCTTTTCTATAAGCTAAGAATGATTCCCTCAAAAAGCAGTTCACTGAGGTAATAGAAGCCCCCAAAAGGCCAACGTTGTAACGATGGGACATAGTCGTGACATACTTAAGCTGCACTACCTTTTTAGGAAGGGTCCTCGGGCAGTGTGGTCTGCTGGTTATGACGAGCAGTGGATGCATGCCCCATTAAGTTGGATTAGGGGTGACAATTTTTTATAGGACACGATAACATGGCACGAAATCGACACGAAGTTAGCGGGTTAGGGTTCTTGACACGAACCCGAATATATGACAAGACCCGTCAACACGAATAATGTAACACCCCATATTTTTTGTGCATTTAATATTTAATTAATTCGAGAATTCTAAATTACTTGTGTGTCGTAATTTTAATTGAATTAATTATGGTAATATTTATTTAAATATTAATCAGGGAGTGAATGGTTAATATTTAGGAAAATTGAATTACTAAGTGAATAGTAATAAATTATTTGCGTCATTACGGGTATTAGTGATGGGGCATTTAGTTATCTCAGCCGGAAGTCGGTATAAACTAATTTGGGTGTGAGATAAGGATTTTTATAAATTAATTCGGATGCCAATTTTGAGTGTACGGTTGAGTCCGAATGGGCTGAGATAGTCGGAAAAGTGTACCCATGGGTAGTAAACGGGTCACGAGACGTTTTTAGGCATAGTCGGGTCCACACGGGGGTATTTTGGTCACTTGGGCTTGGCCCATTAGGCCAAAAACGGGATTTAGCCTAATTACCTAATTAAAAGAAAAAGGGAAACGACTAATGGGAGTTTAGAAAAAACTTAGTGGGAGAGGAAACCCTAAGAAGCAGTTAAAGGCAATTTTGGGGACAAAGGAAAGAGCCAAAGAGGGATTTCATCTTCAACCTTGAAATTCACAACTTCAAATTCGGCCCTACGAAATCATAAGGCAAGTGGTTAACTTGCTGTAGCATTTAATTTGCATTATGATTCATATTTATGTGATGTGAGAAATCAAAATTCGTTTTGGGATTTAAGGGGTACAAAAATGGGGTTTTTGTAAATCAATTTCCTGATTTCGAACTTGTGTAGAAATTTATGTATAATCTGAGATTCATGTATATATCTGGTAAGATGTGTAAGCTCATGCGAGTTATGAATGAATTTGAGATAAAAATTTGATGTGAAGATGGTTTAACAAATAATACGAATTTTTCCTCAATTTAGAAAAACAGTAGAGAACGAAAATTTAACGGGGTTTGGGGACTTAAGGTGGGTTCCTTATGAGGTTCTTAGTGTATTATGTTGATGAAATGGCTTGGGTTATGCTGTAGAAGAAGTTAGGGTTTTGAGTTTTTCGTCCATGGCTGAAACAGAGACCTGGAGAAGATGATGACCTGTACGATCGATCGATCGATGGTTGGGGATCGATTGATCGATGGTCGGGGATTTTTGCCAGTTCGGCCAGTTTATATAAATAAAGGGAATTTGATTAAAAATTTCTTTCCATACCTTATGTAATGAGAAATAAACATAGGAGATACAATCTAATTAATTATGAGTGAGAATTAATCGGGATTGGAGGAAATTTATGTGTGACGCACTATGGTAAAATTTTGGGAAGAATATTTCGAGATAATTAAATACGGATTAAGTGGGTGAGTCCGGGTATATTGGCTGAGCGATACCAAGGTGTTAAATAAATTTAGAGTGAAAGCTAAATAATTTGGAGTCGGGAATTTAGACTCGGGTATTGTTTTATTTCGGGCCACGAAAGCGAGTCCGAATATATTGGTTGGAGCGACACCAAAATTAATCTAATTATTAGTGTGCAAATTAATTAATAATCAGATTTGGGACATAAACTCATGTTAAATCGTATAGGCTTGTGTTAAGGAATTAGTACACGGTATAGTCGGGGTATATATATATATATATATATATATACGGTGTGCGATAGTATATATATATGGTGTGTACATTAATATCAACTGCTAGATATTATTATTATTATTATTATTATTATTATTATTATTATTATTATTATTATATATGCTCTAGTGCTATAGGGGAGGTTGCGTGTAGTACCTAGTGGTAACTACGTAATTATTATATATTATTATGTATTGACCAAGTTAGTGAGCGATTCTTATGTATTATATATTACGGAATTATTATATATTATTATGTATTAACAAAGTTAGTGAGCGATTCTGACTTGGATAACTAGGTTATGTGAAAGTACCTAGTGGGATAGCACTTAAGAGAATATACATCCGGTGAGTTATTACTCGGGAGGATGTTCATTATAAATTATTATTTCAGCATATTTGTGAATGTTGTAATATGACTACGTATATAGTTAGGTAAATAATTATATACGGGTTAATTAATACAGGCCGTGAATAACTATGTAAAACAGCGGCTCTTAAGGCCTTTGCACGATTGGGCGATGGACGTTCTCCGTCGCTTACCGTGTGATGGGACCTTTGACCAGCCAAAACCTTTGATTCGGCTAACGGGTCGGTCCATAGTTTCTAGTTGTGACCTGACTGCAGCTACTGATAGATGGCCTTATCAGCTAATCTCTCAGTTAGTCGAGTCTTGGTTCGGTAGGGGAATCCCTTTAGGAGGGCTCACCTAGAGTCATACATTTCTCATTTGAATTTCTCTTATCTAGAAAGATCTTGTTCGCGTGAAAAAAAAAGAAAGCTTGTCTCATTAGAGAATTTGTACCATATTACGGTGCCGCTACAACAAATTTCAACCACTCTTCTGCTCCTCAATCCCCCACTATTTCGGCTTCTAATGCCATTAGTGAAGGAATGGAGCCACTTGCTAATGTTTTCCAAGATTCCAATTTTCCTACATTGTCACCACGGGGGGAGGGGAATTATCATAAACCTCCAACCATACTTGACGCCCCTTCGTCCTCTGACTCTTCAATGTCAGAAACCTTGTTTTCAGAAAACATCCACGCGGGGGTGGACGAGCTGCAAGGGCTGATTGAAAAGGAAGTCTTAAGTATTGCCGCATCAAGCGGCTGTGGTGGCTTAATGGAGGATGCCCCCCACGTCCTGGGACAATGGGTTCATTCGGAATGCACCGATGTAGGGGTGCTTCGATCGATTTTTGAGGATCTCCTCACTAAAGGAGACGGCAACCTCTTTTTTCAGGACGCGCTGAAAGCGATTGGAAGTCAGTTTTTAATTACGCCCAACAGCCCACTTGATAATAACTTAGAAATCATGATTATGGTATACTCGGTTAGAGTGGGGTAGTCGCAAGGGGTTATATTAGTTATCTAGTCATGGGATAAATAACTAGGTAAATTAATTAAGGCGTTAGTAGTGCACATTAGAGGAGGGGTGAGGATGTTCTCAAGGGAGTGAGGCACTAACTAAAATATGAAGAACATGCATATATATTTATTACTGCAAGTTATTTATTTGCTAAATGTTTTCCAAATGTTTTGGGTACTAACCCTTGCTATAAAAACTTTAAAAAACCTTTTAGGTGTCCAGCCACAGGGACGCCAGGCTTGACTCATTTCAGGGATCCGTTGCTGCAGTATTGGTGGATGTTACGGGAGTTTGATAGGCGCCTCGTTCTTTTCATTTCTAGTGTAGGGATTTCCTATCAGTTACTCGGGTATGTCGCTCACAGTTTATTCGGTACTTATGTCAGACTTGTTGAGATTTATTACTTGTCTTTACTTTTGTTGGATTTGAGCCGATGGTTTATTCGGTCAGTTATTTAGATGTGAATGGTTGTTTTCAGTTAATTGTGATTGTGTAAATTAAATTGTTTCTGCATGTGTACTTGATTAGATTAATGAAAGATAAAACTTGACACCAGTCTAATTTTTCTCACTTAGGTGGTTAGTAATTAAAAATGCGACAGTGATGCTAAGAATGAACCAACTGAGAAACCTGTTCTAATTTAATTTAGGACTGATCACCCGGGGTTAATTAGGCGGGGTGTCACAAATGGTTTTATAACATCAAGTTCTAGTGTCCTTAGGATCTGTGCGGCTTACTACGTTTCAGCATAGCGTTCAGTTGTTTTCATTTTCCGCTTTTGAGATATCGTATTTTTCTGCTATTAGATTTTTGTATAATTGTGTACTTATACGATTCGATCTATTTTCAGATGCCACCGAAGAGGCAGACAGCAGAGAGGGCTGAGGCTAGGGATGAGTTAAGGGATGCTCATCAGGAGCCACAGGCACCGCCACCCCCACCCGAGTTGATCTCCACTACTCAGGTGGCCGTGATAGTGGCCCAGGCAGTTGAGACAGCAATGAGGGCTATGGCCTACCATTTTCCTCAGCCCCAGGCACCACCTCCAGTGGCACTAGCAGCTCAGGCTCCAGTGGGGCCAGCGTCTTGGCAGCGAGTTAGGGAGACCTTTCAGAAGGGTCACCCATCCGAGTTTCAGGGTAGCATCGATGTGGTAGAGGCTTGTGACTGGAAGAAGAATATTCTGCGCCATCTGCGCATGCTGGAGTGTACCGATGTGCAGAAACAGATGCTTGCTACCTTTCGTCTGTCGGGGGTAGCCCTACAGTGGTGGGAGTCAGTTACCACCACTGAGGAGAGGGATTTGATGACGATATCCCAGTTTTGGGTGTGGTTCGACCGCAAATACTTCCCACTAGCGGTAGAGGCTGAAATGAGGAAGAAGTTCAGCGAGTTAGTACAGGTAGGCCTGTCAATTGAGCCGAGCAGGCTCGAAGCCCGCTTGCTCGGCGCGCTAAATTTGGGCCGAGCTTTTATTGAGTTTGAGCTGAGCCGAGTTTGAGCTGAGATATTAAGCCCGAATTCAATATGAGCCGAGTGCGAGCGAAGCACTTTCAAGCCCGAACTAGGCTCGACTCGAAATAATATATCTAATTATTTATATATATATATATATATATATATATATATATATATACTCACACAAAATTATTTTATTTTCTATGATATGTAAAAAATATTTTAAAACAAAATAATTTTTATAATTTTATCCTTATGCAAATAAACTATTGGACTTAATATTAAAGAAACAAAAATAAGGTGGGTCATTTATTAATTTACTTTACTTAATCTATTTTTTTAATACTGAAATGTTAATATTAGTGCTGAAATCTATTTTTTTTAGTTTTAAAATCTGTTATTTTAGTGCTGAAATATGGGTTTTTAATGTTGAAATGTCAATATTAGTGCAGAAATCTATTTTTTTTAGTTCTGAAATGTGTTTTTTTAGTGTTGAAATATGTTTTTTAGTGATGAAATGTATTTTACTAATGCTGAAATGTCAATATTAGTGCTGAATTATTTTTTTTAGCGCTGAAATCTATTTTTTATTGCTAAAATGTGTTTTTTATTGCTGAAATATGAATATTTATTATTAAATTAAATAAACATGTATTGGAATATTCATTTCGGGCCTGCTCAAATTGGGCCCGAAGCCCGATTTACTTTGTGAGCCAAGATTGAGCCGAGCACTCTCAAGCTCATTCGGGCCGAGCTTGAGCTTGAGCCAAGTAAATAAAAATCGGGCCGAACCTGATCAACCATAAGCTCGGCTCATAGAGCCCGATTGACAGGCCTAAGTACAGGGTGACCGGCCAGTGACAGATTATGAGGAAGAGTTCACACGTTTGACAAACTTTGTGCCAAATGAGGTGAGCTATGAGGAGCGAAAGAAGTCGAGGTTCATGGATGGTTTAGCCTGGAGGATCAGGCAACACTTAATTGGTAATTCGACGTTGGTGACATATACATATGTCGTTAATGCCTCTCTTGTACATTGCTAGGATCATCGCTTCCATGCTAAGGGGAGCAAGATGGTAGGGGAGCCGAGCCGAGCCAGCAAGGCAAGGCAGTTGTTGGTAGTTACACAAGTGGTGCTCAGCAGCAGTCTAGTAGTTAGCAAGGGAATCAGGCTAAGAAATTTAGGCCGGGTGAGTTTCGACCGGGAGGATAGGGATTCAGGCAGGGTCAAATCAGCAGCAGTAGGTTCCTCAGGGCCGTCAAGGCCAGGGGAACAATGGGGGAGGCCAGCAGGATCAACCATGTCAGGGCCAACAAGGCCAACGACAGGGGGACGATCAGAGACGCTGCTTTGTTTGTGGCCAGACAGGACACTTCAAGAGGGAATGCCCGCAGAGGGGCAGAGGCCAACATTAGGGTGCCCAACAGGGGCAGCAGGGTCAGATGCCACCACCAGCACCGGTTCCACCAGTCCCACAGTAGCAGGGGAAAATGCACTACGGGTGTGTTTACAACGTCCGGGATGTTCCCAATACTCCAGTATAGCAGGCGCCGCCATCAGTTGAGGGAATGTTTCTCATCCATGGTCATAAGGGCAGTATAATTTTTGATATGGGAGCATCTCGTTCACTTATTAAATCTAAATTTGCTAAATGGGCCAGGTTACTAGAGACAGTGGGTAGTCTTCGTATGTGTGTAGAGTCGCCAGTAGGCAGTGGGGCAGTGATTCACTCAGTTTGTCGGGGGGGGGGGTGGACATTTTGATTGGGAGGTTTAGTTTAGCAGTAGACCTCTTAGTTTTAGATATGGAGGGGTACGATGTCATCCTAGGTATGGATTGGTTAGCAGGTTATCGGGCGACTGTGGATTGTTACGAAAGGACAATTGTGTTCTCCATTCCGGTACAGGAGATGTTCCTAATAGCGATGCCTCTACCTGAGGTAGGGTCGCACACACACTTGTATTATATCGAGGAGGATACCTCACAGGAGGTGGTAGTTCCGTTAGATTCGATTCCGGCAGTGAGGGACTCCGAGGATGTGTTACAGGAAATACCAGGGTTGCACCTAGCAGGGAAATCGACTTTGTAATCGATTTTGCACCGGGAACGAGGACGATTGCTCGAGCACCGTACTGTATGGACCCTTCAGAGATGCGTGAGTTGAGAGAGCAGATTCAGCAGCTCTTGGGTCACGGTTTCATTCGGCGGAGTACGTCGCCATGGGGTGCACTAGTGTTATTTGTAAAGAAGCGGGATGGTTCACTTCGATTATGCGTGGACTATAGGGAGTTGAACAAGGTGATGATACGGAATAAGTATCCGTTGCCTAGGATTGATGATCTATTTGGCCAATTGAGAGGGGCGTCTTACTTCTCCAAGATCGATTTGAGGTCAGGGTATCATCAACTACGTATTCGAGAGGAGGATGTTTCTAAGACTGTTTTTTTATCGCGGTATGGATCTTACGAGTTCAGGGTGATGCCATTTGGGCTCACAAATGCGCCAGCAGTTTTCATGGATCTCATGAACAGGGTTTTCAGAGAGTATCTCATCCAGTTTGTCATCGTGTTCATTGATGACATCTTGATCTACTCGCGCACTGAGGGGGAGCACTCCGAGCATCTGCGTATGGTTCTACAAACGCTGCGGGATCACCAGCTTTATGCCAAATTCGAAAAGTGTGGATTTTGGCAGCGGGAGGTACAGTTTCTTGGGCATGTGGTGTCAGACCAGGGTATTGCGGTGGATCCGAGTAAGGTGTCGACGGTGAGGGAGTGGGGACATCCCACGATACCGACCGAGGTGCGCAGTTTTCTGGGATTGACATGCTATTACAAGCGATTCATTAAGGGGTTCTCGAAGATTGTGGGCCCTTTGACTAATCTAACTCGAAAAGGGGTGCCTTTTACTTGGAGTGATCATTCTCAATTAGCTTTCGATGAGCTAAAGGATAAGTTGACATCTGCACCCGTACTTGCTTTGCCGAAGGGAGGACCAGAGTATCAGGTTTACACTGATGCATCCTTACATGGACTTGGGGGTGTGCTTAAGCAGGAGGAAAGGGCTATAGCTTATGCGTCCAGAAAGCTAAAGCCCCACGAGAGGAATTGCCCCACTCACGACCTAGAGCTAGCAGCAGTCGTTTTTGCTTTGAGGATATGGAGACGCTATCTTCTAGGAGAGAAGTTCACTTTATTCACGGATCACAAGTCACTTCAGTATCTCTTCACACAGAAGGGTCTGAATATGAGGCAGAGGTGGTGGATAGAATTCGTGAAAGACTACCAGTTTGATATTCAGAATCATCCTGGTAAGGCTAATGTGGTGGCAGATGCATTGAGCCGGAGACTAACTGGGGGTATATCAGAAGTCTGGAAACCAAAGTGGAGAGAGCTTCGATCTGAGGACGATGCAGCCAGGGCCTGTATGTCAGCTTTATCCATCACACCGGAGATCATTATGCGAGTGCTGAGGGCTCAGGCGGAGGACCAGATTTGCCAGGATAGGGTATGCCAGTTGTTAGCTGAGGGAGCAGAGGGTTACTCAATCAGCTCGGAAGGAGGCCTACGCCTAAATGGGAGGTTAATGGTGCTAGAGGATGAAGAGTTGAGGCACGCTGTTATGACAGAGTCCCATGGTTCGAGATTTTCGGTACATCCCAGTGGGGATAAAATGTACCAAGATATGAGGAGGCAGTATTGGTGGGCAGGAATGAAACGGGACATAGCGGAGTTTGTCTTGAAATGTGCCACGTGTCAGCTCGTGAAAGTTGACCATCAGAGACCACCGGGGATGCTACAGCCACTAGAGATTCCCGTGTGAAAGTGGGAGAGCATCTCCATGGATTTTATTATAGGGTTACCTGCATCGCAGAGAGGTCACGATTCCATATGGGTCATTGTGGATCGGTTGACCAAGGTGGCCCACTTCCTGTCGGTTCGCACAGATTTTGAGACGATGCGTTATGCGCAGCTATTCATAGTGGAGATTGTTAAGCTGCACGAGGTGTCGATAAATATTATGTCTGACAGAGACAAAATTTTTGTGGCCCACTTTTGACAGAGCTTTCAGGAGGCCATGGGCACGGAGTTATGTTTGAGTACAGCCTATCACCCACAGACTGACGGCCAGACTGAGAGAGTGAATCAGATGCTAGAAGACATGCTCAGGATGTGCATTTTAGACTTTGGGGGAGGATGGGAGAGATATCTTCCTTTGGTAGAGTACGCATATAACAACTCTTACCAATTCACGATTGACATGGCACCGTTCGAGGCACTGTACGGGAGACCTTGTCGTTCACCCGCTTGTTGGTTAGAGGTGGGGGACAACAAGATATTGGAGCCGGAGATTGTCCAGGAGACGTCTGTCAAGATAGAGTTGATCCGAGGGCGGATTAGGATAGCTCAGGATAGGCAGAAGAGTTATGCTGATGCTTCACGGAGACATGTGGAGTTAGAGGTTGGGCATCATGTATTAGTCCGGGTGTCCCCTATGAAAGGGGTGATGAGGTTTGGCAAGAAGGGTAAATTAACACTGAGGTACGTGGGACCTTTTCTTATCATTGAGAGGGTGGAACAAGTAGCATATAGATTGGGATTGCCAGAACATCTTCAGCGGATACACGACGTGTTCCATGTGGCATCACCGAAGAAATATCGAAGGAGCGAGAGGGCCTTCTGGCACATTCCACTTGAGGAAATTGATCTACAGCCAGACATCTCGTATGAGGAGAGACCGGTGGCTATTCTGGACCGTAGTGAGCAGAAGTTACGATCCAAGGTTGTTCCACTAGTTAGAGTACAATGGGGTCATCACAATATTGACGAGTCTACCTGGGAGCGGGAGGAAGATACGCGGGAACAATATCCAGACCTATTCACCACAGGTTAGACCTAATTTTGGGTATGAGATTCCTTTGTAGGGGGGAGTATGTAACACCTCGTATTTTTTGTGCATTTAATATTTAATTAATTCGAAAATTCTAAATTACTTGTATGTCGTAATTTTAATTGAATTAATTATGGTAATATTTATTTAAATATTAATCGAGGAGTGAATGGTTAATATTTAGGAAAATTTAATTACTAAGTGAATAGTAATAAATTATTTGCGTCATTACGGGTATTAGTGACGGGGAATTTAGTTATCTCAGTCGGGAGTCGGTATAAACTAATTTGGGTGTGAGATAAGGATTTTATAAATTAATTTGGATGCCAATTTTGAGTGTACGGTTGAGTCCGAATGGGCCAAGATAGTCGAAAAAGTATACCCGGGGGTAGTAAACGGGTCACAAGATGTTTTTAGGCATAGCCGGGTCCACACGGGGGTATTTGGGTCACTTGGATTGGCCCATTAGGCCAAAAATGAGATTTAGCCTAATTACCCAATTAAAAGAAAAAGAGAAATGACTGATGGGAGTTTATAAAACACTTAGTGGGAGAGGAAACCCTAAGAAGTAGTTAAAGGCAATTTTGGGGACAAAGGAAAGAGCCAAAGAGGGATTTCATCTTCAACCTTGAAATTTACAACTTCAAATCAGACCCTACGAAATCATAAGGCAAGTGGTTAACTTGCTGTAGCATTTAATTTGCATTATGATTCATATTTATGTGATGTGAGAAATCAAAATTCGTTTTGGGATTTAAGGGGTACAAAAATGGGGTTTTTGTAAATCAATCTCCTCATTTCGAACTTGTGTAGAAATTTATATATAGTCTGAGATTCATGTATATATCTGGTAAGATGTGTAAGCCCAGACGAGTTATGAACAAATTTGAGATAAAAATTTGATGTGAAGATGGGTTAACAAATAATACGGATTTTTCCCCAGTTTAGAAAAACAGTAGAGAACGAAAATTTAGCGGGGTTTGGGGACTTAAGGGGGGTTCTTTATGAGGTTCTTGGTGTATTATGTTGATGAAAGGACTTGGGTTATGCTGTAGAAGAAGTTAGGGTTTTGAGTTTTTCGTCCATGGCTGAAATAGAGACCTGGAGAAGACGATGACCTGTACGATTGATCGATCGATGGTTGGGGATCGATTGATCGATGGTCGGGGATTTTTGGCAGTTCGGCCAGTTTATATATATAAAGGGATTTTGATTAAAAATTTCTTTCCATACCTTATGTAATGAGAAATAAACATAGGAGATACAATCTAATTAATTATGAGTGAGAATTAATTGGGATTGGAGGAAATTTATGTATGACACACTATGGTAAAATTTTGGGAAGAATATTTCGAGATAATTAAATACGGATTAAGTGGGTGAGTCCGAGTATATTGGCTGAGCGATACCAAGGCGTTAAATAAATTGAGAGTGAAAGCTAAATAATTTGGAGTCGGGAATTTAGACTCGGGTATTGTTTTATTTCGGGCCACGAGAGCGAGTCCGAATATATTGGTTGGAGCGACACCAAAAGTAATCTAATTAATTAATGTGCAAATTAATTAATAATCAGAGTTGGGCCATAAACTCATGTTAAATCGTATAGGATTGTGTTAAGGAATTAGTACACGGTATAGCTGGGGTATATATATATATATATATATATATATACGGTGTGCGATAGTATATATATATGGTGTGTACATTAATATCAGCGGCTAGATATTATTATTATTATTATTAAATATGCTCTAGTGCTATAGGGGGAGGTTGCGCATAGTACCTAGTGGTAACTACGTAATTATTATATATTATTATGTATTAACCAAGTTAGTGAGCGATTCTTATGCATTATATATTACATAATTATTATATATTATTATGTATTAACCAAGTTAGTGAGCGATTCTGACTTAGGGTAACTAGGTTATGTGAAAGTACCTAGTGGGATAACACTTAAGATAATATGCATCCGGTGAGTTATTACTCGGGAGGATGTTCATTATCAATTATTATTTCAGCATATTTGTGAATGTTGTAATATGACTACGTATATAGTAAGGTAAATAATTATATACGGGTTAATTTATACAGGTCGTGAATGGTATTATATGTATAACGGGTGTACAAGTTATATGAATTTAAAAAGGGGAATGATTTAATTAAGTCAGTGTTGATAATAACTTAGAAATCATGATTATGGTATACTCGGTTAGAGTGGGGTAGTTGCAAGGGGTTATATTAGTTATCTAGTCATGGGATAAATAACTAGGTAAATTAATTAAGACGTTAGTAGTGCACATTCGAGGTGGGGTGAGGATGTTCTCAAGGGAGTGAGGCACTAACTAAAATATGAAGAGCATGCATATATATTTATTACTGCAAGTTAATCATTTGCTAAATATTTTCCAAATGTTTTGGTTACTAACCCTTGCTATAAAAACTTTTAAAAACCTTTTAGGTGTCCAGCCACAGGGACGCCAGACTTGACTCATTCTAGGGATCCGTTGCTGCAACATTGGTGGATGTTGCGGGAGTTTGATAGGCATCTCGTTCTTTTCATTTCTAGTGTAGGGATTTCTTATCAGTTACTCGAGCATGTCGCTCAATTTTTATTCAGTACTTATGTCAGACTTGTTGATATTTATTACTTGTCTTTACTTTTGTTGGATTTGAGCCGATGGTTTATTCGGTCAGTTATTTAGATGTGAATGGTTGTTTTCAGTTAATTGTGATTGTTTAAATTAATTTGTTTTCGCATGTGTAATTCATTAGATTAATGAAAGATAAAACTTGGCACCAGTCTAATTTTTCTCACTTAGGTGGTTTGTAATTAAAAAGGTGACATTGATGCTAAGAATGAACCAACTGAGAAACCTGTTCTAATTTACTTTAGGACTAATTACCCTGGTTAATTAGGCGGGGTGTCACAAATAATAAACGGGTTGGGTTAGTGTCAAACACGTATAACTCGAATATGACACGAATAAACCCGTTTAACTCATATTTTATAAAGAATATATCAGATAATTTATATATCTTGATAGGCATTGTATAAAATTCATGGAGAATTGGATGATAAATTATTATATGTTGATAGAAGTTGAAATTAATTCAAATTCTAAGTTATTGTAGGCTTATGGTATGATTGGTTAAGAGAGAAAAAAATTGGTCTTATATTTTATTGGGTTATCAGGGTTAACCGGAACACGACACGACAATAAATAGGTTGAGTTAGTGTTTCATCATCTAATACAATTAGTTAAATGGGTTGGGTTAGGATTGACTAATATTTAACACGAACCCGACATGAACCGAACACGACACGACGCACACGAATTTCCACCCTTAAGTTGGATGAGGCAAATCAACTGGCCTAGCATGGTTGGTTGAATGCCTTGGAGGTTTTGAAAATTCCCAAGGACTCTGAGCTCTGGTACTATTACCAAGTTGATTGTTCAGCATACCACCATCCCCCTTTTGTAAGTAAAGAGAGTTGGGTCCCTCTGGACATCGTTCCTCTTCAATTGGCTAAGGAGTACCTGCCGTCACACGATAGCGACGATGAATTCTGACCAAATCCAAATGATGGTCGAAGAGAAGCTATTGCCGAGGCGCTTGATCGCCAAAGATAATTATTGTATATGCCTTGTTCATATATTGTTAATATTTTTTTTGAGAGTCATAGTTTTATGTAACAACAAGTTGGTTATATAATAGTTTGTTTTGCATTTTCCCATTCCATTATGCCGAGCATGTATTTTATTATCTTGTCTTACCTTTTAGGTTGTGTCGTAACATTACCTTAGGCCTAAAACAGACTATGACAAAAATTCACATGGTCTTAGGGACATCCACCCGTTTAGGATTTTCATCTGACCAAAGTCAGGTTCACTTAGTGCTTAGGGATCCCCCGTATGTCTTTTGTAAGTCTGGGCCATTCATAAGATTTTTGTGTTTTTCGTGACGAAGACCTTGAGTTTATTTGTAATTAAATAACTTTTAATTCTAATCAAACTAAGGTGATGTAGATTAATTTTTTGATCGTCAATATGCCTGCCATTTTAGAACAATGTTGAATAGCCAAATGAGCCACCGAGGCTTTACTTTATAGCAAAAACAGACTGCGAGCATCATAAGTTTTGAATATAATTTCATAAAACTAGAAGAGATAGAAATGACTGGAAATAATTAGGAAAGAGCAAAAGAGAAATTTTCTTGAGGTTGGTTGCATTCCATGCTCTTGGTATCTCCTTACTCTCCATTGTTTCTAAGTGGTAGGCTCCTGACAAATTGTCTCTGATGACCTTGAACGGTCCTTCCCAATTTGACCCCAACTTATCGTCCAAAAGTTTTTTTATTACTACGGAAGACTTTTATGAGGATATAGTCGCTGACCGGGAATTTCCTTGGATTGACACCCTTGTTGTACTGCTTAGCTAGATGTTATTCGTAAGAGGCTAGTTTTATCATAATCTGCTCCCTTCGATCGACGGCTAGGTCTAGTTCAGTCCTCACTGCTTTGTTATTCATACCCTACTCGGTAATAGTGATTCTCACAGTTGGAAAACTAGCTTATAAAGTAATAAAAACCTACATCCCATATGTTAGAGCGAAGAGTGTTTTCCTAGTAGCCGTCTGAGCGTAGTACGATATGCCCACAGAATGTGGGTAAGATCGTCTGCCCAAGCTCCTTTTGCTCTCTCTAATATCTTTTTCATACCGTCAAGCATCGTTTTGTTGGAAGCCTCTTCTTGATCGTTGCTCCGTGGGTAGGCTACATAGCTGAAATGGTGCTTGATGCCATGGTTGTCATAGAAACCTTGGAAAGGTTCACTTTCAAACTATGTGCCGTTGTCCGTAATGATTGTCTTAGGTACACCAAAATGTGTTATGATGTTTCTCCAGATGAACCTAATCATATTGTTGTCCTTGATGTTCACACTGGCTCTACTTTAATCCACTTTATGAATTAATGTGTGCCGATCAATAGATACTTGCGATTCCATGGTGCTATTGGGAGTGGACCTACAATATCCAATCCCCACTGGGCGAATGACCATAGGCTAGTTTGTGACTTCAAGTCACTGGCTGACTGATGGAGCATGAAGGAGAACTTTTGGCACTTTTCACATTTCTAGACATAAAAGGTATCATCTTTTTGCATATATGGCCACCAATACTATGGCCATCCCCGGGTTTTTCTTCGTTCTTCCTTCCCCTTCCTCGGGGGGAGGTCTCGGCGCTCGCACGATTGGAGGGAGAGAAGAATAAGGACCTCATGCCCATTTCAAGGAGGATCGCTTTTGCCGTCGCCAATGTGGGGTGATGTAAAGTGACAGAGTCGCCAACCTATTTTACACAAAACATGCAAA
Source organism: Sambucus nigra (assembly GCA_949130495.1). NCBI lineage: Eukaryota > Viridiplantae > Streptophyta > Magnoliopsida > Dipsacales > Adoxaceae > Sambucus > Sambucus nigra. Next base: position 617,769,366 of record OX422215.1, read on the forward strand.
GAAATCTTGCCGTCTCGAGAGAACGTCGTAAAAAACATACTGATGCTTGCGAAACTAATAGTTCAAATGTTTGGGGGCTAAGTTACAGAAGGGGAAGGTGTTAGACAACCATCCCGCCCTTTCGGTCTCTTATGGACTTGTGTTATTATTCTACTTAAAAAACTCCGTAAAGTGTATGTGTGCGTATATATAAATGGAGAATGGAGTTTTTCAACTCACGTCATGGAAAAGGGCGGAGTGAGATCATCCGTAGGAGTGCTCCCAAAATAATTAAAAAAAACACCACGTGTGCTTATCAGGATATCGATCGTTATGGTGGAACGTTGATATATGCGTTGGATAAAGTGCAAATAAGAATCACAAATACAACATATGGAAATAATATATGAATAAAAAATACAAGGGGTACTCATGTCTCGAATTTTGACCCGAGACGCCTATGTAGCCTAAAAAGACATCAAAGTCCACGTAGTTCGCATGCAATGCAAGGGTGGGGTTTATTCCGTAAATCCAACATGGGGTTTTATTTAAATGTGTGTGTAAAAGGATATTTTGATTTGAGAAAATGTGATGAAGAATCCCATTTTGATTTATGAGTAAAACCCTCTTTTTCTTATTTTTTTTATAGAAAATATGTTATGTGCAATAATACTAATAAAAGTGAGATTATTAATATGTATGGACTAACAAGGATGAAATGCTAAAGTAAAGATTAGATAACTAATGCGAAAGTAAGGAAATTTAAAAGAGAGAGAATATGTTTGGATCTTCTTTGGAGACTTGAAAATTGCTCTTGATTGTTGAAAATGATTCCTTGAAAGTGGATGAGGAATGTAGGATGAGAGAAAAGGGGATTTTACTAAATTGGGTGTGTAAATGATGGAAATGAAAGGTGGGGAGAGGTTTCAAACAAGGAAATATCGCCGACTTTAGAAGAATGTTGCTGAGATCACTGAAGTTGATGTTACTAGGGTGACTTTCGAAGTAAGCTCATGCTCTCCTTATATAGGGTCAAGGGGGTGCCGATCGACATTGCACTCACTGCCGATAGGCAAGGAAATGGGTCTGCCATTCGGCAACCTCATGCAGATTTCTAAAAAAAAAATTGTTAAAAGCATTTCGTAAGTCTGAATCGCGCACGATGCATACTGTTCGAAAGAGGATTTAAATCCCTTTGAGAATCCATTAGGCCACTCCTGGTTTCGGGAGTTGACTTTGGTCAAACAGGGCTCGGAAGCGCCAAACAATTTTTTGAATAGGATATTTTCAGAGGAAAATGAATTGTTCGTTCGAACCGTAAAGCCAATTCGCTCATGGGATGGATCGTTGGAAAGGGAATTCAGATCCCTTCGAAGATTCATATATCTTTCTCTCTGATGAGAAAGTTGACAGGGGTCAAACGGGGCCCGAGAGTGCCCGGTGGCCTCCAAATTAGTTTTCAATAGTAAAATAGGTGTTCATCCGAACCGTAAGCCGATTAGCGCATGTGGCGTACCGTTGAAAAGGTAATTCAGAGCCCTTCGAAGATTCATTGAGCTTTTGCTCTGATAAGGAAGTTGAGCGGAGCCAAACGGGGCTCGGGGGCGCTCGGTGGCCTCTAGATCGGTAGTCAGAGTATGACCTAGGGTTCTATGGTGAATGGGGAAGTTCTAGGGACCTAAGGAGAGTCTTAGGAAGGTCCTAGAATATGGTGTCTACAGTTCCCCTTGACAGGTGAGCTTTGGAAAAAGTGAAAGCCGTCAAATAGGCATGACATGGGTGTTTAGAAAATGGGTCGATTCTGAGGACCAAAGTGATGAGGATGACCGATGCAGAGGGTCGAGGTCAATTATGAGAACCTAAGGTAATGTTGGGGATGACCTATTCTGAGGGATGGGGTCAATTTCGAGGACCCAAAGTTATGATGACCTATTCTGAAGGCTGAGGTCAATTCTGAGGACCTAAAGTTAGACGACTAATTTTGTGAGCCGAGGTCAATTCTGAGGACTAAAAGTTACGATAATCGATTATGTGGGATGAGGTTAATTCTAAGGACCTAAGGTGATGACGAACGATTTTGCGGGCTGAGATCAATTATGAGGACTTAAGGTTATGACGATCGATTCTGAGGGCCGAGGTCAATTCTGAGGACCTAAGGTGATGATGACAGATTCTGTGGGCCGAGGTTAATTCTGAGGACCTAAAGTTATGATGATTGATTCTGCGGGCTGAGGTTAATTATGAGGACCTAAGGTTGATGATGGACGGTTTTACGGATCGAGGTCAATTCTGAGGACCAAAGGTGATGACGATCGATTTTGAGGGTCAAGGTCAATTCTGAGGACCTAAAGTTGTGACAACCAATTCTACAGTCTGAGGTAAATTCTGAGGACCTAAAGTTATGACGACCGATTCTGCGGGATGATGTATATTCTGAGGGCCTAAAGTTGAATAACCAATTCTGAGTGTCGAGGTCAATTCTGACGATCTAAGGTGATGACGACCAATTCTGCGGGTCGAGGTCAATTCTGAGGACCTAAAGTTGTGACGACCGATTCTGCGGGCCGATGTCAATTCTGAACTCTGAGGACTTAAAGTTGTGACGATCGATTTTGCGGGTCGAGGTCAATTCTGAGGACTTAAAGTTGAAGGGACCGATTCTGAGGGACGAGGTCAATTCTGAGTACCTAAAGTTGAGGAGAGCGATTCTGCGGGTGGAGGTCAATTCTGGGGACCGAAAGTTGTGATAAGGAGGTTTTCTCTCCAGGGAGTCTTTTGTACTTGTGGTTTCGTCATTTTGAGATTTTACTGGTGAAAGACATCTGACTGGGGATCATGTCTTTTTGAGAGGAATTTTAGTCTTGAAATTCCGTTGGGGAATTGGGACGATATTATGTAATCATGTTTGGGAAGCATTTGTTTTGAGGTTTGGGTTTTGCTGGGGAAGACTTGAGATTTTTGTGATTCCGCTGGGGAGTTGTAGTGGACTTTAGGGATACATAATTTTTTAGCATGATCCAGGGTTTATGTTATGTGTGTGTGTGTGTGGGGGGGGGGGGGGGTAAGAGTGTAATTATAATCCGGTTGGGTATTGTAGGATTTTAAAATGATTTTCTTGGTGAGAAAATGTTCTAAAACTTATTTGGCATTTTTCAAAAATTTTCGGAGATTTTTGGCATTTTCTTGCATTTTCATCTTGGCTTCGGGGAGATGACTGTTACTCCCATAGATGTTCAACAACTGCTGGGGATTGATTGTGAGGGTTTCCAAATAGTGGTGGATCGCACGCTCAGGGTGACATCAGAGGCGGTGTAGGCGACATTGGGGTATGTGGATAGGATCGTTGAATCTATGTTAGGGATGTAGGTGACCTTATACTCTTAGAGTCTTCCTCCACGGGGGCTATAAGTATACAGGTAGTAATAAGGAGGTTGCTGGCGCACGATATTGGGTACATCTGGTACCTGGGAAAGAGGGAAGTTAGGCAGATGAGGTGACATCCGTTTCTGGTTCGTTTCTTTTTTAGATTTTCTGGCAGATCTGTTGTTGTGACTAGAGGATCTTGGCGTTGACCATGCTTGATTTAATGGCTTTGTACATAAAAATAGACTCAAAAAGTAAAAAAGAGTTGCATCTTTTCTACTGGATTATCTTGATTTTAGTGACTTATTCTACATGGACTTTAATTTGTTGGTGAGGTTTTGTTTTGAGAAAAAGTAAGAAAATTGTATTTTTTTGGATTTTTTTTAGTAGAGGAAAGTCTTGGAGGCTTGATTGAGAAAAGCTTCCCTTTGAAGGGAATGTGTTTTTGGAAATGTTTGGATATAGGAAGGCCTTGGAGGCTCGATTGGTATATGGATGAGGAGATAGAAAGCTTGATGAAAAGTGTGTTGAATCCGGTGTGCTGGAGGGATTTTTCTGATGATGGATTTGCCGGAGCTGTTACTTTGGGCCTAACTGTGAGGCTGTTACTGGTGACGGGGGAATTAATATTGGATCCCCAGTTGGCTACCATTACGGTGTGGATGTCTTATCGTCGCAATCCTATGACAGTGATGCTGCGGAGACCCTGAACGCTCTAGATGATTTGCGGGGTGGCTGTTCTGATTTTTTGTTAGGAAGCCCGGTTATGCTGTTCATATGGTTGATCGAGAGATTTCGTTTAGCAGTTTTTCCTGAGTATCCCTCGACAGTTGTGCCAAATTTCTTTACTCGATACCCCATCAGTTTTGGTCCATCCATAGAGAATTGGGTAAATTGGTTTGTGGAGCACAGAGCCGATGCCTTCGTTGGTTGGTGCCATGGTGGGGAGAGCTGCAGCCTATTCTAAAATTGGGAGAGTATCGATATGTGCATTTAGTGGGCCTGCGTAAAACTTCATTCTGTTTTCCTTGGTAGCTTCTGCGTCAAGTTGGATGAGAGAAAATATTTCCTCCTCGGGCACTAGACTTTTTCCCTCTAGAAGACTTAACTGAATTAATGCGCATGAGGTTAGGTTCTCTGTGGGAGAATCATCGGCCATCAACCCGTCCTTCTTAATTTGTATGCACGGTATGAGTTATGTCCAAAAATTATCTAAAATGGTTATGGAAGCGGGTGGTGGCAAAGATCTTGGCAGAGGAGACACGACATAGATGGTTTTGCCCTTTTTGATACTATGGAGGGCGAGTAGTGGTTTTCTCCTGGATGGTCAGGGAATATCGCTCTATGGAGCACCTTCGAAATACCCATCAGGCAGGGAAGTCTGTGGGCTTCAATGAGTAGATGATGATGGGGTTGAGTCTTTCGGAAGCCGTGGATAGGGTCTTTGTAAAGCGGGTGTTCATTTCTTGTGAAGCTTTTGTGACTGAGAAGTGTTTGTATTTTTTTTGTTTGTTTTTGGTTTTTGGGAAGTTTTGGTTAGGTTTGTTTTAAGGGCAATTTGGTTAGCGTGGGGTAGTTGTTTTGACTCCCTACACTGATATTTCGTGTAACTGTACCGAATTCTCCCATTTATGGAATAAAAAAGAATTTTTATCATATTGTTGTTCCTATTGATGAGTTTTACATTTCAATTATCTATACCATTCGTAAAGGCATACATAATCATTTAGTTTATGTAAATGACAAAATGAAATGTCGTTCTCGGAGGTAAGAAAAGAATAGCATTTTTTGAAAAATAAGGGGATTGTGCCCATGTAAAACGTATGAGCTACCTACGTACCTATGGGGGTTTTGAAATTTTTTCGAGTTTCATTTTGAAAGCAAAACGTTTTTTAGAGGATCAGGACCCATGTAGTTCTGAGTAGAGGGAAATGAAGAATTTTCATTTATTTTTATAATATAAGGGGGATGAGAGGAGTCGTAGCGCACTGAGATTTCAGACTTAAGGGTAGAATTTCTTAAGACGGTCCAGGTTTACTTAACATGCCATCTCTTCTCTGTCAAGGTCAGTGAGCATAGTGGCGCCACCTTACAGGATCTTTTTTCACAATGTAGAGGCCACTCCATCTTGGCTTGAATTTATCTCTAGGGTCCCAGACGTGTTCTATGATTTCTTTGAGGCCTAAATCTCTTTCTCGGACATCGCGGTCCTTGACTCTCCTGTTGAATGTTCGCTCTATCTGACAATTGTACCCTTGTATATGGTATAGAGCCTGTAATCTCTTTTAATCCAAGAGTGACAGTTCGTCGAGGCAGATTTGATACCAATCTTCCTTATTGATTTTGCTTTCAAGTATAATGCGCAGTGAAGGTATTTCCAGTTAACGGGGAAGACTGCTTCCATGTCCTATAGTAAAGAGTAACGGGTCGCCCCAGTAGATGTCCTGACTGAAGTGCAGTAGCCCTAGAGGGTGTAAGGGATCTGATCGGCGCAATATCGATCATCTTATTAATGACGGCTTTGAGGATTTTGTTGGTGGCTTCAACTTCTCCGTTGGTTTGAGATCGATAGGGGGAAGACTCGTGTCTCTAAATCCCGTATTCATCTACCAATTCCTTGACCTTAGCTTTAAAATGTAACCCATTGTCTAATACTGGCTCGTAAAGGATTCCGCATCGATAGATGATGTTCTTTTAGATAAACTTGGTTACCTTTTTGGCATTCAGTACTGCATATGACTCAACTTCGACCCACATGGTAACGTAATCAATGGAAAGTAGGATGAACTCATACTCATTGGAAGCTTTGGGTGTGACTTTCCCTATGATGCCAATGTCCCAGGTGGAGAATGGTCAGGGAGAAGTTATGTTGTACAATTCTCGAGGAAGCAAGTGTTGGAGATTAGCAAACTACTGAAATTTGAGGCATCTCCGAACGTAGGCGGTGCAATCCTGAACCATAGTGGTCAAATAATACCCTTGAAGGATAATATTTTTGGCGAACATATAACCATTCATGTGGGGTCCGCATTCTTTGCTGTGGATCTTCTGCATCATTTCTTTAATGTTATCCCCTGTGATGCAGTGCAAATGGGTTCCATTGAAGTTTCTCTTAAATAGTGCTTTGTCGTAGATGATGTACGGGGCAATTAGTTTGCATAGGGTCGCATGGTCTTTCTTGTTGGCGTCTTGGGGATACCTACCATGCTTAAGGAGGTGCTAAATATCATAGTTCCAACACTCGATCATATCGGAATCTTCCTCCATGGCGAGCTCAATGTGGTAGGAATGGGTTGGCAAATCTTATTTCTGAACTACGAAGGGGGCTATCGTTATTCCCTCGAGCATGTCGACTATGGAGGCTCAGGTAGAAAGAGCATCAGCTAAACTATTCTTTGCGTGGGGCAAGTGGTAGAAGGTGATATCTCGAAATTAGGAGGCCAGCTCTTTTTGGTAGGCGTGGAAGGGTAAGAGCTTCTCGTCCTTGACTTTCCATCTTCTAAGAACTTGATCGATGATAACGACGGAGTCCCAACAGACATATAGGTGTTTGATATCTTTATTGCGGGTGACTTTGAGACCTATAGTGCATGCCTCATATTTGATCATATTGTTGGTGTAGGAAAAATCTAGCTTGATGGTAATAGGAGTGTGAGAGTCATTAGGGGCGATCAGGAGTATCCCAATGCCGTATCCTTTCTTGTTGGCGGTGCCGTCAAAGGACATTTTCCATCAGAGGTCCTCCTAAGAGGTGCAAAGAATATCTTCATTCGGGAATTCAGAGACCCAAACATCAACCTCTTTCATAGGGTAGTTACCAAGGTAGTCGAAGATGGATCTCCCTTTCATGGCATTCTGTGTAATATGAATGATATCGAACTTAGATAGCAACATCAACCATTGGTCCATTCGGCTAGATAGAGTGGGTTTATCTAGCAAGTATTTGATGGGGTCTATTTGGGACACAAGCCTGATGGGAAAAACGAGCATGTAATGCCGTAAATTTTGAGTGATCCAGACTAGGGCAACACATGCTTTTACTAAGGCAGTGTAGTTGACTTCGTACATAGCCAACTTTCGACTGAAGTAGTAAATGGCTCTCTCTTTATCTGATTCTTCAATGTATTAGGCTAGCAAAGCCCCTACTGTAGAATCTATTATGGTTAGAAGTCAGCTGGCTGATGAACCGATTGATATATTATAATTTTCCCAAGAATCCCTGGACTTCTTTCTTCGTTCGGTGTGGTGGGATTTCGAGTATAGCTTTCATCTTGGCAGGGTCTGCTTCGATTCCCTTATCGCTAATCATGAATCGCAAAATCTTTCCTTTCATGTCGCTGAAAACATATTTCTACGGGTTTAACTGCATTTGGTATTGCCGTAATCGTTCGAAGAACTATCGGAGGGTGGGAATGTGACCTTCCCAAGTCTTAGACTTAATAATCATGTCGTCTATGTAGACTTTGACCTCCTTATGTGTCAAGTCATTCAAGATGGTTGTGGAAGCCCTTTGGTGGGTAGCCCCAGCATTCTTGAGTCCGAATGGCATAATCGTGTAATAAAAGGTTCCCCAGGGGGGTAATAAAGGAAATTTTTTCATGATGGTCGGGGTGCATCTTGATCTGATTGTATCCGACGAATCCATCGAGGAATGACATGAGGGCGTAACTAGTCGTATTGTCCATAATCATGTAGATGTTGGGCAATGGGTAATCGTCCTTCAGAGATGACTTATTCAAATCTCGATAGTCGATGCACTGAGAACTTTTCCCCCTGATTTCGGTACGGGTACAATGTCGGCTATCCATGTGGGATATTCGATCACCCGAATGAAGCCTACATTCAACGTCTTGATTACTTCTTCCTTGATCTTGAGTTACCATTCGTTATGGAGCTTTCACAGTTTCTGTTTGACCAGTTTGCATTCTGGGAGAGTTGGAATCTTGTGCCGGGTGATCTTGGGATCGATGCTGGGCATGTCGTCTTAGGACCATGCGAAGACGCCCATAACTTCCTTCAACAGCTCTTCGAATTGCGCGCGCTCATGCTCGTCAAGGGTGAACCCTATCCTAATCTCGTGCTGTTGGATACTAGAGCCGAGATTAATAATAATAGTTTCATCCTCATTAATTTGAACGGGGTTATGTTATTTGTTATTAACCTTATTAAGATCCGTTAAGAATTGTTCATTTGCAAAATCATCATCATCAAGAGTTTGATTAGAATCAAGACAATAACGTAAGTTACAATAAGATACTCAAAATTTTAGTTTATTTCATTTTCAGGAAAACTAACATTGAGAACCTCATCAAAAGAGGTCACAATTACATTGTTATCAGAGAAAGGAAGAACAACAATAGAGGAAGAGATAGGGTATACAGCTGGGTTGGGTTGTATTTCAGCAGGCGGAACTGGTACATCATTCCAGTTGAGGAGAGGTGCATCAGCGGCTTTAATCAGAGTGGACAGGTTTGAGGATTTAGAGGCTGAATAGCTCATGTATAGTGTCTACAGATTAAATGAGTCTTCGGAGTCTGTAAGGACATAATTTATAAGTAATATTTATATTAGAGTATGTCGCATACCGCTACAACCGTCGAAGAATCATTCAAGCATCAAGACGGACCCGAATATCAAATCTCTTCGTCAAAGGAGTCTCCGTGAGATTAATTTTGGTAAGGTTGTGTTTAACTACCTTAGCATTCCACTTAGGATATTGGGATATTTTTCACAAAATAGTTTCTAAGTGTTGGAACGAAGTCTTTAAATGTTTTTCGTCAAAAATATATTTTTCGGAGTGTTTGAGGTGGTGCATTTAACGAGGAAAAGATAAATGAAAAAATTATTTTAATCATCTCATTCGAACGACATCATACTTTGTTCAAACGACAAGCTGTGTCGTGCGAAGTATCAAACGGCATTGGATCTCGTTCGAACGACATCCAATCTCATTCGAACGAAATCCAATCTCGTTTGAATGAACCGCCACCTTAAGTCTTTTGTAAATAGGACTCTCCAACTCCGTTTTTCATAAGAAAACCTGTGCAAAAACTATCAAGGTTTTCTGCAAACAACAGTACGATTTTTGTCTTCTCACTTTTAAAGGTTTTATCCTTTTGTTTTCAATTCACAAAATCCCAATAGCATATGTGAATTGTTTTGGAACCAGAGATATGATCTTAACGATATTTCTCTTGTAGAGAAGGTAAATCTACATTATATGGATGCGTGTCATTCAGGATCTTGCTGCGTGAAGATTCTTTGCTGATTTGGACTGAGGTTCATAGGGAGTGCGGCGGTATTCCTGGGCTGAAGATATGACTGCGGTTCTTGTGGTATAGCTGCGTGTGAACCACTGCTGATGACACCGACCGACGCTTGCGGGTATTCGTGTGTCAAAATCTATATCATTGTAACCGTGTAAGTTGCGATTTACAATTATAATGAAATAAAAGGTTTTTCCTTTCGGAAAATTTTCCTGATATTGGTTTCTTTTGCATGCTTATTGATTTTATGTTATCAAATCACCTACATGTATGTGTTAGGGTTAAACTAAAATTTGGGTTAATTAAAATTGGATTTATTTGAGAATTCGCATTATTCCGCTGTAGCACACTTTCTACGAATTGGTATTAGAGTGGGTTACACTAATTTATTGCGTGATACTGATTTTTGTTTGTCTGATACATTTTGACTACTCACATTGTCAAATTGGTATCAGAGCCTGTTGCACTAAATTATTATGTTTGATCCTGTTTTTCTTAAAAATGGTTTTTGGTGGTTTTGATGATTTTCGATGTCAACTTTTTGAAAAGTTTAATTGGAAAATTCATACAACCTCTTATTTTATATATTCCGTTGAAAACGATTCAGAGAGGTGTTCGGGTTGTGAGGGTGTTGATCACATGATAAATGATTCTCCCACAAATTTAATGAAGAAATTGAATAAACCGACATCTCATATTTCTACCCTTTGTGACTTGAAAGAAGACGTTTTTTATGGTTGTAGGAGAGAGCTTCCCACCCGAGGAATTAGTGATGATAGTGAGGGTGATTAGAGTGAGGATGGAAGTGTAGATGAACGTAACTTGCAAACGGCTTTCAATGAACTTTATGCCGAAGCTTTGAAAATAAAGAAAGAAAATTTGAAATTAAAAGCTTAATTGAAAGAGTTTGCCTGAAAAAATAATGATGTTTTAATTGAAGATCTTAGGGTACGTGAGAAATTTTTTAAGGAGAAGCTTTAGTACGTCGAGGGAGAGAGAGATAGTCTCCGAGGGGTGATATAGGCTATGAAAAAGGATCTTCTTGAGTTTGAGGATTCTAGACGTGTACTTGAGTCGAGGATAGGTGAGCTTGAGAAGAGTTTAAGAGAATAAAGTAAGGTGAATTTTGATTTGGAGTAGAGGTCAGAAAAGCTAGATAAGAGGCACTGTCCAAATTAAGGAGGATAGGGGTGGTATAGACTTCGATGAGAGTGTTGCACCCATTTCCTAAGCCAACCCCACATATGTGAGAGAGCCTCCTAGGGTTGTTAGAAGAGAGCCAAAAAAGGTTGTTAAGAGAGATACACCTAGGAACATTGTGCAAGAGGCACCTAGGAATTTTCGGAGAGCGCTACCTAGAAACTTTAGGAGAGGACCGCCCTTAGGTAACATTCACTACCATATTTACACGTGCACTCACTGTGGTAGGCAAGGTCATATTAGGCATTTTTGTTACAAGCTTTTAAATGAACCTAGGAAGGTTAATAAAAGATTAAATTCGATTCCTCAAACCCTGCTGTTACAAATCGATTTGGGTTAGGAAATCGAATTTAGAGGCTTATGGTCTAATTGTTCATGACTCTCGTCTTCTTGCATGTGATTCACCCCATGTAAGATCGGTTGATTGATTGTGTTGATATTTTTCATACACTAGTTGTGCTCTATGATATACTCTTAGTAGTGTTATGACTCACTTTGTTGTAGTTTACATTGTTTTATTAGTTTATCTACTATTTTAGCACTGTTTTGGATATGTCAGCACCTTCCATGTATTTTTTTTCTGAAATTTTTTTCACTAGGCAACACTGTTTAAAATTTTGGGGAATTTGTGAAAATTCGATTTTATCGTTCGAATGAGATCTCATGTCGTGTGAAGCTGTCGTTCTAACGACAAGCATTTTCGTTCGAGCGACATTGAGTTTCGTTTGAACGACTTGTTTGGTTTTCTACATTTATCTGTTTCAGTACCCTGGGTTCAAATGCTTATGTTTTTGTTATTATTGGGTTGTTGCAGTCAGTTTATATGCAATTACTTTTGATATTTATGCTCAATTGCTAATAATGCATTGCTCGTTTAATCACTCCTGCTTAGATTGATGATTCTTTGTGTGATATATTGTTTGCTAGCATAGGATGATGCTCATGCCGATATTATGCCTATAACTAGTATGTACCATGTTTGTATTTATGGTTTTTTGGTAAAATAAAAAAAGATTTTCATTTTTTAAGAAAAAATTAAAAAAGACAAAAATAGTTTTGTATTTTGTTTTACACCGTATATGGATGGACACTTAGGATGACCGAGTCACAATTTCATTCCATTTATCCATGTGACAATTTGATAGTGTTTTGAGACAATATATCATATCATCGATGTGTTTTATAATGTTTGGAGTAATTGAGATGTTATTAGTTGATACTTCCTACATGTTTGGCTCATTATTTCCTTTAATGCACACATGCATGGATTTGTTTGATTATTGTACTTGGCTATCACATGTTGGTCGAGTGTTTTCATGTCAATCTTATCCTTAAAATGAACAAAGTGCAATAATATGAGAGTAATAAAAGTAGTGCATGTAAAAATCGTTGCCGTGAGGAATTTGCTTAAATTTGAAAAATGATGAGTGACACGGGAACGGACTATGAGTGAATAATAATCATGTCGTGAAATCCACCGTTTGAAAAGAGCCCGTACAAAAAAATTAAGGCAATAAAAAGATGATATATGCCAAAATTTGGGCCAATAGGTTTTCTCTAAGTTGAGAATTTAGAACCTCATTAGATATAAAAAAATTGCAATATTTTATACGAGGGATTTTGGTTGGAAAGTAATCAATGGGTTTGCACGTCCTTTGAAAAGTTCTCGAAATGGCACTAAATAGTTTTGGACGTTATTGGTATGAAAATTACTTAGGCTTTGATTTGTTGATTTGATTTAGTCGATATCATCTAAATTCAACAATTTTACACCTAAGGATATTTTTTTATGTTCAATTGATCGGAGTTCACATATGCATCGTGCACATATGCTTGATTGAGTTTAATTTCCTATTGAATTTTTTCACACCCATTCATTCCATTTCTATGATTTAGTTGTCTTAATGTTATTCATAGTATGATTTTTGTAAATTATTTTTGTAGAAAAATTGAAAAATCAAAAATAATTTGTGGATCTTTTGAGTATTTCCTCTGCATGCACGTAGTTTGTTCCATATTTGTATGCTTATCGTGACATCTCCATACGTAATTTGGTTATTCTTTTCCTTGTGTACTTCAGACAAATGAAAATGGGGAGAACGAATTATGGGGGAGTTTGCATTATGGGGGAGATTTGATTGTATTGATTGATATATTCTTATCATTTTGATCGATAGATTCTTATCATTTCAAACTCAATGCATTACGAAGGTATTTTCTTTGTCTCATGTGTATAGGTGCAAAAGTGAAGATCATTATGTTGCAGACCCTGATGAGAAAATCTTTGCTATTTGAAGATTTGATGAAGATTTTTTGAAGAAAAGATTGAAGACTTGCATTTCGAGTACCTTCTCACTTTTGGGTTCATGGGAGGGTTTTAGATTTGTATAGGCATTTTGATTTGATAATTCAGAATGTTTTTATTTGTACCGACATAGACATAGGGGGAGATTTGTAAGGACATATTTTATAAGTCCTGTTTACATTAGAGTATGTTGTATACCGCTATAACCGTCAAAGAATTATTCAAGATCATTCAAGCATCAAGAAATATCCGAATATCAATGCTCTTCATCAAAGGACTCTCCACAAGATTAATTTTGGTAAGGTTGTGTTTAAGTACCTAGCATTTACTTAAGATACTGGGATATTTTTCACAAAATATTTTCTAAGTGTTAGAGCAGAGTCTTTAAATGTTTTTCGTCAAAAAATATATTTTTCGGAGTGGTTGAGGCGGTGCATTTAATGAGGAAAAGATAAATGAAAAAAATATTATTTTAATCATCTCGTTCAGACGACATCATACTTCGTTCAAACAAAAAGTTGTGTCGCGCGAAGTATCAAATGACATTGGATCTTGTTCGAACGATATCCAATCTCGTTTGAACGAGCCGTCGCCTTACGCCTTTTATAAATAGGACTCTCCAACTCCGTTTTTGATAAGAAGACCTGTGCAAAAACTATCTACGTTTTCTGCAAATAGCAGTACGATTTTTGTCTTCTCACTTTTGAAGGTTTTATCCATTTATTTTCAATTCAAAAAATCCAATAACATATGTGAATTGTTTTCAAACCAGAGATACGATTTTGCTGATCTTGCTCTTGTAGAGAGGGAAAATCTACATCATATGACTGCGTGTCATTAAGGATCTTGCTGCGTGAAGATTCTTTGCTGATTTGAACTGAGGTTCATAGGGAGTGCTGCAGTATTCCTGGGTTTAAGATAGGATTGCGATTCTTGTGGTATAGCTGCGTGTGAACCATTTCAGACGACACCGACCGGCGCCTGCGGATATTCGTGTGTCAAAATCTATATCGTTTAACCGTGTAAGTTGCGATTTACAATTATAATGAAATAAAAGGTTTTGCCTTTCAGGAATTTTTCCTGATATTGGTTTCCTTTGCATGCTTATTGATTTTATGTTATCAAATCACCTAGATGCATATATTAGGGTTTAACTAATATTTAGGTTAATTAAAATTGGATTTATTTGAGAAGTCGCATTATTCTACTGTAGCGCACTTCTAGATAGTCACTTTTCTCGGACACCTCGATAATGACTGCGACCTTCTGAGTGAGAGGTTGCACTTGATGCTGGAAGTGTCTTGAAAGAAAATTTCCATCCATGGCTTCATCTTCTTATCAACATGATCATACTATGGTTCAAGAAAGCCACAAAAGGGGAAGTCCTCACGCACTTTGACCAATTTCCCATTTAAGGAATCCCTTGAGACAATCTTGGCATCTTCTAAACTTCTCTTTAATCGTAGTTGGCAGAGCATTATGAGTTCTTCTGGTGAAGGATGATATCCTAGGCCACACAGGGGAAAGGACTTTTTTTAGGACTATGGGTTCCAGTATCCCTTGTTAACGTCTCCCCAGCCCCAGTCCGGGCATAAAGTGCATTTTATTGAACATCTGTATCACGTTGGCATTGTCATGAGGGTTGTGCTATAGACAAACTCGATCTTTGAAATCATCACCTGCCAAAAGGGAAGTGGATCAACCCTGAAGCCGAAAAGAAGCCTGTCATTCGTCCCATGCTATATTTTTAATACTGGATTACTGGTGCTGGCACTTTCAGTACTGCCATCGTCTCCCAAAATAGTAATGACTTGCCCCTTGGTGAATAATTTCAACTTCTGATGAAGGCAGGAGGATGCACCTCGAATGCTAAAAAGCCACGATTGACTAAGCAACATATTGAAGCATGCAGTTATGTCAATAACTTGAAATTCAGTAACGGGATTTATAGGGCCATATTATATAGTGAGTGTTATGGATCTTATCACTTCTCGACGAGTATTTTCATAGGCACGCACTGCAACGGAAGTAGAAGTTAGGGCACTTACTTTCAACCCTAAGAAATTGAAGGTTCTTAATGGGCACACATTGATGGCGAAGTCATTGTCGACGAATGAGAGCGGGACCGTCTTTCCCATCACTTCAACGAAGATATTAAAGGCATAGTTGTGGTCAGGAAATACCTTCAAAATCTCTTCTTTGAAGAAGGAAAAAAGTCTAGTTGTGGTCAAAGACCCAACCAGGTTCACGACTTCTTCTAGGGTGGTGGAAGGAGGGATTGTGGGCCCACTGATCAACTTTATCAGCGTGTTTCGGTGTAGTTGGGAAGACATGAAGAGTCCCCACAAGGTTATATTGGCTTATATCTTATTAAGTTAGTCTAGTATCTTTCTATCCTTGATGGTCATCTCTAGCATGGGAAGTTCTTTGGCTACTCCATTTACCTTGTCTGTTCTTGATGGCTGAGGAATCGGATCTTGGTAGTGTCTCCCTGATCTGGTCGTATGGTTTACATAAGCGGGGAAGAATAAGAACCCTGTTTCTTCATTAATTTCTTGCTGTAGGGCTACTTTACTAATTTCCCTTAACGTGGCTTCAAAAGAGATCATTCTGCACATAATGATTACTAGACTGACCTTTTCCTGACTCGGTTCATCGTCAGAGTTGTCAAATTCATCCCCCCATCTGGTGGCGACGATGCCTTCTTGCCAAGAGAAGTCAATACATTCCACAACCTCAACGACTTCTACATATAAATCTTCCCACTCAATAAGGAGCTGCAAGAACGAAGGGACCAATCGCCCTTGAAGCTTTAAAGCAGTGAGTAGATCAAAAGCGTTGCAGATTTCATTGATCTATCAGAACATGTCTGCCATAATCTGCACTACATTGTCCAAACTGATTTCATCGACAAGTACCACCCAATCATCTAACTCTCGAGCCCACTTTCGGTCTTCCATGAACAGGATGTTGAATTTCTGACAGCCGATGGTCATTTCAGAGGGCAATTTCAGCCCGAATTCCAGGAGCTGGTTCAGAATGACCGATAACTTCATATCTCTTTCTTCGAATGAGGTATGAATGGAAATATAAGCCCTCGTGAGGAGTGACAGAGCTCAATCGAAGAATCACGTAGGGTGTAAGGGAAAATATGGGCATACTTTGAGTGGTTTAGGTGAAAATATGGGTATGATGGGTGCTTTATTGGGCATAGTTTGGGTTGATGGGTCGAATTCTGGGTCATTCTCTAAGAAGATAGCGTTGGTATGGGTTGGAAGTGGGTTGTGTGATGTTGGTTTTATGATTGGATGGTGGGACAATGATACCCCGGTCAATTAAACCTTGGACTACATTCCGAAGAAGAAAGCACTAATCAGTAGTATGATCGACAAATTGGTGAAAGTCACGGTGGGTATCAGTTTTGAAGTTTTTGAAAAGTGATTTCGGAAATGGACGAGGGTCCATAGGTTTAATAAGATTTTGGTTTAGCAAAGCTCGGTAGACTTTAGAGAGCGGAGCATGGAGCTCAGTGAATTCTTTTCTTATGAGGTTAGGGCGATTTTCTGGTGCCCAAGAGGTCGCAGGCTGGGATATATTGTTGATGGTTGAGACAATGAAATTGGTAGGCTTCCCATACTTTTTAGGAGTGAACGGTCCATACACTTTCTTTGGCTTAACTTCGGTCGTGGTAACACTTTCTACAATCTCCACACCCGCTTCCCGCAGAGCTCGGGAGTGTGGGTAATACTATCCTCCCATAGTTTTTCTAATACCGGGTAGGAAATTCTTATTCACTATGTTAACTTGTTCTTTTTCGGAGGGTCAGCTGGTCATGGTGGTAGGTTTCTCCCTCCACCTTGCTATAAAGTTGCTGATAGTTTCTACGGGTTCTTCTTAAAAAATTCTAAATCACAGCGTGTAACATCTAGTTCTTCGCTGTAATTATACTGTGACATGAATTCCTGGGCAACATCCTCCCAACTGCGGATTCTAGATTCCTCGAGGGATAAAAACTAAAGAAGAGCATTGTGCTTCAAAGTCTATTGGAACATTTGCACCATTATTTCTTCATGACTCGATGATAGTTGTAAAGATGAACGATTGGGGGCCCACTGCCCCCAAAATTCTCGATAGTTAGCATCTTGAATTTCTCTGGAAACCTTGCTTTAGGGTAGGGATACATGTGGGTGTAGTCCATGTAGTTACTGGATATCTTATCTTGGTCAAACATCTTCGACAACAGCTCGAGGTCTTCCTTGACCTTTTTCATTTCTTCCTCTTTGGTATCAATAGGTGTCTGGGCAAGGTATGGCATAGGGAGTTGAGTTAGCGACAACCCATTGGCAGGCGGGGCAAGCGAAGCATGTTGATATTATTTGGGAATCCAAACAGGCTCGGGAGTGGGTGAACCCATGGCATGAAGAAAGAGAACCTCGGGTTCTTCGAGAACTGGGACTCGGTTTTGCTACATCTCATGAATCTTGGTTTGAAGGTCGTTAATCTTGGCACTGAGTTAGACCAGGATTGCCGGTGCTTGATCAGTATTCTCCATAGAGGACTGATGAAGGTGGATTCCGGACTCGAATCAAGTTATAGGGTAAATGATGAAACTTTAGGGCGATTTGACGAAAGACTGAAGCCAATAGGGAGGCAGTCTAAGAATCGGGTATGGAATCGACCTCAGAAGGAAAAAGATTCGAATTTATTATTTTGAAAAAGAGGAAGAGGAATATTTTTTGTTTTGTTGAAGAAGACGGGAAATATTTTTGACATTCTAGGTAAAAAGGAGGAAAAATGTTTTTGGTATTTTGATGAAAAGGAGGAAAAAATATTTTTGACACTTTTGGTAAATAATGAGAGAAAAATGAGAGAAAAGTCTCAACATGATTATTATTATGTTTATGTTTTCGCTTGTATTAGGTTGACCTAAATGCTAAAGAAATGCTGGACGTGACCCGAGCTTAGGAAAAATTAGGTTTGAAAATGAGTAATACAAGGTTGGACTTGTTTCCAGGCTCATAGACATGGTCCTGTTTTGAAAAAAAACTAAATCGCTCGAGGGCAGCATGCCGACCCGGCATTTAACAGAGTATAGCATAGTAATCAACAAACTAAATATGAGTGTCCTAGGTCTGACATCTATATGAGGTTTATGCAGTTTTTGGGTTAGTGGAAAGGTTCCCCCCTTTGACATGACTTCCTAATATACTTCGTTCTTTTGCAATCGGTATGTGTGGACAAGCCATTTGATATACCTGAGTGCACATGAGTTGACTCACTATATACCTCGTTGGGATAGTACGTGTGAGAGAGAATTCGATATACTCGATGTACGTGAATGAGTTCCCTGCTATATACCTCCCGTCATGAGTTAGGTCAAGAGGTACGATGGGGGGAACCGTTCGATATACGTCGAAGGTACTAGGCCAATGTAAGGTGAGACTCATATTACTTAGGCTAACCGCGACCTGCCGGGCAAGCATCCATCCCAAAGTGACCCCCCATTACAGGATAAAATTTTGATCAATAACCATGCTCTTGGTGATGTAGTGTGTAAAATGCATGATTCTTGATTAATATATTATGGAGAGAGTATTTCATTTGGCATGATGAGCATTATACTAATAGGAAAAAATGTATGAGTATTATGAAAATTAAACTTAGCATGGAGCATGGAGATTACACTAAGCAAGGATACCTATGAATGAGTGGTGTGTGAATATCTATAAGTTAGTGTGTGGTAGTGAACCTAAGAATGGACCAACTACAAGTGGTGTGTGATAAGTGCAAGTGAGCATGGATATATATAAGTGTGATAAGTGGAGGTGTGTGTGCTAGTGAAGCCTAGGCATGGATATTCTAAATGATGTGTGAAACATGTGGATATAAGTGATCATACGTATAAGTGTAAGTAGTGTGAAGTGTACATGGAAGATATTAATAAGTGAGTGATGGTGAAAAGTGGGCATGAGATGAATATATACAAGAAAAAAATAAAGGAGAAATGCTACATATAGATTGGTGCATATGCACACACGCAAAAAATGATAACACCCATGTAAACAGAGTCTATCCCTCTTATGAAAAGTCATTCCCCCAGCAGAGTCGCTACTGTGTTCACTTCCTTCCCCTTCCTCGGGGTGAGATCTCAATGCATGCGTGAGCGCGGTTGGACGGAGAGAAAAATAAGGGTCTCGCTCCCTTTTTAAGGAGGAGCGCTTCGACCGTCGTTAATGTGGGGTGATTTAAAAATATAGAGTCGCCAAACTATTTTGCACAACACAGACAAAAGAAATGTTGTCACCTCGAGAGAACGACATCAAAGATATATTGATGCTTGTAAAACCAATAGTTCAAAGGTTTGGGGGCTAAGTTACGAAATAGAAAGGTGTTAGGCACCCATCTCGCCCTTTCGGTTTCTCATGGGATTGTGTTATTATTCTCCTTGAAAAACTTCATGTAGTGTGTGCGTGTGTTTATATAAATGGAGAAAGGAATTTCTCAACTCACGTCATGAAAGAGGGCGGAGTGAGATCATTCGTAGGAGTCTTACTAAAATAATTAAAAATAAATAAAACGTGTGCGCTTATCAATATATCGATCGTTATGGTGAAACGATGATATATGCATTGGATAACGTACAAATAAGAATCCCAAATACAATATATGAAAATAATATATGAATAAAAAATGCGAGGATGACTCGAGTCTCGGGTTTTGAACTGAGACGCCTACAGAGCCTAAAAAAGCATCAAAGTCCTCGTAGAGGGTGGGGTTCATTCCATAAATCCAACATTTTTTTCATTTAGATGTGTGTGAAAAATGATATTTTGATTTGAGAAAATGTGATGAAGAATCTCGTTTGGAATTTATGAGTAAAACCCTCGTTTTCTTGTTTTTTTTTTATAGAAAATATGTTGTGTGCAATATTACTAATAAAGTGAGATTATTAATATGTATGGACTAACAAGGATGAAATGCTAAAGTAAAGATTAGATAACTAATGCGAAAGGAAATTTAAAACAGAATATGTTTGGACCTTCTTTAAATACTTGAAGATTGATCTTGATTGTTGAAAAGGCTTCCCTGAAAGTGGATGAGGAATGTAGGATGAGAGATAAGGGGATTTTGCTAAATTGTGTGTGTAAGTGATGGAAATGAAAGGTGGGGAGAGGTTTCAAACAAGGAAAGTTTACTGACTTTAGATGAATGTTGCTGAGATCACTGAAGTTGATATTTCTAGGGTGCCTTTCGAAGTGAGCTCATGCTCTCCTTATTTAGGGTTAAGGGGCTGCCGATCGGCATTATACTTGACCTGCCTATCTTCAGGCATCCCCAGACACACTGTTGATAGGCAGTGAAATGGTTTTGCAATTCGATAACCTCATGCAGATTTCTCAAAAAAATGGTCGTAAAATGCAATTCGTAAGTCCGAATCGTGCACGAGGCATACCATTGGAATGGGGATTCCATTGGGCAGTTACTGGGTTCGAGAGTTGACTTTGGTCAAACGGGGGACGAGGTTCGGAAGTGCCCGATGGTCTTTTGGACAGGAGATTCCTGAAGGAAAATGGATCACTCCTCCGAACCGTAAGGCCGATTTGCGCAAGGGACAGAAGGACCGTTGGAAATGGTATTCATATCCCTTTGAAGATTCTTTCAGTCTCATTCGGTTAGGAGAGTTGACCTTGGTCAAACGGGTCTTTCGTCTATACTGTAAGGTTGATTTGCATACGGGGCAAACCATTAGAAAGGGTATTCAGTGCCCTTTAAGGATTCATTCAGTCTCTTTCGAGCTAAAGAGTTGACGGGAGCCAAACGAAGTCCGACAGTGTTAAGTGGTCTCCGAATCAATTTTTGGGTGAAATAGATCGTTTGTTCGAACGATAAGTTCGATTCATGCACGGGACTAACCCTTGGAAAGGGATTCAATTCCCTAGAAATATTCATTGATCTTTCGCTCGGGTGAGGAATTTGATTGGGGTCAAAATGAGGCCTGGGAGCACCCGGTGGCCTATAGATCAATTTTTAATAGTAAAACGGATCGTTCAATTGAACCATAAGGCCAATTTGTGCACAAGGTAGACCGTTGGAAAGGATATTCAGAGCCCTTTGAAGATTCATTGAGATTTCGCTCTTACGAAAAAGTTGACCGGGGTGAAAAGGGGCCCGAGAGTGCCTGGTGGCCTCCAGATTGGTTTTTAATAGTAAAATGGATCGTTCATCAGAATTGTAAGGTCTATTCACGCATGGGATGGACTGTTGGAAAGGGGATTTAGAGTTTTTCGATAATTCATTGAGCTTTTGATCTGATGAGGAAGTTGACTAGAGTCAAACGGGGCTCGGGGGCTCCCGGTGGCCTCTAGATCAGTACTCAGAGTATGAACTAGGGTTCTATGGTTAATGGGTAAGTTCTAGGGACCTAATAAGAGTCTTAGTAGGGTTATAGAATGTGGTGTCTACAAATACCCCTCTTTCAGTGCTCGAAAGTCAAGAGACCTTCCTCCCACGTGGATTCTGCAGTTCCCATCGTATAACTCGTATTGAACTTCGTCGACGTTGCTTGGATGCACGCATTGGAGTTAGGGGCTTGTGAAGGACTTCTGTAAAGATTTATTTTGAGCACCAGATAAAATCGTGCAGCTTTAACCCTCGTGGGCTTGCTTTTTATCTGACAACAAGATCTCGTTTTACAGATAAATGATTATTGGGTCCCTCCAGCCTGGACTTCTTTGTACAACGAGAATATGCTCGGTGACCATAGGATTTGTGGTGCTTGTCTTGGCAAGGAATTTCATTTAAATTTTTCTTCTTAAATTAGAGTGCATTGGCTAAAATATCATCATGGATATTATAGCCTCAGGGGAGTTGTTGAATGTGTACTTCCTCGAAATTTGCTATCAAATCAAGAGCCAGGGGTAGGTATGTCGCCATCTATTCATCTTTAGCATTGAAATCTCCCTTTACTTGGTTGGCTACCAGCTTTAAATCGCAATATATATCAAGGTGACTTTCCCTCAAGAGTGATCGTTACGTAGTATGACTATGGGGGCTTCGTATTCGACTTCATTATTGGATGCCTCAAAGCCAATCTTGATTTCTTGCTCGATCATGGAATTCTCTGGTGTGACGAGCGCAATTCATACTCCTCCCCCTTAAAGTTAGATGCTGCATCCACACACAGTGTCTATTTTCTGGATTGGTCAGTCTTGGGAAACCTCAACTATCAGAAATTTATTGGTCGCTAGGTCCATTCTCTTTCATAAATTCTGTGATAAAATTAGCCAACATTTTCCCCTTAATCGTCGTTCTTCGTTGATAGTGTATATCAAACCTTCCAAGTTTGATCGACCATCTGGACATTCGTCGAGATAGTATGGCCTTTCGAAGAATTGCTTTGAGGGGATAATATATGATGCCTATAATTGAATGGGCTTTAAAATAGTGCTTCAACTTGCGTGACACGATGACCAAAGAGTAGGCCAATTTCTCCAGTGGGAGATAGCGATGCTCGACTTCCAGGAGTATCTTGCTGAGGTAGTAAACGGGGGGACTGTCGTCCTCTTCCTTGCAACCTAAGGACGAAATGATTGCATGGTTAGGTAGAGATAAAGAAGGTCTTTTGGATCTGGGATAATCAATAGAGGATGTTTTCTCAAATAAGATTTGATTTCTTCAAGGGTCTTTGAGAATTCTTCATTCTAGGTGAGGCCTTTCTCTTTCTTCAGCAATTTAAAAATGATCGACATCGTTATAAGAACTTTGAGATGAAATGGTTTAGGGATTCTAGCATCCCTATTAACTTTTGAATCTCGAGCAGTATCTTTGGGAGATGAACGTTGTTGATTGCGACTATCGGGTCGGGATTTGCCTCGATACCTCTTTTGCTGACCAAGTATCCGAGGAACTTTTCGGACTGAACCCTAAAGGATCATTTGGTTTCATTGAGCTTCATTTGGTAATGCCTGAGGAGTTTAAAGGTCTTCGTTAAATCCTTCAAGTGATCGAGTTTGATCTTGATTTTGACGAGAATATCATTAATGTACACGTCCATTGTTTCTCCCAATTATTTCCTGGGCATCTTTGTGTCCAATCTTTAGAATATAGCTCACAAATTTTTAAGGCCAAAAGGCATGACCCTATAACAATACAGGCCCAGAGGGGTTACAAATGAAGTTTTTTCTTGGTTGGAGTTGAATAGAGGGATCTGACGGTACCCTGAGTATGTATCCAAAAAAACCCATCCATTCGTGGCTGGGTGTGGCGTCGACCAATTGATCTATTTTTGGCAGAGGAAAACTATCTGTGGGACATACCTTATTGAGGTCGGTGAAGTCCACGCACACTCTCTAGCGACCATTATTTTTTCGTACCACCACCGGGTTTGAGATCCACTTTTGTAATTGAACTTTTTTTGATGGACCTTACTTCCAAAGGTTTCCCTACCTCTGTTTATACTGCATTTTCTTTTTTCAGGGCAGTGAGGTGAGCCTTTTGTATGATCAACAAAAATGTTGGGTTAATGTGAAGTTTATGGCAGGCGAATTTGGCATCAATCTGAGGCATATCGTACGCTAGCCATGCAAATACATCTTGATTCTGCTTCAGCAAAGAATTTAATTCCTTCATTTCCTGTTCGGACAGTGTGGTTCCAATCAGAAATTTCCTTTATGATCGAGTCTCATCAAAAGCTATCTCCTCCAGTCTTTCCATAACTCTATCTGTGGGGTAAACTCTTGTCTCTTCCACCCCTCGTCTCCCTTACTTTAGTTGCTATTTGTATGACACAAATTCGTCTTGAGATGTTTCAGGGATGACTTTTTTTTCTTTCCTCTTTTCCTATTTAGGTCCGATGGCATCGAAAAAATACTTCCAAGAAATAACCTGATCGCTACTGATCTCCATTATTCCTCGTTCTATCACGCACTGAAGTTTTTGGTGATAGGTCGAGGGAACGAGCTTTATGGCGTGCAACCACCTTCTTCTAAGGATGGCATGATAGGGAGAGTCAATGTCTACCACCAAAAACTCGACCAGTTTAGAAATGTTATTTTCCCTGACTAGTAGGACCACCTTTCCCAATGATATAGCCATTTTTCCAACGAAATCGACAAGAGGAATGGTCGCTTCCTTCAAGTTTTCCATCTTTAGTTTGAGCTTATGAAAATTCTCCAAGTACATGCCTTTAGAGGAACTCCCTTAATCGACTGGTAGCTTATCCACATCCCAGTTTGTAATCTGAAGAGTTATTACCAGTGCATCATGGTGTGGGGTCCTCACTTTTATCAAATCGTCTTTAGTGAAGGCTATGTCCTTGTTGCAGTCCGCATCCTCTAGTCGCCTGCGTTTACCAACTTGGCTTCTGACAGGGTCAATTTGAAAGTCATCCATTACTTCTACAACATTCTTGAGTTCTATTCAAACTAAGTTACCCTGTATCTACGTGAGTCATGAAGCTCAGTGGATAACAATAATTTCATTCCCCATTTTATCATCCAAAACATTATCTGGTTTTGGGTCAGTGTTGGCGATGAGATGGTCAGCTTTATTCTCTATGTAGTCATTCAAATGCCCCATACGGGCTAACTCTCCCAGATGGGACTTGAGGGCCTTGCAATTTTCTATTTTGTGCCCATTTTCTTTGCGGTAGGCGCACCTAAGAGCATTATTCCTCTTGTTTAGATAATCGCCCATCTTCTTCGATCACTTGAGGAACTGCTGGTCCTTGATTTTTCCCAAGATCTTGTAGATCGGTTCTTTGAAAACGGTATTAACTTCCTGGAAATACTTGGATGGGTTTGCCTTGATATTGTTTTTGGATCCTTTGATCTCCTTTTTCCCCCTTTCTTGGGTGTGATTTCTTTATCGTTACCTTTGGTCGCCTTTGCACAACCATTCTCACATTGGCTGAGGTCTACCACATCTTCCACCTTGGAAAACTTTTCAATG
Organism: Sambucus nigra; assembly: GCA_949130495.1. NCBI lineage: Eukaryota > Viridiplantae > Streptophyta > Magnoliopsida > Dipsacales > Adoxaceae > Sambucus > Sambucus nigra. Next base: position 617,794,428 of record OX422215.1, read on the forward strand.
CGCGAAATAAGGTCGTCAATGGTGTCTTCCTCCTTCTTAGTGAGGGACCGTTGCAATACTTAGTTGTGGGGAAGGCCTATTTTGAATGATGCTGCGATAACCGACTCCGAGCAATCTTTGACTTCATTAAACATTTCCTAATAGCTCCTAGTATAATATCACAAAGTCTCTTAGGATTTCTTCCTCACGATGAGGATATAATCCATCCTCTTTGGGTGTGAATTGCTCATTATGAAGCGACTTTTAAAGGTCTCCGTGAACGACTTAAAGTTCTTGACTGACCTGTGAGGCAGCCTTTTGAACCACTTTTGGGTGACATCTCTTAGGCTAGATAAGAATATACGACACATGAGGGCATTGTTATGGTTCCATAGGGTCATTACTTTCCTGTACTAACATACGTAATTAATGGGATCTGTGTTCCTGTCATATATCTTGAATCTTGAGGTTGAAAACTTCTATGGGGACTCTTCCTCCTCAATTTCCCTTGAAAAAGAGGGACTTCATATGAGTGATAAGTGCCCTCCTTGCTAGCTCCTTAATTGATCTGGACCTTCGATTTGCGAGGTGTTGGTCCATTAATCTTCGGATCAGACTTCGTATATGGTGCTTATAATGCCCCTCATCTTAGTTTTGCATGATCTGATGACTTTTATGCTCTAATTGATCTTTCTCACAATGCAAACTCCTTCCTCAGCTACGATTTTTGCTCGCTTGAGGGTTAAGCGTTCGATCACGATGCTTGCGGTTATCTCCTCGGATCTCTCATTCCATTTTACCATACATTGCTGGAGATGTGCATTTTCTTCCATCTGGAGGCGTGTTACCTCATCCTTTTGATGTAGTCGTTCCTCATAGGCATCGGACAACCGCGAGGTTTGAGTTTATTTGTGCGACTTATTGCTCTGCTCAAAAGGGTGCTCTTGCGGGAGAAATCATGGATGGTTAACAACCTAGTTTCCATCCCAATGAATCTCGGATCTGACTCTATGTAAGGGGATCCCATCTCTCAGATCTCTAGCAATGGGTTCACTGTGACGGTGAGATTTCTCTTAGCCCGTTGGTTTCGATTTACTTTTGAACAGAGAACCAATCCCACAGACGATGCCAATTGTGAGTATAAATAATCACAATTAATAGTTTAAAAAAATAAAGAAATAATTAACGAGTAAGAAATATCATGACACAAAGGATTTACGTGGTTTGACAACTCCCTACATCTTTGGAGAATTTCTCAGCTTTTATTAATTCTTTAAGAGTTTTGGAATAAAGAATTACATTCCCCTTTGCCCCGAGGTAAGGGTTTTATTTTTAATGATAGGAGTGGTTGAGTCTTATTCAAACTCTTTTAGTTGCTGATTGGATCATTTGTTGATCCATGTTGATATCTGAGATTGTAGATAACGAGAACGAGCCTCTAAGTTTATACCATGTGACATTAGTTCTCATGCCTTTTGTATTTCTGGGTTGGACCATCTTTGGCCAGTGGACTTTGGTCCTTTATGATTTTCTCCCCACATTATTCAAACATGCTCCTATTTTATAGAAAGGCCATGAACCATTAAGGTTAGAACTTATAACCATGCTTATAGTTATGAGGTAATTTTATTTTTCTATAGAAATAACTTTATGATGCGCTTTCACCAAGAAAATTGGCGCTAAAAAATACACTGATTAAACTGCAATGCACAAACAAGTTTATAGGGAAACACCCTCAACCTTATATTATTGTTCTTAAATTAAAAAAGGCATGCAATCTCCTTCAAGACTCTTACAATGAAAATACATACCAACAAAGGATATAATAAACATAGGACATGTAGGCACCTTGAAATTATTGTCAGGTAGAGTCAATAGGTGTCCATAAGAGGCCAATCTATTCTTCGAAAATGTAATGCAACAACGCTTGTCCTCGGGTAAAAACAACACCACAACACCTCCAGTAAATCCACAAATATGCAGCTCAGGCAAAACTATGTAAGTTTGATGCCTACATCTTGTGTTCCATGAATTTAATCACACCCAACTATGACACAACCATCCCAGCCACTAAATGCAACTTGTGTTGCACATCGACATGCCTCAGAAAGACATGCTCCACCTAGCTACACAATTTTCCCAATCCTATATGTGCCTACAAAGATACTCGAAAGACTAGACATGTCATCGCCTTTGTTCAATATTCTTTTGCATATGGAAACTTTCATTTAAACATGGATATTTATATCATTCATATAACTATCACACTATTCCATGTTGTATCCATTTCCATATCTGCTCATGATTTTTTAGTTATATCTTTACATGTTTCAACTTCTCTATATACTGAACCACAATCTCACACATACACTTACGGTATGGGTGGTGCTAAAGCACAACAAAAATTTAAACCCGACACCACCGCACAACATTTTTTTAACTCAATGTACAATCACTTTAAGTATGCAGTGGTGCCCAGTATAATTTTGGCGGTGCCTTTAGCACCCCCTTACTGAATTAGACACTCTTTCACAAGTCTCTTGAAACTTTGTACATTTTGTAAAATACCATAAAACTTTATCATTTTCATAAAGTGGCATTATAACAATGTGTTTTGTAGTATAAAGTGCAATAAGATATGAACATGTATTCTCATTAAATTTTCTCAAAGTTTATAAGCCTCCAAAGAAAATACTATCAAGATTATGACACACATGTCATATTTTGAAACAAAGGAAAAATAATCAAGCAAGCCATTTTGATACACGATAGTATGTCATGGAGTGTATCATTTAAAAAGTCAAAAGCATAGTAGTATCAAAGTATTTTGGATTTTTAATGAAATATATGTACAACCACAAAAGAGAATGTCATAAGATTAAGAGATAGAGATAAATCACAAAATCTTAGACGTGTTATTACAATCTCAATCGATCATGCAAATACCAAGAATATTCTATATTATTGTAATACCATGTCTTTTATAAAGTGGTTAAAGTAATAATTTCAAGGTGTTCGTGGAACAATTAAGGAAAATTTACAAGAAATTGGTACACGCGTTGCTTGCATAGGTTATTTAAGAAGATCAAAGGTAGCTACATGTATTCACATGATTTGTAAGAGGGTTTCATGGCGAATGCATGACCGTGCATGGCATGGAGCTAGTAAAAGTTGCATTATTAACACATTAAGGTTTAAATGTGAATTTAGTTATGAGTGTTTTAGACAAATGCGTATTATAATAGAAAGAATATGAAGTTGGCCTTTTAGAGGTGAATAATTTAATTGGAGTACTTAATGGATATGAAATAAACAAAACTGGGATAAATTTATAGTGTGAGATTATAGTTGGCTTACACTAATTATTGCCACTAAGTATTGAAGGGATAATTAATGTTTTACCTAATTATGTTAAATAAATGGGTCAATGTTTTTGGATAGTAAGAAATCTTTTAATCATGATAAGCTTGCTTAGAATGGTTAAAGATTGCAGGAATAATATTGTTTGGTAATTATTAAAGTAAATATTAACTGTTGGGAGATAATTCATTTATTTGGTACTGTAAGAAGGCTTTGTTGAGTTGAGTTAACCTATAGATTGTTTGGGTGTTAGTTTTGGAATATTTATTAAATTAAGTTGAGTATTTCCAAAACTATATATATAGTAATAAAATATAAGGGTATATATGTTTAGTTTTAAAGTTGAGGATATAAATATGTTATTTTTACCCTATTATTGGGGGGGGGGGGGGGGGGATCTTCCTTGGCCTGAAATCTAGGTGGAAAGGTCTCTTTTTTCTATGTGTTTCGCCCATTTCGCCCATTCGAGTGTTTTTTGACGATGGCATCATAGGCACCAAGCCCTCGGTCCGTCTGTGCTCCTTTGAATGATCGGGTTTCAACGGATTCCCTAGCTGTACTGATCTATCTGGCAGTTCACTATGCGCAAAATGATTCTTTCCTATTTTCTCTTTCTCCTCTCGGTCTGCCTAAAAATAGTTTCAAAACACACCCACACTTTATATACTCTCGCCCACTTGACAATTTTACTTTTCATTTCCCTCTCATCCCTCCATCATAGTTTCATCTCTCCCCCTCTCCTGCTCTCTTCTCTCAAAGGTCCTCTCCATTTTCAAACCCTTTTTTAAAAGGTAATATTTTATACATTTAGCCTTTTAGGGTTGTTTATGTTATTTTTTTGTTATTTATTATTTTGGGCTGGTAAGTTGTAAGTTTTAACATGTTTTATACACTAATTACTTAATCTACTTAGATGAAATGGCATATTGACATTATATTTGATTACTTATTTTGATTAATTTTGTTGATGTTTAGGTTAGGGTTTAAATTGATTTTGTTGTTATTTAATTTGGGGATTTGATATATTTAATTATTTGAGTGAATTTTATTTGGTTGTTGTTTAGAATTTTGCAACTTGAATCGGTGAGTTGCTAATTCTAACGATTTTGGTTCTTGTTTCAATCAAATACGATATCTCAAATACAAGACGGAGCCTTGAATATGTGTTATTGTATCGGATGTTGTTCTATATAAGTTATAATTGTCTAAAAATACAAATTATCAATTAAATATTTATAAAACTGTAAAAAAAATCCTAAAAAATTCTCCGGGGGTTCCCGCCCCCGAACCCCCTACAATTGTCTATGCTATAAACAGAATAAGTTCCTAGCTCTGCCATTGCCCTTGTAGGGAATTACGAGAGTTAATGCATGACAGCTAAGAAAACAGACATAAGAATATAGACAAATTGTTGAGAAAGAAAAGAACTATTAGAATAAGGAGTTGTACGTGCAAATCATATAATACAAAGAAAAAGGGGGACAACAAAGGGGATGTCCATGGAAGTGTATCCCAGTCGCTATGCGGTTTAGGTACCCTCCGTGGCAGGGTGAGAGAGTCATTATGGAGGCATATAAAACGGAACGGGGTGGAGGTCATAATTATTCAAATCTTGTCTCTACTTTTTATCTAACCAGTAGATTATCGAAACGTGTCCATATTTATACTAACTTATAGCCCTTTTCTCCCCCTCTCCTCCTTATATTTAATCGGATAACATATACTAATAATAAGGATATTTTCCCATATATTGTAACAGGTGGTCTAATGCCACAAACTCTTTTTCCCTCCATAAACCCCATTCAAACCAAGCTACCAAGAGAGCATTATATACGGATTTGACCTAGAAATCAACATTTAGAGTGTGAAGATAAGTTTAAATGAGGTGTCCATGTATGTATTGTTGGGGGTATATTTGGAGTGCTCTTGAGTTATTTATGAAAGTTTTCTTTAGATTATTTTTATGGAGCCTAAACGATTAATTTTATGGAGTTTTGAGGGGGTATTTATATAAATATTTCGTGGAGTTTTGGGAGCATACTTTCTACACAAAAAATGTGAAGGATTTCATCATTTGAGGTGGGGATTTTTTTTCTTGCACTTATATTGTGAAAATATTTATGCATGTTAGATATATGTGTATATATGTACGATGATTTGCATGCTATCTATTTATGAAATTGTGGTATAACTTCATGTGAAAAAGGTGTAAATATGGGTTTAAAATATAGTTTGAAATGTTGTTTATAAAAAATATTGTGACTTTGAGGTGAAAGAAAGTATAAAAGTATTGTTGAACATTTTTAAGGGGATAAAAGTGAAATAGGGTGAATATGGGTTGAAATGGTAAACCTTTGAATAGTTGATGTTCAAATTGATTATGTGTAAGTAAAACTTAAAAATGGTAGTTTGCATAATAAACCCCCAAAAGGATGAAATTGTGATTTTCCCCCAAACATGGTATTTGCGATATGAAAAGGACTTGTTATACAAGGCTTTAAATGAACACTAAACGATGGAAATGGTCCTTAAACTTGGAAATGGAATAAGACTTTGTAAAAGTAAAGAGGTTGGTTGAGAATGCAAAATAATTGCAAGGAGTGATTTCAATCAAAAATTGCATTTCTAATTTTAAATGCGGAAGAGAATTTTAAATTGATTTTATCTTTTTATCCTAATCATGAATCTATGGTGATAAAACAGATAAATCAAATAGCAAATTCGACAAGGCCAAGTTTCAGGAAAAAAACAAAGGGAAAAACCTTTATTCGCTTAGAAATTTATAAGAGAGTCGACTTATAGACTACTTGATCCCCCACATAACCTGCTATTCTTTGAAAATCTCTAAGGAACAACTATGATCCTCACAAGAATCACATCATCGCAGTTCTCCAAATTAGACTCAACCTTTGTCTTTAGCAATGAATCCGCATAGGTATCACAAGTCAACAATGGAGTGCCTCTCCACCAAGGTGTATGCAAGAGATATAAAACTTTCTAGAGTTCTAAACTAATTCACAAGAACAATATTCCATGATGATTTTTATGAGTTAAAACAATATTTTTGGAATACAAAACATGAGGAAATTTTGCTGTTGATATGCAGAAACGTCTTTGTTGCAAAATACTTGAACAAATTGATCCACAAAACAGATATGTATAAAAAAGTTGAGTCGGCGAGGTCGATCGAACGAGATACAGATTTCGTTTGAATGACAGGAAGATGTCGTTTGAACGACCTTGACTAGTCGTTTGAACGACCTAAATGTCAAAAAAATTTATTTTCAAAACTCCGCATACAGGTCTTCTAAAAACATATTTTTGAAAAGTAAACAACCATGTTCGTCTTTTTGATAAAAAATAAACATCCCAAATATAATTCTATGAATTAATTTTATACCTTTTGGGATGTCGGGAAGTCTTCAAACTTGGAGATGCTTGAGTTCGGTTCGTCTTGACGGTGCATGACGATTTGTAGCAGGATACGCCAAACTAGTCTAAAATTTTGATAGGAACAATGTTGTAAAACACGTTCTTATAAATCTCCCCCTTTGGCTATTTCGGTACAAAATTTATCGAACACCAAATTAGAACCAAATCTCCTATTACAAAGAGACTAACACCCTTCCAAACCCTAGAACGAAACGGCATATGTCTTTATCTTCAAACTTCAAACTTCGTCTTCATTCGCGTGTCTTAGAATTCTGCAAATAGGTACCTACACATATGAGACAATAAACATATAACCTCGTGAGCCATCGAGTTGGAAACAAAGTAAATCATAAGTAAATTCTCCCAGATAATTCAAACTCATCAAACCATAAAAAACTTCTTTTTAATTTTCTCTCCCCCTTTGTCTTTATCGAAATAGACAAATAGACAAAGAAGTAGAAACAATAAGCATTAAGTGCAAAGCATCACGATGAAGAAAATTTATCATCATAAAAGGTATAAATCAAGCATCTGTAATGATCATCTCAAAGGCAAACAACCAACTATTTTTTATTTTTTAATTTAAAAAAAACAAATTTCACAAATACAACACACAATTCTATATATAATATATGATATCTAATCAAATATGGCACACATATATAGGTATAAAGAATCACAAAACACGACACAAAACACATAAGCTTTTCACCCTAGCATAGTATCGATTGTCCAAACACTCAAATATGTTCAAGAAATTCTAATTGACCGTAAAACTTTATCAAACTAAGCTTTAGCTTCAAGTGACAAATAAAGTTGAACTTAATGAACAAAGCAAGCACAATGCACACAAGCCTAGAATATTAATGATTCTACAAATCAATAGCGTTATGACAAAATAAGACTAACTAGGATACATTGTCATTGTGCAAGCTTGTTGATATTTCCATCCAAACTCCCTCAAAGTACTTCTAAACTAATTTAGCCCTTATTTGGCATATTATTCTTTTATTGCCTTTATTTTTCATGGGCTCTTTTCAAACGGTGGCTTTCACGACGAGTTCATTATACTCTCGCAGCCCTTACCCATGCACTCATCATTTTTTCAATATAAGGAATAAAAATCCTCACGATAATGGTTCTTACATGCAGAAATCCTCCATAGTCATATAAACATGTAGATGAAAAGATTGATAGGAGAAAATCTCACCAAGCTAAAATATACATCATGAAGTCAAAAACCCAATAAGCTCGTGCATGTGTGTGCGGAGGCATGAACAAATTCGAATCCATAAAGCAAATGAAATTCGAAACAACTCCATTAACATGGTTAATAACGATCCAAGTATCTAAAATCATAACCCAATGTCCAAACACATGGAAACTACAAAGTGAAATGAATTTAAACACACCAATATGCCACATTAAATATGTAAAACTAAAACACACAAAGGATCGAAAATATGTTTTTGAAAATTTTCAAAATATTTTAAAAAACAAAATATTTTTGTACTTTTCAAATATGACTCAATAAAAGAAAATATATAATACAAAAAGTACATATGTCATAACACTAGCAAACATATATCATGAAACACATCTAGTGTATGACAAGCATGCGAACACAATCATCTATATAATATAGCAAGAGAATAATCATGTGCAAGAAAATGAGAATCAACTAATTTAACATTTAGCGTATCCAAAAGTGATTTCCTAATCCAAATAGATGTGAAACGTCAAATAGGAGTTTCGAGAATCAACGGGACACTAGACATCAAATTCCTAGGACCTCTTCCAAGATCAAAATAAAAAAGTCTAAGGTGGCCTTTCCCACCACAATACGAACATGTGTAAACAGGGGAGTGTTTCCTATGGGTTGACCTTTTCTAACATCCTTGGATTTGGTTGAACCTCTAATACAAATAATGATTTTGTCTTTAACACTCGAATCATGAGAATAAGACGAGCCATTACCATCACTATTCAAACTACTCAAGTCTTTTAAAGCATTTTTCAACTTCAAAATTTTAAACCCAAGCAAAAAGAATTAGACTCTTCCAATTTTAGAGACACTTTTTTCAAATTTTCAACAATTCCTAAAAGTTTATCACGCTCACCCTCAATAAAAGCAAACTTTTTCCTAAGAGTCTTTTCACGTGCCACAAAATCATTAATCAAGATATTTTTATCCTCTTTGGCACAAACACAAATCCTATAATTTTTCAAGTCTTCCAAATTTTTTTCTAAAAATAGGACTCTATCATCACTCTCCTTCTTGGACAATTTTAAATCAATAAAGTCATGTTCTAAGGCAACAAACTTCTCACGAAAAAAAATCTCTTTGATTTTGAACCGTTTGTAAAAGATCCATAGCGGATTTCAAATGAGAATTTTATTTTCCAAAAAGTTAATTCTTTTAGCAAATGTCAAATTGAAGTGAGAATCCCCCGAGAGACAAAAACACAAGCACGTGAGTGATGAAAAAACAACCACCCAAAAAGCAGGTAAACAAGATCAAACACAATAAATTAGTGCAATCCGCTCTGATTCCAATTTGATAATTTATGCTATGATATCAATTATTTATAAATTCACAAATTTTTAATTTCTTAAACTTATTTAATTAGAGTCAATCTCTAAAACCAAATTTTATTAAACCCTTAAACATGCATCTATGTGGATGAAATAAATCATGCAAATCCAACAACCAGAGATTCAGGGAAAAAACCCCTAAGGGAAAAATCTTTATTCACTTAGAAATTTACAAGAAAGTCGACTTACAGACTACTTGATCCCCCACAAGAATAACACACTATTCTTCAAAAATATATAAGGAACAACTATGATCCTCACAAGAATCACATGACCACAGTCCTCCGAATTAGCCTCAGCCTTTATCTTCAGCAGTGAATCCCTACAGGTATCACAAGTCAGTAACGGAGTGCTTCTCCACCAAGGTGTATGCAAGAGATACAACTTTCTCGGGTTCTAAACTAGTTCACAAGGACAATATTCAAGGATGATTTTTGTGAATTAAAATAGTGCTTTGGGAACATAAAACATAAATAAATTTTACTTCTGATATGCAGAAACGTCTTTTTTTCAAAATTCTTGAACAAACTGATCTAAGAAACAGGTATTGATAAAAAATTGAGTCGGCGGGATCGCTCGAACGAGATACAGATGTCATTTGAACAACAGGAAGATGTCATTTGAACGAAAGGATTACGCGACATGCAATGTCGTTTGAACGACCTAAACGTCAAAAAATTTTATTTTTAAAACTCCACCTACAGGTCTTCCAAAAACATATTTTTGAAAAGTAAACAGCCCTGTTCGTCTTTTTGAAAAAAATTAACATCCCAAATATAATTCTATGAATTAATTCAAACTCATAAATCGTTTCATACCTTGTGGGATGTCGAGAAGTATTCAAACTTGGAGATGCTTGAGTTCGGTTCGTCTTGACGGCGCGTGACGAATTGTAATGGGATGCGCCAAACTAGTCTACAACTATGATATGAATAATGTTGCAAAACATGTTCTTACATTGGTAATACATAAAAAATAAGTAAAAAGGACTAAACAATAAAATGTGTTCAAATGTACAACAAAGGCGATAAGGTGGTATTCACCTTGGGTATTGTCCTGGGGCTAGGTAAACGAGTCAAAGTAAACTAAAAGGTGTATTTATGCAAATAAAGGACATTGATAAGCCGGGTATTTTTGAGGAAAAATGATAGATTGACCAGAAATAATCGAATTTATATAAAGTGAAAGATTTTTTACAAAGGAGCACTAGAAAAACTTAAGGAGGGCCCATATCCCTAAGGTGGGACTTAAGCTTAGACCCAAAATCGCTGGCCAGATAAGCGACGACTACGACATTTATGGTAAACGGTGAGAGCTTGTAAACATAAATGGATACGGTTGTCCCTAGGATTTAAATGGGATGCGTATGTTGAAATGTATTTTAGAAAATGTCATGGAAGGGGGGGTTCAAAGATGAAACTGATGATCTCAAGTGAAAAATGGGATAAATGACAATTGAGTAATAAAGGGATAGTTTTGTAATAAAATGGTAAAGTATAGAACATAAAGTTTAATGGCTTTTATCTAAAGTTAAAGGAATGTTTATTTTATAAAATATAGTTAATGAATATACTGTTTAGTTATTGCATGTATGATTTTTCATTCATTCCTTCTGCCGTTCGTTTTAATATTGTAATATTTTTGGAATCCAACTGGACATTGGATCACCTCATTCTCGTTTTTATAACAATTTAGTTGATATTTCGTCTTTTGAGATTATTTTCCAGGTAAGTGATTCTTACTATTTAGGCTAGTATCTTTAATTACACGAATTCTAGGGTATTGCCCAATAGATTCCGCACTTGTTATTATTTTATTTATATGCCAGAAAAATGGAATCTCATGCTCACTCAATCAAAATAATTTCATAAAATGTACTAGAAACATTATCTATCTTCTTCCACATCATTTCACACTCAACACAATCAGACTATATTGGCTTGACCAACGGGTGACCCTTAAAGCCGGGTCGGAGTGTTACAATTATTCAAAACTAAAGAAATCACCAAGGTGTAAACTAGAAAAACATGCATAATAGATTAATTCAAGTACAATAAGCATATACAAAGAATAACAATCCAAGGAAACGTGAAAAAAATCTAATATACGAGGGGCATACAAAATACATGGATTAATAAAAATATCAACTATGTGTGACGATCTTAAAAGCATAATGTTTAAAAAAATAAACTAAAATAATATTATAAAAACAAAATATGTTTTGACCTTTTCAAGATAGGATGGTAAGAACAAATGAATAAGATAAATGATTCACATATGAGATATCAAGGAGATATATAATAATCAATATTAACCAACTCTAAGGATTAGAGGTTGAGGGAGCTAATTTAGGATTCTTTTTAATTATTTCTTTAATACGATCCAAAATTCGATTCCTTACCAATTATTCACTCACACAGGGAGTTTTGGGTTTTTTATGGGTCACGTGGCACATTTTGAGTTCCTTTGTCTCTCTTGCCTTGATTTTTTTTCCCAAAAGTTTATGATTCTTTTTCACCTAAAATTTTCGTTCAATGGATTTAAAAACATATTTATATGAATTAAAAATATTTTGAGCATTTTTGTTCTTCACATACCTCTTACGAGTCCTATCATCGTGCAAAGGCAAGATTGGCTTGAGTAAAAATAAACTTTTCAAAAATGAATAATTTTGTAATAATGATCAAATTTAAAAGTATTTGTCGTGTCATAAGGGTTTTGGTTCTAGGGACAACTTTTTTCAAATATTGAACTTTATTCGAATTGTAACAAAAAAAGGTGACCATTCTTGTGGAAATAAAAACAAATAAAGATGTTTTTAGTTGTTTTGTGATTACGCGCTTGATTTTTATTACTAAACTTGGAATGCACAAATTTATTTTTCTTTTCAAAATAATACACAACAAGTTTCCTTTTCAATTGAAATATTAAAGGAACTTTTTCATTTGTTATTGTCTCATTTTAAGAAGAAGTTTTTACAAAAATTGTCTTAATTTTTGTACTTGTAACATCAAACTTGTTCAAATCAAACCCTCTTTTATCATCACCTTTTTGGGTAGATAGCAAAAGAATTTTTCCATTCTCACATTTAAATAAATTTTTACAATTTGGGTTATGATCAAATCATTTTGAAAACTTTCAACTTTCTTTTCCAAAATATTATTTCCATTTTCATAAACTTGAAGATTCATATTAATGTTTCAATAGATGAAATAAAAAATTCCGCTTCTCTTCAAAATTGACAAAATTTACATCCTCTTATTTTGAAACAATGCTCTTGTATTTTTAGATCACAAGAAAGTATAAAAGATTCAAAAAAGAGACATCAACAAATTTAAACTTTTCATAGAGGATAAGTCCTTGCACTTTTATCACGCAATTCATTTTTATCCTTTAAAGTGCAAGCTGATTAAAATACTTAAAGTTTTATTTTCGAAGATTTCGGCCTTTTCAAAAAGAGATTAATTTTATTCTTTCAAAATATTTTTTCAATCCACATAAAATTTGAAAAAAATCTTAACAACTTCATGTTCTTGCAAATGTGAACTTTGTTAACATTATGTTGTTTTTTATGAGCTCCCCGAGTGTCACTTTAAATCATTATTTGATGCAATAACTTTATAACATTAAAGGTACTTCTACCCTTTTTTACAATCTTTCAATTGATAGGCATTATATTTGGAATCAAGAATCTCGAATATGTTTCACCATAATTTTGTTTTAAATCATGTTCACTATAAGAAGAAGAACGATACACATAATTGAATGGTGTAACAAGTTTGGTAAAAGCATGGTATTTTCTTTACCCAATGAAATCTCTTATCACGCCTAGGTCCAATTTTATACATGAAACTAATGGATTAACTCAAGGTGAATAAACTTACAAATGTGTAATTGTTTTGATACTATTTGAGAGTGTGTGTAGTCTATGTGGGTAGAAAAAATCTCTAGAAAAAATATGACTTGGCTCAAATAACTAAACTAAAATTAATACCAAGATTGAGTTAATGTTTCATATAATTAATTTTATGGGAAAAAATAATCCTATGTCTATTTGAAAAATTTATCAAAATGATTCAAATCAACTTGACCTTTTTAAATTAAAATGATAAATCAGATGCAAAAAAGATAAAAAAATCTCAAAACACAAAAACGTAAAAGGAAAAAAACCTACAAAGGGAAAACCTCGGGCTGAATAAATAACAAGTGAAAGATGTTATGAGTTACATGGTGTATGAAAATAACTTGTGGATGACAGTTGATACCAAAATTAATATGCTGATGTGGACGAATCATACGAAGACACTTGTCAATCTACGTGGTACAATAACAACGAGGAAGTTCATTTCCCCGACCAACTCATGTTCTCTCCGAGCAACGAGGATATACCGAGGAACTTCAGCACTCCGAGGTACTCTAGCGCTCCGAGGAACTCCTGAGCAACGAGCAACTAAGGCGGTCCGAGCTGCATCTCGGCCGTAGTATTAATTGCCAGAATATCAACAGTTCAACTATCCATTGAATGTTCATCATCTTGACACACACGCCGCATTAAATGTATTACCCTTTCATATGTATATCATTTAATGTATCAACCCATTCATGTACAGCCTAAGGGCTATAAATACCTTGTATCACCCTCATTCAAAGGGACCGGAATTTCTTGAGAGAACCTGTACTCGAGAATTCCCAAACACTCAGCAATAACAAAACAGTGGACGTAGGCCATTCATATAAGGCTGAACCACTTTAAAAATCTTTGTCTCATTTTATTTATTTGTGATTGAATAATTAGAGCGATCTAATTTTTTACATCAACAATGACTATCTCTAATTCTCTTTAACGTCATATTTTCTACCTCAAGAAGACGCCAATAGCTGAAAGACTCTTCACAACCACGATGGGTTTTGATCTCCAACCAATGTCTTCGTGACCCAATAAAATCAAACAACTCTTTAAGTCGGGTATAAAATTTTACTTTATTGAAAATCAGATCCAAGAGAAGTCATCAAGTTTCTTTATAATTTCCTAGGACGTGAAAGTACTAAGAGTTGAAGGAAGTGTCTAAAGGTGTTTGGCTTACTCAAATTAAACTCACATAGTATTTGGAGATATCAAAATTTTAAAGTCTCGCAAGAATAAAGTTAGAAAATATTTGTCCAAGTCATGAGAAAAAGTAATCAAACTTCAAATATATTTTAACTGTAAATGAAACAAGAATATTCAAAAAATATAAAGAGACTTGTAATCAACCCTAACACAAAATATATATTTCATTAAATAGTTTTCTCTCTAAAAATAGTCAACCTCCCATCTTAATGGAGATAAGACAAACCTAAATAACCTCTCAAAATATGTAATTCAAGCCCAAGGGTATAACTAGGTGTACCTAGACTAATTATCACAAGATCAACCCTCAAACCAAAATGATATGGCTACAAAAGTGTTTTTCATAGGCTCTAAGGCAATCTACTAACTAAGGAAACTCAAAAATATGAATTAGAGTATTATACCAACTAAAGAACTAAAAAATATGATTTTCACTGATTCTCAGTCAAGCTCTTTGTTATAGTGAAGCCTTGCTAAACAAGGTCTCCAAAACAACCAAAGAAATTGCCTGAACTTCTAGGAACAAAAACAATTCTCTTAAATACACAATATGCACATTTTCAAAATATGATTGTATTTGAAAAGTATGGAATACTTATATATCAATATTTAAAGAGCATACACATACAAGGTTAGAATATTTTTAATTTAAAGAATTTCATTATTTATTTGTGCTAAACAATGGGGGTATTAGATATAATTTAACCTTATACCTTTATCCTAAAGCGTTATTTTCATAGGTTAGGGCATGAGGTGGCTTGGGATATATATGAAGAAGTTCGGTTTTGAAATTTGAACATGAAGCTTTCTGAATAAACTTTGATGATGACTCAAAGTTTGTATTGTTCAAATGGAATCTAGACAACCAAACAACCAAACATGAGTATGCATATATTATTCCAAATTCTTGCAATGATTTTCAAAATTTAGTAGGTTTTTCCTTGAAAAATTAAGTTGTTTTCTTTGCACATTATCCTTCTAAAAAAATTTAAAGTGAAATACATCAAATGCCCAATAATTTATTACCTTGACAGGTCACCATAGTTTTTTTACTTGTCATTTAGCCCCCATTAACTATTTATGTATACATGTGTTTGTATTTCTCATACATCTTTTAACAAAGTTTTGTCATATAACATGCGCGTGGATGATATGTTCAAAAATACTTAAATACTTTTTAAATTTATCTTATTATGTTTTAATTAAATAGAAGTTTAATTATATGACAACTAACTAAAAAAAATCTTGAACGAATACAAACTAAAAATGAAAACATGCAATGTACACACAATTTCTATACACTTCAAATTGGATAATCACAAGCAGATATATACATACATATAAATAAATAATTCTTCAAATCACATGCCACAATTAGTGTATATATATATATCGTGTAAGTAGATGTATATATAACTGAGTCTAAGAAGTAGAACTGGGGTGTAGGGAAATAAAAATATAAACAATGATATATAAATATTAATTTTTGAGGAGGTGTTTTGTGGAAAAGTTTAGATGGAGTGGCTAATGGGATCGACATGGGTTATTTTCTTTTCACGAGTGTTGATGCTTACATCTATCTATCTATCTATCTATCTATCTATATATATATATATATATATATATATATATATATATATATAGAGAGAGAGAGAGAGAGAGAGAGAGAGAGAGAGAGAGAGAAGAATTCTCACTACATCATGCTCTATACATCATCCATACATTACACCTAGTTATAGGCCCTAAAAAGCCTTTTCTTTCAAATTTTATATTTTTCTCTTAAAATTAACCTTCCAATAAACTCATGTTCAAAAAATTAGGTCAAAATACATTTTGTAGCAATTTTTAAAAAATCCACAAAAAAGTGCTCAAAATACCTTAATTATAAGAGTATGTGCGAGAATTTTTTTGACGATTTTTTAAAAATAGCTACAAAAGGTATTTTGACTTAATCTTTTGAATATGGGCTGATTGGAAGGTTAATTTCAAGAGAAAAATAATTTTTTTTTGGAAAAAAGGTCTCTTAGGGCCTAGAATTAAGTGTGATGTATGGTGTGATGTATACATAATGATGTAGGTGAGCCTTCATCTCTCTCTCTCTCTCTATATATATATATATGAGAGAGAGAGATGGAGTAGTGTATGTCAACTTCCACTGTATATGAGGAGATTGAAAATGAAAATGATATTAGGATGTGTTAGTATTTTTAGTATGGGTTAAGCTTATTCAAAAATAAAATTAACTTATTTTGGGGGTTTTGGTATAAATTGAGTTCGTGCATGATTGGATTATGGACCCATTCATGATATATTTGTATAAATTATCATCTTGTATTAATGGATTTGATAAAGTTCGACATGTTAGTAACATAAGGGGACAAAATATAACATAAAAAAATAAAGAGTAATCAAGAGGAGGAATAGTGTATAAGGGTGTTTAAAGTAATTTATATAAAAAATATAATACATGCATGCCACGCCACTAATGATGCCTAATCTGTTCAATGTGGGAGAGATGGAATACACGCTATTTTCGAATATAATATTTATAAGGGGTTGCAAATGAGATTTAACTGGACTCATAGGTTAAGAACTAACGAAATATGGGTAAATAAATATAGTAAAAGAGATATGATTGACTCATGATTAAGTGTTTGCATGCTAACTATATTTATAAACATCCACTCATAGAAATTTGACTTAAACTCTACCTTATCATGCCATTTCCATATTGATATAAAATCACAAACACAATACCCTATTACTTAAATATTTCCTAATTATTTTGCACACTTTTCCAATAGACATTGTGTTATCCAAGTAGATTTGTGTTTGCTTAAGACTTTTTATGACTTCGCCCACTTCTTAAAATATAGGATAAGACTTTCAATGGATCGAGTATTGACTCGGAGCTTGTCTAGACCCCTGTTGTTAAAGCAAGGGTGAGCCTATTTTATATACCTAGATATATGAATACCCAATTAACCTAATATATGTTTATTAAATGAATTGGGTTTAGTAAATGTTTTCTCTCAACATGTTTACGTCCCGATCCACTTAAAATTATATAACATCATAAATGTAATTATAATTTTACACTGATTATGGTTAATTTTTCTTTTAATGACTCTCGTTTTTACTTTCATTATTAAGTCTATGATATTACTTGCCTTTTGTAAATAGGTTGTTTTTATTACTTTGTTGAAGGATATATTATTTAATCGCTTAATAGAGTTTTTTATGCTTCATATATAATTTAAGAAAACCTTTTATATTGACGACTAAATGGGTTGGATAAACATGCTGGGTTCTGAGTCCTTAATAAATCCTAGTCTTGTTTGAAAAATATAGGACCCTTTGACTAATCGGGAAGGACCCAATACACCAAATATAAATGGACCCGATGACATTTTAAGGTGTAACACTCGATTTTGTTAAATGAAAAGTAGTCAAAATATTTGAAAATTTTATATTGCGTAAAGTTTTCATGTTTGAAAAATTGGGTAAAGATAAGCTCAAAATTATAAAATTAATTATTGGTGTGAACCCAACACTTCAAAAAATTGAATCGATTCGAAATCGATTTCGGATCGATCCGGAGGGTCTGTCAAAAAAATATTAGTGTTCAATGTGGGAGAGATGCCAATAACAGGAGAGAAGTTGTATTTGCATCTGGCTGTATCAGAGAATGCAGTCAGTTCAGCATTGATCAGATTGGAGAATGGAGTTCAGAAACCAATCTATTACACAAGTAAGGCTTTCCGAGGCGCAGAAATCTGGTACCCAAAGCTGGAAAAATTGGCATTGGCATTAATTGAAGCAAGTAGAAGAATGAGGCCATATTTCCAGGCCCATACCATCATCGTTTATACCGATATGCCACTGAGGCAAGCCCTTCATAAGCCAGAAAAGTTAGGGAGATTGATGTACTGGGCAATAGAGCTTGGTGAATATGATATTGTGTATGAGCCCAGATCATCATTGAAAGGGCAAGCTGTAGCAGATTTTATAGCAGAGTTTACATATCCTGATACCCCCGAGGAACAAAAATTCCTCGCTGACCAACCTGTGGATGTTACAGGATCAACAGACATAAGTCCAGACCAACTCCGGTTGGTAAAAGGGCTTGTGGATGTAGAAGGATCATCAAATTCAAACTCAGACCAGCTCCGGTTGGTAAAAGAACGAGAAGAGATGGTCAACGAGGAGCGAAAAGTGTCATGGGATGATGAAGAAAAGCAGCAAATATTCCACCGAGGAATTCTATCAGATAAGAAATTTGAAGACGGGTTGCCCATATGGAGATTATATGTAGATGGCTCATCTTGCACAGCAGGTTGTGGTGCAGGAATTGTTTTGAACACCCCAGACGAGATTGACATGGAATATGCTTTGCGATTCCAATTCAAAGCCTCCAATAATGAGGCTGAGTATGAGGCCATGATAGCAGGTCTTAAGTTATCAAAGATTATGGAAGCGCAACAAGTGATGGTATTCAGTGATTCTCAATTGATTGTGAATCAGATGATGGGAACGTATGCAGTTAAAGGAGAATTAATGGTCAAATATCATGCCAAAGTAATGAAGTTATTGGCAGAATTTGATGCGATTCAATTGATCAGAATACCCAGAATAGAAAATGCACAAGCAGACGCACTGGCCCGACTAGCATCAGCTACTCGTACTGAGCTGCGTAGAACAATACCAATTGAAGTACTGGAAAGTCGAAGCATAGATGAAGACTTGACGATGAATGTTATTGCCCTTGATTTAGGACCATCTTGGATGGATCCCATCAGGGTATATATTGAAGAGGGAGAATTTCCAGAGGATAAGCTCACTGCCAAGAAATTGAAGTATAAAGTTGCTCGGTATGTATTAACTAATGGTATTTTATATAGACGAGGAATTATGGAAGGTTTGCAGAGATGTGTACATCCCTCCGAAGTGAAAGAATTGATCAAAGAGATCCATGAAGGGTCTTGTGGGGCTCATGTAGCAGGTCGAACACTTTTGCAAAGGGTAATGACTCAAGGATACTATTGGCCGACGATGAGGGCTGATTGTATGGCCTATGCTAAGAAATGTGACAAGTGCCAACGTTTTTCCTCCATCCGACGAGCTCCACAAGCATTGTTGACACCCATAACTTCCCCTTGGCCATTTGCCATGTGGGGAATTGATTTGGTTGGACCATTACCGACCACCTGAGGAAGATTCAAGTACCTCGTCGTTGCAGTGGACTATTTTACTAAGTGGGTAGAAGCTGAGCCGCTTATCGATATGACGTACGAGAAGGTATACCAGTTTGTTTGGAAGAATATCATCTGTCGATATGGTCTCCCACATGCCTTCATCACAGATCATGGAACACAATTTGACAACGAGGAGTTTGCTAACTATTGTCAACAATCAAACATCCTGAAGACCCATTCAGCACCAGGTCATCCTCAAAGCAATGGGCAGACTGAGGTAACGAACAGAACGCTGCGAAATGGTTTGAAGAAGAGGCTAAGTGAAGCTAAAGCTAACTGGATAAATGAGCTACAATCAGTATTGTGGGCTTACCGAACAACTCCCCGAGCAGCGACTGGAGAATCACCATATATGCTGGCATTTGGAAGTGAGGCTGTAATACCTGTCGAGTTGGGCCTACCAACACACAGAGTGCTGAATTTCAATTCTCCGATCAGTGACTTGATGAGAAGACTGGATTTGGATATGCTAGAAGAAGTCAGAGAAGAGGTAGCCATTAGGAATGCTGCTTATCAACAACGAACAGCTCTTTTCTACAACAAAAGGGTGAGGAAATGCGATTTAAAGGAAGGCGATTATGTGCTAAAAAAGGTAATTCATAAGCATAATAAATTGGAGGCAAACTGGCATGGGCCTTACCGAGTTACAGAAGTTGTTCGACCAGGAACTTACCGAATAGCAACTCTAGAAGGAGAAGAATTCAAGAATGCTTGGAATGCTGAACACCTTCGCAAGTATTATCAATGATGTAAAATGGACAACGGTTCCATCAATATGAATAAAACGACGAGGTTTTTCACCATTTTTCTCTCCTTTGTTTGAAAGTTTTTTTCGGGGAATACTAGTGTTGTACACTACGCTGCTTGACAGCAAGAAGAAGACGATAGTTCAGACCCACGACCAACTCCGGTTGGTAAAAGGGCGAGAACAACTGATATACTCCTTTGGTTAGGAGTCGTACACTTGCGTGATCAACTTCGGTTGGTAAAATAGCTTGTGGACAAAATAGTTCGAAAGAACCTAATAGTTCGAGCGTGATTAACTTCGGTTGGTAAAATAGCGAGAACAAATTATACTCCTTTGGTTAGGAGTCGTACACTTGCGTGATCAACTTCGGTTGGTAAAATAGCTTGTGGACAGGATAGTTCGAAAGAACAAGATAGTTCAGACCCACGACCAACTTCGGTTGGTAATAGGTCGAGAACAAACTATACTCCTTTGGCTAGGAGGCGTGCACTGGCGTGATCAACTTCGGTTGGTAAAATAACTAGTGGACAAGATAGTTTGAAAGAACCCGATAGTTCAAACCCATGACCTACTCCGGTTGGTAAAAGGGCAAGAACAACATTCTTAAAAATGCCAATTTTGGATAGTTAAGAAACAAAATATGCCAACTAGTTGGTCGGAAGGTAAAACCTTTCCAGAAAAAACAAAAAATTCCAAATTGAACCAAGTATAGTTGGTCGGTGATCAAAACCCACTAACTGTAGTTGGTCGACGAGGATAAATTATCGACCTTGGTTGGTCGGACACATTTTATGAAAATATTTCAAATTGAACCAAGTATGGCTGGTCGGGGATAAAAACCCATCAACTGTAGTTGGTCGACAAACATTATTTAACAACCTTGGTTGGTTGGAAACATTTTAAACATTTTATACTCATCACCTTATTATTAAGTGGTCGAACAACATTTTTGATACTTGTAACTGTTTATTGATGAACAACACAAAATTGTTATCTTTTTAACAGATACATATGCACAAATATAAAGTGTTTGATATGCACAAGATAATAGCAGTACTAATTTGCAAACAGAAAATGAAAGTCTTTCATTAAAATTCAAAATAAATTACAGGTTAAATGAATGTACTAACTATTACATTGATATTCCTATTCTATTGGTTTCTTGCCGTTTGCTTTAGAAACAGGCTCTTCGCCAGCAGGAGGATCTTCCAGGCAAAGGGGAGAATTAATAAAGTTCAAGTCCTTCAGCATTCTTACATTCATTATTGAAGGTGTATCCAAGAGATGCTCGGGACGAGATAATTCAGTCTGAGAATGAAGATTATAGTCACCAAGATATTTTGAAATTAAACTCCGAGGAATGGAACGAGCTGGGATCCATTCCATGTCCAATTTGAAAGGTGGCACAGGCAAGTCTAGTAACCCTGGAGCATGATAATCCCATAAAAAATGCCCTTGCTCCAATTTTAATACACCCAAGGCGTTCAACCACCCCTGCTTATAACCTTCATTATTGGCGTGTTCAATACGAGCATCTAAATGAACAAAGGCTTCATTATATCCTGCCATCCAAAATTCCCGGGGCTGTTTATGGAATTGGAAGGATAATCTATCCAATTGTTTATGAAGGTTTTTGGCAAAAAGATCCTTGGTATGTAAAGCAGACTTTGTTGTAGTAAGTTGATCTTCCAAAGATAGGTTTTTCTTGGACATTTCAGACAGTGCACGATCTTTTGCATTCAATTGGAACGCTTGAGTTTCCAAAGTAGACTGAGTACGAGCCTCTTCAACATTACGGCTGAAAATTCTTGATCGACTCCAAGCAGCGATTGGAGAACTTTGCTCCTCGACAACATTTTGAACAGCTCTTCTTCACCCACGAGAACCTCTTCCTCGTTCCCGAGCAGTCACAGGAATAACTGATCTTCTTAAGTTATCCAGTTCTTGCCTTAGTTTGGCATTCTCAACCTCTAAGAACGAGAAACCTTCATCGGTAACTGGTACTAAAGCAGTGGAAGATGACGCTGCAGATTCATACTGTGCCAACTTTTTCTGCAAATTATTGTTCTCTTGTTCCAGCAACTCAGCAATCTGCCTGCAGGCCTCAACTTCACCTTTTAGAGTTCTTTCCCTAACATCGTATCCAACAAGGATCTTTTTATGGCCTGTTTCAGAAGAAAGCTGCTGATATCTATTTTCATACTCCTTGTGCAGCAAAGCAGTTGATTCATTGTGTTGATGTTGTAAATCTTCTAAGGTACAATGAAGTTCCTCGATCAATTCATAATAGGCCACACTGTTGGCCACAGCTCGGTCGAGTAAATCTTTCAAGTACCGATAAGCCTCAATTTCTTGTTCTGAGGCATCATGGCCAAGGATGTCAGCAATTTCTGATCCACTCAAATTTGTGTGACCAGCTTTATAATACTCATGACATTACTGCATCAGCTTTGTATCATGTGCAGATATCAGTTCCATTCTAGCAACAAACTAAGGATGAGAAAAAGACAACAATCAACAAAAACAAATCATCAACAACAGAGATGAACAAAGATGTATTTTATTAGATCACAAGAGGATTACATTATTTGATTACAAATAATGAAAGATAGAAATGATACCGAACAACTTCACACCTTTTCCTTGTCTCCCAAGACTTTCTCGGGAGGTTGGGACGAGGAGCTTGGTTGCTCGGTGGTAACAGCAACTTGATCTAAAGGAGTTGAAATTTTTTCAGGAGGAGGAGGCATGGAAGAAATGTCCTCGTTGGCAGAAGATAGAGATGCAGGGACTTGATCACCTATGGCCATGGAAGACTCATCAGAGACAGGCTCATCTTCTTCTTCTTCCACAATTGGTGGAGGAGGACCAGGGAGGTGTAGCTGGAATAGCCCAGAATCATCCTTGATCTTCAATTCCTGCAGGGCAGCTACCCAGCCATCTCGGAAGTATTTCAACTTCCCGTATTGAACTTGGGATGTCATCGCAGCAATCCCCTTGTCCCATCCTTTATCCCAGCCTGCGCTGAAGGATTTTTTAACTGCGAGCTTTCTTCTCAATTTCTCCGAGGAGAGCTTCGCATCCAATTCTTCTTTTTGACCTTTGATATCTCGCAGGGCAGACAACTCTTCCTCTGCCTTTTTCAGCTTATCTTCAAGCTCTCCAAAGTTCTTGAGCTTGTCGTCATATTTTTGATGCTCAATCTCCAAACTTTTCACCTTGTTCTCCAAACTCTTGGAGATCTCAACCAACTTCACCTTCTCAGCTTCAACTATTGACAACTTTTTCTCCCAAACAGCCTTGTCCTCATTATACTGTTGGCTAGATTCCTTCAAGGATTGGGTCAAACCCAGCAGAGCATCCTCTACACCTGACGAGGAACTTGAAGCTTTAATAGCTTCATCTTTCTTCACGATGTTGTTAAAACAGTTCACCAGCTAAACAAAGGAAAAAGTGACAGGTCAATGCAAAAAGACAAGTATTCAAAGAAAGAAAGGAAATTCAGAGTGTGAGAAATTTACCGAAGCAAGATGACGAGTAGCTAGGGATGTCAGCATATCCCTAGAAATTTTTTCATCAATTCCTTGGACCTCGGGTATGATCCAAGTTTTTACCGAGCTCATTGCAGAGCTCGGAGGAATGATGGTTGGAACACCAACACTACCAGCTGGTAGAGAAGATGCAGTTTCAGCCAAATTGACTAAGGATGATTTCCTCAATCTCCTCAAAGGGACTTCAGCAGCTTCAACCAAGGAAGAACTCTTGGTCGGAGAGATAGCAATTATTTCCACAGGAGCAACCTTCTTGCTCGGAGCCACTGGGGGCTTCTCGGTAGCTTTGGAAGGTGCAACATCCATCTTCTTAGTCCCCTCTGGGACATCAGTTTTGCTTTTCTTGGCCCCAGAAGCAGAAGTAATGTCATCAAATAGAGCAGGAGGATCTCTTTTCTTGCCCATTCTCTGACTTAAAGGAAGATGAGAATCTGAAGAAGAATCCTCTGGAGTTGAAGCTGGCTCAACAGGGCGAGCAGTATAAGAGGTTGTATAACTCTTATACTGTAGCAAATATGATGCAGACCTGATGTGCTCGTCTGCAACGTTCTTATGCAAACCCCAGATAAGTTTCAGATGCTTAATATTAACCTCTGATTCTTTTGGAGTTTTTCTTTTACTATCAACTGCAAACAAACACATAATGAGATATCAGTCATACATTTAGTCAAACATGATAAAAGCATAATTTCATAAGTAAAAGAAATAAAATGAAAAATAAACCTATCCCATTGCCATATGGGGGGCATCTGGGACCGTTTTATACTCCATCTCCAACTAAAGGGGCATATTGCCAATTTTTAATAACCACCCCATGTTCAAAATAATCTCTATTTGAATCAGGGAGGTTAACTACAAGAGCTCTATTCAGAAACCTAGTTTTTAAGTAATAAATATTATCTAGAATGGCCCATTTATAGCAATACATAATTTCAGGGATCCCTATACGAGTCCCATGAGTTAGATTTAATTTGTACACCCCATTAATTATTCTCCATGAATTGGGGGCTATTTTTACAGGGACAAGATCAAAATACTGACAAAACTCAAGACACAATGGGTTTGGCGGAAAAGAAAATCCACATTCAGCAATGAATAGACTGGGGAACCAATGTCCCTCAGCCAATCGAAAATAATCTAAAGGCTCAGAAAGAACCTCCAGAGTTACCCAGGAAGGAATGGAAAAATCGGAACGAAATTTCTCAACAGATTCCACAATATAAACCATACTGAATAAAAGAGATACAGAAGAAAGGAAGAAGATCTTACAGGAAGAAAGGAGGTATGTTGACAACGAATGAAAACAAGGATGAATGCACAAGAGAGAAGGAGAGAATAGAAAGCTTGAATGCAGGAAATTGGAAAAAGAAGAAGACGGTATGGTTACCTAAGAAGTTTAAATACTTTGCCTTGGGAAGCGGCGAAGGAAATGATTACAAAAAAGAAACTATTAAACTTCCGATGGCTAAAAGGACAAAAAGGGCACTAAGATCGAAGCGCTTTTAAAAGTTCGAAAAAAGGCGGATTATTTGAATTTGGAAATATATTCAAATACGATGCTCCTAAAACCCAGGAAGATCATTCAATATTGCCATAAACCGAGAAAGAATGTTCCATACTCCTCAAAGTTCGAAATATGAAACATTGGGGGCTTCTGTTGATACCAAAATTAATATGCTGATGTGGACGAATCATACAAAGACACTTGTCAATCTACGTGGTACAATAACAACGAGGAAGTTCATTTCCCCGACCAACTCATGTTCTCTTTGAGCAACGAGGATATACCGAGGAACTTCAGCACTCCGAGGAACTCCTGAGCAACGAGCAACTAAGGCTGTCCGAGCTGCATCTCGGCCGTAGTATTAATTGCCAGAATATCAACAGTTTAACTATTCATTGAATGTTTATCATCTTGACGCACACGCTGCATTAAATGTATTACCCTTTCATATGTATATCATTTAATGTATCAACCCATTCATGTACAGCCTAAGGGCTATAAATACCTTGTATCACCCTCATTCAAAGGGACCGGAATTTCTTGAGAGAACTTGTACTCGAGAATTCCCAAACACTCATCAATAACATAACAGTGGACGTAGGCCATTCATATAAGGCTGAACCACTTTAAAAATCTTTGTCTCATTTTATTTATCTGTGATTGAATAATTAGAGTGATCTAATTTTTTACATCAACAATGACTATCTCTAATTCTCTTTAACGTCATATTTTCTACCTCAAGAAGACGCCAATAGCTGAAAGACTCTTCACAACCACGATGGGTTTTGATCTCCAACCACTGTCTTCGTGACCCAATAAAATCAAACAACTCTTTAAGTCGGGTATAAAATTTTACTTTATTGAAAATCAGATCCAAGAGATGTCATCAAGTTTCTTTATAATTTCCTAGGACGTGAGAGTACTAAGAGTTGAAGGAAGTGTCTAAAGGTGTTTGGCTTACTCAAATTAAACTCACATAGTATTTGGAGATATCAAAATTTTAAAGTCTCGAAAGAATAAAGTTAGAAAATATTTGTCCAAGTCATGAGAAAAAGTAATCAAACTTCAAATATATTTTAACTGTAAATGAAACAAGAATATTTAAAAAATATAAAGAGACTTGTAATCAACCCTAACACAAAATATATATTTCATTAAATAGTTTTCTCTCTAAAAATAGTCAACCTCCCATCTTAATGGAGATAAGACAAACCTAAATAACCTCTCAAAATATGTAATTCAAGCCCAAGGGTATAACTAGGTGTACCTAGACTAATTATCACAAGATCAACCCTCAAACCAAAATGATATGGCTACAAAAGTGTTTTTCATAGACTCTAAGGCAATCTACTAACTAAGGAAACTCAAAAATATGAATTAGAGTATTATACCAACTAAAGAACTAAAAAATATGATTTTCACTGATTCTCAGTCAAGCACTTTGTTATAGTGAAGCCTTGGTAAACAAGGTCTCCAAAACAACCAGAGAAATTGCCTGAACTTCTAGGAACAAAAACAATTCTCTTAAATACACAATATGCACATTTTCAAAATATGATTGTATTTGAAAAGTATGGAATACTTTTATATCAATATTTAAAGAGCATACACATACAAGGTTAAAATATTTTTAATTTAAAGAAATTCATATTTTATTTGTGCTAAACAATGGGGGTATTAGATATAATTTAACCTTATACCATTATCCTAAAGCGTTATTTTCATAGGTCAGGGCATGAGGTGGCTTGGGATATATATGAAGAAGTTCGGTTTTGAAATTTGAACATGAAGCTTTCTGAATAAACTTTGACGATGACTCAAAGTTTGTATTGTTCAAATGGAATCTAGACAACCAAACAACCAAACATGAGTATGCATATATTATTCCAAATTCTTGCAATGATTTTCAAAATTTAATAGGTTTTTCCTTGAAAAATTAAGTTGTTTTCTTTGCACATTATCCTTCTAAAAAAATTTAAAGTGAAATACATCAAGTGCCCAATAATTTATTACCTTGACAGGTCACCATAGTTTTTTTACTTGTCATTTAGCCCCCATTAACTATTTATGTATACATGTGTTTGTATTTCTCATACATCTTTTAACAAAGTTTTGTCATATAACATGCGCGTGGATGATATGTTCAAAAATACTTAAATACTTTTTAAATTTATCTTATTATGTTTTAATTAAATAGAAGTTTAATTATATGACAACTAACTAAAAAAAATCTTGAACGAATACAAACTAAAAATGAAAACATGCAATGTACACACAATTTCTATACACTTCAAATTGCATAATCACAAGCAGATAAATACATACATATAAATAAATAATTCTTCAAATCACATGCCACAATTAGTGTATATACATATATCGTGTATGTAGATGTATATATAACTGAGTCTAAGAAGTAGAACTGGGGTGTAGGGAAATAAAAATATAAACAATGATATATAAATATTAATTTTTGAGGAGGTGTTTTGTGGAAAAGTTTAGATGGAGTGGCTAATGGGATCGACATGGGTTATTTTCTTTTCACGAGTGTTGATGCTTACATCTATCTATCTATCTATCTATCTATCTATATATATATATATATATATATATATATATATATATATATATATATATATATATATATATATATAGAGAGAGAGAGAGAGAGAGAGAGAGAGAGAGAGAAGAATTCTCACTACATCATGCTCTATACATCATCCATACATTACACCTAGTTATAGGCCCTAAAAAGCCTTTTCTTTCAAATTTTATATTTTTCTCTTAAAATTAACCTTCCAATAAACTCATGTTCAAAAAATTAGGTCAAAATACATTTTGTAGCAATTTTTAAAAAATCCACAAAAAAAGTGCTCAAAATACCTTAATTATAAGGGTATGTGCGAGAATTTTTTTGACGATTTTTTAAAAATAGCTACAAAAGGTATTTTGACTTAATCTTTTGAATATGGGCTGATTGGAAGGTTAATTTCAAGAGAAAAATAATTTTTTTTTGGAAAAAAGGTCTCTTAGGGCCTAGAATTAAGTGTGATGTATGGTGTGATGTATACATAATGATGTAGGTGAGCCTTCATCTCTCTCTCTCTCTCTCTCTCTCTATATATATATATATATATATATATATATATATATATATAGAGAGAGAGAGAGAGAGAGAGAGAGAGAGAGAGTAGTGTATGTCAACTTCCACTGTATATGAGGAGATTGAAAATGAAAATGATATTAGGATGTGTTAGTATTTTTAGTATGGGTTAAGTTTATTCAAAAATAAAATTAACTTATTTTGGGGGTTTTGGTATAAATTGAGTTCGTGCATGATTGGAATATGGACCCATTCATGATTTATTTGTATAAATTATCATCTTGTATTAATGGATTTGATAAAGTTCGACATGTTAGTAACATAAGGGGACAAAATATAACATAAAAAAATAAAGAGTAATCAAGAGGAGGAATAGTCTATAAGGGTGTTTAAAGTAATTTATATAAAAAATATAATACATGCATGCCACGCCACTAATGATGCCTAATCTGTTCAATGTGGGAGAGATGGAATACACGCTATTATCGAATATAATATTTATAAGGGGTTGCAAATGAGATTTAACTGGACTCATAGGTTAAGAACTAACGAAATATGGGTAAATAAATATAGTAAAAGAGATATGGTTGACCCATGATTAAGTGTTTGCATGCTACCTATATTTATAAACATCCACTCATAGAAATTTGACTTAAACTCTACCTTATCATGCCATTTCCATATTGATATAAAATCACACACACAATACCCTATTACTTAAATATTTCCTAATTATTTTGCACACTTTTCCAATAGACATTGTGTTATCCAAGTAGATTTGTGTTTGCTTAAGACTTTTTATGACTTCGCCCACTTCTTAAAATATAGGATAAGACTTTCAATGGATCGAGTATTGACTCGGAGCTTGTCTAGACCCCTGTTGTTAAAGCAAGGGTGAGCCTATTTTATATACCTAGATATATGAATACCCAATTAACCTAATATATGTTTATTAAATGAATTGGGTTTAGTAAATGTTTTCTCTCAACATGTTTACGTCCCGATCCACTTAAAATTATATAACATCATAAATGTAATTATAATTTTATACCGATTATGGTTAATTTTTCTTTTAATGACTCTCGTTTTTACTTTCATTATTAAGTGTATGTTCTTACATGCTTTTTGTAAATAGGTTGTTTTTATTACTTTGTTGAAGGATATATTATTTAATCGCTTAATAGAGTTTTTTATGCTTCATATATAATTTAAGAAAACCTTTTCTATTGACGACTAAATGGGTCGGATAAACATGCTGGGTTCTGAGTCCTTAATAAATCCTAGTCTGGTTTGAAAAATATAGGACCCTTTGACTAATCGGGAAGGACCTAATACACCAAATATAAATGGACCCGATGACATTTTAAGGTGTAAGACTCGATTTTGTTAAATGAAAAGTAGTCAAAATATTTGAAAATTTTACATTGCGTAAAGTTTTCATGTTTGAAAAATTGGGTAAAGATAAGCTCAAAATTATAAAATTAATTATTGGTGTGAACCCGACACTTCAAAAAATTGAATCGATTCGAAATCGATTTCGGATCGATCCGGAGGGTCTGTCAAAAAAATATTAGTTTACTTATAAGCTATCAAATGTGCAACTTTATGGGGTATTTTTGGATAGCTCCCTTTGGGTATTGACCACTCTAGATATATTTGGACACTTTAGGGTGTAAAGTAGCACCCATAATGGGTAGGGTTCATATGAGATGGGTAGGGGCATGCAGGATAGCTTGTAGGGGCTACCTACCCCATTTATTACCTTATATGTTGAGTGAAGATATGCATTTAGACCAATTCAAAAATACACATTCTCTCCACCATTTTAACTCAGCAAGAGACTTCTTATTCTCTCTATAGTTAACTCATACTATCTTACACAATTATTCTTCCATAATCAAGGGTTTCCAAGTGTTATAAAGGTATTATCTTGGGTGTAAAAGTGGATTACTAGAAGGACAAAAATTCAGAATGTTTGGAGATTATTGGGTATTCTTTTGAACATCTTCATCAAAGTTAGTATCTTCAAGAAGTAGGGGTTTTACACTATTGTCAAGTTTAAAATCAATCATGCTAGTTATATGTATACATATGTATGATGTACATGACTATTTGTGCTTATTATCAATTTATATGAATTGGTTGATAAAGATGCGATAAAAAATGTTAAAATTTGAAGTTGGAATTAAGTTAGCATTTCATAATGTTTAAGAAAGTTATTCTTTATGAAAATCATGTTTAAACTAGTTATTTCATGTCAAATGTTATGTTGAACTTGATGAAGAAATGCTTGGATGCATATATAGGTTTTATGGGTATAAAACCTTACATTCATTAACATAAAATCATATAGTTGGATAAATGGGTTTAGTATGTTGAAAATATATTTAAACAAGACTTGGAATATAAAATAACAATGTTGAAAAAATCAGCATATTAGTCACATAAAATGACACTACTTTATGTGAAGAAAGTTTAATAGGCCTAAAGTTTAAGGGACTAAAAGTTAAAATAGTAAAGAGTTGAGGTTAAAATAGTAAATATAATAATATTCACACATAAAATGATAATGATACAAAGTCTAAAATGAAAGGTTCTCAATTTGTAAGAATAAGACTTTGAAATGCCAAAAGTGTAGTTTGAAATCAAGATGACTCTAGTTAAAGAGTTGAATTTTACGTGGTGAAAACTCATATTTTGTAAAGTATAGACGAAAACAAGTATTTTTGATAAAATTTATAAAATGCAAGTTTTATAAGTATGCGTCAATAGTGAAAATCACATTAAGGTATATAAATGGGTATTTGAACGCAAAGGTTAAGTTTCACAAGAGATGATAATTAAAGTTTTTTTGAAAAGATGATATACCGAGTCTAATGTAAAATGAAAATGAAATTTTTATAAACTATTATACTTGGAAATAAAATGTGTTGGGGTTTGTCTTCTCTCGGGAATTTTGCCTCATAGGCCGATAAAAAGAAAATAAAGAAAAAAAGCTCAAAAGAGAATAAGATAGAAAGAAAGAAAAAATGGTTACAAAGATGTAATAAGTAAAACGCACTTAGAGATAACCAGAAAATTTAAGAAGGGTGCAAAGCCCTAGGATGCGGATTAATGCTTAAACTCCAAACAACTGATCAGTAGCATATTCCGGCATGGCGGGAGTTGATAAAAGGCCGTATAACAATCATGGATTGGGACCCCAATTAATCAAGTGAAAAAAAGATTTTGAGCACGACGTTCATTAATGTAAAGACAAGTTTATGAAACAACTTGGAAAATATGAAAGTACGTTAATGTTTAAATTAACGGGATACGAGTAGTATTGAAAGAAAGGTTAAGCGTGAGTGGGATCATTTCCCGAATTACATGATCAAAACATCAATTGCATTTCACGTTGCATTTTTCATGAGAACGTTTAATCAAATGAAGGATGTTTTCATCATTGCTAGAATATATATATATATATATATATATATATATTCTTTGTACGTATTACTCTGCTAGTATTTATCCTACTAGGCGCACGCTCATACCCCACTATATGACAACCCCTCAGGTGCTTCGAAAAAAGATAAAGGCAAGCAAACCATGAGGGACAAGGAAGGATTCACGCGCCAATAGAGATATGTTTACTGTTTAATTTCAAGGTGTTATTGAAATAGAATTTTGACTATGTTATTTGGAACTATTTTGAAGTACTATAAAATTTTGGTTTGTAATGAGATAGGATGATGTGGACTTTCTCAAATTGTTATTTATTCTATGAAATGGCAAAACTCTTTTATTTTTAGTGTTCTTACAAATTTCATAACCTAAAACATTTCATTAATTAAATTAAAGGAATTTTGTGACACATAAATGTAAAAGAAAGATTTTACTTCAAAAGAGAAGTTTCTCAAATAAAATCAAAGTATAAAAAGTTTTTCGCATTGAACCCTCCAAAATCAGGGCATCCCATAAGGTATACTTGACCCATCTACAAGCCTACTATGGGATATGTCATTTATCTCTAGTTTGATAGTTGGTAAAGCCCTAGATACGTATGTCGAGTTCTTTAGACCCTAATCTAATTTTTGATTCTTCTCTGATTGCCACCCATTACCAGGGGACTATTAGTCTTAGTATGATTTCGTTATTATGAAATTATATTAGAACTTTTAAGGGTGTTATCATCCATAAATAGCGTACTTTATGGACGTCATGGGATTATGAAGAGTGAAATGATATTCTTTTTTTTGTTAAGTAACTGAAGATGTGTTTGGTCATTAGTTCCAAACTGGTGTCAATCTTATGCAGAAAAAATGATGGTGTTTTGGTGGATTAGATGTTGGTGATAACTAGAGTGTCGAAGTGAAATGAAGGATGGATTAGCATTTGGCGGCACCCCAAAATTTTCTTCTAAACACCAAACAAATTGTCAAAACCTATTTTTACTAATGACACCTAAAATGAGACATATCATTTATAAAGTTTCAAAAATAATAGCCAACCCACAAAAACCTTTTAAACCCACGCAGTGTAAAAAAAATATTTTTTTAACTCTCTAACTTCACCACCACCACCACCTCATCCCTCGCTGCTCCACTTCCACTTCCACTACCATCAACATATCTTCCTCTCTCTCACACATGCACTCACTTACTTTCTTTATATTTCTCTTCACTTAATTTCTTTATAGTACATAATATTTTTTACTTCAAATAACCAAAAATGAAAAATTAAAGCCTTAGTATACCCCAAAACTCAAAACATCGTAAACCCGTAAGAATTGACTGCCTCTGAACATTTAGTGGCCTATCACCGAATGAACCCCCATACATTTGGTGAATTATCATGGAATGTGCAAAAGTTAAAAGGAATTTTGAATTGTTACACACACGGTGTTTCTCGGTGAGTTATAACCATGGGTAGGGGTTTTCACACTGATTTCTCATTGTTGGTGTTTTTTTTAATGGTGACTTCTCATTATGGGTATGGGGTTTTCACATTGACTTCCATCCGTGGATATGGGATTTTTATGGTGAGTTTCTACCGTGTGTACGAATTTCATTTATTTTAATTTTTCCATATTTAGTGTGAAGCAACCAAATATATAGGGGTACATTCCGCGAAGGGCCACTGGATATGTAGAGGTCTTCGTTGATAATGCGTTTATGATTTTTTTAAGGTTTTTGAATGTATATTAGGGATTTAGTTTTCTATGTTTGGTTGTTTTAAGTCTAAACACTCATAATATCATTTATAATGATTTTTTTAAAAACAAAATTAGGGTTTCAGTGGTGGCGGTGGTGGTGGTGGGAGAATAAGAAGTTTAAAAATAATGTGTAAGTGGGAAGAGGTGGTGATGGAGACGATGATCGTGGGGTTTAAGGTTAGGTTAGGTTTTAAAAGAGAATGATAAGCTAGAGAGATAAATTGAAGAAAAAATGGACTAAAATGGAAATGAGGATTTATGTTCCCTTTGACTACTAGGGTGGCCCTTTTCTGGTATTTGGATTAAGATTTTGGTTAGGTTGTGGTGTTAGTGAGTTCATGGCATTTGAAAGAAAAAATTGGAGTGCCTTTAGCAACACCCAACTATAAATAATTTGGTTGCCACCATCACTTTTCATCACTCATATTACTCCTTTACGTCTGCATCGAAATTCACATCTAAGATACCTCACCTAAACTTTAACTAACTCATAACCTTGTTAAAGGTCAATCGACACAAGAAATATTTTCAAAGTGCCTATCCAATCCACATGCCTAACAAATAAGCTATATGATATCAATATAGATCTAAAATCTAGTATCATAAACTCTAACTATGTCCTAAGGGTCATACAAATACGTAGCACCCACATATTATTTAGTACTCCATAAAGTAACCTTATCACATGAATAGTAGTATCACAATCTAAATCTTGATATGAATATGCTCACTGTTATACCAACTATATATATATATATATATATATATATATATAACAATAATGCTCAAACCTTCAGAGACATTCTCATACCTCTATCAGGTCAATCCGTAGAAGGTTCCACCCCTAATGGATTGCATATAACAAACACGTAAATGGTAAAATCATTAATCCATTACAACACTGTGTAATCACATACCGAGATTATATGACAAATTAACCCATCCATATCTCCCTTTCATGAGACGGTTGACTAACTTTACGTAGGATCATAATATAATCCTATATTCAGCCTACACCATCAAATCCTCAATAATAGATTCATCATAAATTACCTACACACCTTTACTATGTACACATATAACATACAAAGAATACAATTTACAAATGTGTGTATATGAGTTTGGTTTGCAACCCTAACCGTATATATCGGAGTATATGTTCCCCAAGATAACCTCAACTCATATATATATTTTCCACATAACTGATTACGGGTGAAAGGTGTGTTCGTGTAAGGACATAATCATTGTTCTCGTTTCACTGCGATAAAAAAAACAAACCTAAGTTATGACTCTACTTGCGATACAAGTACAGCGGTAAGTCGGGTATCAAATCCACATGGAGTGTTAGTATATCTCGTAATCGGATTATTAATTCAGGAATAAAAGTGTAAAAAGGTGATATGTGCTAGGAAATAAAAGAAAAGAATAAGTTAAGTCTAAATAAAAGTAAAGCGAGGATCGGGATATCATCTAACCATACGACTCGAAACAACTATTAGTCAGAATTTCGGCACGAGAGAAATTTAATAGAGCATTATCAATTAATCATAAACTTCGCACAATAAGGAATTTAAGCCAAAGTTGCGTGAATAAATAATTAACAGAAATGGTCACACGCGGATTAAACTCGGATTATCGCTATAAACACTAACGTTGCATGACAGAGAAAGTTAAATGCATAACAATCTAACTTTAATACACACGGGTTCAATTAAATGCAATTCTGCACAAAACCTAATTTTCGGAGCTCGGGGCCCGTTAATGGCGGAATGAAATCCCGACCCTATTTATCTAGGGGGCATAATGAGTAAACTAAATTTCAACTAATTAAACTAGGAAATCAAGAAATAAAGAAATTAAACTCATTAACAAAGCATGGGAATTACTCTACAAAGCAAGAATTAAGGAAGAACAACATATATAAATGGAGATGGAAGATAAAAGTGCAAATTACACAACAAATGGAGTGTCAATCCAAGAGGAAATGAACAAATGAGATCTCAAACCTCCAAACCCTAACCTAATCTAGTTATAACTGAATATATGAACGTCACAACAAAATTGGGTTTTTATACTAAGTGGAATTATAAGAGAAAAGCAAAGCAAAGCCAAAATATCTGCTGGAAATAGGGGATCAATCGATCGACCCCTTTGGTCGATCGATCGATGATTGAAATCGTGGCAAAAATATGAAGGATCGATCGATCGATCAAGCAGGGCAGAACCTCCTTTCCTCCTGTTTTGGCATGTTTTCTTCTCCGCTAGAAATGCCGTAACTTCTTCATTCGGGATCGGAATCGCGCACCGTTTGCGGCCACGCGAAGCTTGAAAGGAGGGATATAACTTCTTTGTGGATGTTGGGCCAGGTGTCCAAACTATGAATTGATGCAATTGCATATGAAAATTGAGCGAAACGTATCCGAACTTCATTCTTAGTACCTAAATACCTAAAAAAGCCCAATTATACCTCATATAGCATGTTAACAATATAAACCGAGGTTGTTTGGTTAACGAGCTTAAATATAGAGATTAAGGCACCCGAGGGGGTTAAAATGCATAGGTTCGACGGATGAAATACGCAATATTTGCATAATATAACACCCCCTAACTTACACATTGCTAGTCCCTAGCTATGAAATAGGATGCAACAAGAACAACAAGTAAACCAAACGCATGAGATAGTACAAAAGTGTGGTATAAAAGCAAAAGGCCACTTTCGCGGGAAATGCGATTGCATTTAGCGTATGCAATAAGCCGTTTAACCCCTAGGTCATCCTAGTGGATAAGTGTCGTCTCGTGAGGGTTTTCAGGGATGAAATCCACAAACATCATAAAGTTTCCTCAAAATATTCCTAATCAAACATGAAACCAGCCCAACATTATAACAAAGATTTTATACGCATTATTAGCACAATGAATGAATTCAAACGAAAGTCCAAATCATTAACATTGTAGAATGCACCTCATAGAATTGAAACTTCAAAATGTGGGAGGGGAGCGAGCACATGCAAAGTGTGATTTGGAAAAAACTTAAATAACTCGGATACTAAATTTCAAAGCATGCATAAAAGTTAATCCTCACGGGCATTACTCTCATCAAATGAATTCATTTAAAACAGGGAGGTAAATAGGGGTGTGCAAAAAAAACCGACCGAACCGAAAACCGAACCGAACCGGCCCGAACCGAACCGAAACCGGCAGTTTTTTTTAGCCCGGTTCGGGTTTGCGGTTTAAGGATTTAAAAAACCGACAATATCGGTTCGGTTGTCGGTTTAGACAAAGAAAAAACCGATTCGAACCGAACCGAACTGAATTGACATCAATATTATATATTAAAAAACCCTTAAATATCTTTTATTTTTATATCCAAACACCATTATCCAACCTCCAAAACCGACCAAAACCGAAAACCGACCTACAAAAAACCAACCAAAACTGAAAATCGGTTAAAACCGAACCAAAATCGAACCGAAACCGATGTGAACCGAAACCGACGGTTTTTTTCATCTTCGGTTCGGTTTCGGTCTGATTTTTTCCAAAACCGAACCGATCGGTTCGGTCTGAATTGCATTCCAAAACCAAACCGAACCGACCCGTGCACACCCCTAGAGGTAACACATGGGACATGCATGCATAAGGAGTAAATCTAAATGGAAACTAGGTCGCGCAGATGTCACAATCGAAGAACGCTATATAGGAAATAAAAACTGTAATCTCAGTGAAAGGATACCGCACGTATAAAAGAGACGAAATGCATTTTCACAGATTATCAAAACTATTTAAACCTTTGAATTACATCTACTTAAGATCATATAGGACTTTAATAGGGTTGTAATGTAGGCTAGGTTGGGGTACGAAATGAAAGGAATGTATATATGGATTCAAAGTGTCCGGAATGAAAACTCGGGATAATGGGCAAATGCGGGCAATATCAAAACTTGGAAAACAAGTTCCAAAATGGCATTAGATATAACAATTGGAGAGTAATCAAAGATTATTGAATCACTATAGACAATATATACATATTTCTCTTTCTTTTTCTTTTCTTCTTTTTCTTTTTTTGTTTTGTTTTGCTTTTTGTTTTCTCTTTTTCATTTTCTTGCTTTTCCTTACTTTTCTCACTCTCATATGCCTAAATTTCAACCGCAACACAACAACAACATTCAATCCTAAGAAACATTCCAAACAAAGGTATGAAAAGTGTATGTATGGTGTATAACTCCAATTCGGAGTTAGTTATGGAGTTTGGGTTATGAAACGAAAGGCTAATATTTAAGCTCAAAGGGGTTGACTAGGGAACATATAAAAGGTGAGGTCAAGGTCATATGGGTGATATACAAAGATGGCCTATGATCATTTCAAAATGTATACGCAATTCTCGAGTCAAAATAACATATGAAAATCATGCTCAAGTAACACATTTCAAGTATGAACTCAATTAATGAACGATCAATGAAAGAATAAAGAGATTACCAATGACTATAATGTTTTCAAAGAGGAAAGAATAGTGTATACACTCACAAATGAAGATAAGTCTCTAATCTCACTCGGTGTAAGTATATACAATGCAACAAAAGATTACCGAGTTATAAAAATCTTAAACCAAATCAATATATCAATAAAAGTGCATATGCTCATGGGATAAAGTTTAATTCATGAAGTTATTCATAATATTAATGATTTGAGGACTAAAGACTAATAAATTCTAAAATAGAGAGCATGCATCATTGAGTTGTCTATTTGATCGGGCAATTATTAAAATTTATCATCGAAAACAAGGGAAAAAATCCCTATAAAGGAGAAAAAAGAAAAAAAATATTTTTGAAAATTTTCAAAATTTTAACAAAAAACATGCTTTGTAACTAAATTGTGGTAAAATTCAAGGACTAAACATGAAATGGATAGAATATCCCACACCCCTTAACTTAAATGTTTCATTGTCCCTAATGCGTCCATTAAAGAACACAACACAAAGATAGGAAAAAAATGATATTACCCAAATTTGGAGCGATCTCCATAAGTACAAGTCCAAATGAATCTGCAAAACAAGTTAGTACAAAGCATAGGAAGAATATATACCGATGTATTAAGTTAAGAGAGGCTATGTTCAAATCACAACAATATAGAGGGACTGAAGTGAAAATACTAGATAAATTGATGGTGAACATTTTGATTTTATAAAATGGAAGGTCACACACATCAAAATCTAATAAACAACCTCAAACTACATTCTCATTACTCATTTCATAAGTTCCATACAAAACAACTTAATATATTACAACTATTAAAAATAAAGAAATAAAAAATAAAATAAAATAAAAATACAATATAATATCCGACCCAGAAATGCCAAAAATAACCCAGTGCAGCAGTAGCCTAGTGGCCGGAACCACTAGGATCAGAAGGATCATGAAAATGAGGAGATAGAGGGGCATATGAATCATGCCTCTGCAAGTAAATGTCTCTCATCATAGCCTGCATCATTCGGTACTCTGCTACGCTCTAGCCTGCCTCTGCTCAGCTCTAAGTTGTCGACGGTCATCTCTATCTTACCACAGATTGGCCTCCTGCTAGTCTAGGTGGGACTCCCATGTAGCCCACCTAAGCTGGGTCTCCTCCTAGCGCTGGTCCTGCACTGCTCGAAATGCCTCAAAGCGGAAATCAACATCTGTGGGTGGCACGTGAGAACCCTCACCCTACTCCATCTGTCTAATCTCGGCCTCATCCTCTGCCATATAAGTCGCCTATGCCCTCGGCCTTTTGTTCCCCGGTTCCCCCCAAGCGTGAGTCAACATCTTCGAGATGTTGTCCTTTGTGAGAAGCCTTAGTGGCTCACGCTTGCGATCAACATCGTACTCTAGGCAACCGTGAGAAGTGCAGATCCTCATGATGAGGGCAGAAAAAGGAAGGGAATACCTACAGGCGATCTCCTTAGATTTCGCAAGCATCGTCTCCAAAAAAATATTGGGCAAACTGATATCGCCCAAATCATGAAGCATAGTGTAGATGAATTCGGCGTGCTTGTGACGAACCTCTGATCGGTTGTTCGTCACCATGAATGAGTGGACGTTGATGTATGGAGAAGTCTCGATAAATTAGCCATTGCGACCGAACGAAATGCACCTTTCTTCCATGCCTCGCCCGGCGCAAGGGCCTCAGTCAACGTCGCACGGTCAAACATATCCCAATCCAAAAAGATAGTAGGGTCCGTAGGGTCTGGCACACCCATAAAAGCCGCCAAATCTACACGGCGGAGCAGTATCCAAACTCCACGGACCATGGCCTCATACGTAGTAGGCCCCGGCCCCCTCACCTCTACCAATGTCACAGAAAACATACGGACAAGCTCTTCATTAATGCGCCCATTGGTAGCGATAAAGGGCTCCCATCCCTGTTTGCGCAACAAAACCCGTGCCTCCTGTGGTATATAATCAAGGGTCTAGGCAAAATGATAACCCAGCGGTCGCTCGGATGTTTGAAAATAGGCCGGAAACCAGTCTCGCTCTTACTCGTAACGAAACTCCTCAAAGCCCTGGTGGGGCATGCACCTCGTGAACTTGTATTTTTTTAGATTTGCCATTTCAACCTACAAAACAATAATTAATCAATACAAAGAAAATCGTAAGCACAATTAATGGTTAGTTAGTATAAGAGTTGAAATGGTGGGTGCACGTGCGCAAAACCGAGGGAAAAAATTCAACATTGCGATAAAATTTGTCGAAATGCGACAAGGAGTGAAAATCACCCAAGTGTGCGCCAAAAAATGGATTGAAAACTGTTTGGGACATTTTAGCGAACACTTAGCGTGCGCAATGTGCGGCGAGGGTGAAAAATACCATTTTGAACCAACAATGAGCCACATTCATGAACACAACAACAATGCAACAATACACATGTGTTCATGAATGGATATAAATCAATAATCGCAAGTGAAATCAGTTGGAACAACCAAAAACAGGGACAAATCCACACACATTCAATATATGTCAAAAATTGGATTAAACATGGAAAACATGACAAAAATCAACCAAAATCGACAAATACACAATTAATTAGGAAGGATCATACCTTGCAAGTGTAGAAATGGTTGAAAATATGAAGGAAATGTTGTAGGGGATATTAGGGCACGAAATTGGGAAGAGAGGAGAGGGAAAGAAATTAGGAGAAAAGGAAAAACAGACCCTACCTCGGCATTTTACTGGTCGATCGATCGACCCTTGGGCATCGATCGATCGATCGATGAGGCAGTAAAAAGCCTACTGCCTCATGTTTTTAAATGGGGGGGGGGGATAATATGAAAATAACTATAAATAAGTATATAGGTATTATATATAAGTATAAGTATAAGTATATAAAAATATAAAATAAAAATAAAAATAAAATAAAATAACATAGATTTAGGCTAAATGTGCACATAGATAGACATATGGTAACCAAAAATTGAAAAACATGTACAACAAGCGACACACACGCATGTTCACACAAAAAAAATGAAAAATAAAATAAAATAAAAAAGAAAAACAAACGCAAATGCGTGAGAATGAGTGCGTGAAAAATAAAGAAAAAAATACTTTTGTGACTTTTTCATCGTTTTCTTAACAAGTGTGTGCCGGGGCGCATAGTCTCCGCAAATTCAAGTCCGTTGAACCTACAAAAGAGTTATAACCAAGCATACAAAAAGAAATAAAAAGAGATTAAGTAATTACACTAGACTAAATTAAGAGAAAATAAAAATGAAGAAGTTAGTATATACAACCTACATATAGGATGTCTAATTAGCTATATACAAAAAGGAGGAATTTTTTAGGGTCCATTCAAAACACAATTTGACTTTGACGGATCAACGGTGGACCCTCCCTAACATGCATGCCTCCCAAAAAATAGGAATTCCTTTCCAACGACGGAAGGCATGTGTAAGGCGGTAAAAGTGAACCATACCCAATTGAAACTTTGGGAGGGAGGATGTGGGATTTGGATAGGACGGGTGACAAAGACACATGCGGGCCGAGAAAACTTGAATCATCTCCCAAGTATTTTAAAGTTGGAATGGGAGGCAGCGCACATGAGGGCAAAGATGCCATCATGGAAAGCGGCTCGAGCGAGTACTCCTCGTCGGTGAAAAGGTTTTGAACTGTAAATTTTGAACCGATACATCGGCTACTCGAATTGGTACAACAGTATAGAATAAATACGGAGATGAAGGAAATTCAATCTCAGGCAATGAGTGATCATCGCCAGAAGATTAAATTTAGGAAGAAATATGATCTTTTACATTGAAACTTTCTTCTTCGAGAATCAAAGAAGAAACGAGTTCATTGCAAATGGTTACCATGCCTCCTTCATCCTCATTTTCATTCTCTACTATACCCTGGGTCAAGTCAAGAATGATTTGTTCCAAAGTAGGAACGAAGTCCTTATTTGGTTCAAAACAGTCCTCGACTTCGAAAGTCACGGAAGAAAAATTTTCGTTGGATTCAAATAATAAATCCAACTCATGTTCCCAACAACGATTTTCTTCCCGATAAAAATTTTCAATCCTCTCATTTTCAAGCATGCTCAATCCCTCACCGAAAGTCATAGGGCGAGGAGAGGATTCTTAGAATTGAGAGGGTTGGAAATTGTTCTTGGGACTACACTCAAAATTATTAGCATAAGAATTTTGAAAATGATTACAATTTGTTTCAAAATTCTTATCATAAGGATCTTGCGACCTATAATCAAAATGATCACGCTCAAAATTGATGTAATCCAAACTTTGACTTTCGTAATACTCACCCAATGTCATTTTAGATGTTGTAATTTTTTGGGATTGCAAGTATTGACCAAAAGTCAATGGTTTACCAGAATTTTGATAATTACCATTAGGATTACCAGAAAAGTTAGAATAAGACATGCTTACCCCAATAAAGGCTCGAGACGACAAATTCCACAAAGCAATGTGCGACGGCAAAATTCAAGCGTTTCTAGGCGCTCAAATGTAGAAGTCCTGCAAAAAAGGTTAAAACAAAGAATATAAATACAAATGTAAGAATACTACGAACTAATAAGACAATTACAATCTATAACAAAACAGTCCCCGACAACGGCGCCATTTT
Organism: Sambucus nigra; assembly: GCA_949130495.1. Lineage (NCBI taxonomy): Eukaryota > Viridiplantae > Streptophyta > Magnoliopsida > Dipsacales > Adoxaceae > Sambucus > Sambucus nigra. The sequence goes on from OX422215.1 coordinate 617,837,357, forward strand.
GATTACGGGTGAAAGGTGTGTTCGGGTAAGGACACAATCGTTGTTCTCGTTTCACCGCAATAATACAAATAAACCTAAGTTACGACTCCACTTGCGATACAAGTACAACAGTAAGTCGGGTATCGAATCCACATGGAGTGTTAGTATATCTCGTAATCGGATTATTAATTCAGGAATAAAAGTGTAAAAAGGTGATGTGTGCTAGGAAATAAAAGAAAAGAATAAGTTAAGTCTAAATAAAAGTAAAGCGTGGATCGGGATATCCTCCAACCATACAGCTCGAAACAACTATTAGTCAGAATTCGAGCTCGAGAGCGATTTAATCGAGCATTATCAATTAATCATAAACTTCGCACAATAAGGAATTTAAGCCAAAGTTGCGTGAATAAATAATTAACAGAAAATGGTTGCACGCGGATTAAACTCAAATTATCGCTATAAACACTAACGTTGCATGACAAAGAAAGTTAAACGCATAACAATCCGACTTTAATACGCACGGGTTCAATTTAACGCAATTCTGCACGAAACCTAATTTTCGGAGGGGCCCATTAATGGCGGAATGAAATCCCGACCCTATTTATCTAGGGGCACATAATGAGTAAACTAAATTTCAACTAATGAAACTAGGATAGCAAGACATAAAGCAATTAAACTAATTAACAACGTATGGAAATTACTCTACAAAGCAAGAATTAAGGAAGAACAACTTATATAAATGGAGATGGGAGATGAAAGTGAAAATTACACAACAAATGGAGTGTCAATCCAAGAGTAAATGAACAAATGATCTCTCAAACCTCCAAAACCCTAACCTAATCTAATTAGAACTGAATATATGAATGTCACAACAAAATTGGGTTTTTATACTAAGTGGAATTATAATAGAAAAGAAAAGCAAGGCCAAAATATCTGCTGGAAACAGGGGATTGATCGATCGACCCCTTTGGTCGATCGATCGATGGTTGAAATCGTGGAAAAAATATGAAGGATCGATCGATCGATCAAGCAGGGAAGAACCTCCTTTCCTCCTATTTTGGCATGTTTTCTTCTCCGCTAGAAATGACGTAACTTCTTCATTCGGGATCGGAATCGTGCACCATTTACGGCCACGCGAAGCTTACGGGGAGGGCTACAACTTCTGTGTAGATATTGGGCCAAGTGCCCAAACTATGAATTGACCAAATTTCCCTTGCGCATGCAATTGCGTACGAAAATTGAGCGAAACGCGTCTGAACTTCATTCTTAGTACCTAAATACCTACAAAAGCCCAATTATACCTCATATAGCATGTTAACAATATAAACCGAGGTTGTCTGGTTAACGGGCTTAAATAAAGAGATTAAGGCACCCGAGGGGGCTAAAATGCGTAGGTTCGACGGATGAAATATGCAATATTTATGTAATATCAATAACCATATAGGATAAGAACACTTATATCCTAAATAAAACCTTCTAGAAATTACCATTATTCAATTCCAAAGTCCCATATTAAAATCCTCAACAAAAAACAAACTCCATCCCACTGTAATACTTTTGATTGATCGATTGTGGGAACCCAATCGACCAACCCCTATGACCCAATCGATCGGCTCTTTCCTACAAACCCAAAACAATATCATAATATAAAATTGAAAACATAACTTAGTTTTCTCGGTTGTCTTCATGTTAAACCGCAACAAAAGGTTTTCCAAATCTATGATCACTCATAAAATATCCTAATATAACTTCTAAGGGATCCTAATCATGTTTCTAACATCATATATCTATTAACAAGGTTAAATCTCACATTAAAAATGTATATTGATTAATATCATTACACTTTTCATATGGGTTCAACTAAATTATGGATTTTATCATTAAATAACATTTTTAATAATAATGAATCTAAGCATGTGAGTCATCAATATATAATGCTCTTTTAATGAATCTTAATAGTTTTAAAGAGTAATCAATGAATAAATCTAGTAATTCATGGTTAATGGTGAGATTTCATCCAAAATATTAATGAAACGTAACTGAGATTATAATTAGAATCATATCCGAAATAAGTAATAAGTAATATGCAAGAAATCTTGTTATTTATTGCCTAAAACTTGGTTGGATATCTTGTTGAATCTCTTGCTCTCCATTCATCTCCTTTGCAACTAGGCTTTTGTATTTTATTTTGTTATGTTAATTATGAGGAAAAACTTGCTTAAACCCTTTAATTTTCATAGGTCTCCTATGGGCCTAATTTAGAACCCTCAACTAATCAAAATACACTAGTAATATTCTCTCAAAATTGGGCCTAATGGGTTACCCAGCCCTAGGACCCTATGTGGTATACTGAAAACATAATATCGGGCTTTTATATCCCCTAGAGCCCAGTTTAACATTACACATACACACTCACAATAAATAAATAATAATAACGCTATATTAATTTATTAGGAGTTCACATGTTATTTAATTTATTATTATTATAACACACAATAGATATCACATTAAATCACACAACTGTCATGCACACACAATTACCATCCACACTAGAAATAATAATTAATAAAAAATACGGGGTATTACATTATCCCCTTAATAATATAGTTTCATTCGGAATTCGATATGAAATTGTCTAGAAGTGTTCCGAATTTTTCTCTCGCATGTCACTACCCCACTCCAAAAGTTTACTATGTAACCACTGAACATGCACTAACAATATGACTTTGGAATGGAGTATTTAATCCTTAATATTCATAATAATGAATCATCTCTCGTTGTAGTTCACATTAGGCTGAAGCCCTACCGCAACCAGATTTATATGCTAGTACACCATGTCATCTCTACAAAATCTCCACAACATAGAGATGTGGATCACATTATGTACCTTATGGAGATGATCCGTGAAGGCTAAAGGATAAAAATAGTAACACTTGGTCGATGATAATGATTAGCCTAAGATATAGGGGCACCAACTTCCTTTTCCTCAAAAAACAGCATCACCCCCTTAATGGGAGACACCTTGAGTAATACAAGATCCCCAAATAAAAACTCGAGGCGTCTCTCCTTTGCTTGCATAACTCTCATTCCTACTATGCATGGTCCTTATAGTTTCCTTGATAAGTGTCACTTTCTCCTAGGTTTCCTAAATAATTTTTAGTCCAAGCATCTTGTTCACCCCCACCTCCATCCAATAAATGGCAGAACGTCACAGTTTCCTTTATAATGCCTGATAAGGTGCCATTCCAGTGGTCTACTGATAAATATTATAATAATAAAATCCACCAAAGTTAAGTATTGCTCTCAACTACCCTTGAAGTTCGACACACAAGCACATAGCATATCCTCTATAAATTGGTTCACCTGCTCAATCTGACCATCAATTTATGTATGATACGAGACACTTAACCGTAACACAATTCGCATAGATTTCAAAAATTTTTGCCAAACGTGTGACAGAAAGGTCTTGTCCCCTGTTGAACACGATGTCACGTGGTACCTTAGTCAACATGTATAAAATAACGAGGACGAGATCTTGTCCCCACTGTGACGTTGGTAACCTTGTAATGAAGTCCACGGATATGCTCTAACACTTCCACACTAGAACCTCAAGAGGCTCTAGAACACCTTGCGATCTTCGGTTATCTACCTTTACCATCTGGAACGTATCAAACTTAGACATAAATAACAAAATGTCTCTCTTCATTACTGCCCATGAGTACTGGTGACTCATATCCTGATATATCTTATGCCCACTGGAAAGATTGCAAATCTGGATCCATTCCCCTCCGTCAAGACGGCTTGCCGCAACTCCTCATCACCTGATATTACTAACCTCCCGTGAAATTATAAATCCCCATTAGACCCAATTGAATATTATGGTTCATTATTGGTTAAGAAGTCCCTAACCTTATCATCGTAAGAAGGGTCTACAGTATGGGCCTTCATATCCCATATGATGATTTTCGGGGTAATGGTAAGGACTACCATAAATGCTTTTTCCAACTCGTTTGGTACCCGAAGCAAACCCCATAATAACTTCTAGATTCACGAATAGACTCATTGTTAATCTATAACTCAAGGCTTTTGGAACCACATTATCCTTGCCTATATATTATTAGATGTCAAATTGATAGTCCTTTATTAACTCCAATTAATGACATGTGTGAATAAGTATTGTACGTTCTTGTGGTTGGTGAACAAGTGAAATATGTCCCCCCAAAGGTAATACCTACACACTCAAAGGGAAAAAAATAAATGATGTCAACTTTAATTCGTAAGGATTAAACTTTTATGAAACATCATCTATAGTCCTCTCTTCCTTTATCGGGGCAGCAACTTCCTTTTCGTCCCAAAGCATCACCCCCTACATGGACGACACCTTGAGTAATACAAGATCCCCAAATAAAAAATCGAGGTATCTCTCCCTTGTTTTCATAACTCTCATTCGTACTATGCATGGTCCTTATACTTTCCTTGATAAGTGTCACTTTCTCCTAGGTGTCCTAAATCATTTTTAGTCCAAGCATCCAGTTCACCCCCCCACCATCTAATAAATGGAAGAACATCATGGTTTCCTTTATAGTGCCTCATAAGGTTCCATTCAAATGGTCTACTGATAACATTTATTATAATAAACTCAACCAAAGTTAAGTATTGCTCTAAACTACCCTTGAAGTCCAACACAAAAGACCATAGCATGTCCTCTATAAACTGGTTCACTTGCTCAAGCTGACCATCATTTTATGTATGATATGAGACACTTAACCGTAACACAATCCGCATAGATTGCTAAAAACTTTGCCAAAAGTGTGATAGAAAGGTCTTGTCCCCTGTTGAACACGATGTCAAGTGGTAGCGTAAGAATCTTTGCTTTGAAAATCTTAGCATATTGATCAACAGTGAAAATTGTTCAAACTGGCACCTTAGTAACCATGTATAAAATAACGAGGATGAAATCTTGTCCCCACTGTGACATTGCCTTGTAATGAAGACCACGAATATGCTCTACCATGTCCACACTAGGACCTTAAGAGGCTCTATAACACCCAATGGTCTTTGGTTATCTACCTTTACCATCTGGAACGTAACACACTTGGACATAACTAACACAATGTCTCTCTTCATTACTGCCTATGAGTATTGGTGACTCATATCCTGATATATCTTATGCCCACTGGAAAGATTGCAAATTTGGATCCATTCACCTCTGTGAAGATGGCTTGTCGCAACTTCTCATCACTTGATAACCTTACGTGAAATCCTAAATCCCCATTAGACCCAATTAAACATTATGGTTCATTATTGGTCAAGGAGTCCCTAACCTTATCATCGTAAGAAGGATCTATAGTATGGACCTTCATATCCCATATGATGATTTTCGGGGGTAATGGTAAGGACTGCCATAAATGCATTTTCCAACTCGTCTTCTACCCGAAGCAAACCCCACAATAACTTCTAGATTCATGAATAAAGTAATTATTAATCTACAACTCAAGGCTTTTGGAACCACATTATCCTTGCCTATATATTATGGGATATCAAATTCATAGTCCTTTATGAACTCCAAATAATGACATGTGTGAATAAGTATTGTACGTTCTTGTGCTCGGTGAACAAGTGAAATATGTCCCCCCAAAGGTAATACCTACACACTCAAAGGGAAAAAATCAATGATGTCAACTTTAATTCATAAGGATTAAACTTTTATGAAATATCATCTATAGTCCTCTCTTCCTTTATCGGGGAAACAACTTCCTTTTCGTCCCAAATAGCATCACCCCCTACATGGGCGACACCTTGAGTAATACAAGATCCCCCTCGAGGTGTCTCCACCTTATTTTCATAACTCTCATTCCTACTATGCATGGTCCTTATAATTTCCTTGATAAGTTTCACTTTCTCCTAGGTGTCCTAAATAATTTATAGTCCAAGCATCTTGTTCACCCCCACCTCCATCCAATAAATGGCAGAACGTCACGGTTTCCTTTATAGTGCCTGATAAGGTGCCATTCCAATGGTCTACTGATAACTATTATTATAATAAACTCAACCAATGTTAAGTATTTCTCTCAACTACCATTGAAGTCCAACACACAACCCATAATATATCCTCTATAAACTGGTTCACCTGCTCTATCTGACCATCAATTTATGTATGATACGAGACACTTAACCATAACACAATCTGCATAGTGAAGCACCTTATACTTTTGACTCACTTGAGTCTGTATTGTATAGGTGTTCATCTAGTTTGGAAATTGTGACAAAATTGTGTCTATCCTAGAAACCAAAGAACCTCAGAGTTTGGTTTGCTATTTTATTCCTCTTGCTTGATTGATCTAGATAATTTTACCAACACTCACACACATTAGAATTGCATTCATACATTTCATATTGCATATAATTGTGTGTATATAAGTTGAGTGTGTTTAAATCCCAAGTACATAGATATCGTAGTGATAGAGGTGGAGAATTCAAAGACACCGGTATAATAGAGTATTGTAACTATAATGGTTACAAACATGAGTTTAGTGCTCCTAAGACTCCTCAACAAAATGGTATTGCTGAAAGAAAGAATCGTACACTTCAAGAGATGGCACGCATTATGATACATGCCAAGAGTTTACCAAAATATTTTTAGGTAGAAGCTATTCGTACTGCGTGTCACATTATCAATAGGGTCAATCTTAGAAAGAATTTGAAATAAACTCCTTATGAGATTTGGTATAAGAAAAAGCCCAATATTAATTACCTTAGAACCTTTGGTAGTACTTGTTATGTCTGCAAAGACAGAGAACACTTATCCAAATTTGAGAGCAGGGGAGATAAAGTTATTTTTCTAGGATACTCGCCTAATAGTAAAGCCTATCGTGTTTATAATATTTGGACCAAGACCATGATGGAATCCATAAATGTAATTGTAAGTGACACTACTGTAGAGAATAAGACTGATGAATCAACTATTGTGGAAGAGCCTACAAATGTTTTAGAAAATAACTCTCCAGAAATAAATGATTCATTACCAATTGAGACACCTAAAGTACCTAACTGATTTTCTAAAGACCATCCCATATATAACATTGTTGGTAATCCTAGTGAACCTATGCGTACAAGATCTCAATTAAGAAATTACGCTCATTATGCATGTTTTATTTCCCTTGTGGAACCAAAGAATGTCAATGAGGCATTGAATGACTCTCACTGGATTTCTGCTATGCAGGAAGAACTTCTTCAATTTGTCATTCATGATGTTTGGTATCTTGTACCTAGGCCTAATCACAAAAATTTTATTAGCACACGTTGGATATTTAAAAATAAATCCGATGAAAGTGGGATAATCAGTACAAACAAAGCTATATTAGTTTCTCAAGGATACTCTCAAATTGAAGGAATAGATTTTAACGAGACATTTGCTCCTGTTACTCGTTTAGAATCTGTTCGTCTTCTCTTTTCCATAGCTTGCTACTTGCATTTTACACTTTACCAAATGGACGTCAAATCTGCATTCCTTAATGGAATAGTGACCGAGGAGACCTATGTAGAACAACCAAAAGGGTTTATTGACCCTCAATATCCAAATCATGTATTTCGTCTTAAAAAGGCTTTGTATGGCCTTAAACAAGCGTCTAGAGCCTGGTATGAGCGCCTTTCCAATTTTCTCTTAGATAAAGGTTTTAAGAGAGGTGGAAATGATCAAAATTTATTTGTCAAACATTTTGACAAACACATCATTATATCTCAAGTTTATGTTGACGATATTATATTTGGATAAACTTCTCCCTCAGAAGTGAAATCCTTTTCTGAAATTATGCATAAAGAATTTCAAATGTCTCTTATGGGGGAGTTGAAATTTTTCTTAGGTGTTCAAGTCAAACAAAATTCAGAAGGATTATTTGTCTCACAATCTAAATACGCTTTAGCGATAGTAAAAAAATTCGGCCTTGAGAGTGCTAAAGATGCTAAAACTCCCATGAGTACTACGGTCAAACTATCTAAAGATGTAACTGGAAAATCTATAGATCCAACTCTATATCGTGGTATGACAGGAACCTTGCTATTCCTTACTACCTCGCGTCTTGATATAATGTATGCGGTTTGTGTATGTGCTCATTATCAAAACAACCCTAAAGAGATCCATCTATCTTCTGTTAAAAGAATTATTAAATATGTAAAAGGCACTCTGAACCTAGGACTTTGGTACACTAGTGATACACCTAGCACTATAATTGGATACACTGATGCTGACTGGGCTGGGTGTACTGATGATAGTAAAAGCACATCAGGAGCATGTTATTATATAGGTAATAATTTGGTAGGATGGAGTAGTAAGAAACAAAACTACACGTCTCTCTCAACAGCTGAATCTGAATACATAGCCGCTAAAAGTTTTTGTGCTCAATTACTTTGGCTTAAACAAATGCTAAGTGATTATGGTATTCAAGAAAAACAATTACATCTCTATTGTGATAATCAAAGTACGATCAATATCTCTAAAAATCCTGTTCAACACTCGCGAACAAAATACATTAAAATAAGACATCACTTTATACGCGAATTAGTTGAAACTAAGGAATTAGAAATAAATTATCTTCCTATTGATTTGCAACTCACATATATGTTTACCAATCCTTTAGATTACAATAGATTTATTTCTTTGCGTAAATCAATAGGTATGGTTTGTGCTTATTAATCTCTTTGGTTTACATGGTTTTTCCCTTTGTCTATTTGAGACAAAACGGGGGAGAAATTTGAGTCTTATGAATCATTTACATATTCTAAAAATCTTGATCTTAATGATTCATTGCAAAAATTCTGTACAGATATTCTCAACAGTTGAAATTTATAATAGGGTATTCAATTGTAAATAGTTGAGTTATGTACTTTTGTTTTCTAGGAAATGGGTAGATAGAATCTTTATCGGAATAGGTTTTTCTTATTTTTTGTTACCCTACGAGTCCTAGATGACTCAAAGGAGATTTTGTCTCATATTTCCAAAGGGGGAGATTGAAGCACCTTATACTCTTGACTCACTTGAGTCTGTATTGTATAAGTGTTCATCTAGTTTGGAAATTGTGACAAAATTGTGTCTAGCCTAGAAACCAAAGAACCTCAGAGTTTGGTTTGCTATTTTATTCCTCTTGCTTGATTGATCTAGATAATTTTACCAACACTCACACACATTAGAATTGCATTCATACATTTCATATTGCATATAATTGTGTGTATATATGTTGAGTGTGTTTAAATCTCTAAAATCGGTTTTTAATATTTTTTGGGAATTTTATAAACTTTTAAAATAAGGTTTTATTAATTAAAATTTGATTTTAAAAGTCTTTGGGGTCAATCTGCAATTATGGATTGGTGGTTATATTGGCCAAAAGTTTCCTTGGGTAAAATCCGAAAGCGGTAGATATGCGTTTGTATTTATTTTTAGACGCACGTTTGTTAACTTCTATTTGCCCAACATCTATTGCATTCTGATTGGTTGAGTTTATGTTTCTTTGTAGAGAGTAAACCAGCGATTGTTAACAGCCCTTGGATCGTTTTTATCAATGATCTACATGCGCTTTTACATAATCCATATGAACCCCATTTGAGCCAATCAGGAGAGTTATAATCACCGCGTATCTTTAACCCTTGGATCAAAGTCAATAAACCTTGACTCAATCTGAGCCATTGATTTTGAACCTTATTCTAAAAAATTCTCAGCCCTTTATAAAAGGACCCTTACCCTCAGCCATCTGAGACTTTTGCCATTTCGTCCTTTCGAGAGAGAGAAAGAGAGAAGAGAGAAAAGAGAGAAACCATAAAGAGAGAGAAAGAGTTAGAAACCCTAACCCTAACCCTAAATCGTCAAAACCTTTTTCAAACCTTTACCTCTTTTCAAATCCAGTATATACCAAACAGAACCTTTAGTGTTTGAGAGTTTGAGAGTTGGTTTGATTAGTTGTTTGATGCTGTAACCTCTTCGTTCTTAGATCTTTTGTCCAACTTATGCATTTTTCTTAGATTTAACTTTCTGCTTCATAGAAATTTTAGATCTGAGCATTATATGTTACATTTCACTTAGATCTACATTTTTTATTTCTCATCTTGAGAAATCTATTGTTGATTATTTTCTGTAAATGTTTTTAACTTCGAAATCAACAATAATATTTTCTGTTTCTAGTTCTGGTAAAACAAAACCTTTGACCTAGTTTGGAATCGCACTTGGTGGTTTTCAGTCTCAAAAATATTTTAAAAACCCTGAGATTGATTAAGATCTTGAAACGTCTTTTGAGCAAGATAACCGTGGATTCTGAGATTTGTATAAAGGTCAAATAAGGTTAAGTTTTATAAAGAAGAGAGAAATAGAAAATCACAGCATATAAATCTTATATGTAATTTGATAAGACTGTTTGTATAAAATAAGTGTGTGTGTGTGCATTTATGTGTTAGAAAGCACCTCCACAAACACTATCACCCTACCACACTAAAAGTGTTTGTAATAAGATCTCAAGAACAAGAGTCGACGTAAAGAACTTGAACAAATTGGAAGTTAGCAAACTGGGAGAACAACATCAACAAACAGAACTGCAGAGAAGTTATAAGGACGCCAGTGGGTTCATTCCTAAACTTGTATAGGTCTGATTTGTATGCATGTGTGTTATATAGTTTGTAACGGTTATAATTTGTTTTAGTGGAATTTTTGGTTACTTCGTAGAGGGAGTCGTGGATGTTTCCTCAGTTGGGTGAGGTTTTACCACGTTAAAAACCCTTGTTCTTAATCTTTCTACATCTCCTCATCTAATTCTTGGTTGTACTGAGTTTGAAGTTTTTTAAACTGTTTTATAAAACTTGTTAACCAATCTTGAACATATCTCGTACATACTTTTGTTAAACACATCTTGTGATTAATTTGATTTAGTTTTAAGAAAAGAGTTTCTTCAAAAAATAGTTCGGAGTTACTTAAATAGTTTAATTTTATATTAAACGTCTTTAGTAACATTATTTCACATAGATTTCTAAAAACTCGCCAAAAGTGTGACAGAAAGGTCTTATCCCCTATTGAACACGATGTCAAGTGGTAGCCTCAGAATCTCTGCTATGAAAATCTTTGCATATTGATCAACGGTGAAGTTTGTTCAAACTGGTACCTTAGTCAACATGTATAAAATAATGAGGATGAAATCTTGTCCCCACTATGACATTCGTAACCTTGTAATGTAGTCCACGGATATGCTCTACCACTTCCACACTAGTACCTTAAGAGGCTCTAAAACACCCAACGGTCTTTAGTTATCTACCTTTACCATCTGGCACGGAGCACACTTGGACATAAATAACACAATGTCTCTCTTCATTACTACCTATGAGTACTGGTGACTCATATCCTGATATATCTTATGCCCACTGGAAAGATTACAAATCTGGATCCATTCGCCTCCGTCAAGACGGCTCGTCGCAACTCCTCATCACCTGATACTACTAACCTTCCATGAAATCGTAAATCCCCATTAGACCCAATTGAATATTATGGTTCATTATTGGTCAAGGAGTCCCTAACCTTATCATCGTAAGAAGGTTCTACAATATGGGACTTCATATCCCATATGATGATTTTCGAGGTAATGGTAAGGACTTCCATAAATGCATTTTCCAACTCGTCTGCTACCCGAAGCTAACCCCACAATACCACTTCTAGATTCACGAATAAAGTCATTGTTAATCTACAACTCAAGGCTTTTGGAACCACATTATCCTTGCCAATATGTTATTGGATATAAAATTGATAGTCCTTTATGAACTCTAATTAACGTCATTTTTGAATAAGTATTTTACATTCTTGTGGTCGTCGAGCAAGTGAAATATGTCCTCCCAAAGGTAATACGTACACACTCATAGGACAAAAACTAACGATTTCAACTTTAATTCATAAGGATTAAACTTTTATGAAACATCATCTGTAGTCCTCTCTTCCTTTATCAAAACCCCTTAAGTCCCTATAGTGAGTCTTCAATATACATTATGTAGTCACCCCCACTACGAAGTAAAGAAATCATCGAAGCTTAAGTAAACTTATCTATAAAATCATAAAATCCTACTAGAAAAACTCATCATAAACGAACAGTACCCCCTTGTTCATTATATTAGTCAAGGGCCTTGTAATCGTTGAGAACCCTTGATTGAATCGACAATAGTACACTTCTAATCCAAAGAAACATCGCACCTTCAGCGGTGTCGTGGGTTATCCACAGTCTAACATTGTAGACACCTTACCCATGTCAACATAAATCTCCCTCTAAGTTATAATGTATCCCAAGATTTGGACCTCCCTTAACCAGAATACCCATTTTTTTAACTTAGCATTGAACTGGTGGCTTCAGAGAGTCTATAAGACCACTATCAAGTGTTGGACATCCTCAAGTGACATCCGAGAATATATCAGTTTGTTATATTGAACAGGTGAAAAAATGATAGAGAAACTAGAAGAACACTGGGTTTATCAAATCAATGAACACTATGGAGCATTAGTTATGCCGAAATCCATGACCATAAACTCCGAAGACCTGTAATGCATCAAAGTTTTTGTCTTCAGTACATCTTGTTCCCAAATCCAAAACTAGTGATAACCCGATGTTAAATTAAGATCTCAGAAGTACTATGTGTCTCTCAACTGGTTGAAGATGTCATGAATATGGAGTAAGGAATACATGTTTCAAATGGTGATCGTATCCAACTCCCTGTAATCCACACATAACCTTAAAGATCATCCCTATTCTTCAAGAAGAGGAACCTAACTCCCTAAAGTGACATAATCATTTAATAGAAACCCTATCCAAGTAACTATTGAATATGATCTTTGAGATCTCTCATCTCTAATGCATTCAGGTGATATGGTGCTTGGGTTATCGGTGTGGTTTTAGAGCCATATCAATAACGAATTCTATATCCCTACTCAGTGGTAACCCATGGATTTCCTAAAAATTATCGAGAAACTCCCAAAAAACTAGAATAAAGTATAATTACATGATGAGACCCTCTAAATAAATATCCTCTATATAGTAAAGGTGCGTACTCAACCCTTCTTTAGACCATGGCATCAGAAATACATCTCCTTCCCCATAATGGTTAAAACTAGGGACTTCCCAAAAAAATTCACATCAGCATGATGTTGGAATAAAGAACCCATCCCCAAAATAGCATCTTATGTAGAAATATCCAAAATTAAGATGTTGGCCACAAATCATAGCCTCCCAATATCTAAACCTAATATCACGACTTACGTGACGTATACCATGTCCCAATGATGGGTCTATATCAAATAAAGTATCATGCACTAAATCTACTAACCTTACTAACTAAGCAAAGGCTCTTCTGATAAATGGAGGAAAACGCGGCACAAACATATAAAGATATACGCCGATCGTTATGCTCGGCTCCCACCACTATGAAAAAATCTAAACTATTGACTACACTCTTTACGGGAGTATAGCGGTCAGTCTGGGTATTGAATCCACAGATAAATGTTGCTAGACATTATTAATTTAAACTTCGGGAATAAAAGTGTAAAAGATAATTTGTGAACAAAATAAAAGAGAATACTAGGCATGGAAGTTAAACTAAGATTAATAAAAAGGAATAAAAACTATAGATTGTGACTAATTTTCCTCACCTCGGGTTAATTAGTCTAATTGGTTTCCTGAGACGATGAGTTTTTTAAAATTGAATATCATTTTAATAATTAATTAAATCTAGAGTTGTCACCCCCGAAATCGTCATAAAAGCCTACTATGATTTTGACGCCAATAAATACCTCAAAAATTACACATGCAGGGTCATAAATACGGCGCATACATGATATACAATGTTAAATCTCCTAGGCATAAAATCAAGAACAATCCAATAGAATTAAACTCACAAACTCCATCACCAACGCAAGGCAACCAAATCAACCCAAGGCGAGTTCAATCAACCACAACCTATACTAAGTTAACAAGAAAGCATGTTAAATGACATTAATTAAATGAAAGAAATAAATGAAATAAATAAAAGCAATTAAATCTAGATTACAAAGAAAGTAAACAAATAACAAACCAAGAAAAACAACATTGGAAGCTTGGATTAATAAAAAAGATGATGGATAGTGCACTTACAAACCAATATGGGTGAAAACCCGGGAGAGAGAGAAGAAAAACATAAAATCACCTCCAAACCCTAACCTCCATAACCTAAACTAAGAAAAAAACAAGATCCATGATTATTATAACAAAACCTTATTTATATAATAAGTCAAAAGTAAATAAAAGAAAAAAAATTAAAAGGAACAAATAGTCGGATATCTACTACGACCGGTCGACTACGGCAAGGGGGTCGGTCGACCGGGCTCTTGGTTTGAGTTCCCCTACTTCACTTATAGGCAAAATAATGAATTATTGACCGAACGAGGGCTCAGGGCCGGTCGAACGGTCCCCTATTTTTAGGCCTCCTTTGGTCTTCACATGGATAACTTCTTCGTCCGAACTTAAAACAACTTGCTGTTCACGACCACAAAAGGATAAATCAATTAACTACGCTTCTATAAAATCCCACTAATATGGATATGAAGTATAAAATGTCTAAAATTCCCTTGAAGTTGAGTTCGATGACGAAACTTCCTCAAAAAAATAAACAATTCTCACTTTAAGGGTTCCAATACCTACAAAATCTCAATTAAACCCTGCAAAGCACATACATATCCAGAACTGAGGTTTTATGGTTAACGAGCATAAATATAGGCATAAGGAACACAAAAAGTGCTAGAAGGCATGAAGATAACGGGTGCAAATATGCAATATTTGTGACTAATCAGCATAAATATCAAATAAAACCCATCCCAAGCATCTATGGATTGGACATATACCCTCAACTTCCTATAAGGTGCCCACGCATCTCTCCAAGAAACATGATAAACCCATACATATTATAAAGGAAGCATAAGTTCAGAAGAAACTACCTCATAAATAGAGGCTACGACATCAGATAGAATTGGGCCAATTCAAACAAGAGCTGTTGAAGGATAAAAGTTCTAAAGGACCTGACTAAGGTCACAGCCATGGAAAACACATAATAAGATGGTGAGGCCATAACTAGCTCTCCAGAGAAACACCTAGCTGCAACCTAAGGGGATAAAATATAAACGGTTCAAAATCTTATTTTCTCCAAAGATCAAAACCCCTAAAAGCTAGGGTATTGCCCAAGAACACTCACGAATAGTAGTTTGTGTTATAGGACCAAAACCAATCCTCTAATGGTTCCAATACCAAACCTAACCAAAATTAAAATGTAAGAACCTCATTCAAACCATTATCTACCCTTTCAAATTCCTGAAAACACCAAAAAATATGCAAACCAAAAATAAAAAAACAAGATCCAAATTTTACCCCAACAAAACCTAAAATTGGGTCTATTACATTTACGAAATCAAAGCAGGAGAAGTTCTAAATCCTTGTTCATTTTCTCATCATAGTTTATTGAAACTAAAAAACCCTAACCAAGCAGTTCATCATTTTCAAGCCAAAATAGATTGATATATTACAAATATGCATGGAAAAGGTAGAAAACAAGTTTATGATGTGAATCAAATCAAGAATCGAAAATAAAATAAAGAAGAACTAACCTTAATTAAAGAAGTTATCGCCCGAAGTCACCGGTCAAGAAAATAGTGATCACCTGGAAATTGCGTATTTGACAAGCTATCAACACTTTGGGTAAGGTAATGAGTCCATGGCATCACCTCATTTGTATAAGAGAGCGCTGAAAGTCAAAACATCATAACAAACTATCACAACATCCATGTGTGTAGTTCTGCATCCTCAAATTAGGAAGGACAGTTGACCGACTCAAGTACAGTCGTGACATCAAGTCGAATATCCATAGACGAAAATAAATCCCCAACACCAAGTCTCTTATATCTTGGTATTGAGGCTTAGGTTTCTTGTTATGCCAGAAATACGCAAGCTTATAAACACATGACATGTGGTAGGGAGCCCACACCAGCAAAATAAAGAAGAAGGGTCACGGAGGCCCATGATACAACCATACCATGAACATATATATGGTAGGAGTAGCTGTTAGGCAAGACACGATCGTACCATTGACAGGTCGCATCTACATACCCCATCATAGATGCAGCACATGTAGTAGACTTTTGACACTTCAAAAATTGCTTTCTAGCTATCCACCTTCTAGAAAGATTCCATCATAAATTGTCGAACCACTTTATATCTTGTGTTATGTCTCTTCATCTCTATTTTAATCTATTTTCTATACCTTAAACTGTTGAGAAAAGTTTTGCTGGCACGGATCATTCTTATAGATCTATTTTCTGACATCATCATCCTCTGTAAGTCTTTACCAAAATTCTAGTGAGATTTTTGCATTAACCCAAGTTTTTTCCCGTTAGTGGGGTTTTGTCCTCGTATATCTTGTGTTTTGACATTAAACAAGATTAAAACTCCATTTGGTTGATAAACTTTGATAAGTTTTTAAACATAGACTCGTAGGCGCGCAAAAATAATTTTTATTGGGTCTCCATTTCGGTATGCGATACTCACTCTCAGAAACACAACCTATAAGGTAAGTACAAGATCCAACCACACAAGGATAGTGCGATGTTCATATTACACAAAAAAGTAAATTAAATAGCAAAATTAAATACATTACACAACTTTCTTTACAAAATAAAATGGATTATGAAAAAACAATTTTGAAAACGATAGGACCCCCAATTTTAAATTTAACAAAAAGTAATTTCCTTTTAGATGTGGAATAGTGATGGTTCAACAAAACAATTACATAAACCAAATTTTAATTTCTTTCAAATTAAAATAAAACTAAACTCAAAGTAAAATTAAATTAAACAAGAAATACATTTTTCACTGAAACATATTAACTCAATCCAAGTCCTAGAAATTTGCATATCAATTAATTAATTCATTTTTGCAAATTAGGCCAAACCAAATTTTATCCAATAAAATAAATGACTTGAACCAAATTAATTAAACATTATCCAAATTAATTTTAACACCGACTTAAGCATGAGTAGTGATTTGAACCATATTTTATCTTTCAGCCCTAAGCATGCATCTAGGTGATATAGCAAGATAAAATAAATCACAAACAACTATGCCGCGATGTACGAGGAAAAACCCATAACGGGAAAAAATCTTGGACGACCCTAGCCTCAAATCCACTAAGTACGGTTTTACAATAAGGTAAACATACAACATTTTAGTAAATATTAACTTATCTCATTAAATTAATACTTACTCCACATTCCAACATTTTATATATAATTACTTCACATAGTAAATAAATATAAAATAGGTTCTCAAAAGCGAGGGTTGTTACATACTAACCCCCTTATGAGGGAATTTTCCCCTAAAATTCATGCGTACCTTGAATAAAGAGATGCGGATACTTCTCCCGCATATCATCCTCACGTTCCCATGTTGATTCCTTAGCGTTGTGATGACTCCATTGGACTCGCACCAAGGGCACCACTCGAGACCTCAACCTACGCTCCCCATGCTCTAAAATAGCAATGGGTTGTTCTTCATATGAAATGTCGGGTTGCAATTCAATATCCTCGAAAGGGATATGCCAAAGGGCACCATCGCACCTTTTACTTCTTCAAAGAAGAAACATGGAACACATCGTGGATTTTTTGTAAAGGTTCCGGTAAGGCAAGTTGATACGCCACTGGACCCACCTTAGCAATAATGGGAAAAGGTCCAATAAAATGAGGTGCAAGCTTCCCTTTCTTTCCGAAACGCTAGATACCTTTCATTGGTGACACTCGCACCAAGACTTGGTCCCCAATCTCCAACTCCATGTGTCTCCTATTTGCATCGGTATAAATATTTTGACGGTCTTGAGCTATCCAAATGCGATTCCGAATGAGTTCAATCTTAGAAGAAGTATCCTGGATCATTTCAGGTCCAAGGAATTTATTATCCCCCACTTCTAACCAACACGTGGGTGATCTATAAGGTCGGCCATAAAATGCTTCACAGGGTGCCATTCCAATAGTAAATTGGTATGAGTTGTTATAAGAAAACTCGACCAAAGGGAGATATTGTTCCTAATCACCCTTAAAATCAAGCATACACATACGAAGCATATCCTCCAACATCTGATTTACTTGTTTAGTCTGTCCATCTATTTGAGGATGATAAGAAGTGCTTAACTTCAATTCAGTTCCCATAGACTCTTGGAAACTTCGCCAAAAGTGGGAAACAAAAATCTTATATCGGTCGAAAATGATATTTAAAGGCACCCCATGGAGTCTGACAATTTCCACGATGAATAATCGGGCATAGCGAGAAGTGTCAAAGTCAGTACGCACGGGTAGGAAGTGTGCCGACTTAGTCAAGCGGTCGACAATCACCCAAATAGAATCACAACCACTCTGTGACCTTGGCAAGCCCGTGATAAAGTCCATCGATATGCTCTCCCACTTCCACACAGGAATCTCCAACGGTTGCAACAAACCTGTTGGTCGCTGATGATCTACCTTGACCAATTGACAAGTAGTGCATTGGGATACAAACTCAGAAATATCCCGCTTCATGCCTGGCCACCAATACTGATGGCGCAGGTCTTGATACATCTTATCCCCTCCAGGATGTACCGTAAATTTAGACCCATGAGATTCTGCCATCACCGCTCGTCTCAGATCCCGCTCCTCCGGGACAATGAGTCTTCCATGGAAGCGTAGTCCACCCTCCAAACTTTTGAAGTAGGATTACGCTCCCTCAGACAACAATCAACGTATATGGTCCTGACAACCCTTATCCCTTCCTTGGGCTTCTACAACCCTTGCCACAATTGCAGGAATAACGGTCATCACTGACATGAACGCCCTAGCAATCGCATCCTCGTGACTGAGCTCTTTCCATTTAGCTTTCCATACATCAGATAAGTCTCCTTCGGGCCTTCTACTCAAAGCATCCGCGACCACATTCGCCTTGCCAGGATGATAGTGGATGTCAAATTGACAGTCTTTTACAAACTCCAATAATCTGCGTTGTCGCATATTTAAATCTTTCTGTGAAAATAAATATTGCAGCGACTTATGGTCCGTGAAAAGACTAAATTTATCCCCAAGGAGATAATGCCTCCAAATCTTCAAGGCAAAGACAACTGCGGCCAGTTCTAAGTCATGCACCGGATAATTTCTTTCATGGGGATTTAGCTTGTGAGAAGCATATGCAATAGCCCATCGCTCTTGTTGAAGTACACCTCCTAATCCTTATAGAGATGCATCAGTGAAGACTAGGTATTCCAACCCCGGCTTTGGTAACGCAAGGACTGGAGCAGAAGTTAATCTATCTTTGAGCTCGTCAAAAGCAGCCTGACAAGAGGTGTCCCAAACAAACCTCACCCCTTTTCGGGTCAAATTTATCAAAGGGCTAGTGATCTTTGAGAAACCCTTGATAAATCGACGGTAATAACCCACCAAACCCATAAAACTCCGAATTTCGGTAGGTGTTGTGGGCTAACCCCACTCCCTCACCGCAACCACCTTGCTCGGATCCACCGAAATGCCCTGCGAAGTCACAATATGACCAATAAATTGTACTTCCCATAACCAAAAACCATATTTCTCAAACTTAGCATACAATTTATGATCCCTCAACCTTTGTAGGACCAACCTCAAATGAATGGCATGGTCTAATTCCGTTAGAGAATACATAAGGATGTCATCGATGAATACAATAACAAATTGGTCCAGCAAGTCCCGAAATACCCTATTCATGAGATCCATAAATACGGTGGGGGCATTGGTTAGTCCGAAAGGCATAACCAAAAATTCATAGGACCCATACCTGGTCAGAAAAGCGGTCTTGGATACATCCTGCTCCCGTATCCTCAACTGGTGATACCTTGTCCTTAAATCGATTTTAGAGAAGTATGACGCTCCCCTAAGTTGATCAAATAAGTCATCGATACGAGGCAAAGGGTATTTGTTCCGTATGGTGACTTTATTCAACTCTCTGTAGTCAACACATAGCCGGAGAGAACCGTCCCTTTTCTTTACAAACAACACCGAAGCACCCCATGGCGATGAGCTACGTCGAATGAATGCCTGCTCCAATAATTACTGAATTTGATCTCATAACTCCCTCATCTCAACCGGAGCCATAAGATACGGAGCTCTCGCAATCGGTCTCGTCCCGGGCGCTAAATCAATCACAAACTCAATCTCCCGACTCGAAGGCAAACTCGGTATTTCCCGAAAGACATCTATAAAATCTCTAACAACCGGAATCGAATCCAAGGGAACAACTACATCCCGAGAAGTTTCTTTCGTAATACAATACAAATAAGTACTAGTACCTCCTTCTAAACGAGGCATAACCACCAAGAACATTTCTTGTCCTGAAACGACAAAGACTATACTCTTCCCGTAACAATTAACTATTGCATGATACTTTACAAGCCAATCCATGCCCAAAATCACATCATACCCGACCATGTCTAGGACGAGTAAATCGGCCTTAAAGCACAAATTACCAAGAGTAATTCCTATATGTTTACAAACAAGGAAAATGAGTGAACCATCACCCATAAAAGACTCAACGCTAGTGAAAGTGCTCTCTGCAGATTTTATCAACTCTGTAGATTGAGCAAAACTTCTAGAAATGAATGAATGTGTCGCACCCGTATCAAACAAAACGCGACCCATGTGCCCCTGAATAAGGAACTTACCCTCAATCGCTGGAGGCCCTAGCGGAGCAGGAGGATGCATAGCATCCTGTATATGATAAACTCCCCCATGCTGTAGCTGACCCTGCTGCGGAGGAACAACCGTATTTGGTGCCTGTGGCGAAAACTGAACATATGGCTGTTGAGGGACTCTAGGAGGCTGACCCCCAACCAACTGGGGACACTCCTTCTTGTAATGACCTGCCTCCCCACATTGGAAGAACTTTCCCAAAATATTCTTCAGAACACGGCTCCAATTTTTTCTAAACTCCTTGGCCCGAAGGACCCCTAACCCCATGACCACCCCGACCTGTTTGTTGCTGTTACGAGGCGACCTGACCGTGCCTAGTATTATTGCCACCCAAATTAAACCCACCAAAGCGTTGTCTTTTTGACGAGTCCCCTTGCTGGGTATCCCTTTCTTTCTGCTTATTACCCGCAGATTGGGGTGAGGAAAAAGCACCTCCATTCCCACTACCTCCAGGCTTTCCCGCTTGCCCCACTACGGTAGCTCTCTTGCTACTCTGCATGTACAACCGATGTTCTTGGCAATGGAGCAATGCTGCATTCATTACCTCCCCAAAAGTTTACAAGGCTGGATTGCCCAACAAATGTTTCCGGATTCTCCAGTTCAAACCTCCCATAAACTTTGAAACCTTCCTCTCTTTCGGAGTCACCTCATCCGGTACAAAACTTGCCAACCGGGTGAACTCCTCTTCATATTTGGCAACAGACCGCTCTCCCTGTACCACATCCTGAAGTCTCCTTCTCATCTCCCTTTGAACTGTGGGAGGAAAATACTTTTGGTCAAACAAGACCCATAAATTAGTGATCATCATGGTATCTCTCTGTTCTGGTGTAGTCATCGACTCCCACCAGTGTAACGCGGCCCCAACCAGTTTGAAAGTAGTAAGGACTTATTTCTTCTCCTCACTACATTCCACCATTCGTAGATGGCGTTGCATGTCCTTCTTCCATTGGTTTTCTCGAATAATTTCAGAAACTCCGTCAAATTCCAGGGGATGGCCCTTTAAAAAGGACTCTCTAACTCTCTCCCACGGAGAAGGTCCCGTAGGAGCTTGTGCATCCTGTGCTCGTTGTTGAGCTTGTGGCATTTGCTGAGCCACTACGGTCATAGCCACATTAACCGCTTGGGCCACTATGTTTGCTACATCAGTAGCATTAATTGTTCCTTGTGGCGGCGGAGGACCAACATCATCTTCTACAACTCTATTACGTCTCGCTGGGCGACCTCTCTTAGGCGGCATCTGAGATGAAGGAACAATAGAGTTATAATACTATTCAAAATAATCTATATTGCAGAAGATCGCAAATATAAGCAATAAAGCAGTCCTAACATTAGTCTCTATATCAAGGAACGTTACGGTAGAACTTGACAAGTCCGCATCGATCCTAAAGACTCTAGAACCTGATGCTCTGATACCATCTGTGACAACCAGCAATCCGAAATAAGGGGTGACCAGCCCGATACTCTGACATTTCGAAATCATGGATGGAAATCATTCTTAGCGTCACAACAATAAAATAAGTGTACGGGAAAACCACCCAATAATTCAGAAAACGGGTTGCCAAAAATTTTAGTTTTATTATGAGTTAAGAGAATAATTTAAACAACCCAATCTGAAGAGAAAGTGGAATTCCAAAAGAACTTATATTCCATCAACAACAAATATACGATAAAGGACCGAATATGCTGTCGGTCAACAGGTAATTACAATGGGTTACAACAATTTAATAGTTTACATAATACATCCATTAAACAATTACAAAAGTTTGGGCCACGCGCCCGAGTGGAAGACCCGATCGTATCTAGAATACAAAAGAAGGAAGCGTCTAACAAAACATCCCATAATATCCGCAAAATCTTACATCTCCTCAAAAGCATAGGAGTAGGAATATCATAACGGGCGCCCTTGCGGCGGAGCACCTGAGCGGATACAATTTCATGCACAACAAGGAAAATGAACGGGCCAGGGCTCGGTTTTTATGTAATCACCAGATGAATAAGAAGCATGACAGTTATGAAATATAAATCATGAATGATAAGGATAAGAGTCTAGCAACATAATCCCAAAGCATAATAAAGTAGTTTAAATGATTATGTCTTTAATTAAGTTATGCAAGAGAATATAATTAGACATCATAAATTTAAAAGCTTCCATATTTATTTACCATTTCATTCCAATTTCCATTCCTTAACAGGAATATAATACCATCATATGTTATGATGGCATTTTACATATTTCAAGTCCCACTTGATTTAGAATGGTCATATTCTTATACATATAACGATTCTAAGACCGCCCCTCCGAGTTTCCCCACTGGGCGCGCCCCTAAATGACTATCATCTTCCAGGGCCCATCAAACAAGATAACCTGGGTACCTAACGCACGTCGGGAAGTGGCCATATGCCTGCAAGTGAGTCACAACCATACCCGGAATTACCTCACTAGCGCAAAATAAAACATATAACAACCCCGCATATGGCCGAGGATTATAGTCTCCCTGCATTCACTAGACAGGGGACATCACCTCATGGGCGAGCTTACCTTATGATAGCATTTAGAGAGGTGTATTTAAGTAAATTAGCATTTACTATTTAAATCTCAATTTCATTTCCATTATTCATATTTGTTTCATTTTATCCGAAACCACAATCATTGAATATTCTCATTAATATTCATAATATTTTAAGTCCCGAATTAATCTCCAAGTGATCATAATAATGCTACAATTCCCAAGGTCTTATATACCTCATTAGAGCCCCTAGAGTCTCCAAGTATGGGACTACAACTCCAAGACACTTAACGGATTTCTAAGGAAAAGAAAAACCCTAATCTCAATTTGTACACATCCGGAATAAACCCCATTTAACCCAATCCTAATGTAGGGTGGTGACTTAACTCAACTAAAACTCTAGGACTCTAAGTTTACTTCATTCAAGAAGGTTCCTAGGTCCTAAGCCTAAAGAAAAAGAACAAAAATTGAGTTGGAAAAATCAACTTAAAATAATAGGGAAACGAATCGATTCGCCCTAAGGGCCGAATCGATTCGGTCTAACGAATCGATTCGAACATGAAAACCTGAGATTATGTAAACTACCGAATCGATTCGTCTTGGCCGAATCGATTCGGTCTAAGCAGACCTGGAAACTGACCCTATGCCAATCGATTTGCCCAGGGGCCGAATCGATTCGCCCCTGCGAATTTGCCAAGTTTGGCTATGGAGTCTTAGACTCCTAAATTCACCCAACTTATATATTCTCAAACAAAGATCATTTATGGCAACCAATTGATTTTAAATGTTTCTAACAACAATAATTTACACCCATAAATATCCCAATCAACCTCCAAGGATTCCAAACCCATAGATCCATAAAACACTAACTTTGATAATCCATAATTAATACACAACTATCAATACTACTTATCCAACTTATATCACATAATAGCAAGTAGAAAACTTGCCTCAAGGTTGCAAATTCAGATTTGAGGAAGATGAAAGCAAGATAAATCTCCAAAACTTCAATCTCCCTCTTTCTCCACAAGTTCTCTTCTTCTCTCTCTCACTCTAGGTGAACAATTGCACTTAAGAGAAACAAGGGGGCTTAACAAGACTAAATCGTGGCATTAGTTTAAAATTCTCCAAACTTAAATGATAAATACCACATTATAATGATTCCCAATACGCATTTATGCTAAAATCAGTCAAAAGTGCCCGAAACATAAAAATACAATATGACACTTATTTTGACTATCTCGCACCTTTCGGGACTAACTACACCCTCCAAATTATCATTTGGAAAATTTATAACTCATTTCAAGTTCCGGTTTCGTTTTTAAACCACAACGTCATTTTAATTCTTATGACACAATAAACTGCAACATGGTGATATTTACCCACATATAAGGTAAACATACAACATTTTAGTAAATATTAACTTATCTCATTAAATTAATACTTACTCCACATTCCAACATTTTATATATAATTACTTCACATAGTAAATAAATATAAAATAGGTTTTCAAAAGCGAGGGTTGTTACATCAACATATAACTGTAAGTTTGAAATTATTTCATGGAATCTGTAAGTTTTAAATTTTAGATCATTATTTCCTTATCGCTATTTTTTGTAGGTTATTGTTGGCTATCTGCTTGCTGGTTCTCTTATTGGATCTACTGGTTTGAAATTCATCGGTAAAATCATGGAGGTATGTTGTTTGAGTAATTCAAGATCATAACAATCCAAAATTTAGAATTCTAAAATTTTCAACTCGAATTTTAAATTTTGTTTTTGCTATTATCAAATCGTGTTAAAATCTGCCAACTTCGTGTGGAAGTGCTTACCATCATAGCTACTTGTGTATCCATGTAATGATTGTAGGGTCATATTAACATTCACTCTAAGTTTTTATTTATTATAACCCCACTCTTTTGTAAGTTTGAGATATATTCCCCAAAGCATTGCTAAATCTATCTAAGTGTCATTTTGAGGGCATTGTATTACATTATGTGAACTTTAGCGATGCTTTTGTAAGTTTATTTCAAATTATTATAAAAGTGAGGGTGTAATACGAAAGTTCAAATAATAGAGAGAGTGAAAGTAAAAAATTACCCAATACTCGAACTCTTGTGCGTAAAGATTAATTTATTGATCTATGGTTGACTTATGTAGATTGTATCGGAGATATGCAAGACGATGGAATCTGTAAGCTTGTTGAAGTCGACACACTGGTTCTATATGTTTGTAAATTTCTTTATGTTTGTGTTCGATTCATCTTGTGGTTATATTTTTCTGATTAAAGGAGCTAGAAAGATCAGAAAACATACATGTTTAATAAAAAAATCATTTCCTTTTAGACGAATGAAAATGCAAATAAGTGTAACGCAAACCTGGATAGATCTTTACTACTGAAATCATCAAAGGCCTGTCTTTTGTAATGTAAAGACAACATTGTTGTTGGTTCACTACAAATACATAAAATAAAATTTGTTAAATTCGTTGAAGTTTATATTTTAGTACCATAATTGCTAAGATATATATTGTAGTATGCTTTGAGAATATGACGATAATTTGTAAAACTCAAGACTTATGCTTAAAAACACGTTGTTAAAGGGTGAAAACCCAAACTAACTTGAGAATATGATGATAATTTAAAAATATATAGGTATTATCTTAAAAACATGTCGTTGGAGGGTGAAACCCCAAATAAGCCGACAAATAACACCGCAAGAGACCCGAAAACTTTGCACAGGACCACTGTAACTCGTAGTCACTACTGCGTAGTCACTCGACTCCCAATTTGAGAATATGATGATAATTTGAAAATATTTACACTTAGGCTTAAAAATATCCCATTAGAGAGTGAAAACTAAAAGCAACCCTTAAACAGTCCCGTAAGAAACACGAACACCTCGTACGGGATCAAAATAACTCATAGGAACTGATCGCGTAGTCACATGACTTCCAATTTAAGAATATGATGATAATTTGAAAATATCTAATTATGCTTAAAAGCATGCCGTTAGAGGCTGAAAACCCAAACCACCCCCAAACGACCTCGTAAAATTCACGAACACCTCGCACGGGGCCAATGTAACTCATACGATGATAATTTGAAAATATCTAGGTTAGGCTTAAAAACATGTCATTGGAGAGTGAAAACCCAAACTAACCCCCAAACGACCCCATAAGAGGTACGAACACTTCGTACGAGACCAATGTATCTTATAGGAACTGACCATGTAGTCACGAGAGTCCTGGTTTGAGAATACGATGATAATTTGAAAATATCTATACTTAGACTTAGAAACATGCCGTTAGAGGATGAAAACACAAACCAGTCCCCAAACGACCCCGTAAGAGGCACGAACACGTCAAACGGGGACAATGTAACTCGTAGGAACTAATATCCTAATCACAGGACAAACGGTTTGCGAATATGATGATAATTTGAAAATATCTAGACTTTCGATTAAAACATATTGTCAGAAGGTGAAAACCCAAACCGGCTTCCGAATGACGCCGTAAGAGGCACGAAAACTTTGCATGGGACCACTGTAACTCGTAAGAATTGACTGCGTAGTCACTGGACTCCCGGTTTGAGGATGGGATGATAATTTGAAAATATCTAAACTTAGGCTTAAAATATGCCATTAGAGAGTTAAAACTAAAACCAGCCCTTAAACGGTCCAGTAAGAGACACGAACAGCTCGCACGGGATCAAAGTAACTCATAGGAACTGACCGTGTAGTCATGGAACTTTTGATTTGAGAATATGACGATAATTTGAAAATATCTAGTTAGGCTTAAAAACATGTCATTAGAGGGTGAAAACTCGAACCATCCTCCAAACGGCCCCGTAAGAGGCACGTACACCTCGTACGGGGCCAATATAACTCATATGAACTGATCGCGTAGTCACGGGACTCCCGGTTTGAGAATGATAATTTGAAAATATATAGGTTAGGCTTAAAAACATGTTGTTGGAGAGTGAAAACCCAAACCAACCCCCAAAACGGACATGTAAGAGGCACGAACACCTCGTATGGGACCAATGTATCTTATAGGAACTGACCGCATAGTAAAGAAAGTCCCGATTTGAGAATACAACGATAATTTGAAAATATCTAGACTTAGACTTAAAAATATAACGTTAGAGAATGAAAACCCAGCCCAACCCCCAAACGGCCCCGTAAGAAGCACAAACACCTCGTACGGGGCCAATGTAACTCATAAGAACTAACTGCCTAGTTATGGAACATACGGTTTGAGAATATGACAATAACTTGAAAATATCTAGACTTTGGCTTAAAAAATGCCGCTAGCGGGTGAAAATCTAAACCAACCCCCAAATGTCCCCTAAGAGGCACGCACACCTCACACGGGACCATTGTAACTCATAGGAACTACCCACGTAGTCACGGGACTCCCGATTTGAGAATATGATGATAATTTGAAAACATTTAGATTATGATTAAAAACATACCGTTGGAGAGTAAAAACCTAAACTAATCCCCAAATGGTCCCGTAAGAGGCACGAATACCTCGTACGAGACCAATGTATCTTGTAGGAACTTACCACATAGTCACGAGAGTCCCGGTTTGATAATACGATGATAATTTGAAAATATCTAGACTTCGACTTAAAAACATGTTGTCATAGGATGAAAACCCAAACTGGCCCCCAAACGGCCTCGTAAAAGGCATGAACACCTCGCACGAGACCAAAGTAACTCGTAAGAACTGCCCGCGTAGTCATAGGAATCCCTATTTGAATATATCATGATAATTTGAAAATATCTAGGTTAGGCTTAAATACATGTCATTGTAGAGTGAAAACCCAAACCTACCGTCAAACGGCCCCATAAGAGGCATGAACGCCTCGTACATGACCAATGTATCTTGTAGGTACTGACCGCGTATCACGAGAGTCTCGATTTGAGAATACAATGATAATTTGAAAATATATGGACTTAGACTTCAAAATATGTTGTTAGAGGGTGAAAATCCAAGCCAACCCCCAAATGACCCGGTAATTGGCACGAACACCTCGCACGGGGCCAATCCAACTAGTCAGAACTGACCGCCTAGCCACGGGATACGATTTAAGAATATGATGATAATTTGAAAATATCTAGACTTTGGCTTAAAAACATATTGTCAGAGGGTGAAAACCCAAACTAGCCCCCAAATACCCCCGTAAGAGGCATGCACACCTCCCACGAAGAAACTGATAGGGTAGTCACGAGACTCCCAGTTTGAGAATCATCATCATCATCCTTGCCTTAATCCCATCATATGGGGTCGGCCATATGGGTTCTCCTTTTTCATTCTAATCTATTATATGCATTATTATCATTCAAGTTTAATTCCTTAAGGTCTCTCCTAATAATTTCCTCCCACGATAGGTTAGGGAGACCTCCTTTTCTTTTACCCTCTATTCCCAGTTTGAGAATACGATGATAATTTGAAAAAATATAGGTTAGGCTTAAAAACATGTCGTTTGAGGGTAAAAACTCAAACTAACCCCCAAACGGCTACGTAAGTGGCACACCCTCAAACGGGGTCACTGTAACTCGTAGGAACTAAATGCCTAGTCATGGGACATACGATTTGAGAATATGATGATAATTTAAAAATATCTAGACTTTGGCTTAAAAATAAGCCGTTAGAGGCTGAAAATCCAAACCATCCCCCAAATGGCCCCGTAAGAGGTACGCATACCTCGCACAGGACCATTGTAACTCATAAAATCTGACCGCGTAGTTACGAGACTCCCAGTTTGAGAATACTATGATAATATGAAAATATAGAGGTTAGGCTTAAAGGCATGCCGTTTGAAGGTGAAAACACAAACTAATCCCCAAACGTCCACGTAACAGGCACTAACACCTCGCATGGTAACATATAGCTCATAGGAACTGATCACGTAGTCACCAGACTTCTGGTTTGAGAATATAATAATAATTGTAACTCGTATATGCAATTTTTGAGCTTGAATAAGATTTTTTTTAAATTACTTGGTTACTAATATCTCTTTTTGTATCCTATTTTTTTGCAGGATAGCATTTTATCGTTAGATTTTATCCACGTGGAACACAAGAAAAAGTCATTGGTCTACAACAAGGGGATTACTTATTTGTGAATTTTCTTATTTTAAAATAATTAATTTTTTCCTTTGATCCAATAATTTGACACAATTCAAAATCGTGCCAAAAGTGTAACATATTTTGGCACGTTTTGAATTGTGCTAAAAGTGTACCAAAATGTACTCAATTTGGCACAATCATAAAGTCAACCAAAAGTGTGCCAAAAATATCAAATTCTGACATAGTTTTAAAGTGTGCTAGAAGTGTTCATATTTGACCAAGTTTGACACACTTTTAAACCATGTCAGAAAAAAATGGTCATTTTGGAACACCTGATTCTCGCACAGTTCAAAACTGTGACAGATTTGATCTGGCACAGTTTTAAACCGTGTCTGATTTTTATTTTTGGTGTATTGACTAGGATGGGTTAGTAGTATACGTTAGGCGTGCATAATAGCTGAGAGGTGAGGATCTCGAGTGAGAGCACGTGAAGCTAACATGTATGTAATATCTACTGTTTATGCATTTTAAATACTTGCTAAAAAAATTCAAATGTTTCTTGGGCTCTGACCCGTTTTTCAAATCTATTTTTGTAAAAACATATTAGGTTCCCAGCCACAGGGACACCGAGTTTAGGAGCTCATTATCATTTGACGTGTTGTAATTGTTGTGGACGTTACAGGACCTCGGTAGTAGATGCCTCCATATTTATTAGTTATTCCTTATGATTTATCCAACTCAGTCGGACATGTTTAGACTACATGTCATCAATAAATACTAATCCTTAACTCGCTAGTTAATATTTATTTTAATCCAATTAATTATCAATTAATTACTCATTAAATTAAATTAATCCCATTATTTAAAAGTCATAAAAATACGGGGTGTTACATACTTCCCCCCTACAACGGAATTTCATCCAGAAATCAAGAAAGTAAAAGTATACCTGGAAAGAAGAACTATGGATATTTCTCGCACATCTCATCCTCTTGCTCCCAAGTAGACTCCTCGGTATTGTGGTGCTCCCACTAAATAAGCACAAGTGGCACTATCTTAGACCTCAGTATCCTCTTGCTATGGTCTAGGATAGCCACCGACCTCTCCTCGTACGAACTATATGGATGTAGGTCCACTTCCTCCAATGCAATGTGAGTGTGGGCCAACTCATCTCGAAGATATCGTTAAAATGAAGACATATGGAACACATCATATATACGCAACCCGTCTGATCCACTCAATAATGGGTAATGGCCTCACGTATCTCAGTGCCAACTTCCCTTTCTTCCCGAATCGCATTATCCCCTTCATAGGCGATACCACAAGTAAGACCTGGCCCCCCACGGTAAACTCTCTGAAGAACCGCTTGGCATCGGCGTAGCTCTTCTGTCTATCCCGAGCTACTCGTATACGACTCCGGATCATCTGTATCCTGCTCGTAGTCTCCTGAATAACTTCTGGCCCAAGTAGCTTGTTTTCCCCTACCTCTAGCCAATAAGAAGGCGAACGACAAGGTCTATCGTACAACGCCTTGAATGGGGCCATGCCAATGGTAAACTGATTGGAGTTATTATAAGAAAACTCCACCAGTGGAAGGTACTATTCCCAACCTGCTCTAAAGTCAAGGACACACATACACAACATGTCCTCTAGCATCTGATTAGTCCTCCTAGTCTACCCATCTGTCTGCGGGTGATAAGCTGTATACAACCGTAACTCGGTGCCCATAGCCTCCTGGAAATTCTCCCAAAAATGAGACACAAATATCTTGTACTTTTCGGACATAATATCAAGGGTACCCTGTGAAGTCTCACTATCTCGACAATAAATATCTGGGTATACCGACACGCTGTATAATCTGTCCTAACTGGAAGAAAGTGATCTACCTTAGTCAACCGATCCATAATCATACATATGTAATCGTGACCTCCCTTAGAAGTAGGTAACCCTGTGATGAAATCCATGGAAATTCTCTCCCATTTCCACATAGGGACCTCTAGTGGCTGACCTAACCCTGCAGGTCTCTGATGATCCACCTTAACAAGCTAATAAGTTGTACACTTCAAGACAAAATCAGCAATGTCTCGCTTCATCCCACTCCACCAATGTTGCCATCTCATATCCTAGTACATATTATCCCCACTAGGATGTATTGCAAATTGTGATCCATGCAACTCTGACATCACTGCGTGTCTCAGATCTTCCCCTTCTGGGACCACTAATCGTCTCTTGAAGTGCAAGCCTCCCTCAAACTAAATGAGTAAGACTCTTCTCCCTAGGCTATAAGGTGTTGAATCTTCTCCTGATAAAACTTATCTATTACCTGAGCCTGTACCACTCTTATCACAATCTGAGGTGTAACTGTCGTAACAAACATAAATGATCGAGCTGCAGCATCCTGATGTCCCAATACCTTCCATTTTTCCTTCCACACCTCGACCACCTCACTAACTGGTCTACGACTCAACGCATCAGCAACAACATTAGCCTTTCCCTAGTGGTACTGGATATCAAACTGTTAGTCCTTCACAAATTCAAGCCACCTGCACCGTCGCATATTCAACTCTCTCTAAGTGAACAAATATTGTAGTGACTTATGATCCATGAATAAGTGAAATTTCTCTTCCAAGAGATAACATCTCCATATCCGGAGTGCAAATATGACTGCTGCTAGCTCCAAGTCATGGGTGGGGTAATTCCTCTCATGAGTCTTAAGTTTTCGGGAGGCATAAGCTAAGGCTTGATCCTCCTGCTGTAATAATCCTCCAAGCCCCTATAGCGATGCGTTAGTTAATACAAAGTACTCCACACCTGGTTTCGATAGTGCTAACACTATTGCTGAAGTTAGCTTATCCTTCAACTCATCAAATTCCAATTGACATACATCATCCCAAATAAACGGTACGCCGTTATGATTCAGATTAGTCATCGGACCCATAATCTTCAAGAATCCTCGAATGAACCCTCTGTAGTACCCTGCTAATCGCAAGAAACTCCGTACCTTCGTCGGTGTCGTGGACTATCCCCACTCCTTTACTGTTGACACCTTACTGGGGTCCATCGATATTCCTCTCTCTGAAATAATATGCCCCAAAAGCTACACCTCGTGTAGCCAGAATACACACTTCTCTAATTTGGCATACAATTCATTCTCCCGTAGGGTTTGTAGGACCCCACGTAAATTCTCGGTATGCTCCTCCTCAGTCCGTGAATAAATCAGGATGTCATCTATGAAAATAATGAAAAACTGACCTTAAAACTCTCTGAACACCCTGTTCATCAAGTCCATGAATACCACTGGTGCGTTGGTCAGCCCAAATGGCATAAACCAAAACTCGTAGGACCCATATCTCGTCAGGAAGGCTGTCTTAGCCACGTCCTTCTCCCTGATGGTATTTCAACCTCAAGTCTATCTTTGAGAAATAGGCTGCTCCTCTCAACTGGTCGAACAAGTCATTGATTCGGGGCAACGGATACTTATTTTATATCGTGACTTTGTTCAACTCTCAGTAATCTACACATAATCGCAACGATCCATCTCTATTCTTCACAAATAGGACTGGGGAACCCCAAGGTGAGGTACTCCTCAAGATGAAACCCTATCCTAAAACCTTCTTAATCCGATCCCTCATTTCCATAGGAGGCATCCAATAAGGTGCACGGGCTATCGGTCGAGTATTAGGTGCTAAGTCTATCACAAACTCTATCGCCCTATTAGGTGGCAACCCCAGTATCTCCCGAAACACATTTGTATACCCGTGAACTACAAAAATTGAATCCAGGGGAATAACAACTCTCGTAGAGGTCTCATCCTCTATATAAAATAAGTGAGTGGACGATCTTCCCTCAGGGCGAGGCATCGCCACTATAAATATCTCCTGATCCGGAATCGCAACAAAAATGCTCTTGCTAAAGTAGTCTATCATAACCCTATATGCAGCTAACCAATTCATGCCAATAATGGCGTCATACTCATGCATGTCTAACATAAGCATATCGGTGGACATAGTTAGTCTACCAATCTCTATACCTACTCCCTGCCATATAAAGAAAATCAATGACCCATTACCCAATGGTGAGTCCACACTAGTCACTGTACTCTCTGCCCTTTCTAACAACCCTATGGCCCGTGCAAAACTAGTGGCTATGAAATAGTGCGATGCCCCCATATCAAATAAAATGCGCCCCATAGTGCCATAGATAGAAAACATACGCTAAACTACAGTGGAGCCTGTGGAATTGCAGTCTGGTGGAAGTTATACACACGTTCGTGATATAGTTATCCCTACTAGATGGGGGTTGCTGGAATGCTAAGCAATGCTGGGATCTGTGCTGGTGCAGGAAGAGCGGGGGGAAACATAGGCCTCTGGGGCTCCTGCTGAGCACCCTGCTGCTGTGGATGTTTGACCTTGTCTAGGTAGTCCTATTTCTTATGGCCAGTCTTTCCACTTACAAAGCATCTTCCCATGAAGTTTCCTCCTTTCTGTCCCTGTTGGCCTCGACCCTGCTGGCCATTATTGCCCTCCCTTGGCCCTAATGGAACTGTTTTTGGCCCTGATTTCCTTGGTGGCCCTGTCTGAAGGCTCCCTGTCCTTACCTGAATCCTCCTAATTTGAATTTCTTAGTAGATTCCCCCTACTGGAAACCCTTCCTCTGCTGACTCTGCGCTGTGGGTGCCCTACTGGAACTACCTCCCCCGATCCTTCCCAACTGGCAGGACTCTCCTCCTCGCTTGCTTCCCTTAACATGGAAGCGATGGTCCTGACAGTGTAGTAGGGTTGCATTAAGTACATATGTATAGGACTGTAGTGGGAGGTTACCCAGTAGGTGCTATCGTATCCTCTATGTCATGCCATCAATAAACATCTGGATCCGCTTTTCTTCAGTAGGTACCTCCTTCGGTACCATGTTAGTCATCCTTGTAAATTCCTCCCCGTACTCTGCTATGGTCCTCCCCTCCTAGGTGAGGTCTATCAGTCTCCGCCTCATCCCAGTCTTGACGGCGGAGGGGAAATACTTGCAGTCGAACCGCACACAGAAGTCACGAATATTCATCAAGCCTCGCTCCTCAGGAGTAGTAGTGGGCTCCCACCACCGAAGCGCTGCTCCCACTAGATTAAATGTAGCTAGTTTATGCCTTTATATGTCAGTGCACTCATACATCCCTAAATGCCATTGTATGTCTTTCTTCCACTGGCTCACAGCAATGACATCTGAACTCCCCTAAAACTTTGGGGGATGCGCCTTTTAGAAGGCATCTCAGACACGCTACCAAGCAGAAGGGAACGTAGGGGATGGAGCTGGGGCCACTGCCTAGGCCTGGGGTGGAGCCTGCTGAACCACTGCTAATGCTGCATTTACTGCCTGTGCAATTACGGTAGCAACCTCTGCGGCATTCATCGTGCCCTAAACTGGAGCTGGCTATTCTGGCTGGGCATTCCTGGCCCGTGGTGCACGTCAAGTAGCCATCTGAAACGAGAAAGAATTTATAAGTCCACAGATATTTTAATCTCAAATAGCTGAAGACGTAAATATAATAACATGAATGCAACAGTCCTAATAATAAGGCTCTATCTCAAAGAACGCTAAGCTAAAAGCATAAAAAGCCGTACAGATCCTAAAAGATTCAAGAACCTGATGCTCTGATTCCACTTGTAATACCCTGCCCAATTAAATATCAGGTGATCAGTCCTTTATTAAATTTGAAAACAGAATATCCATTGGGATCATTATTTATAATTATCGAAAACTTTCATTTAATTACTAACCACCTAATATCTAAAAAGGGTGATGTCAATTTTTATCTTGAATTAACATACAACAAAATAAATTAATCAATAATATATACCAACCACACAGTCTCATAAGAAAGGATATAGTGAAACAAATAAACTGAGTCTGGAGTAAACACTTCCAAAATAAAAGTCCCATACAATAGTTTGATAAGAAATAAATATCAAATAACTAAAATAAACATGAGTATCCAAAACCACTATCACTAGATAAGAGTGGGCAACATGCCCAAACAAGATAAAATGCCTCTGAATGAATCAATGACAAATGTGGATGCGTCTAATACCGAGATCCTATAACTTCCACATTAGCTACAGCACGTCACTAAAAAGAAACTCCTATGCTTGGCATCCCTGTGGCAGAGCACCTGTTAATACACACACACACACACACACACACACACACACAAAAGAGAGAGGTTTGCAAGAAACGGGTCAATGCCTCAGTTTTGAAAATAGTTTTACAATAGCAAGTGTTTAAATTACATTGAATAATGAATATTATAAACATTTTAGTTACATGCTCTCTATCTCGAGATTCTCACCTCTCAACTTTTGTGTAGGCCTAACAAATGCTCTTAACCCATCCTAGTTACAATATCTCACTTAACTAGATTGAAACAAGCCTCTTACTATGATGCCTAAGTCATTACACCCATCCGTATCACCCAGTTAATACATTCTTGTATAACCAATGTTTATTAATGAATTTCAAGTGTTTCATTAGATCATTAAGTTTTCAAACACTTAATATTTTTGCCATTATAATCATTTTGTTCTACTAAGCAACACATTATAAGAAACACAAGTATATATATATTTCACTCTCATAATATATGTACAATACTGCACCCCATATAGGAAAAACTAACGATTCACACATACTCTGCTATCTAGCCCCGGTACATCACGTACATAATAAGGACTATGGATTCTGAATCTCTTAGTAATCATATCAAAACAATCACACAAACTAAAGGCGAACATGAGTCACGGTGTGATGGGTCATGCACATACCTACGCACCCATATAACCCAAACTTATCATTTCACAGATAAGTCCTCCTTATATTCTATGCTCTGAGGTGCCAATCTAAAGTCCCCCTAAAGGTCTCCTTAAGACAAGACTCTCCCCTTCAAGACCTTCCGTCGATAGTAGTGTGGTAGGTATGTCATACATATAATCATATATATACTAGTAATCACGTAACCTATGTATATATAATATTAAATATATGTATACTAATGTCCCATATTATAAGTCTCATATGTAGTATATTTATTTCTCGAATATCATACGTAGTATTAAAAACCTGTATCCACTCTCGTCGTGTAATTTTCAGTACCTATCTCTCTCTCAAAAGGTTACTAGGTTTCCCATTCGCTCCTAAGGTTATTCAAGTAGTTTAAGTCCCCCTTACTCATGGTACTAATCTTAAGTCATCATTTAATCTATTTCAATCCCAACTCATAAAACTCCTGACCGTAACTCGCTCGGTGAGCGCTCGTAATTCTATACTTTAATGTTAGTTAATATAACACTTTTCGGGATTTCACTACAACCCTACTGACCTTACCAAAGTCCCACTATATTTCATTAACCTCTACTAAGCACCTATCATGTTGGGATTTAATTACACATAAAAAGAAAACAAATCACAATTTTCAAGGAGGGGTCGATCGATCGACATTCTTGAGTCGATCAATCGATCGATCAGTTATTGGCCTCGTTTCTGCATATTATTGCCTACGTTTTTCCTTAACTTTAACCTATGATCATCCATCAAAATGTCCCAATCTCCCAAAATAATCATTCTAAACGTTATACCAACCTAAGCATGTAAGTTCTAACATTTAAAAATCATCAATTCATCATGGGCATCGATGTAATAAACTAATTCAAGTAGATAATTGAAAACCCAAGTTCTTCAATTTTGTGTACAAGATTATCAAAATTCCCATATTAGTTTCAAGATTTCTACACTTAGGATATGAATTCATTTTTCCCAGCATTTCCAGAAATCATCTACATGCAAAAACCTACCCAATATCGAGATTAAATTCTCCCATTTCATCAATTTTCAATTTAATCAAAGTTTTCTCCAATTCAAAACTACCATGGATAATATTGTAAGGACATTTTTGTCCATGAGCAATTTATATGTCGTACGCCGTTACACCGTTGAAGAAAAATAAGACCATACACTCATTAACGGATCTGAATATCAAAAGCAGAAGAGGAAACAAAGGCTGACAATCGGACCGGTCCGCCTGAATAAAAAAACTGATCCGGTCACAAACGGACCGATCCGTTATGCTGAAGGACAGTATACCCCGGATCGATGGCAAACCGATGAAGCTGATAACCGAATCGATCCGATGTCAACCGGACCAATCCGCCTTCAATAAAAGAACCGATCCGATGTCAACCGGACCGATCCGCCTCAGACCCAGACCGATCCCCTGAGGATAACTTCAATCAGATCGTGTTCAGATCGTGTTCCGAAATTTATGTCCCGAGCCTTCTTATTTAATCCCACTATGGGAAGTGGTTTTCTAAGACTTAAACACACGATTTCCAGAGTAAAGAAAGCCCTAAGTCTTCACCTATTGAGTTCCAATACTCTAGGTTTTTGATTCACACAAATTCCATACCTTTGTGAATCACTTTGCAACCCAGGAACGCACTTTTACTGTTCAACCCTTTGTGGAGGAGACCGTTCTTCTTCTCCATTGCAGCCCTACTGGACAGGGATAGTTCCAGCCGCTGACTATAGAATCCGATACCTGAGGGTAATTCTTAGTCACTTGTATTTTCATTGTAATCCGATTGTAAGCCATTTTCTTACAAATTATAATGAAAATATATGGTTTTGCCCCTGTGGGGGATTTTTCCTCAATTATGTGTGTTTGAATAACTCTTGCATGATTTCATATTGTTTCAATCACACCTAGTTGCATGTTTAGGGTTTGTTTGGGTTAAAAGGTGTTTAAAATATAATTTGATTATTTGAAAGCGAGCACACACGTTCTCAAATTGGTATCAGAGAAGGTTACGCTAATCTATCGCGTATTCCTATTTTCCGCAATTTTTTTTCTAAGATATCAATTGTCTGATAAAATTGATTTTTGAAAAACTGCGTGTTCAAATGGAGAAATTATATAATAAAATTCCTGTTTTTGACGGGACAAATTATGCTTATTGGAAAGCCCGAATGAAGTCGGCTTTAAAAACCATTGATGAACGTGTCTGGATTTTAGTAGAAAGAGGGTGGAATCCTCCCTCCGTGACTGTTGATAATGTGATTAGTTTGAAACCTGACACTTCTTGGACTGATGAAGAATTTAAATGGTCATCTTTTAATTCTAAGGGTCTAAGTGCTATTTATGGGTCTGTCACACCTGATGAGTTCAAACGCATAATGACATGCACCACGTCAAAGGAGGCATGGGATGTTTTGAAACTTACCCATGAGGGTAGGAACACTGTTAAAGAGTCTAAATTACAAAATTTGGCCACCCAATTTGAGACTATCACCATGTCTGAGTCCGAATGCTTTGATGAGTTTTTTGCACGCTTGTCGGACATTGTTAACACTAGTTTTAATTTGGGTGAGGTAATTGATAACACACGTGTCGTTAAAAAGATTTTGAGATCTCTCCCCAAACGCTTTATTCCTAAAGTCACTGTTTTGAACTCTTTGGGAAATTTAAAATCACTTAAGTTGGAAGAACTTGTAGGAGATCTTCAAACCTATGAGATTGACATGTTTCCCAAAACCATTAAGTCTAAGGATAATGGGATTGCTTTAAAGACTCATTTTCAAAAAAAGAAAGAAAAAGTTTTTGAGTCCAAGTCTGAATGTGATTTTGACTTAGATGACTTGGCCCTGTTTGCAAAAAATTTCAAAAGAATTCTCAAATTCAAAAAAAGTGGAAATTTCAATGATAAAAGGAATGTTGAGAAAAATATTTTTGAAAAGGAAAATGAGAAAGATTTCAAAGACCCTCCTACGAAAGACAGTGAGAGATGTTTTGAATGCGATGGTAAGGGTCATAGAGCGTTTGAGTGTGCCACCCGTCTGAATAGAGAAAAGGGTAAAACTGTCCTGAATACTACCCTTAGTGATAACAGTGAGGTCGAGTCGGTGGACTCGGGAGATGAGTCACCGCATGAGCGTAACTTCACCGCGTTCATGGCAAGTCATGTGAGTACCTCCAATGCTTCTCACGACGATGAGGATGCTACGTCACAAGGACACCTCGACAGTAAGAGCGATGAGAGTGAAGGGGAGGATGAGGCAAGTGAGAGTGAGTGTGATGGGACAGGGCACAAGAAATTTGAGTGTCCCACTAGACTTAAGAGAGAGGGCAAGAAAGTTGCTATGCCCACTTCTCTAAGTGATAGTGAGGATGATAATGGTGATGATAGTTTGATCCAAAAAGCCTTTAGAAAGTTGTTTATCGAGACCATGGAAACAAAAAGGACTAATAGGATCCTAGGTCTTCGGATTGGTGAGTTGAAGGGAGAGAATGATGAGCTTAAAAGGGAAAAAGGTGACTTGACCAACACGGTGTCTAGTCTGACGACACGTGTATCCCATCTCGAGGGTGACCTCAAACAAGCATGGGAGGTTCAAGTCACATTAGAGAATTCACCCGAGCCTATATCCACCATTGTGAGTAAGTCCTATGGGTGTCCGTCTAGGAATGTTCGTCCCAAAATTGTTGATAAATTACTTCCTAAACCGGTTTATGTTTGCTCCCACTGCAAGAAGCGAGGACATCTTAGGGAATTTTGTTCTAAGTTGGGGTTTGTGCCATATCATGTCACTTCACACATTCATGCACATGCACCCACTCATGATACTTTGCCTGCTCATTTTGATAGAGAGTTTCCACATATTCGTGAGCAAGTGAAGTTTTTGATCAAGACTACACATGATCTAGTGGAGTTGGTTCAAAAGATGCCACCATCTTTAGAAAACTCCACCGTTACTCCCGGTTGAGATCTAGTCTTGATTGCTAGCATAGGTTGTTTATCATTTTTTTTCACCTATTGCTAGCATGTATCATTAGTTAGTTTTTCATTTTAAAAAAAAATACAAAAATATTTTCCTTTAAGAAAATTTTTAGAAAAGCACAAAAAGATTTTATTTTGATAAAAATTTTGAAAAAGACCAAAAAGATTTTTATTTTTCTGCTTCTTTTATGGATGAGCATTTAAGGTAGCCAAGTCACAACTTCACTTCATTTATCCATGTGACTGTTTGATAGAGATTTGAGACGCTACATCATTTCATCCATGTGCTTTTCTTAGTATGGAGTCTTTGAGATGTAATTAGTGATATCTTCCTACATGTTTGACTCCTATATCCTTTATTGCACACATGCACGACTATATTTGATTATTTCACTTGTCTATCTCATAGTGGCTTGAGTGTTTCCATCTCAATTCTGTCTATACAATGTACAATATGCGATAAAACTTGACAAGATTGGAATGCATGTGAAAACCGTTTTGGTGAGACTGTGTGTTTTTGTATAACGGGGAGGGGCTGCGAAAGGTAATCATCTATCCTTTGTGCAAAAGCCACCGTTAATAAGGACCTAAAAAATGGAGGAATTTTAATATCCGAGGTCTAAAGAGGTTAAAAGAGCCCGAAAAAATTTAACGGCAATAAAAAGCAATTCATGCCTAATATGGGCCACTTAGGTTTCACCATCAATTCTCCAAAGTTTGAGAATTTAGAATGCCTCTATTCAAAATAATATCTGAGGGAGTTTGGTTGGAGAATATAAACGGGTTTGCACTTCCTTGAAAGTCCTGAAAAAGCATAAAATCATTTTGGACGTTATTGGTGTGAAAATCACTTTGAGCTTTGATTTGTTGATTTGATTGAGTCAATATCTTATATTGTCATTATTTTACACCAAAGGAAGCATTTGAGTTCATTCGCTAGGAATATCCAATATTCATCGTGCACATATGTCATGTTTGTATGCATTGATTTTCCTATCGAATTTGATCACACCACCACATTTACGCTTTCATCGACTTGGTTGCTTTATGTTCATTCATGGTGTGATTTTATCCTAGTGACACCCCGCACTTGCTTCTTTGATTTATTTCTCTCATTTGTCTATTATGGGGACATCATAAAAAGGGGGAGAATGAATTATCTTATTATGGGGGAGATTTGAAATTTGAGTTTGCTCATAAATTGATATATATATGTTTCAAACTCGATATGTCACTTGGTATTTTTCTTTGTCTCATGTGTGTAGGTACTACATGGATTATCATTGGATTGCACACCCTGATGAGAAAAGCGTTGAGATTCCTGAAGATTTGAAGATCAAACGCTGTAGTCTTATTCAATTGTATCTTTCCAGTTTTGGGTTCATGGAAGGGTAGATTTGTATAGGCATTTTCATTTCTTTGATAATTCAGATGCTTGTTTTTATGTATGTACCGGCATAGACATAGGGGGAGATTTGCAAGGACATTTTTGTCCATGAGCAATTTATATGTCGTACGCCGTTACACCGTTGAAGAAAAACAAGATCATACACTCATCAACGGATCCGAATATCAAAAGCAGAAGAGGAAACAAACGCTGACAACCGGACCGGTGCGCCTGAATAAAAGAACCGATCCGGTCAACCGGACCGATCCGGTCACAAACGGACCGATCCATTATGCTGAAGGATAGTATACCCCGGATCGATGGCAAACCGATGAAGATGATAACCGAATCGATCTGATGTCAACCGGACCAATCCGCCTTCAATAAAAGAACCGATCCGATGTCAACCGGACCGATCCGCCTCAGACCCGGACCGGTCCGCCGAGGATAACTTCAATCAGATCGTGTTCAGATCGTGTTCCGAAATTTATGTCCCGAGCCTTCTTATTTAATCCCACTACGGGAAGTGGTTTTCTAAGACTTAAACACACGATTTCCAGATTAAAGAAAGCCCTAAGTCTTCAACTATTGAGTTCCAATACTCTAGGTTTTTGATTCACACAAATTCCATACCTTTGTGAATCACTTTGCAACCCAGGAACACACTTTTGCTATTCAACCCTTTGTGGAGGAGACCGCTCTTCTTCTCCATTGCAGCCCTACTGGACAGGGATAGTTCCAGCCGCCGACTACAGAATCCGATACCTGAGGGTAATTCTTAGTCACTTGTATTTTCATTGTAATCCGATTGTAAGCCGTTTTCTTACAAATTATAGTGAAAATAAATGGTTTTGCCCCTGTGGGGGATTTTTCCTCAATTATGTGTGTTTGAATAACTCTTGCATGATTTCATATTGTTTCAATCACACCTAGTTGCATGTTTAGGGTTTGTTTGGGTTAAAAGGTGTTTAAAATATAATTTGATCATTTGAAAGTGAGCACACACATTCTCAAATATATTCACTGGATTATTGCAAGGTAAATCACTTGACTTTAATGGAAGTTTTGAACCTTTGAAGAAGATGGTATTGGGAACAATCCTCCTTTTTCGATCTACATGTGGGTGGTGACGGTGGTGCAAGCGGTGTACCGGTAGTGGTTCTAGGCTTAAAAACCTCTACTTCTTCCTCCTCTAATGGCCTCCTGAGCTTTTGTGAATTCTAAACCTAGAATACATATCTTCCTATCTGATATAACCCTTGCCCTTTCATGGGTTTAATTACACTAAAAATCAAAATGTCTAAAATACCCTCCCGGGGCGCCGGTTTGATCTAAAACTGCCTCGGGTCTCAAACTAAACCCCCGGGTAGACTTTTCTTACTATCTCGACCCTTTCGGACACTTTGGTGCACTCGAAATGACTATATGGGTTATTATAATTAAAATCATCATTTAACTCCCAAATTAATTCTCGACATGACTCGCCCGAGCGTCCCGACTAATTTGTTGCAACTGTCGTATTTTTTTCACTCGCGATAATTATCATAATTTCATAATCATATATTACTTTATTTCACTCAGTAATATTGTTTAGACTACATGTCATCAATAAATGCTAACCCTTAACTCGCTAGTTAATATTTATTTTAATTAGGATTAATTATCCATTAATTACTCATTAAATTCAATTAATCCCATTATTTCAAAGTCATAAAAATACATGGTGTTACATAGAACTCTTAATCTCATGAATATATTGCTTTTGGAATTTAATTTAAATTCCATAATTGCCCACTAATTCCATTATCTATTCCCGGATCCCTTTTGCTCCCATACACATTTCTTTAGTTTCCTAACCCTAGCATAACCCAAATTCTATATCCGAAAAGTCATATTTGATCCTAGGGTAATGTGATTCGAAGGTCGGACATTAGCGATAATCCATTTAAGTGCATTTCACATAGGTTAATATGTGATATATTTTCATGAGATTGTATTTTTTCTCTTTTATATATCATGCTTCATTGATGACATGTGCGCGGCATAGTTTCCTTTTACAATTACTCTTTATTCCCATATGACTCGAGTGTGTTACATCATAATTCTGAGCAATTTCATTTGTTGAGTGTAACAACTAGAGAGAACTTGATTATGCATGCTTTAGCGTTTACATAGATTATGAAAGTTTTGCCAAATCTAAATTACCACATGTGTCCGCTTAGTTCGCATTTCCATGGTTTCAATTGCTATTGAAATTACTTGTTTAATGTTGATAATTGTCGTCTTTTGTGTGAGCTTTGTTCACTTTGTTAATAGATTGTGCTTCTTTGATAATTATTGAGATACGATTACATTTTTTCCATATCATAGTATGAGT
Organism: Sambucus nigra; assembly: GCA_949130495.1. NCBI lineage: Eukaryota > Viridiplantae > Streptophyta > Magnoliopsida > Dipsacales > Adoxaceae > Sambucus > Sambucus nigra. Next base: position 617,881,258 of record OX422215.1, read on the forward strand.
TGACTTGATGTTTATGGGTGTCATCCCTGGAAACCCTCACGAGATGACACTCGTCCCTTAGGGCCACTTAGGGGTTTAACAGCTTATTGCATACGCTATATGCAATCGTTCGCCTGAGAAAGTGGCATTTTCATCCTATGTACAGATTGCATCAGTTTGTTTTGGTTGATGGCCTTTGTTTATTCATACTTCATTGCTCGGGACTAGCAATGTATAAGTTAGAGGGTGTGATTAGTCACATTTATTGTATTCAATACACGTTAATTTGTACATTCCAGCATTCCCGTGCATGTTATTCTCGGTTCTTATGCTCATGTATTGAATAACCCCTATTTTGGTCATATATATTATGTGTGACTTAATTGAGCTTTTATAGGTCTCGGGAATGCAAGTTTGAAGTTTGGTTGAGAATCGAAAAAGTTCTGTTGACATTCGTAAAGTCGGGGGCATTTTAATAAATTCAGCATTCAATTTTTTATCCTAATATCTTCACGGAAGTTGTATCCCTCCTTCTCATCTTCTTGTGGCCTTTGACGGTGCATGAATCTGATCTAGAACGAAGAAGTTACGAACGATTCGGTGAAACTTGGGGAAAATAAAGCCAAATCAAAGCACTTTCATTTTGAGAGCAGGTCTTAATCGATTCGGTAACCGAATCGATTCGGTAACCGAATCGATTCGGTTTCAGACAGTGCACGGACTTCCCATATCCGAATTGATTCGTACTCCACCAAATCGATTCGGTTTTGCAGCATCTTCTTTCTCCTATTTCCTAGTTTTCCATTTTGGATAGATTTTTGGGATATATCCCTTGTTTCTCCTTCATTTGAGGATCCAGTTGATTTTTAGTAAGTTCTTGCAAAGATAGAAACACTATTTTCTCTCTCCTAGGTAAAGTGTATTTATCGCTCTTTATACTTGTAAACTTTGATTACTCATAAGTTAGTGTTTATTAATGCAAGTTTGATCATTTAACTCTCACCTACTTGTGTTCATTAGCTTTAAATTGCATTTATTACCATATCTTGTATTTTTTAGTGTTTACACTTGATGGTTTACTTAAATATGTGGTTCCTTTGCATGTGTAGTGTAGTTTCTAATATGAGTAACTAAACTTAAGGTTGGGGATCATAATCCCACCTAGGATGCTTGAACTTCATATTTAGGGTTTAGTTTATAATTTTTCTAATTGAACTTCATGTGTTGGTATTGGAGTATCCTAGTCTCTTAGCTTCCCTTTTCATGCAAGGGGTAATATTTGAAGCTTTACTACAACCCCAACCCATTTAGCAATAACTAATTAACCCTAATCCTCCATCGATGAGTTTAATCTCTACATGGTTGATGTTAGGACATAATTAGTTATGCTCGATTAAAATTAATTTCAGCCAAGACCTATAATATTTTTTGTGAATCCAAGGTGGGAGAATGATCCTCAATCCCTTTAATATCTTGCACTCAAGATTAACTTAGTTGATTTCGTTATATCTTTAGTGTTGACTTATTCTTTGTCTATCTTACGTATGCTAGTTTAGCGGTTAAATCACAATCACCTTTCAAACTATTTATTCATTTACACGTTAACTTTTTGACGTTCAGAAAAGATCTTTTATCTTAATCTTGTTCTCCTATGAGCATTTAAAACTGGAGGAATACTGTCCCGGTGGTCTTGCCCTATTACTACTTGTTGCGAATGATTTACACTTGAATCAAATACACTCTTCAGAGCACACCAGGCACAGAGGATTTTGAAACAAAAGCCAAAGAAATTGAAATAGGTTCTTCAAGGTCTATGGGGGCTTGTGATATATCTTTTGTAGGTTAGGAAATAAAATATATAATTGAGCTTTTATAGTTCGACATAATTGATACCGACCTAGGATGTTTTTCACCAAGTCTTTGATGTATCTACCAGATGAACTTCAGATCATCGAAGTTTACCTCTGAATCACGAGGACACTTCTTTTTCCTTTCCTCTGCAGAAAAACCAAGTGCATATATTAGTCGGCATATTATCAAACTGATTATATACACAAAAAGTTAAAATAATTCTAAACAATTGTCGACATATGCCATGCCCTTCTTGGGAGCACCTAGGACCAGTGTGTATAACCCCCTCGGGAAGGGGCATGCTACTAATTCTTAACCACCACTCCATAATCCCAATATTCTTTATTGTAATAAGGTAAGTTGACTACGAAATCCCAATTCTCGTCTTCATGTAGTATGTGATTTCTCCAGTTTTACCCACTTATAACAGTACATTAATGTTGTAATCCCTACGTGGGTTCCATGAAGTTCATTTTTCCTATTTACCCTGCTTACAACTCTCCACGTATTGTGAGCTACATCAAAATATTGGAAAAATTCAAGAAATAAATGGTTAGGGGGAATGTTATCCCACACTCTGTAATAAAAAGTGTAAGCGACCAGTGCTTTTCATCTAAGGTAAGAATATTCACCGACCTAGCATCTATCACCAGTGTTACCCAGTTTGTAATTTTCCTCATTTCCCTAAAATCTTTTAAAGAGACTTCATCAACTATATACACCATTTTTCTGAAGTCGCAAAGAAAAAAATGAAGAGGAAAATAATCTTATAGATGTTTTTGACGGGTACGTGAATCTCTTATGGAAGCAAAGAAAGCTTGAAAGTACTAAGAAATAAGAAGTTCAGTTAAAGTCGAGGTTAGAAAAATAGGGGGAAATCCAATCAATTTTATAGGTGCGATAAATTCATCTGGAGGTTGGAGAAATTAAATGATTAACTGAACCAACGATTGAACTCTCGACGACTGCACGAATCCCCAAAAGCCAAGAATATTAGTGTACTTGTTGGCGGTTCATTCTTTCTCAAATTATTCACAAAAATCCCAGTGCTCTAAGTGCATCGTGAAAACATTTACAATTACAGAAGGTTGGCGACTGACCTCCACCATTTTTGGGCACCAAACAACTTTTTAGAGTAAATACTCCATCCTTTAACTAAATCATCAAGCATGGAGCATTGAGACTTTGTTGTGGGTTAAATTATTCATCCACGTGGACAAATGAGATAGGGACACCTGTCCTCATGAACATCCATCTCAAGGAGTTATTTACACTTGGTTGGCTCCATAGATACTTGATCGGCTAACCGATCGATCACCACCACGAAGGTGAATCATCAGGAAGGGGAAAATACATTTACATAAGGGATGCCAACAGTCACTCCTTACATGCATTTAAAGATCAATAGCCTCATTTCTCGTACACAAGTGTAAATGCTTGAATTTATAAAGGCATTCGATCCCTTGGTTTTATAACACTCATACATACACTATTTCCCTTAGCTCACGGGGCAAACATGTCATCACGAGCAAGACTTCACTGAGTCTCATACAACTAATTTGTAACAACCCTTTAATTGCAATACCATAATCGTGGATGTAGTCTATTTCATTAGTTGAACCACGTTAAAAACTTTTGTTATCTTTAACGAATGATTTATTCTTCTATATTTTTATATGTGATTATAAGTTTAGTATTATAAGGCTAAGTTTAATTTTATACCAATGCTAGACACCAATAATTACCATTTGAACTCATTTTACTATACATGTCTTTATGGCCCTTAAAATGTACATTTTTATACTTGATTTAATCACTTTATTTATTCCACCACTTATCATGAAATTATTAACACGGTTATTTCACCTTATAGATCTTCTTAACATGTCACTACTTAGCTCATAACTACCACATGTGACTTTTGTGACACTTTTACACAACATTAACTTTGGTAGTCCTATTAATTAGGTTAACATTAGTCCAAAATTATAAGAATAATAATTTCAAGTTAAATAACCTCTTATTATGTTATTAGTTATCCCAAAATCTTAAACATGACTTTCACAACATTTTTACACATAAAATCATAACTTTAGTGCTTTGAAAATTCTAATTCAACACAATTGAATTTACACATTTCGAAAATGATATAACATTTTCAAGTTTTATCTTTTCATCAAAATTATTTCCCAAAAATAAGTTTGTGAAAATATTAGCCATGATATTCTCATATAAACCAACTATAAACATATTCTTCAATTTACTATAAATTAATAATATGTACCAGAACTTTTATGATAAAACACACATCTTTCATACCCAGATTTACTCGTGTAACCCAACTTAATCCTTACTTGAATACCTTCATAACAATCCAATGACACATCTTCAAAGCATGTTTATCTCATAAAAATGACCATTTTATATTCTCAATATATCACATATTTGAAATCACATTTCAAGCCCATTTTCATCCCACCTTATCACATGAGTGTGACACCCCGCCTAATTAAATACCGGGCGATCACTCCTTTATTAAATTAAATCAAGGTAAACAGTTGGTTCATTCTCAGCATCACTGTCGATAAAAATAAATTTTCCAATTTAACACCCTAAATAATTAAGCTAAGTGTCAAAAACATTTTCATACAAACTTTCCAAATTTTAATTAACGAGAAAGATTTATTTATTTAAAAACAACATTTCTACAATTAAGAATCACACTACGATAAACCAAATAATATAATACATTCGCCAATCGAATGCCAACATATGAAACTAGAATCACAAATCCATTATGAATAAATACCATAGAACAATACTGGAATTAACTGAAATATAAATGTCCCAACAACAAATTAAATGATGAAAAGGGGTGACACGTGCCCAATAAATGAGAGTACTAGGAGTGGAGTCAATAACGGAAGCCGTCTACTCAAGTGACCTGCAACTCCCACCTAAGCTGCAACTCGTTCTTCTCAAGAGATCCTAAGCAAGATGCCCCTGTGGCTGGGCACCTGAAAATATACATATATATACAAGAGAGAGAGAGAAAAAGAAACGGGTCAGAGCCCGAAAGTGTGTTTGATTTAAAATATGTTTAGCAAGTATTTAAATTGATACAGGCCAATGCAACAACATATTAGTACGTCCCTCTCTTGAGAAAATACTCACCTCTCTTCTAATGTGCACACCTATCGCACTAACCTTCCCAACGGTTTGTTTTAACATTTATCATACTAGTCTTTCTAAAAGATTTAACTTAACTTAGATTACTCGAAAGATTTACAATACACGATTTCGATTTAAAAAGATGTTCCAATTTGTAGCCAAAGTTCTCTATTTTTAACTTCGTAAAAATTTATAAAGTACCCGTGACATTTTATACTTTCTCAAAACAAGTATTTATAATATGAGTCAACAACCATGTTCTACTTATCAAATCACAGTAGTCAGTCTCAAATTTCATAATCTCATATATATATATTAACTACTCGTATAATATATATATATAACAGCACCCCGAATAAAACTATGGTGCGTGCATACTCTACTATCCAAAGCCCCATATCACTCATATTAAGGGGAATACATTCGGACTCACTCTCGAATTGTATTAACATAAATACACAAACAATATTGAGGCGAAGCATAGATTCCAAGTCTCTAAGAGGATGGAACATACCGGCGTCTCTTAGGACCGTCTGAACTATCACATCGATAGCCTGTACCAAGGATATCTATCTTCTAAGGTACAAGTCAATATCCCCCATAAAGGTCCCATCGAGATAAGACTTTTCCCAGTGCGGAAACCTCAGGGATAGCAAGTAGCGTGGGTATGATTTTTCACATGCATATAATATATGTACACACAATCATATAAATATACCACTTTATCATATTAATATAGGTTCTTCTCATCACCCGTAAATATACCATTTATCCTTAATTTCACAGTTATAGAATTACGTATAAGGTTTTATTCCTAACCTTAACTCGAAGGGTTTTCTCACTTATTACCTAACACTCGTGGATTATATCCCCACAAATCTGAAATTCAGTAAGTGACTTTATTAGATTCCAACATAACTCTCTTACGCACCTCACCCTTTAAATTTATAAATCTAACAACCTAAGGTAAATATCCCATAAATATCATTCTCATTGAATATTAAAGGTTCCAACATTATTACATATACCCTACTGGTCCTCAATGTCTCCCAAATCATTTTATTTAGAATGCCAAAAATTATTTCACGATAAACTTAATTTAACTGATTAAACAAGGGAAATAGGAGTCTACCAGGAGGGGTCGATCGATCGAAGCTTGGGGCTCGATCGATCGAACCTTCGATCGATCGATGCTCTAGGCTCGATCGATCGATCAAGCAGGTCTGGGCAAAATTCTACAGAATACAGTTACGGGATTCATCAAACTTCTTCATCCAAAACTATGCTTTTCCATTCCAATCGTCCCAAAAATCCTACTATCATCATCATAACATTATACCAGGTGTTTATAACGTAAAGCATGTGTATAACTATCATTAAACATGGATTTTCAACCTAAAATCATGTCCAATTATCAAGAACCCTAGAATTTTCTTAAACAGATTTCTAATGAATCTTTCTCCAATATTTCTTTATTATGATCACCAAATTTCATGGATTATTACCTCTACATGGCAAGGGTTTCCAGAATCAACATATACATCAATACCACATGGGTTCTCCTATAAAAATGGGGTTTTCTTCCATAGTTTTTATCACAATTCATTCCTAAGCTAACATGAAGATTGCATCAACGAAAATAGCAAGTTTAAACACTTGCCTGGGATTTTGGTATGCAGGTTCATGGCTGATTTTGGTATGGCTGCGTTCCTCGACTCGTGATCTACGCGGTGGTGCTGGTGGCGGTGCAAACCGGTGGCTTTTTGGCCTTGGATTTGCCTTGGAGCTCTCTCCTCTCTTCTGCAATGGCCGTCAATTGATTTGTGAATGTTCTAACCCTAAGAGGCTGACCTAATGGCTGATATAGGTTGGCTGAAATTCGTGGATTTAATTACCCACTTATGTAAAATGACTAAAATGCCCTCCCGGGGCACCAATTAGGCCTAAAAACGCCCCGAGACCCAAACTAAACCCTCGGGTATACTTTTCTGACTATCTCGACCCTTCCGGATGCGTTGGCGCACTCAAAACGACCATACGAACAACTTATAAAATATTTACTTTTTATTTAACAAAATTAGTCCCGACGTGACACGGGCACATCTCGACTTAAATTTCCGAAATAGTCATTTAATTCACTTATGACATTCAATATAACCAATATAATATATTACTATGCTCATTAGTAATATTCAACAAGTTTCCCATAATTACTAACTCTCGTCACGTTAATAATTATTACATAATTAATTTCCGAAATTAAATAAACCGCCACATTAAATTTAATAAATCCCCAAATTAATATAGAATAAAAATACGGGGTATTACATACTTCCCCCCTAATAACGGAATTTCGTCCCGAAATTCAGAAAATAAGGCATACCTGGTAAAAACAACTCTGGATATCTCTCGCACATATCTGCCTCACGCTCCGAAGTGGATTCCTCCACATTATGATGCTCCCACTGGACTCGCACCAGTGGAACTATTTTCGACCTCAATCTCATCTCACTATAGTCTAGAATAGCCACTGGTCTCTCTTCATAAGAGCTATCAGACTGTAAGTCAATCTCATCTATCGCAATGTGAGTATGGGCCAAATCATCCTGAAGATATCGTCTCAACGACGAGATGTGGAATACATCGTGTATGCGATGTAAATGTTCTGGCAATCCCAACTTGTATGCTACCGGCCCAATCCTCTCGATGATGGGAAATGGTCCTACGTACCTCGGGTCCAACTTACCCTTCTTCCTGAACCTCATCACTCCCTTCATAGGAGATACACGCAATAACACTTGATCTCCCACATTAAACTCCCGAAAGAATCGTCTCGCATCGGCGTAGCTCTTCTGCCTGTCCTGGGCTACCCGAATACGACTCCTGATTATCTCAATCCTCGCGGAGGTCTCCTGAATCACTTTTGGTCCTAGCAACTTGTTGTCCCCCACCTCGAGCCAACAAGTTGGAGAACGAAAAGGCCTGCCATACAGAGCCTCAAATGGAGCCATGCCAATCGTAAACTGATAAGAGTTATTATAAGCAAACTCTACCAGTGGAAGATGTGGTTCCTAACCCCCTCCAAAATCGAGAACACACATGCGTAGCATATCCTCTAACATCTGATTAGTACGCTCTGTCTGTCCATCTGTCTGTGGGTGGTAAGCTGAACTCAACCTCAATCTCAGTACCCATAGCCTCCTGAAAACTTTCCCAGAAACGTGACACAAAAATCTTGTCCCTATCTGACACAATATTCAGGGGCACCCCATGTAATCTGACAATTTCAGCGATAAACAACTGAGCATACTGACCCATGGTATAATTTGTTCTCACTGGCAGAAAATGAGCCACCTTGGTCAAACGGTTTACAATCACCCAGATAGAATCGTGTCCTCGCTGTGATGTAGGCAACCCTGTAATGAAATCCATGGAAATACTCTCCCACTTCCACGCGGGTACTTCCAACGGCTGAAGCAATCCTGACGGTTTCTGGTGGTCCACCTTCACCAGTTGGCAGGTAGAACACTTGGACACAAACTCGGTGATGTACTTCTTTATCCCACTCCACCAGTATTGACGCCTCATGTCCTGGTACATTTTATCACCTCCCGGATGTACTGCAAATCAAGACCCGTGAGAATGAGTCATCACTTCATGACGTAACTCCGCGCCTTCTGGAACCACCAATCTCCCATTAAACAGCAAAGCTCCATCAGAACTAACAGAATAAGACTCAGCACACTCGGCTAGAAGTCGCACAATCTGCTCCTGGCAAAACGGGTCTGTAGTCTGTGCCTGTATCACCCTCGTAACAATCTCGGGCGTGACCGACATTACGGATATGAAAGATCATGCCACTGCGTCTTGGTGACCCAATTCCTTCCACTTCGCTTTCCAGACGTCCGCTACATCGTCTACCAGTCTACGGCTCAACGCATCAGAAACTACGTTGGCCTTCCCCGGATGATACTGTATATCGAACTGGTAGTCCTTCACAAACTCTAGCCATCTGCACTGACGCATATTCAGCTCTCGCTGAGTGAATAGGTACTGCAGTGACTTATGGTCTGTGAACAAACGAAATTTCTCACCCAATAAGTAGTGCCTCCAAATCCTTAATGCATAGACGACCGCTGCTAATTCCAGGTCGCGGGTGGGGTAATTCTTCTCATGCGGCTTAAGTTTGTGGGAAGCAAAAGCTATAGCCTTTTCCTCCTGCTGGAGTGCATCTCCAAGTCCCCGTAAAGACGCATCGGTATAAACCAGGTACTCCACACCCGGTTTCGGTAAGGCAAGGACTGGTGCTGAAGTAAGTTTGTCCTTCAGCTCGTCGAAAGCCAACTGACAAGCGTCATCCCAAACATATGGTACCCCTTTGCGAGTCAGATTCGTCAATGGACCCGCTATTTTGGAGAATCCCCGAATGAATCTCCTGTAGCATCCGGCTAATCCCAAGAAACTACGCACTTCTATCGGTGCCGTGGGCTGTCCCCACTCCCTCACCGCTGACACTTTGCTCGGGTCAACTACTATCCCTTGCTCAGAAACAACATGGCCCAAGAACTGTACCTCTCACAACCAGAATCCACACTTCTCGTACTTAGCATACAACTGATGTTCTCGTAGAGTCTGAAGAACTTGCCTCAAGTGCTCGGCATGCTCCTCCTCGGAGTGTGAATATATCAAGATATCATCTATGAAGACGATGACAAACTGATCCAAGAATTCTCTGAATACTCGATTCATTAAGTCCATAAAAACGGCTGGAGCGTTTGTGAGTCCGAACGGCATTACCCTAAACTCGTAGGACCCATATCTCGACAAGAAGGCAGTCTTTGAAACATCCTGCTCTCTAATACGTAACTGATGGTACCCCGACCTCAGATTTATCTTCGAAAAGAAAGTTTCTCCCCTCAACTGGTCGAACAGATCATCGATTCGAGGCAACGGATACTTATTCCGTATCGTGACCTTGTTCAATTCCCGATAGTCCACACACAATCTCAGTGAACCATCTCTCTTCTTCATAAACAAGACTGGAGCACCTCAAGGTGAGGTTCTCCTACGAATGAAGCCCTGACCTAACAGCTGCTCAATCTGATCTCGTGGCTCTCGTATCTCTGCTGGAGCCATACGGTACGGTGCGCGTGCTATAGGTCTCGTATCTGGCAATAAATCTATAAAGAAGTCTATCTCACGACTGGGCAGTAGGCAAGGTATCTCCTGAAACACATCGGAATACTCCCTGACAACAAGGATCGAATCTAAGGGAATCACAACCTCCTTAGAGGTATCCTCCTCTATGTAATACAAATGGGCGGTCGAACCTCCCTCTGGGCGAGGCATCGCCACTACAAACATCTCTTGCCCCGAAATGGGAAAAACAATGCTCCACCGAAGTAGATAATCATGGCTCTATAAGCGGCGAGCCAATCCATACTGAATATAACATCATGCTAATGCATATCTAAGACTAACATATATACAGGTAATACCAAGCTACCAATATCTACCCCCACTCCCGGGCATATAAAGAAAAATAAGAGACCCACTCCCAAGATGGTGAGTCTACACACGTCACTGAGCTCTCTGCTCTGGCTAACAACCCTAAGGCTTTCGCAAAAACAATTGCTTATAAAATAGTGCGTTGTACTCGTAACAAACAAATCTCGACTCATAGTAACATGGATAGAAAAACATACCCTCAACCGCGGGTGGTGCCTGCGGGGTTGCTGCCTGTGGGAAATTATAGACACGTCCGCCCTGTAGCTTTCTCTGCTGAACTGAGGCTGTTGGAAAGGGTGGCGGAGTTGGCTTCTGGGGTACATTGTCAGCACATTCCTGCCGTGGGGCCCTATTCTTCTCTGGACAATTTTGACGCCTATGGCCATTCCTGCCACATTGAAAACACATTCCCCAAAACTGCTTCCCTTCCTTACGGTATTGACTAGTCTCTCTTTTTCCCTGGTCTTGCTGGCCTTGAGGGGAAATCTGTGGAAAAACTATGTCAGGGCGAGGACAATCCATCCACTTGTGACCCGGTTGTACACATTTATAGCAGAGTTTTGAAATTCTTTGTCGGTCAGGTTGTAGTTTATCCCCAGTCTGATTCAGACAAGATTTACGTTTGTGGTCCTCCATTCCACGACCGAAACACCTCTTGGTGATTTCATTCAGAACCTGGCTTCGTTGTCCCTGACACTTTGTCTCTGTACATAAATCTCGTTACTACTGGAACTGACTCTATCTTGATTGTTTTGTTGTCACAGATTCGGTGCCTTCGCACAATTCTCAACATCAGTCACATGCACTAGGTTAACCTATCTAGGTCTTTTGCCTCCTTTAAGTTGTAGGCTGCGTTCTTGGTATTGTGCATGTGTGTGTGGAGGTATATACAAAGTCGAATCCATAATACAGATCAAGTTTGAAATAACTCCATAAACAAGGTTAAAATCAATCAAAGTGTCTCTAGTCATAACCAAAAGTCCTAGCCACATGGAAATTACGGAGTGAATTGGATTCAAATACACCAATATGCCATACCAAATTGCGGAGTGAAATGTTTAAATACCACATAAAAAAACTCAACTCAAAATCATTAATAAACTCGGTCTGCGCCAACAGTATGTACCGTTTGGTATCTAGAAGAGCGTGACTCATATTAAATATATATATATATATAACTAATCTCCTATACATACCAAGTTTACATACCAATTTTTTTATAATAGTAAAAAAAATATTTTTGACTTGAATTTTTTATATGGTATTTAAACATTTCAATGGACCCTTACAAAAAAACAACTCAAAATAACCTTTTTTGCTATTTTTAAAAAATTGGTCAAACTTTCACAACTTTTAAAGCACTTAAAAGGTGTGAAAGTGTGATCGATTTTTTAAAAATAGCAAAAAAAATTATTTTGAGATGATTTTTTTATGCGGGTCATTTGAAATGTTTAAATAACATAGAAAAAAATTCAACTCAAAATCATTTATAAAAATGGGTCCGCGTCAGCGGTATGTAAACCTGGTATGTGTGAGAGCCTGATTCTCCCTCTCTCTCTGTGTATATATATATATATATGGCTGATCACAAGTTATTGAAATAGGTTAGGTGTCACAACTTGGGGCTAAATGAACTTTGAATATATGGTTTGGGGATAAATGATTGACCCATATAAAGAAAACAAAGAAGAAATGATAATAATCTATAAGTATATATAATAAAAACTATAGATCCAAATGATGTGAGGTTGACCCGTGACATTAATAAATGTTTGTTAGGGTATTTTTAAGCTGACACGTGCCAAGAGCATTAATCATCTATCATCTCCTAAGCCGTCTCATTTTTCAGCCCCCCCCCCCCCAAAAAAAAAAACCAATTGTGTAGAACTGTAATTGGGACTGTAAACCACTGGGACTCTAAAACTCATCAAACAACTCAAACCCAAAATTCACGTCTTCATATCTACCCAAGAAAAAAATCTTCACGTCTTCATCTGCTATGTCATCTAGGTATTATAATTTACACTTTTGATTCATGTATTTGACGTGGGAGTCTCCTAAAACGTTTTGTTATCTATTCTCTCACACTCCATTTTGTTTATATACTAAGAAATCATTTTTATACAAGTCCTACTATTGTGAGAACTCAAATCAATCAACGGTGGATGCGCTGGTAGAGGAAATAATGGGAGCAGTGGAACAGGGTGGCAGATTAGCAGTATGTTGCTTCTTCATGGGATCTTCAGTGGAAAACGCATCTCAATTGTATTATGAATCGGAGACTCAACCCCTAAAGAAGAAGTGAGATGCCCTTCACTTGACATATAAGCTCCCCTCACCAGTTTAACCCCCATGGGTACACCCATTTTATCGACAACCTTTTTTACAAGTAACAATCTATCACCTGCATCTTTTAAATAAGCTTGAATTGTCCCAAAAATGATGGGGTTATCTTCTTTTTTGTACATGATTTTTGACACAAAAATTAGTCAGCTAACATGGACCAATTAAATGAAGACATGTGTCACCTTACATGGCTAATACATACTATCACCAAGAAACTCAAGGCATGCAGAGCAACGAGCAAGTGTGCAGAGCAACGAGCAAGTATGCCGAGCAACGAGCAAGTGTGAAGAGCAATGAGCAACTTTGCAGAGCAACTCAAGGCGTGAAGAGAAACTCTAGCCAGACAGATCAAAGGATAACTATACATTTAATGTGCGTTAATGAAGATAACAACGCATTTAATGAGCCTTAATGTACATTTCTACTGTATCAATAGATGTCTACTAAATGACAACACATCTCCTTTTCATATGGAAAGCCTCAAGGCTATAAATACATTGTAACCCCATCATAGTGGGGAGGAATCTGAAACAACTAAGAGACCATACACAATATACACACTTCTTTCTCTCTCTACACCATATTGTGCTATTGTAAACCCCTGGGAATAAAATAACAGTGGACGTAGGCTTTATTCACAGCCGAACCACTTTAAAAACCTTTGTCCCTTATGTGTTTGATGTGATCACCATTTCATCTTCAATCATCATCTTCATACCTTCATTTTTATCTGTTGTTGATGCCGATAAGATAACATGGATGCTATTTCTAGTCATCAACAGATTGGCACCGTCTGTGGGAATGTGTTACAAGCATTGTTCTCCATCAAAATCTAAGTTTTTATTTTCTCTACGTATAATCAATTATACATACATCTTTTGATTTAATCATGATTTTTATGTTTATATACATAATTTAGTTGTCTCATATTTATTTACGAAATCTGCAAAATATTGCAAATCAGTCTTTTATATTCATAAATTGTTGGATCAATTTATATTCATGAATATGTGTAGTCATAATCGTAAATGTTAAGAAAATTCTATACAGATATATTTTATACAGACATGCTTATATAGAGATATATAGATATAAGATACTTTCAATGACATCCCTTACATTGATTGACATGAAACAAACATCAACAAGTCTCTTTCATCATAAACTTTCCTGCATAAGTTTGATTCGTGTGTATCTCTTTCATCATACACTTTCCTGCATAAGTTTGATTCGTGTGTATATTTGATTCATGTATCTTAGAATTTTGGGAATGGATAAACATTCTCTTATTAAAGATATTGACATAGTTTATACAAACATATCTAACACTCTTCTTAGATATTTCATTTACAAATGATTTATAAATTGCGTAGTCTCTTAATTGATGTGTCCTCTGCATCATTTAAGAGGGGAATATTGACATCTAGGCAATGCTGGCTAATTTTTTTCGGTCTTTGATGGGCTAATTGGAGGTCAGCCTCTTCTTGTGGGTAATCCACTATTGATGCCGTCTGCTGTGTATACTCAAAAAATTTGTTTTTTGCAGTTGCGAGTATTTTGTTTTCATAGAAGAAATATAAATGGTTAGTTTATTCCCTATTGTTTTGTATTTATTGGTTTTGTAGTTTTACTCTATTTGTAATCTACACATGTGGGGAATTTTAATTTATTATGTTTTATTATTTGGCTTGGGAGAAAGTCAGGAAGAAGTATTTGTAGGTTTAAATGGGCTTGGGACACATACTTTATAATAGTTTCAGGTTTCTTAGTTTTCTAGCCATTGTCTATTTTTTGGGTTTCTCTCTTTAAAAATGCAATAAATAATGGCTAGAAAACTAAGAAATTTGAAAATATCGAATAATCTATGTGTACACGCGAATTTCTCCAAGTGAACTAAAAATTCGACCACGCATCGCATGGCCTACATGCTAGTTATTTAATAATTCTAAAGTATGTATAACTATTATTATCAATCTTGCATCCAACTCTATCCATCTCGAGAAGATTTGTATAGTTTTCAAAAGTCTTCAAAGCCACCACACCTAAACCTTTTTAGACTTGTCAAAATGACAGACGACACGTTAACTCAATATGATCCGGCACGAAATTATAAGTTAATAGGTTGTGGCCAATAATGAGTGAATAAGATAGACCTGTTGTAATAACCATTTGAATTTGAAAATTTACATATATCTATTTTGACTCGTTAATACCCGTCAGTATTAACGGGCATTATTAATTCACCCAACTGATACGGGATAAAATTAGCCATTAAGAGTAGGGGTGGGCAAAAATAATACCGAACCGATTGGATCGATTGGATCGAGCCGGGCCGACCCTATATTTCCGGTCTTTTTTTTAATTTGGTCCTAAACCGATTCAAAAAAACACTAACCCGTTTTTTTGGTTCGGTCTCGGTCCACGGATATTTAAATTCGGTCTGGACCGGGCCGACCCATTTATTTATTACATTATATATATATATATATATATATATATATATTTGTTTGTTTGTATTAATGATAATTACAATGATACCCACGCTTTAAAAGAAGTCCGGACGCCAACTATTTACTTTATGAATAATGATAGACTCCTCGAAAGGGATTCTACTGAACCCATCCCCCATTTCATCTCCACCTTTAATTTCAAGCAAAACAATCCTAGCCCTTGATTTATATTCCTACACTTGTTATTTATTTTAAACAAAAATTAAAAGATACTCTCTTATTTTTTTTTAAATTAATAAATGTGATTTATTTTAAAGATAAATTAATTTTACATTAAACTAAAATTTAATGATTAATTATTAAAAAGTTCCTCAAATATTTTTTTTATACACATTTAGTTCAATCATTTTTATTTTGTTAAAAAAAGACATCAAACACTAATTTAACTAATATTCCCTTATTTTTAAAAGTCCGCGTCAGTGGCACACTTTGAGTGTTTTTATTTTGTTCCAAAAATTCCTAAAACTAATTTAACCAATATTATCTTATTTTTAAAGGTCCGCGCCAGCGGCACACTGAGTGTTTTTATTTTGTTCCAAAAAGTCCTCAAAAACTAATTTAACCAATATTGTCTTATTTTTAAAGGTCCGCGCCAGCGACACTCTTTGAGTGTTTTTATTTTGTTCCAAAAAGTACTCAAACACTAATTTAACTAATATTCTTTTATTTTTAAAGGTCCGCGCCAGCGGCACATATTGAGTGTTTTCATATGGTGAGTGACTTTTTTGACTAGAGTTTTTTTACTTTTGTCGCGGTGGACTTTTTAAAAGTAAACATAATTTTTTTCATTTAAAAAATATATATTTTCTTTAATTTTAATAAAAAAACTGTTTAATTTAACGTTTTAGATTCACGACTGATTAGTGTCGCTCACGTGAACCTACATTTTCGTACCAACATTATTTATTAAATGTGGGTCCGCGCCAGTGGCACTAATCAATCGTGATTCTAAGACAACAAATTAGCAAGTTATTTTTTTATTAAAACTAATTTTATCAAAAAAAAAAACTCATATCGTGCCTTATCTAACACAATTTAATTGACATTAGATAAGACACAAAACTTATTTTATCAACAAAAAAAACACCCAAAAAAAGTTTAACAAAAAAAATTATGTTCGTGTTATTTTAATTTAGTCATGTTCCTATTTTTTTTTATATATAAAATACAGATTTTTTATACAACAAAACAGGTTTTTAATTTAAAAAACTAACTAAAAAAAGATATAAATTGATTTTAACAAAAAAAAGAAAATAAAAAAACAATGGAGAGACATTGGGTATGAAATCGGTAGCTTTGGCTGGTAAGTCTAGCATGACTCTTACTTTAAACTAAAATTGTTATTTTTAAAAAACCAGCTCAAAATAACATTTTTTGCTATTTTTAAAAAATCGGTCAAACTTTCGCAACTTTTAAAGCACTTAAAAGGTGTGAAAGTTTGACCGATTTTTTAAAAATAGCAAAAAAAATTATTTTGAGTTGATTTTTTATACGAGTCATTTGAAATGTTTAAATACCATATAAAAAAAATTCAACTCAAAATCATTTATAAAAATGAGTCCGTGTCAGCGGTATGTAAACTTGGTATGTGTGAGAGCCTCTCCCTCTCTCTCTCTCTCTCTCTCTCTCTCTCTGTATATATATATATATATATATATATATATATATGACTGATAACAAGTTATTGAAGTAGGTGAGGTGTCACAACTTGGGGCTAAATGAACTTTGAATATATGGTTTGGGGATAAATGATTGACCCATAAAAAGAAAACAAAACGAAATGATAATAACCTATTAGTATATAGTAAAAACTGTAGACCCAAATGGTGTGAGACTGACACGTGACAGTAATAAATTTAAATGTTTGTTAGCCTATTTTTAAGCTGACACGTGTCAAGAGCATTAAGTATCTATCATTTTCTAAGCCGTCTCATTTTTCACCCCCCCTCCCCCCAAAAAAAACCAATTGTGTAGAACTATAATTGGGACTGTAAACCACTGGGGCTCTAAAACTCATCAAACAACTTAAACCCAAAATTCACGTCTTCATATCTACCCAAGAAAAAAATCTTCATGTCTTCATCTGCTATATCATCTAGGTATTATAATTTACACTTTTGATTCATGTATTTGACGTGGGAGTCTCCTAAAACGTTTTGTTATCTATTCTCTCACACTCCATTTTGTCTATATACTAAGAACTCATTTTAATACAAGTCCTACTATTATGATAACTCAAATCAATCAGCGGTGGATGCGCTGGTAGAGGAAATAATGGGAGCAGTGGAACAGGGTGGTAGATTAGCGGTATGTTGCTTCTTCATGGGATCTTCAGTGGAAAACGCATCTCAATTGTATTATGAATCGGAGACTCAATCCCTAAAGAAGAAGTGAGACGCCCTTTACTTGACATATAAGCTCCACTCACCGGTTTAACCCCCATGGGTACACCCATTTTATCGACAACCTTTTTTACAAGTAACAATATATCACCTGCATCTTTTAAATAAGCTTGAATTGTCCCAAAAATGATGGGGTTATCTTCTTTTTTGTACATGATTGTCGTAGAGTAGGTGAAGTAATCGATAGCCGACTGAATTGATTTGTCCTCTCCATCATTTAAGAGGGGAATATTGACATCTAGGCAATGTTGACTGATTTTTTTGGATCTCTGATTGGCTAATTAGAGGTCAGCCTCTTCTTGTGGGTTATCCACTGTTGATGCCGTCTGCCGTGTATACTCAAAGAATTTGTTTTTTGCAGTTGTGAGTATTTTGTTTTCATAGAAGAAATATAAATGGTTAGTTTATTCCCCATTGTTTTTTATTTATTGGTTTTGTAGTTTTACTCTGTTTGTAATCTACACATGTGGGGAATTTTAATTTATTATGTTTTATTATTTGGCTTGGTAGAAAGTCAGGTAGAAGTATTTGTAGGTTTAAATGGTCTTGGGACACATACGTTATAATATTTTCAGATGTCTTAGTTTTCTATCCATTGTCTATTTTTTGGGTTTCTCTCTTTACAAATGTATTAAATAGTGGCTAGAAAACTAAGAAATTTGAAAATATAGAATAATCTATGTGTAGACGCGAATTTCTCACATGTGAACTAAAAATTCGACCACGCATCGCGTGGCCTACATGCTAGCTATTTAATAATTCTAAAGCATGTATAACTATTATTATCCATCTTGCATCCAACTCTATCCATCTTGAGAAGATTTGTATAGTTTTCAAAAGTCTTCAAAGCCACCACACCTAAACCTCTTTAGACTTGTCAAAATGACACATGACACGTTAACTCAATACGATCCGACATGAAATTATAAGTTAATAAGTTGTGGCCAATAATGAGTGAATACGATAGAGGTATTCGGGAATGACTCAAATGAGCCTACAAAGAGGTATTTAAAGGGGGAAGGTTTCTTGTCCACTAAGCTAAGTGTCTAATTAGAATTGTTCCCCTAAGGCCAAGTAACCTTCCTACCTCTAATACAAAAGGAAAAATACAATAAATGCTCGAGAATAGAAGAAATGCTAAAAAGAACTAAAAATAATAAAATGACGACTGTCCCTAATTCACATCACTCTCCCCCCTGAACGAGTTTGTCCTCGAACTCAGAGGGGTAGGCCATCAGTATCTCCATCAAAGATCGTCACAAGAGCTGGCTGAGAGGGTATCTTCGGTGCCTCCTCAATGGAGTCTGGGTCCCCAAAAGCTAAGAGAGCTAGGTGGTGAGGGAGAGAGAAATTGGAGGTGCGATGGCCCATCACCCCGCAATTGTAGCATTTAAAGGTGATCGAATGAGCAGGAGCAGGAGCAGGAGGAGGGACTTTGGCAGTAGGAGGAGCTGTGGTAGAGTGATTCCTAGGAGGTATTTAAGTCACGGGTGCTGGAGGAGTAGGCGTGGAGCGGCTTTATGGAGGAGGAGCAGTCTGGTGGAAGGATTCAACTTAGTGGCATATTCCACCACCTTGGCAAAGGAGGTCACCTCATGCAAAGTAAGATCGTGCTGAATATAACCCTGAAGACTGTGGATGTAGCGGCTAATGCGTTGCTCCTCACTCTGGCCTAAACGGGCTCGAGTACAAAAAACTGAAATCGCTTCGTGTAGTCCAAAACAGTGTAGTCCTGGCGAAGTGACTAAACTCTCAGAAATAAGTCACGGTCATAAGTGGCTGGAATAAAGGCCGACATCAACGGTGCACGGAGCTCAGTTCAGGACTGGATGGGAGAAAGACCCTCGATGATACAGCGCTTCTCCAAATCATTCCACCAAACACTAGCATAGCCTTGAAACTTGGTTACCGCTAAGAGAACATATATACGACCTTTCAGCCGTTTGTACTAAAAAATCCTCTCCATGGAGGCAAGCCAATTAAGAACGGCATCAGGCTGTAGGTGGCCGTTGAACATGGGAACGTCAACACGGATATCACCCTGCATGCTCCAAGAAAGTAACTGGAGGGCCAACTATGTGATAGTATCACCACCCTGAAGGCCGAGGGTATCCTCATCAATATCATCATCGCCTGGTGGAGGCTCAGTAAGTAAGGCTCGATGTGGTTGCCCCCGAGGTGGTGGATGAGGAGGGTCAGGAGCGAGAGGGTGAACTTAAGCGGTAGGGGGATTAGTATGAGGTGGTAGAGGCTCACGAGGTGGGGAAGGAGGAGGTAAAGGAACCAATGGCTGGAGATAGCGGCATTGGTTCATTTAGTGGCCTTTTTGGTGGAAAACAAATTAATGGCGCTGAGAGATGGGGACATAGGGGGTCACCTTGGGGTGGAGGGAATCAAATGGGTAAACATCCGTGCGCCACTCCGTAGGAGGGGGTGGATCAAACTCAGGAGCGGAGTTGGGTCGGGGGGAAGAAGGGTAAGCATGGGGAGTTAGGGTTATCCACTCCCGGACCCGCTCATGGGTGTCAACACTTGCGGAGTGAAAGGAGCGTGTATCCCATGAGGGAGGTTGATGCGGGGCATGGAGAGGGTGTCCGGGTGGGGGAAAGGTATGTAAAGCAGGTGGGGTGAAAGCATGGGGAAGGTGGAATAGTGTGGGTGAGGGTGTGGGGGTAGAGAAGGAGTGGGGGGACGGGGTGGTATATGGGGGTTTTCAAGATGTTTTTGGGGGTGATGTCTAGGGTAAATGAAGATAGGGGGTAAAGTGGAGTCATGGGGGAGTGGAATTGAATATGGTGGTGAAGAGCGGGATGGGTTGAGTATATGGATTGGGGAACAATGGGGCAAGTCTAATTGGTGGTGGATGGATGCATTGGGCGGTAGAGGTGGAGGTATAGGGGTGGGGTGAAATTTGGGGGGAAAATGTTTGGGGAATGTTGGAAGATGAAAATTCTAGGGTTTAGGGTGCAAGATTCGGATTAAATGGCATAGGGTTTGTGACATAGGGATGGGTTGGAGGGGGATTAGATTTTTTTGTGTGCCGAATGTCACAGATCCTTTCGGCGATGGTAGGGGAGTATGTCCCGATCATAGGTGGTACCGTTTGGATACACAAAAGGGTAGGGTTTACCGGAAGGGAGGGTTTCGGCATGTTCGAAAGATGTTGGATGTCCCTTCGGGAGGTTGGTTAAATGGTGGTGTTGTCGGTACAAGACAGAGGAGTGTCTGGAGGGTCCCATGGGTTAAAAGGGGTTCGCGGGGGCCTGGTAGGGAACTGTACAGTTTCAGAGGGTATAACTAGAGGTGTGAGGGTGGAATTCCGGGGGTAGGGGTTGAATATGGGTCGAAATTGAGTGGGTTAGGGATGGGAGACTATCGGGATGGGGTTGGGGGCCTGCGGGGGTAGTTCAGGGGAGGTCGAGGTCGGGGGAGGGTAGGGGTTAGGTTAGGGTTGAAGAGGAATGGGGCAGGGTCAGCGCTGGCCTGGGGTAGGGGAGGGGTTTTCGGGTCCAATGGGGTATGTTTTTTGGCTTTGTTTGATTTTTCGGCAGTGGGTGGTGGTGCCACGGTGGTTATTTATGTGGTGGTATTTGTTGGGATTATTATAGGGTTAGGGTTTGATAAACTAAGGATTTTTGGGGTAGGGGTGTAGAATGGCTTGATCTTGGAGAACTAGGTTTAGGTTTTAGAGATGTTACCGGAGCGGTGTGTGGGCGGTTCGTGGTGGGTGCCGGCGAAGAACTACGGGCATCCATCTCATCGACTCGAGCCGTCAATCGATTGAGGGCTTCGAGAATTTGATTGAAAGGGTTTGCATCGGAGGAGTCCATCTTTTCTTGAACTCGCGTGATGTTGTTTACGAGTTTTTGTCTACACAACAACAACTGGGTGAAGCGACGAGGCTCTGATACCAATTGACGTAAATGACGTCAAATGGGAGCAAGAAATGATATTTCTCTCTCTATTCATAATCTCTCAAACATAAGGAATGACTTAAATGAACCTACAAAGAGTTATTTGAAGGGGGAAGGTTGCTTGGCCACTAAGTTAAGTGTTACAATTGTGCCCCTAAGGCCAAATAACCTTACTACCTCTAAATACAAAAGGAAAAATACAATAAATGCTCAAAAATAGAAGAAATGCTAAAAATAACTAAAACTGATAAAATGACGACTATGTCCCCGATTCACATCAGATTTTGTTATGGATGGTAGTGACAAACTATCCATAATGGAACGGGGCTCGAGGATCTTTTCTTATCTTCTCTATCTTAGAATAACTTTTTAAATCAAATTGTTTTCAAAGTAAATGATTTTGAGATTTTGAGATTAATTTTACTACTATTGATTTCAGATTTTGGATAGTGTTGTTCATTGCTGACATCTTTTTGTTGCATAGTATGCCTTTTGAGTGTGAGATTTTATCACGGGAATATAATGACGTGTTTGTTGTAAATGTAGTGGCTTAATTGCAAACTGAAGAATCAATTAAATATATGTACTTATAAACATATTTGATTTGTTATAATTAATAAAATTTAAGATAGATTTTTATTTATAATTTTGATGTCAAATTGCAAAATATTATATAAATAAATAAGTTATTATTAGTTATATAATATATAAGATTTTTATAAATAAGTCAATATTAGTGTTAGAGTGATATATTTTTTAATCTTATAAAACTAATATAACTGTTTAAGCTTTTTTTTTTTTACCTTTCAAAAAGTGCTTTAGAGTTTATAAGATATTTATTAGGTATGGTTATATTCATGTTGAAACATAACTTGTAAGATGCCAAACGGAAAATTAATAATCCATGCAATTTGTTTATCTTATTTAAACATAACGAGATTAACTATTAAAATTAGGAATAAGGATACATAGGTTGGTAGTAGTGCTATTAAAAAATAAGATATAATTGTGCCATTTTATTATTATGAATAATCATATAGATGTATTACAACATATTTATTATAGTGCCAAACGGAGGGGACACAATATATATATTTATTACTGTGCGAATAAAAACATATATATATTCAATCGTGCATGGTTAGTGGTAGTTCCCATTTTGTTACAAGACAAGACAGGTTGGGTAAAGGAACAACTCTAATAAATGCATTGATAGTGGAAAGATTTTGCGAATCTCAATGAAAGAGATCCGGATTTCAAAATTTAAACAAACTAGCTCATGTAACCTTTTCACTCATTGTCCCTCTCTCCATACGATCAGGCAATGAATTTATCTATTAAATCTTTTCACATAAATTTTGAAATGTAAATAAAAACACTTTGTTTTCCACACTTTGTAAAGAATCTTCCACTCTACATCTCCATCCATTTGAAGAAGGAAAACATTTCCCTAGTGTTTTACTTTTCTGCAGCCCGGACCGCTTTAACTTGAGATTTGGGGATTGGCTCGAGTCCAAGACTAGCCATTATCCTTTCGACATTCGCATCGATCCTGTCTACTGTCCACTGCATTTGATCTAACTCGAAACCGTTAACTACCTCCACCGTCTCCTTGAAAGCGCTGCTAACACCTTCGTCAGTGGCCTTTTTGGCCGCATGTCCGATTTTTAGAACCATACTTGCCGCCATATTTTCCATAACAGGGAGTGAAGGTTACTTGGAAGTTGGGGCCAAATTTCTCTCTAATCTTCATAATTACGGCCGATATTTTCATCCTGCAAAGAAGATTATATGAGACTATTATTTTGTTATTATTAAACAGCGAACAAGGCTGTTGTTTTCCATAACAATGATGTAATGCAGAGATCAAAGTTGTTGTTTTATTATTATTAAAGAGCGAACAAGGCGGCTATGACCTTTGTAATGAAGGTTGTTGTTATCATTTAAGTGACCTTTCTATTGTAAGTTAAAATAATGTTTTATTTCATAATTTGGTTATTTTATAATTTCACATTGAATGATAATGTTTTCGACTAATATCCTATAAGTGAACCTTGGTTATTATACGCAATGTTAACTAATTTTATCTTTGTTATTTTATTGAAGCTTAGAACTACTTGGTAGTTAGCTTCAAAGATTTTGTGATGAGAACCTTGGCTACTATATGTAATGTGAAGTTTATGTTGGGAGGTTCAGTCCTTTGAAATTAGAGCGTACCTTTAACTGTGAAGAACTCTCAAAGATAAGTAAGTGGTCATAAATTGTTAGTTTTAGGAGGTAGTTTGGAATGTAGTTAAATGTTTAGTTTAGGAAATTGGAATTGCTAGATATGGGCAACCAAGAATTTATAGGGAGAGAATTAGTTAGTAACTTATTTGAGGAGAATTTGGGAATATAGAAAAAGAAGGAAAGTTTTTGTATTAGACTTGATGATAGATTAAAATGCTTAGCTTGGATTGGGATGGTTTGGCCAATTGACCTCACCACCTATTTATAGGCATCTCACCCCATAATGGATGGTGGAGATTAAAGTACATCAATGGTCTAGATTAATTCTTCAAAAGGTTCCCACCTCCTTATGGGAACATTCTAGAAGCCTACATACTTCCTTAATATTCTAGAATCTTTTATACATTACAAGTAAGCTCTATCTTATCTAATATGGAATAACTTATATTTAATAGTTGATATTATATAGAATATTCTAGACTATTCTAGGAATTTTCTAGAATATTCTAGACTATTCTAGGAATTAGTATCACATTTCAACATAAATTGATATTCTTATGTTGGTTTATTTTGCAATTTAGAGTAGATGTATATTATTATTGTTGTTTGATTATCTGAACATCACTTATGCATTCAAGTTTGTATATTGTTGTTGGCTATAACATTTCACTAATTACATAAGTAATGTTAGTATCAATTTTTTTATTTAGTTTATTGTTCTAAGTTAGTATTATTGATGTCCAGTCACTAATACCGATGTAGATGGATGTGCGATTGATATACCTTATAAAACTTCATTTCTGTTAAAAGAAAAAGGGTTTCTTTTTCTTTTCTCCATTTATGTTTTAGCCATTTCCCCTCCTCCCTTTCCTTCTCTTGGGTGTCTTCTTATCTTCCCTCCCCTATCCCTCCCTTCCTCATCTAACCCTCTCCCTTGCGGACCCTCTATGCACTCTCTCTCGCACACAACCCTTCTCTTCCAGATGCAACAACAGCAGTAGCAGCAGGCCCCTCTGATTCGTCGGTCCTCTACTCATCTGTTATTATTAGATTGAACAGTCACGGGGCATGGGTTTCACTTTCTTTACCCTTTTATATAATTTGATATTATTAGACTGAAGAGTAATGTGGGCAGTAATGTTCTAACAGCAGGGTAGGTAGAGGGAAGTGTGGATTACGAGGGTATGGGAGTTGGGATTTATTGGAATATTAGGTTAAGTACTATGGTTGTTGGGCATTTTAATCCTTATTTTCACTGTTTTTTTTATGAAAAGAAGTGACATTAGTAGGGTGACTTATGTGAAAGTTGGAATATAGATTTTGATCGTGATTTCAGATACTTTTGTAAACTCCTATGCTTTTGCAACATGTTCATTTATTTGTTAGTTTATATTGACTTGAAACATGTTCTTCTGTTTCAGCTTATCAACATTGCAAGCTACGAAATTTTAGTTTTTATTGTGTTTGGTCTACATATTTTCTCCCCAGAAAAAGGTTAGTGTCTTGGAGTTAACATTAGATCTTTATATATTAGGTTTGTTGAATGTTAATTGTGTTGGAGTTAACATTAAATCTTTATATATTATTATTATATTCATATGGAGTTAACATTTCATTTTATTATAGAAAAATCATTATCTGTGTAAGATCAAATGTTTCGGGTGTAAAAAGTTATTATATTCAGAACACACATAAAAATAGGTAGGATCTAAAGACTGTAAAATGAACCATAGATAAAACAAGTATGATCTAAAGACTGTAACAAACATAAAAATATAGTAGAATCTAAAGACTACAACAGACATAGATAAAGCAATCAATATGATACCATGAGTGATGGGTGATTTCAAGAATTGGAAACATAAATTTGTCAGGGTTGACAACTTATTGATTGAATTTGTCCAAACAATAACTTATTAGGTAATGTGTGTGGTGTCTCCTCTTATATTTGGATTTGGATTTGTACGGACCAATCTAACACTTTGTTGGACTTTGACATCCTCTAATATTTGAGGTAATGTTCATACTCTTTTTTTTCATGCACAAAAAACACGGACTGTAATTACTTCAGGTAAAAAAACACCATATCCAAACAACATTAGGGTCTTGGATCAGTTTGATCCTAAAGATAACATGGCTCATTCATCGATAAAGAAAAACAAAACAAAAAAGAAGACTCCAAAAGCTTTAGATTTAATATGTGGACTTTGTTTACTAACTTGAAGTTCTCTTTCGGACAACCCTTCCGACCAGCCACTGCCAGGCTGCAACAAGCAGGAGTAGAAAAACCCTACTGTTTTATGCTAAACTATGGAATTCATTTCTTTGATGATGATAAAGGCCTTAAGCTGCATTTATTTCAGGTTATTTACTATATAGTTTGTGTTCATTATGTATGAATGTCTTATTTTTTTTATTTTTTGGTGTGTGCATATAGAAATAGCTTTCCATAGGGATCTTCGCTTGAACTCTTAATGTATATGCCATAGAAATAGCTTTCCTAAATTTAGTTGTATTATACATGCTAACTTTAGTTGTATTAAGTTCCTAAATTTAGTTTTTAACTTCCTAAATTTAGTTGTATTATAGTTTTTGACTGCAATTTTATATATTTACAGGATGGTGGCCAAGAAATTCTTTGATAAGGTTGGCTCTTTCCTCTGCCACTACCACTGCCACTGTCAGAGGTAACCTTCATCTCCATGGAAAAACTACGACCAAACACCAACACATAATCATTTATGTGCATCTGGATTAAAAGATGTTGATCAACTGAGTAAGATCGTAAACCACTTCAGTAGAGAATATACCGCAAAGGATGAGAGTGTAAGGAGTAAAAGGATATGCTAATAAATAGCTCTTAACCAGCTGCTCGGCATGATTTGATAAGACTTGAAAGACATAGCCGTGTTTTATGAAACACTGGTGATGCAGTGGGAGGCGAAGCATTTTATGCTTTTGCGAGATGAGGTATTGTTTGCTTTTGGGGTTTATTGTATTTAGTTTGATGGTGCATTTGACTAATTTAGTTTATAATCACTTTATTTATGATTTATTTATTGTTATCTTGGTTTTATCTACGAAAATATCCATGTATTTATTGTTATGTTGGTCACTGGATGCTAGTACACACACATGACCGTTTGTAGTTGGAAGTAATTATTGAACCATTGCAAAACTCACGCCACACGAATTTGTACCAAAATAATAAAAAAAGAGCATGACACCTTTTTGACACTCATAATTTCACTAAATATGACACGGTTTTGACACTAGCACTATTCGAATAATTATGACAGTTTTGACACGACTTTACGTGCTGTTGTCACTTATCATTTAAACATTGTTAATTTGTTTATTTGAGCTATCATTAAGTAGTAATGTTTACTATTTGTATTTTATGTTGTTGATTTCAATCTGTATGTTTTTGCAAACGGTGGTGCGCCCATTGGAGCTTCATGACATGAATAAGAGATTATAATATTTGAAGTTGTTTTTCTCTCAAGTTTCATTCATTACCTCTAGAAGCCCAGTTATTTGTCTATTTAGTGCAAAAATTATGAACTAAATATATGAACTCTAATTTAAAAGTCTGTCTTCATTATATTTAAGGACAAGACAAGTTGTAATCCTACAAATATATAAATCGTATCAATAAATCTATGGTGGTTATGGATTATTAGGATTATGGTTGGAACATCATTTTTTTATTCCCTAAGCATGGTGGATAATTACACAAACAATGGAAACTTAGCTCAACATTTCCTTGTAGTAAAGACACATTCACTTGCATAAGAAATATAATCTTGTAGTAAAGGATGCATATAATCTTCGACAGAAAAGGTGGACGAAGCCACAAAAAAATATACCTTTTTGCAGCTTGCTTGATAAGTCACTTCTTGGATTTGGTATCACCTTCTTTATATTTCTCGAATGATGATGACGTTCTATATGCAATAGACGAGAGTAGTCAAGACTAATGCCGCTTGCTGGATAAAAGTCACTTCTTGGATAACCTTCTTTCTATTAGTCGAATGATGTTATATGCGCGCAACTAATATTCAAAAACTAGTTTTACAAATTCTTGGATTTAGGAAACACGTTGTACGACCTTCTTTTATATATAGGGTGTTTTTGCGGTGTGCTCTCGACTTTGAGTTGCCTGTCGTAAGGGCATTTTTGTTTAAATCTAATTGTTTTTGAAAAAAATCTTTAAATAACAACCAAAACATTTACAAATTCGAATATGTGTTTACAAATTCTCAAAATTACAAAAAAATATTAAAAATCTGCAAAATTGTAAAAAAGCTATTTTAAAAATATGAAAAATCCCCAAAAAATTCCAGCAAAAACAATTGGTTTCAAGCAATAAAAAATATTTTCAGCAAATAAAAAACGGGTTTCAGCAATTAAAAATGGTTTACAGCCAAAAAAAAGATTTTCAGCAAATAAAAAATGATTTTCAGCAGTAAGAAAATAATTTCCAAAAAAATGATTTTCACTAATAAAAAAATATTTCCAACAAACAAAAAAATGGTTTTCATAAATAAAAATGGTTTTCCCACGATTAAAAATTATTTTCATCAAATAAGAATAAAAAATATATAGTTTGACTAATTTCTGAAAAACGACTATAATTAAAAAAAATCTGAAAAGGTATTGAAAAATTATCTTAAAAGTTTGACTAATTTCCAGAAATTAGAAAGAGATAAAAAGTCCGAAAATTAATTTCTAGAAATAAAAATCTGAAAATACTAGAAACTATTTGAAAAATCTTGAAAAAAAATTGAGAAATGAAATTTAAAAAAAAGTAGGAATATATTAAAGCTACGGAATTTATAAAAAATACTTAAACGAGTTTAGTGTATTTATCATCAGTGTCACTACTGTGTGTGCGTGTGTATATATATCGCTGGGTAGCGGGATTCTCTTTAGTTCCATCTATGTGGGAGTGGGTGTGGATTAGGGGTGGCAAATCGTGTTAATTGGTTGGGTTCAGGACAGACCCAACCCGACACGATTAGCACGATTTATAATTTTGACCTCATTAAACCCGATTAACATGACACGATTGATACGGCATGTTCGACATGCTACGACACGAAACGATTGGCTAGACATGATTTTTAGCAAATTTTTCCAATTCATATTTCCAAGTGCACTAAAAAAAATAAGGGCAATTTACAATTAGGTTCCTTGGTAATAATTTTTAAACATTTAAGGACAATTTACTATTAGGTCCACTTGTTATGCCACTAGCGTGGACTTCTACAAGAAGAGAATTAGTGGACCTAAGTATTTAAAATTTATCTAAATTCTTTTAGTGCTTAAAATTTGTTTGTGAGGGACCTAAGAGTACTTTCCCCAAAAAATAATTACATCACAATTTAATTCCCATGACAGATTTTTAGCTACTAAAACAATCACAAAAATAAACCACTAATACAAATCCCACCACTGATATCAACCCCTAAAACAATCACAAACCACAGATATAAACCACTAATATAAATCACACCATCTGAAAACCAATCACAAAAAATAAACAATATGAAATAAAAAATCTGAAGTCGCCGGACAGAACTAAGTCGTTAGATAGAAATGGTTGCCGAGCATAAATGGTCACTTTTATGACAGAAGATGCTGACGGCGGAGGCATATAAGTGGGTGGGTAGGCATTGATGGAGGAGGGAGAGGGGGCATATTTGTGGGGAGTGGTGATAGAAGACGTTGATGAGGCCGACGATGATGAGGTTCGGAGTTGATGAGGCCAACGGTGATGAGGGCTACTTTGTTGTGCTGGTGTGAGAGTTTGTGGGACGTAGCAGAGAGTATACGACTGAACTTTATTTGTGGCTAGGGTATGTTTTATTATTTTTTGGTTAAGTCTTAATCTTAAGAAGAGTGAGCTTTTTAATAATAGCCTTTTATTTTTGGGTCTTAATGAGGTCAATAATGGGTCAATGATGGATTTTTTAATCGGGTCCATAATGAGTCTTAATGAGGTCACTATCGTGATCAAAATTAAACATGAACACGACACAATACGATAACTGACCCAATAAATCAGACCCGAACATGACCTGAACACGATAAGTCGTGTTAATTTCGTTCTGTGTTGTTTCGTTTCCAAAATTTCCACACCTAGTGTGGATAATGATATGATATTTTTCTTTTGTATACCTACTCATTTTAGAGAGATGTGTCATGCGAGTATGGTGTTATCTCTTGGGTATGGACTGGTTAACGATGGTCTAAGCATTGGTGAGATGTTACAGT
The DNA here is from genome assembly GCA_949130495.1 of Sambucus nigra. Taxonomy (NCBI): domain Eukaryota; kingdom Viridiplantae; phylum Streptophyta; class Magnoliopsida; order Dipsacales; family Adoxaceae; genus Sambucus; species Sambucus nigra. The sequence goes on from OX422215.1 coordinate 617,911,447, forward strand.
ATGACTATTGTTCACTATAACAAGGTAGGATGTGATGATTTTGAGATGTTTCACATGAAAATGAGCTGAACGCGCATTTATATTATAGTGTAGATGAGACATCGGAGAGTATAATTATCTTGATATATTTGATCTTGGTGTGTAGGGACTTTACTGATGATTCAGGATGTATCGATCTTGATATATTTAGCTCGTTATTAATTTAGCACTTGGGACTTAGTGATAGTAAGAGCGCCATATTATATGACTCCTTTGATGATATGGAGCTGATGATTACACTTATACATTCGGGGATAGGATTTTAAGTGTCTCGGTTATATGCTTTGGGCCTACGGGTCTCGATGACTGACAATGCTAGGTAGTAGTGTATCGTAGGGTTCCTTGTGTAGGAGGGTAGTGTGACTGGGGTCTGGTAAAATATTAAAATGGGTGAGGCGTGATCCACTTTAATGAACTCTGCCTCCAAGGTATTCAAGAGTTTCTAGAGCAGCACCTGGTAAAACCTTCTCTTTTTGGTAAAAGTGGAACCAAAGATAGAACCACCTCATGCAAGAAGATGAACTTCACAATAATAATAGTAACTTTTATCAAAAGGATCACCTGAGAATGGGAATGATGGTTGTCAAGGTGGGAGTGAATAAATAAGCACTTAGCACTTAGAGAGAGAGAGAGCAGTGAGAGAATATTAGGTGATGTGATTTTGACAGAGTAACAATAGGACTTGAGTTTTCTGATTTTGACTTGACCTTTGCCAGGGGTCTTATTTATACTTGGGCACTAGGGTTGAGTTGATACTTTTGGGCTCCAAAATGAGATAGTTATTAAGGGACAAGGTTTGTAATGGACCATTTGTCACTATATGTGTGCAGAAGCCTGTCCCATCCGACAGGTGCCGCCTGGTGCAAACCAAAGTCAAAAAGCAAATATGTCTACGTTGAATGATAAATTATCTGATTTGGTAAATATCTTTTAAAACGGTAACTTGTACAAACTTTGTAAACTTGAGAGGGTCTGAAGGACCACCTCCTCTAAAATCGTTAATCTTGAGGGGGGATTTTAGGATCCCTTCTCTAAAATCATTTTTACTTGAGTGGGGCCTTTAGGACCTTCTTCTCTAAAATCTTTTTATAAAAAGTTTAATTATTGTGAGCAACCCCTTTAGTTATGACTCGGTGTGAACTGTGTAAGGACTGGGTGACCCTTAGGGTCATTCTACTAGTATTCTATCAATTTTAAAGTGCTAAGTGGTTAAGCTTGCTCAACAATTACTATCTGAACATTTGCTGGGGGAGTCCTTCACTGTGAACTTCCTTACTAGATTTTACATTTGAGATGGTATTAGCGGAGGGGTCCCTCTTTGTGGACTCCTTCGCCCATGTATAATTTAAACTGGTTTTATTTTTGGGTTTTGTGGGGGGGGGGGGGGGGTTCGTCGCCTAAACTAACTTTTGAACTTAAGGGAGCTCCTAGAGGGGTTCCTTCTCAAAATATCATTGGGATTGTAAGGAGGTTCTATAGGGGTTTCTTCTCAAAATATCTTTGAAACTTCTTTGAAGGGGGTTAGATGGGTCCCTCACCCAATTGTCGTGGAAGCCGTTAATAGCATTCTAAACACTAAGTCTGGAAAGAAGAAAAGTGGGAGAAATTGAGGAGATTTTAGGAGCCAATTCAACGAGGAATTGAAGTGTTTGTGTAAAATCCATCCTCTTCATTAAAGGAATTAGATCATACAAATCAGTACATGAAAGTGGTTAACTTTCCTTCAATCTAAATTGTTGTGTTCGATTCATATCATAGTAGGTGGTAAATCAAAACTTCATTTTGGGGTGGGTTCTTATATGAAAATGGGTTTTAGACGAACCAGATGTGTTATTTAAATTGGAGGTCTAATTTATAGTATAACTTGATTCAGTGTTGTGGAAATCGAATAATAGTACGATCCCAATTGTTGTTATTGCTTAATTAAGATTTGAGAGTTTAATTTATGTATGGGATCATATGAAAACTGTGAAAACCCAAATTGGGAATCGAGGACTTTTAATGAAAAGAAAAATGTTGTGAAGACCATTACGAAGATTGAAACTGGTTTTGATCATTAATATATGATGAGAATAATTAATTAAGGTTGGGAATTGAAGATTGAAACCTTGAAGGCTTATTAATGGAGGAAAATAGGGGACTCAGAGAAGATGAAGACCTGATCGATTGATGGTCTGTTTTCTTGGGCAATGCGTCCAATTGTTGTACATAAGGGAGATTTTGTTACGAGTTTATTTTAGCTTATTTATTTGAGGAATATAAATATAGGGTTATCTCCTAATAATTATAAATGGATATAATTGGAATCTGGAGGGTAAAAATAGGTGTGATACATAATTAAGAAATAGAGCGAGACAAATGCATATATTTGCTAATGGGCCAAGTGAGTGAGTCCGAGTGGGGCAGGGGAGTGATACTACGTTAAATTAATTAATTAATTAATGTGAAATTAATTAAATTAAGAGTCGGGATATAGACTCGGGTATCTTTAGGTTAGTGGTACGGGAGTTAGGCACGGGTTAGTCGGGTTTAATTTATGATATATTTACGGTAGAATAATAGTATACATATATATATTTGTGAGTGTTAGATAAATTATAAATATGTACCCCTCTAGTGCTATCACAGGAGGTTACGCGATGTGGGTGAATCCCCTGGCTTGAGGAGCGGGGATAGTATAATCCCCAGGTCATAGAATCCATTATATTATGTTGTGTTTCTTCTAGGGGTGAGACGTCTTGGGTATGATTCGGTCTCACACTCGGGGAACTATGGAAACTTTTGCTACACTTATTATTTTCATTGCCTAATTCGGTGTGATTAAACCGTCTCATGGTATCCAGGTTGGATGAGTATACCTGGGGTGATATCATTTTAGAGAAAGAATTCGACAAGTTATTACTCGGGAGGATGGACAATATATACGACATGTGTGTGAATGTTGTAATATAAATTATATGTATATAATAGTGTAGGCATTTATATATATGTAAAATACATTTAGTGCAATTGTATTACTTATATAACTAACGAGATTGTTATATGATTTTAATTGGTCATGATTAATTAAGTTACCGAGTGAAGTAACTTATAAAGCAACAGTAAGATTACTTGGGCTAGAGTAGTGTGTTAGGAACATTTATAACAAGGATAGTTAGAGTGGGTAATAACTAGGGGGTTATAAAGGAGAGGTCAGGTGTGCACATTTGTTGAGAGGTGAGCATTCTATCAAGGTAGTGCGATACTAGCTTAAATATGAAAAGTATTCATGCATTTTATTTACTAGATTTTTACCATTTGCAAAATATTTTCTTGGGCTCTAAATATTTTCAAAAACTTTTAGGTGTCCATCCACATGGACTCCAGACTTTATTATCTATTCCAATGATGCACAACTACGACACATGTGGATGCATGCAGGAGTTGTTGTAGACGATTCTTTTATTCATTCCTAGATTACGAATATTATCTCGGTATTTATTCTGGGCGTGTTGCCTTCAGTACTTATTTAGATTATTTCAGTTCAGTTTTGTATTGGGATTTATTTACTATCTGTTGGATTTATTTGGGTTTTGGATTGTTTAGCCGGTGGTTTATTCAACAACTCAGATATTTATTTATTCAGTATTTGTTTTAGACTCAGTGATTGTGTATATGGCAGAGGGGTCCCTCTTTATGGACTCCTTTGCCCACGTATCATTTAAACTGGTTTTCGTTTGGGGTGGGTGGGGGGGTGGGGGGGGGGAGGGGGAGGGGTCCTTCGCCCAAACTAATTTTTGAATTTGAAGGAGGTCCTGGATTGGTTCCTTCTCAAAATATCACTGGGATTGGAAGGAAGTCCTATAGGGGATCCTTCTCAAAATATCTTTGAAACTTCATTGAAGGGGGACTAGATGGGTCCCTCGTCCAAATGCCGTGGCAATAGTTAATATCATTCTAAACCCTAAGTCTGGAGAGAAAAAAAGTGGGAGAAATTGAGGAGCTTTTGGGAGCCAATTTAATGAGGGATTGAAGTTCTTGTGTCAAATCTATCATCTTCATCAAAGGAATTAGATCCTACGAATCCGTATAGGCAAATGGTTAACTTGCCTTCAATCTAAATTGTTGTTTACGATTCATATAATAGTAGGTGGTAAATCAAAAGTCCGTTTTGGGATGGGTTCTCATAAGAAAATGAGTTTTTGATGAATTAGACGTGTTGTGTAGATTAGAGGTCTAATTTATAGTATAACTTGATTCAGTGTTGTGGTAATCGAATAATAGTTCGATCCCAGTTGTTGTTATTGCTTAATTAGGATTTGAGAATTTAATTTATGTATGAGATAGTATGAAAACTGTGAAAACCCAAATTGGGAATTGAGGACTTTTAATGGAAATCGTAGATGTTGTGAAAACCATTACGAAGATTGAAACTGGTTTTGATCATTAACATATGATGAGAATAATTAATTAATGTTGGGAATTGAAGATTGAAACCTTGAAGGCTAATTAATGGTGGAAAATAGGGGACTCAGAGAAGATGAAGACCTGATCAATCGATCGATCGATTGAATTGATCGATGGTCTGTTTTCTTGGGCAGTTTGGCGAGTTGTTATACATAAGGGAGATTTTCTTACGAGATTGATTTAGCTTATTTATTTGAGGAAAATAAATATGGGGTTACCTCCTAATAATTATAAATGGATATAATTGGAATTTAGAGGGTAAAAATAGGTGTGACACATAATGAAGGAATAGAGCGAGACAAATGCATATATTTTCTAACGGGCCAAGTGAGTGAGTTCGGGTAGGGCAGAGGAGTGATACTACGTTAAATAAATTAATTCGTATGAAATAAATTAAATTAAGAGTCGGGATATAGACTCGGGTATTTTCAGGCTAGTGCTATGGGATTAGGCATGGGTATATATATATATATATATATATATATATATATATATATATATATATATATATATATATATATATATATATATATATATATATATATATAAGGCAGGCTCCTGTGCACACTAAGTTTGCACAGTGCTGGCGTACACCAATTTTTTTAAAGGACTAAAAAAAATATTTATGAGTTGATTTTTTTATGTGATATTTAAACATTTCAACGGACCCATGTAAAAAAAATCAGTTAAATTTTTTTTTTTTTGCTATTTTTAAAAAATCGGTCAAATTTTCGCAGCTTTTAAAGTGTTAAAAGATGCGAAAGTTTGCCCTATTATATTTATTATTATCATTCAAGTTTAATTCCTTAAGGTCTGTCCTAATAATTTCCTCCCACGATAGATTAGGGAGACCTCCTTTTCTTTTACCCTCTATTCCCAGTTTGAGAATACGATGATAATTTGAAAACATATAGGTTAGGCTTAAAAACATGTCGTTTGAGGGTGAAAACTCAAACTAACCCCCAAACGGCTACGTAAGTGGCACAACCTTAAACGGGGTCAATGTAACTCGTAGGAACTAAATGCTTAGTCACGGGACATACGGTTTGAGAATATGATGATAATTTGAAAATATCTAGACTTTGGCTTAAAAATAAGCCGTTAGAGAGTGAAAATCCAAACCATCACCCAAATGGCCCCATAAGAGGTACGCACACCTCGCACATGACCGTTGTAACTCATAAAATCTAACCGCGTAGTTACGGAACTCCCAGTTTGAGAATACGATGATAATATGAAAATATATAGGTTAGTCTTAAAAGCATGCCGTTTGAAGGTGAAAACTCAAACTAACCCCCAAACGGCCACGTAACAGGCACTAACACCTCACATGGTACGCATATAGCTCATAGGAACTGATCACGTAGTCACCAGACTTCTGGTTTGATAATATAATAATAATAATTGTAACTCGTATATGAAATTTTTCAGCTTGAATAAGATTTTTTTTTAAAATTACTTGATTACTAATATCTCTTTTTGTATCCTATTTTTTTGCAGGATAACATTTTATCGTTAGCTTTTATCCACGTGGAACACAAGAAAAAGTCAATGGTCTACAACAAGGGGATTACTTATTTGTGAATTTTCTTATTTTTAAATAATTAATTTTTTTCTTTGATCCAATAATTTGGCACAATTCAAAATCGTGCCAAAAGTGTATCAAATTTTGGCACGGTTTTGAATTGTGCTAAAAGTGTACCAAAATGTACTCAATTTGGCACAGTTATAAAGTCAACCAAAAGTGTGCCAGGAATATCAAATTCTGACACAGTTTTAAAGTGTGCTAGAAGTGTTCATATTTGGCCAAATTTGACACACTTTTAAACTATGTGAGGAAAAAATGGTAATTTTGGAACACCTGATTATGGCACAGTTCAAAACTATGCCAGATTTTATCTGGCACAGTTTTAAATCGTGTCGGATTGTTATTTTTGGTGTATTGACTAGGACGGGTTAGTAGTATACGTTAGGCGTGCATAATAGCTGAGAGGTGAGGATCTTGAGTGAGAGCACGTGAAGCTACCATGTATGTAATATCTACTATTTATGAATTTTAAATACCTGCTAAAAAATTTCAAATGTTTCTTGGGCTCTGACCCGTTTTCCAAATCTATTTTTGTAAAAACATATTAGGTGCCTAGCCACAGGGACGCCGGGCTTAGGAGCTCATTATCATTTGACGTGTTGTAATTGTTGTGGACGTTGCAGGACCTCGGTAGTAGACGCCTCCATATTTATCAGTTATTCCTTATGATTTATCCATCTCAGTCGAGCATGTTTAGACTACATGTCATCAATAAATACTAACCCTTAACTCGCTAGTTAATATTTATTTTAATCTGATTAATTATCAATTAATTACTCATTAAATTAAATTAATCCCATTATTGAAAAGTCATAAAAATACGGGGTGTTACATACTTCCCCCCTACAACAGAATTTCATCCCGAAATTCAGAAAGTAAAAGTATACCTGGAAAGAAGAACTCTGGATATTTCTCGCGCATCTCATCCTCGCGCTCCCAAGTAGACTCCTCGGTATTGTGGTGCGCCCACTAAATAAGAACAAGTGGCACTATCTTAGACCTCAGTCTCCTCTTGCTATGGTCTAGGATAGCCACCGACCTCTCCTCATACGAACTATCTGGATGAAGGTCCACTTCCTCCAATGCAATGTGAGTGTGGGCCAACTAATCTCGAAGATATCGCTAAAGTGAAGAGATACGGAACACATCATATATATGCAACCAGTCCGATCCTCTCAATAATGGGGAATGACCGCACGTATCTCAGTGCTAACTTCCCTTTCTTTTCGAATCGCATTATCCCGTTCATATGAGATACCCCAAGTAAGACCTGGTCCCCCACGGTAAACTCTCCGAAGAACCGCTTGGCATCGGCGTAGATCTTCTGTCTATCCCGAGCTACTCGTATACAACTCCGGATCATCTCTATCCTGTCGTAGTATCCTGAATAAATTATGTCCCAAGTAGCTTGTTGTCCCCCACCTCTATCCAATAAGAAGGCAAACGACAAGTTCTACCGTACAACGCCTTGAATGGGGCCATGCCAATGGTAAACTGATAGGAGTTATTATAAGAAAACTCCACAAGTGGAACATACTGTTCCCAACCTGCTCTAAAGTCAAGGATACACATACACAACATATCCTCTAGCATCTGATTAGTCCTCCTAGTCTGCCCATCTGTCTGCGGGTGATAAGCTGTACTCAACCGTAACTCGGTGCCCAAAGCCTCCTGGAAGCTCTCCCAAAAATGAGAAAAAAATATCTTGTTCTTGTCGGACACAATATCAAGGGTACCCTGTGAAGTCTCACTATCTCAATAATAAATATCTGGGTATTCTGACCTTTTGTATAATCTGTCCTGACTGGAAGAAAGTGATCTACCTTAGTCAATCGATCGATAATCATCCTTATGTAATCGTGACCTCTCTAAGAAGTAGGTAACCTTGTGATGAAATCCATGGAAATTCTCTCCCATTTCCACATAGGGACCTCTAGTGGTTGAACTAACCCCGCAGGTCTCTGATGATCCACCTTAACAAGCTAACAAGTTGTACACTTCAAGACAAACTCATTAATGTCTCACTTTATCCCACTCCACCAATTTTGCCATCTCATATCCTGGTACATCTTATCCCCACTAGAATGTACAGCAAATCGTGATCCATGCAACTCTGACATCACTGCGTGTCTCAGATCTTCCCCTTATGGGACCACTAATCATCTCTTGAAGTGCAAGCCTCCCTCAGAACTAAATGAGTAAGACTCTTCTCCCTAGGCTATAAGGTGTTGAATCCTCTCCTGATAAAACTCATCTGTTGCCTGAGCCTGTACCACTCTCATCACAATCTGAGGTGTAACTGTTGTAACAAACATAAATGATCGAGCTGCAGCATCCTGATGTCCTAATACCTTCCATTTTGCCTTCCACACCTCGACCACCTCAATAACTGGTCTATGGCTCAACACATCAGCAACAAGGTTAGCCTTTCCCGAGTGGTACTGGATATCGAATTGTTAGACCTTCATAAATTCAAGCCACCTGTGTTGTCTCATATTCAACTCTCTTTGAGTGAACAAATATTATAGTGACTTATGATCCATGAATAAGTGAAATTTCTCTTCCAAGAGATAATGTCTCCATATCCGGAGTGCAAACACGACTGCTGCTAGCTCCAAGTCGTGGGAGGGGTAATTCCTCTCTTGAGTCTTAAGTTTACGGGAGGCATAAGCTAAGGCTTGATCCTCCTGCTGTAATACTCCTCCAAGCCCCTGTAGCGATGCGTCAGTTAATACAAAGTACTCCACACTTGGTTTCGAGAGTGCTAACACTATTGCTAAAGTCATCTTATCCTTAAACTCATCAAATGACAATTGACACCCATCATCCCAAATAAACGGTATGCCGTTATGAGTCAGATTAGTCATCGGACCCATAATCTTTAAGAATCCTCGAATGAACCCTGTGTAATACCTTGCTAATCCCAAGAAACTTCGTACTCCGTCGGCGTCGTGTGCTATCCCCACTCCCTTACTGCTGACACCTTACTGGGGTCCATCGATATTCCTCTCTCTGAAATAATATGCCCCAAAGATACACCTCATCTAGCCAGAATACACACTTCTCTAATTTGGCATACAATTCATTCTCCCGTAGGGTTTGCAGGACCCTACATAAATTCTCAGTATGCTCCTCCTCAGTCCGTGAATAAATCAGGATGTCATCTATGAAAACAATGACAAACTGATCTTAAAACTCTCTGAATACCCTATTCATCAAGTCCATGAATACTGTAAGGACATTTTTGTCCATTATCAATTTGTATGTCGTAAGCCGTTACATCGTTGAAAAATTCAAGATCGCATCATCATCAACGGATCCAAATATCAAAGAAATTCAAGGAATCAATTTTCTGCACAGCCGGACTGGTCCACCTGATTTAGAAAAAGAACCGATCCCCCCCGGACCGATCCACCAGTTTAGAAAAAGAACCGGTCCGCCCCCAGACCGATCCTCCATTTACCCAGACCGATCCGCTTTGCACCAAACCAGTATAACCTGGATTGAATGAAAACCGAAGAGGGGTATTTCAAAAAAGGAACTGGTCCGACCCTGGACCGATCCGCATCCATTCCGGACCAGACCGCCTGGGATAAAATCGAGCAGATTTTCTTGAGATTTTTTAGGGCCAAATTTCCTTATTTAAACCAACTTCGGGGAGTTGTTTTCCAAGACTTTTCATGACGATTTTAAGAGTCCTAAATACTCTAAGTCTTCACCTTTTTGAGTCCCAAGACTCATATTTTGATTAACACAACTTTGCCAATCCTTTGTGAATCTTTTTGCAACCCAAGAACACATCCTTGCATTTGTTCAACCCTTGTGGAGAAGCCATCTCTCTTCTTCATAGCTGATCACTTGGAGTTCCTGCGGGAGATTCCAGCTGACACTGTTTCTAGCCGTTGCTTTAAAGGTTTGACGAAAACACCGTGCGTTACACTTGTGGACAATTATCAGGTTGTATGTAAGTCAATGGTCTTGTAAATTATTCAAAGTTCTAGAAATAAAAGATTTTGCCCTTCGGGGATTTTTCTTAACTTTTTGTCACTTGTTTTATTTGTTTACCGGATTGACACTTGCACTTTAGATGCATGATTAGGGGCTGAAATTAAATAAGGGTTTCTTGGGAACTTGCGAATTTAATTTAATCAATTATCACACGTCACAACTTTTCAAATTGGTATCAGAGCGGGTTAGGCTAATTTATCGCGTATTCCTATTTTTCGCAAAATTTGTGTGATATTGATTTATTTTAAAATCAGTTTTGTGAAAAATCGCAATTTTTTCAATGGAACGCCCGTTTAATGAGGAGCCTATTTTTGAAAAAGTTCACGACCATGCTAAAAATTTAAAAAGGTTGAATTTGAAACTTTGCAAAAGAATTAAAGTTTTGGAAAAAGAAAATTCTCGTTTTAAATCCGCGATGGATCTTTTACAAACGGTTCAAAATCAACTAGATTTTTATCGTGAAAAATTTGTTTCCTTGGACCATGACTCTATTGCTTTAAAATTGTCCAAGAAGGAGAGTGATGATAGGGTCCTATTTTTAGAGAAAGAATTAGAGGACCTTAAAAATTCGATGGTTTGTGTTTGTGCCAAAGAGGATAAAAATATTTTAGTCAATGAGTTTGTGGCACGCGAAAAGACTCTTAGGAAAAAGTTTGTTTTAATTGAGGGGGTGCGTGATAAACTGTTAAGTTTAATTGAAAATTTGAAAAAGAAATCCCTGTTTTTGGAAGAGTCTAATTCTTTGCTTGAGTAAAAAATTTTGAAGTTAAAAAATGGTTTGACAGACTCAAGTAGGTTTGATAATGATGGTAATGGCTCATCGTGTTCTCATGATTCTAATGCTAAAGCCAAAACCATTATTTGTTTTAGAGGGTCAACTAATTCCAAGGATGTTAGAAAAGATCAAACTTTAGGTGTCGTTCCACCCGTTTACACATGTTCATATTGTGGTAGGAAAGGTCACCTTAGGAGATTTTGTTTTGATCTTGGAAGAGGTCCTAGGAATTCGAAGTCTAGTGTTTTGTTGGTTCCCAAAACCCCGTGTCGACGTGTTACATCCACTTAGGTTAGGAAATCACTTTTGGATACGCTAGATTTTATAATAGTTGATTCTCATTTTCTTGCACGTGATTCTTCTCTTGCCATATCAAATAGATGATTGTGTTTGCATGTTTGTCATACGCTAGTTTTTGTTTTCATGATATTTATGTTTGCTAGCGTTGTGACATGTACTTTTTGTACAAATTTTTGTTTTTTGAAAATTTTTGAAAAATGCAAAAAGATTTTCTATTTTTTTTAGTGTCCATTCATATTTGTTTTGGTCAAATTTGAAAATCCAAAAAGATTTTTGTATTTTGTTTTCACCATTTATGGATAAACACTTAGGATGACCGAGTCACAACATCATTCCATTATTTTCATGTGACTATTTGATAATGTTTTGAGACAATAGGTCAATTCATTCTTGTGCTTTATAATGTTTGGAGTCATTAAGATGTAATTAAGTGTTACTTCCTACATGTTTGACTTATGTTTCCTTTATTGCACACATGCACAGATTTGTTTGATCATTGTGCTTGTCTTATCACATGTTGGTTGGGTGTTTTCACTTCAATCCTGTCTTTAAAACGAACCAAGCGCGATAAATTTTGATAAGGAAATTGTGCATATAAGAACCGTTTTGTGAGTTTGTGTGCTTTGTTTGAAAATGGGGAAGCGCTGCGAAAGGTCCATTTTGCCTTTGCGAATACTAAGCCACCGTTAAATTGGACCTAAAAAATGGAGGAATTTTATTATCCGAGGTCCAAAGAGGTTAAAAGAGGCAAATTTTTTTTTTAAGGCAATAAAAAGAAACTCATGCCAAATTATGGTCCCTTTAGGTTTTTGCACCAATTCTCCAAAGTTTGAGAATTTAGATTACCTCTAAAAGAAAATATATATGAGGGAGTTTGGTTGGAGAATTTAAAACGGGTTAGCACGTCCTTGAAATGCTTGCAAATGCGCTATATTTTTTTGGACGTTATTGGTGTGGAAATCATTTGACGTTGATTTGTTGATTTGCATAAGACGATGTCATCTAAATTCAACAATTTTTTACACCTACGAATAATTTTTATGCTCATTCGTTAGGGGTACACATATGCATCGTGCACATATGATTGATTGAGTTGATTTACCTATCGAATGTGTTCACACCCATTCATTTCATTTCCACGACTTGGTTGTTTGAGTCTAAATGCATGGTGTGATTTTTGTAGCAATTTTTTTTCCAAATGTATCTTACTTTTGTATAAAAAATTGAAAACTCAAAAATAGTTTGTGCATTTGTTTTTTAGCATCTCCTTGCACGAGCTCGTTTACCATATTGTTTGATGCCCTGCTTTGTGTACCGTGACACTCCGATTTTGCTTATTTGATTCATTCTTCTCATTTGTCTATTTGGGGACATCATAAAAAAGGGGGAGAAAGAATTATCACCTTATGGGAGAGTTTGAATGTTGAGGGAGTTTTTAAGATTTGATAAAGTATTCTTTCATCATAATTTGGTATCTATGTTTATCTTATTTCAAACTCGATACGTCACTTGGTATTTTGCTTTGTCTCATGTGTGTAGGTACTTCTTTGATGATCTCTGAATTGCACACCCTGATGAGAAAAGCGTTGAGATTCGTGAAGATTCGAAGAGAAAACGATGAAGTCTTATTCATTTGTTTCGTTCCAGTTTTGGGTTCATGGAAGGGTAAATTCGTATAGGCATTTTGATATTTGATAATTCGGATGTTTATTTTCATGTATGTACCGACATAGACATAGGAGGAGATTTGTAAGGATATTTTTGTCCATTATCAATTTGTATATCGTAAGCCGTTACATCGTTGAAAAAATTCAAGATCGCATCGTCATCAACGGATCCAAATATCAAAGAAATTCAAGGAATCAATTTTCTGCACAGCTGAACCGGTCCGCCTGATTTAGAAAAAGAACCAATTCGCCCCGGACCGATCCGCTTTTCACCAAACCAGTATACCCCGGATCGAATGAAAACCGAAGAGGGGTCTTTCAAAAAGGAACCGATTCGACCCCAGACCGATCCGCATCCATTTCGGACCGGTCCGCCTGGGATAAAATCGAGAAGATTTTCTTGAGATTTTTTTAGGGCCAGATTTCCTTATTTAAACCAACTTCGGGGAGTTGTTTTCCAAGACTTTTCAAGACAATTTTAAGAGTCCTAAATACTCTAAGTCTTCACCTTTTTGAGTCCCAAGACTCATGTTTTGATTCACACAACTTTACCAATCCTTTGTGAATCTTTTTGCAACCCAAGAACACATCCTTGTATTTTTTCAACCCTTGTGGAGAAGCCATCTCTTTTCTTCATTGCTGACCACCTGGAGTTCCTGCAACAGATTCCATCCGACACTGTTTCTAACCATTGCTTTGAAGGTTTGACGAAGGCACCATGCGTTACACTTGTGGGAGATTATCAGGTTGTATGTAAGTCAATGGTCTTATAAATTCTTCAAAGTTCTAGAAATAAAAGGGTTTTATCCTTCGGAGATTTTTCCTTAACTTTCTGTCGCTTGTTTTATTTATTTATGGGATTGACACTTGCACTTTAGATGCATGATTAGGGGCTGAAATTAAATAAGGGTTTCTTGGAAACTTGCGAATTTAATTTAATTAATTATCACACATCACAACTTTTCAAACACCGCTGGTGCGTTGGTCAACCCTAATGGCATAACTCGAAACTCGTAGGACCCATATCTCGTCAGGAAGGCAGTCTTAGCCACATCCTGCTCCCTGATGGTATTTTAACCTCAAGTCTATCTTTGAGAAGTACACTTCTCCTCTCAACTGGTCGAACAAGTCATCGATTCGGGGTAACGAATACTTATTTTATATCGTGACTTTGTTCAACTCCCAGTAATCTACACATAATCGCAATGATCCATCTCTATTCTTCACAAACAGGACTGGGGCACCCCAAGGTGAGGTACTCCTCCGAATGAGACCCTATCCCAAAAGATTCTCAATCTGATCCCGTAACTACCTCATTTCCATAGGAGCCATCCGATAAGGTGCACGGGCTATGGGTCGAGTATGAGGTGCTAAGTCTATCACAAACTCTATCTCCTTATTAGGTGGCAACCCCAGTATCTCCTGAAACACATTCGTATACTCGCGAACTACCAGAATCGAATCCAGGGGAATAACAACTCTCGTAGAGGTCTCATCCTCTATATAAAATAAGTGAGTGGACGATCCTCCCTCTGGGAGAGGCATCGCCACTGTAAACATCTCCTGATCCGGAATTGCAAAGACAATGCTCTTGCTAAAGTAGTCTATCATGACCCTATATGTAGCTAACCAATCCATGCCAATAATGGCATCATACTCATGCATGTCTAACATAATCATATCGACGGACATAATGAGTCTACCAATCTCTATACCTACTCCCCGCCATATAAATAAAATTAATGACCCATTACCCAATGGTGAGTCCACACTAGTCACTGTACTCTCTGCCCTTTTTAACAACCCCGTGGCATGTGCAAAACTAGTGGCTATAAAACAGTGCGATGCCCCCGTATCAAATAAAATGCGCCCCATAGTGCCATAGATATAAAACATACCCTAAACTGCAGTGGAGCCTGTGGAATTACAGTCTGGTGGACGTTATACACACGTTTATGATATAGTTGTCCCTGCTGGATGGGGGTTGCTGGAATGCCAGACAATGCTAGGATCTGTACTAGTGCAGGAAGAGCGGCGAGAAACATAGGCCTCTGGGGCTCCTGCTGAGCACCCTGCTACTGTGGATGCTTGGCCTTGTCAGGGTAGTCCTGTTTCTTATGGCCAGTCTTGCCACTTACAAAGCATCTTCCCATGAAGTTTCCTCCTTTCTATCCCTGTTGGCCTCAACCCTGCTGGCCATTATTGCCCCTTCCTTGGCCCTGATGGAACTGTTGTTGGCCCTGATTTCCCTGGTGGCCCTGTCTGAAGCCTCCCTGTCCCTACCTGAATCCTACTGATTTAAATTTCTTAGTAGAGTCCCCTTACTGGAAACCCTGCCTCTGCTGACTCTGCGCTGTGGGTGCCCCACTGGAACTACCTCCCCCGATCCTACCCAGCTGGTCGGACTCTCCTCCTCGCATGCTTCCCTTAACATGGAAGCGATGGTCCTGACAGTGTAGTAGGGTTGCATTAAGTACATATGTATAGGACTGTAGTGAGAGGTTACCCAGTCGGTGCTATCGTATCCTCTATGTCAAGCCATCTATAAACATATGTATTCGCTTTTCTTTAGTAGGCACATCCTTCGGTACCATGTTAGTCAACCTTGTAAATTCCTCCTCGTACTCTTCTATGGTCCTCCCCTCCTGGGTGAGGTTTATCAGTCTCCGCCTCATCCCAGTCTTGACGGCGAAGGGGAAATACTTGCAGTCGAACCGCACCCAGAAGTCACGAATAGTCATCAAGCCTCGCTCCTCAGGAGTAGTAGTGGACTCCCACCACTGAAGGGATGCTCCCACTAGATTAAATGTAGCTAGTATATGCCTCTATATGTCAGTGCACTCATACATACCTAAATACCGTTGGATATCTTTCTTCCACTGGATCGCAACAATGACATCTAAACTCCTCTAAAACTCTGGGGGATGCGCCTTTTGGAAGGCATCTCAGACACGTTACCAAGCAGAAGGGAACGTAGGGGATGGATCTGGGGCCACTGCTTGGGCCTTGGGTGGAGCCTGCTGAACCACTTCTAATGCTACATTTACTGCCTATGAAATTATGGTGACAACCTCTGCGGCATTCATTGTGCCCTAAACTGGAGCTGGCTATTCTGGTTGGGAATTCCTGGCCGTGGTGCATGTCAAGTAGCCATCTGAAACGAGAAAGAATTTATAGGTCCACAAATATTTAAATCTCAAATAGCTGAAGATATAAATATAATTACATGAATGCAACAGTCCTAATAATAAGGCTCTATCTCAAAGAACGCTAAGCTGAAAGCATAAAAATCCGTACTGATCCTAAAAGATTCTAGAACCTGATGCTCTGATACCACTTGTAACACCCCGCCCAATTAAATATCAGGTGATCAGTCATTTATTAAATTTGAAAATAGAATATCCATTGGGATCATTATTGGCATAAATGTCGAAAACTTTCATTTAATTACTAACCACCTAATATTTAAAAAGGGTGATGTCATTTTTTTTTCTTGAATTAACATACAACAAAATAAATTAATCAATAATATATACCAACCACACAGTCTCATAAGAAAGGATATAGTGAAACAAATAAACTGAGTCTAGAGTAAACACTTTCAGAATAAAATTCCCATACAATACTCTGATAATAAATAAATCTCAAATAACTAAAATAAATATGAGTATCCAAAACCACTATCACTAGATAAGAGTGGGCAACATGCCCGAACAAGATAAAATGCCTCTGAATGAATCAACGAAAAATGTGGATGCGTCTAGTAACGAGATCCTATCACTTTCACATTAGCTACAACACGTCATTAAAATGAAACTTCTATGCTTGGCTTCCCTGTGGCAGAGAACCTGTTAATATATATATATACACACACACAAAAGAGAGAGGTTTGCAAGAAACGGGTCAAAGCCCCAGTTTTGAAACTAGTTTTACAATAGCAAGTGTTTAAATTACATTAAATAATGAATATTATATACATGTCAGTTACATGCTCTCTCTCGAGAATCTCACCTCTCAACGTTTGTGCAGGCCTAACAAATGCTCTTAACCCATCCTAGTTACAATATCTCACTTAACTAGATTAAAACAAGCCTCTTACTATGATGCCTAAGTCATTACGCCCATCCGTATCACCCGATTAATACGTTCTTGTATTACTAATGTTTATTAATCAATTTCTAGTGTTTCATTAGATCATTAAGTTTTCACACACTTAATATTTTTTCCATTATCATCATTTTGTTCTACTAAGCGACTCATTATAATAAACACAAGTATATATATATTTCACTCTCATAATATATATACAATATTTCACCCCACATAGGCAAAACTAACGATTCGCACATACTTTGCTATCTAGCCCCGGTACATCACGTACATAATAAGGACTATGGATTCTGAATCTCTTAGGAATCATATAAAAACAATCACACAAACTAAAGGCGAACATGAATCACGGTGTGATGGGTCATGCACATACCTACGCACCCATGTAACCCAAACATATCATTTCACAGATAAGTCCTTATATTCTATGCTCTGAGTACCAATCTAAAGTCCCCCTAAAGGGCTACTCAAGACAAGACTATCCCCTTCAAGACCTTCTGTCGATAGTAAGTTTGGTAGGTATGTCATACATATAATCATCTATATACTAGTAATCACGCAACCTATGCATATATAATATTAAATATAGGTATACTCATGTCCCATATTATAAGTCTCATACGTAGTATATTTATTTCCGGAATATCCTACGTAGTATTAAATTCCCGTATCCACTCTCATCGTGTAGTTTTCAGTACCTATCTCTCTCTCTCAAAAGGTTACTAGGTTTCCCATTCGTTCCTAAGGTTATTCAAGTAGTTCAAGTCCCCCTTACTTCTGGTACTAATCTTAAGTCATCATTTAATCTATTTCAATCCCAACTCATAAAACTCCTATCCGTAACTCGCTCGGTGAGCACTCATAATTCTATACTTTAATTTTAGTTAATATAACACTTTTCGGGATTTGACTACAACCCTAATGACCTTCCCTAAGTCCCACTATATTTCATTAACCTCTACTAAGCACCTAGCATGTTGGGATTTAATTACACATAAAAAGAAAACAAATCACAATTTTCAAGGAGGGGTCGATCGATCGACATTCTTGAGTCGATCAATCGATCGATAAGTTATTGGCCTCATTTCTGCATATTATTTCCTACGGGTTTCCTTAACTTTAACCTATGATCATCCATCAAAATGTCCCAATGTCCCAAAATAATCATTCTAAACGTTATACCAACCTAAGCACATAAGTTCTAACATTTAAAAATCATCAATTCATCATGGGCATCGATGTAATAGACTAATTCAAGTATATAATTGAAAACCCAAGTTCTTCAATTTTGTGTACAAGATTATCAAAATTCCCATATTAGTTTCAAGATTTCTACACTTAGGATATGAATTCATTTTTCCCAGCATTTCCAGAAATCATCTACATGCAAAAACCTACCCAATATCGAGATTAAATTCTCCCATTTCATCAATTTTCAATTTAATAAAAGTTTTCTCCAATTCAAAACTACCATGGATAATATATTCACTGGATTATATGTAAGGTAAATCACTTGACTTTAATGGAAGTTATGAACCTTTGAAGAAGATGGTATTTGGAACAATCCTCCTTTTTCGATCTACGTGTGGGTGGTGACGGTGGTGCAACCGGTGTACCGGTAGTGGTTCTAGGCTTCAAAACCTCTACTTCTTCCTCCTCTAATGGCCTCCTCAGATTTTGTGAATTCTAAACCTAGAATACATCTCTTCCTATTTGATATAACCCTTGCATTTTCGTGGGTTTAATTACACTAAAAATCAAAATGTCTAAAATACCCTCTCGGGGCGCCGGTTTGATCTAAAACTGCCCCGAGTCTCAAACTAAACCCCCAGGTAGACTTTTCTTACTATTTCGGCCCTTTCGGACACTTTGGAGCACTCGAAATGACTATATGGGTTATTAAAATTAAAATCATCATTTAACTCCCAAATTAATTCCCGACATGACTCGCCCGAGCGTCCCGACTAATTTGCTGCAACTGTCGTATTTTTTTCACTCGCGATACTTATCATAATTTCATAATCATATATTAGTTTATTTCACTCAGTAATATCGTTTAGACTACACGTCATCAATAAATGCTAACCCTTAACTCTCTAGTTAATATTTATTTTAATTAGGACTAATTATCCATTAATTACTCATTAAATTCAATTAATCCCGCTATTTAAAAGTCATAAAAATACAGGGTGTTAGATAGAAGTCTTAATCTCATGAATATATTGCTTTTGGAATTTAATTTAAATTCCATAATTGCCCACTAATTCCATTATCTATTCCCGAATCCCCTTTGCTCCCATACACATTTCTTTCGTTTCCTAACCCTAGCATAACCCAAATCTCGTACCCGAAAAGTCATATTTGATCATAGGTTAATGTGATTCAAAGGTCGAACATTAGTGATAATCCATTTAAGTGCATTTCACATAGGTTAATATGTGATATATTTTCATGAGATTGTATTTTTTCTCTTTTATATATCGTTCTTCATTGATGACATGTGCGCGACATAGTTTCCTTTTACAATTACTCTTTATGCCCGCATGACTCGAGTGTGTTACATCATAATTCTGAGAGATTTCATTTGTTGAGTGTAACAACTAGAGAGAACTTGATTATGCATGCTTTAGCGTTTACATAGATTATGAAAGTTTTGCCAAATCTAAATTACTACATGTGTCCGCTTAGTTCACATTTCCATGGTTTCAATTTATATTGAAATTACTTGTTTAATGTCGATAATTGTCGTCTTCTGTGTGAGCTTTGTTCACTTTGTTAATAGATTGTGCTTCTTTGATAATTATTCAGATACGATTCAGTTTTTACCATATCATAGTAAGAGTTGACTTGATGTTTATGGGTGTCATCCCTAGAAACCATCACGAGATGACACTCATCCCTTAGGGCCACTTAGGGGTTTAACGGCTTATTGCATACTCTATATGCAATCATTTGCCCGAGAAAGTGGAATTTTCATCCTATGTACAAATTGCTTCAGCTTGTTTTGGATGATGGCCCTTGTTTATTCATACTTCATTGCTCGGGACTAGCAATGTATAAGTTAGAGGGTGTGATTAGTCACGTTAATTGTATTCAATACCCGTTAATTTGTACATTCCAGCATTCCCGTGCATGTTATTCTCGGTTCTTATGCTCATGTATTGACTAACCCCTATTTTGGTCATATATATTATGTGTGACTTAATTGAGCTTTTATAGGTCTCGGGAATGCAAGTTTGAAGTTTGGTTGAGATTCGAAGAAGTTCTGTTGACATTTGTAAAGTCGGGGGCATTTTAGTAAATTCAACATTCAATTTTTTTATCCTAATCTCTTTATGGAAGTTGTATTCCTCCTTCTCATCTTTGCGTGGCCTATGACGGTGTATGAATCCGATCTAGAATGAAGAAGTTACGAACGATTCGGTGAAATTTGGGGAAAATAAAGCCAAAGCAAAGCTTTTTCATTTTGAGAGCAGGTCTTAATCAATTCGGCAGCCGAATCGATTCGGTTTCAGACAGTGCACCGACTTCCCATATCCGAATTGATTCGTACTCCACCAAATCGATTCGGTTTTGCATCATCTTCTTTCTCCTATTTCCTAGTTTTCCATTTTGGATAGATTTTTGGGATATATCCCCTGTTTCTCCTTCATTTGAGGATATAGTTGATTTTTAGTAAGTTCTTGCAAAGATAGAAACACTATTTTCTCTCTCCTAGGTAAAGTGTATTTATCGCTCTTCATACTTGTAAACTTTGATTACTCACAATTTAGTGTTGATTAATGCAAGTTTGATCATTTAACTCTCACCTACTTGTGTTCATTAGCTTTAAATTGCATTTATTACCATATCTTGTATTTTTTAGTGTTTACACTTGATGGCTTACTTAAATATGTGGTTCCTTTGCATGTGTAGTGTAGTTTCTAATATGAGTAACTAAACTTAAGATTGGGGATCATAATCCCACCTAGGATGCTTGAACTTCATATTTAGGGTTTGGTTTATAATTGTTCTAATTGAACTTCATGTGTTGGTATTGGAGTATCCTAGTCTCTTAGCTTCCCTTTTCATGCAAAGGGTAATATTTGAAGCTTTACTACAACCCCAGCCCATTTAGCAATAACTAATTAACCCTAATCCTCCATCGATGAGTTTAATCTATACATGGTTGAGGTTCGGACTTAATTAGTTATGCTCGATTAAAATTAATTTCAACCAAGACCTATAATATTTTTAGCGAATCCAAGGTGGGAGAATGATCCTCAATCCCTTTAATATCTTGCAGTCAAGATTAACTTAGTTGATTTTGTTATATCTTTAGTGTTGACTTATTCTTTGTCTATCTTACGTATGTTAGTTTAACAGTTAAATCACAATCACCTTTCAAACTATTTATTCATTTAAACTTTAACTTTTTGACGTTTAGAAAAGATCTTTTATCTTAATCTTGTTCTCCTATGAGCATTCAATACTTGAGGAATACAGTCCCGGTGGTCTTGCCCGATTACTACTTGTTGCGAATGATTTACACTTGAATCAAATACACTCTTCAGAGCACACCAGCCACAAGGGATTTTGAAACAATGGCCAAGGAAATTTGAAATAGGTTCTTCAAGGTCTATGGGGGCCTGTGATATATCTTTTGTAGGTTAGGAAAAAAAATATATAATTGAGCTTTTATAGTTCGACATAATTGATGCCGACCTAGGATATTTTTCACCAAGTCTTTGATGTATCTACCAGATGAACTTCAGATCGTCGAAGTTTACCTTTGAATCACGGGGACACTTCTTTTTCCTTTCCTTTATAGAAAAACAAAGTATATATATTAGTGGGCATATTATCAAACTGATTATATACACAAAAAGTAAAATAATTCAAAACAATTGTCGACATATGCCACGCCCTTCTTGGGGGCACCTAGGACCAGTGTGTATAACCCCCTCGGGAAGGGGCATGCTATTAATTCTTAACCACCACTCCATAATCCCAATATTCTTTATTGTAACAAGGTAAGTTGACTACAAAATCCCAATTCTCGTCTTCATGTAGTATGTGTTATCTCCAGTAGTTACCCACTTATAACAATACATTAATGTTGCAATCCCTATGTGGGTTCCATGAAGTTCATTTAACCTATTTACCCTACTTACAACTCTCCAAGTATTGTGAGCTACATCAAAATATTGGCAAAATTCAAGAAATAAATGGTTAGGGGGAATGTTATCCCACACTCTATAATAAAAAGTGTGGGGAACCAGTGCCTTTCATCTAAGGCAGGAACATTCACTGACCTAGCATCTATCACCAGTGTTACCCAGTTTGGAATTTCCTCATTTCCCTAAACTCTTTTAAAGAGACTTCATCAACAATATACACCATTTTTCCGAAGTCGTAAAGAAAAAAATGAAGAGGAAAATAATCTTACAGATGTCTTTGACGGGTACATGAATCTCTTATGGAAGCAAAGAAAGCTTGAAAGTACTAAGAAATAAGAAGTTCAATTAAAGTTGCGATTAGAAAAATAGGGGGAAATCCAATCACTTTTATAGGTGCGATAAATTAATCTGGAGGTTTGAGAAATTAAATGATTAACTGAACCAATGATTGAACTCTCGACGACTGTACGAATCCCCAAAAGCCAAGAATATTAGTGTACTTGTTGGCGGTTCATTCTTTCTCAAATTATTCACAAAAATCCCAGTGCTCTAAGTGCATCGGTGAAAACAATTACAATTGCAGAAGGTCGGCGACTAACCTCCACCATTTTTGGGAGCCAAACAACTTTTTAGAGTAAATACTCTATCCTTTCACTAAATCATCAAGCATGGAGCATTGAGACTTTGTTGTGGGTTAAATTATTCATTTACGTGAACAAATGAGATAGGGACACCTGTCCTCATGAACATCCATCTCAAGGAGTTATTTACACTTGGTTGGCCCTATAGATACTTGACCGGCTAACCGACCGATCACCACCATGAAGATGAATCATCAGGAAGGGGAAAATACATTTACATAAGGGATGACAACAGTCACTCCTTACATGCATTCAAAGATCAATAGCCTCATTTCTCGTACACAAGTGTAAATGCTTGAATATATAAAGGCATTCCATCCCTTGGTCTTATAACACTCATAATTACACTATTTCCCTTAGCTCACGGGGTAAACATGTCAGCACGAGCAAGACTTCACTGAGTCTCATACAACTACCTTGTAACAACCCTTTAATTGAAATACCATAATCGTGGATGTAGTCTATTTCATTAGTTGAACCACGTTAAAAACTTTTGTTATCTTTAAAGAATTATTTATTCTTCTATATTTTTATATGTGATTATAAGTTTAGTATTATAAGGCTAAGTTTAATTTTATACCAATGCTAGACACCAATAATTACCATTTGAACTCATTTTACTATACATGTCTTTATGGCCCTTCAATGTTTAACGACATTTTTATACTTGATTTAATCACTTTATTTATTCCACCACTTATCATGAAATTATTAACACGGTAATTTCACCTTATAGATCTTCTTAAGATGTCACTACTTAACTCATAACTACCACATGTGACTTTTGTGACACATTTACACAACATTAACTTTGGTAGTCCTATTAATTAGGTTAACATTAGTCCAAAATTATAAGAATAATAATTTCAAGTTAAATAACCTCTTATTATGTTATTAGTTATCCCAAAATCTTAACACATGACTTTCACAACATTTTTACACGTAAAATCATAACTTTTGTGCTTTGAAAATTCTAATTCAACACAATTAAATTTACACATTTCGAAAATGATATAACATTTTCAAGTTTTATCTTTTCATCAAAATTATTTCCCAAAATTAAGTTTGTGAAAATATTAGCCGTGATATTCTCATATAAACCAACTATAAACATATTCTTCAATTTATTATAAATTAATAATATGTACCATAACTTTTATGATAAAACACACATCTTTCATACCCAAATTTACTCGTGTATCCCAACTTAATCCTTACTTGAATACATTCATAACAATCCAATGACACATCTTCAAAGCATGTTTATCTCATAAAAATGACCATTTTATATTCTCAATATATCACATATTTGAAATCACATTTCAAGCCCATTTTCATCCCACCTTATCACATGAGGTCATGATTTAATAAACAAAAATGATAGGATGTTTATTATCCGATATATATGTATATATATGTATTCATAATGCTTGTAAACTTTGACATAATACAAGTAAATTTCCTCCCTTCAAATAAGCTTCAATAATTGTGGAAATTTCTATGAAGAAGGCAACACCCACCTCCAAAGGTTACCTCAAGGGGGTTACATTGACCTTCAACATTCGGTATCCACCGATCAACCTTTGTCGTTAACAGTGAGTTCCCTCGAGAATCACAGTGGTCAGTTATGGAAATGCCTTTTGCACAAAAGTGTATATAAGGATACAAAACTTTCTAGGGTTTAAACGAATTCAAAAGAACTATTTTCAGGATATATGTTGTGAATAAAAAAGTGTTTTGGAACTTAAAATAATGAAGAACTTTTGCAAAAGATATGAAGAAACGAATCTAGAAAAATTCTTAACAAATCTGAACACGAAACATATATTTATAGGGTGTTCACAAATTTCGAGACGACAGACTCGTTTGAATGAAATCCAGGTTTCCTTCGAACGAAAAAGGCAAGTTGTTTGAATGAAACATTATTGTCATTTGAACCAGCCTTAAACAACCTTCCGACGAGTCAAAAATTACACCCTCGATTGATGCACGCTAGATAAAACTACGAACGAGGTTTGAACGAGTCAAAAAGTACACCCATCTCGTTTGAAGAGGTTTTAAAATTTTAAGTATTTTTCTTTTAAAAATAAAAAAGTCCTTTTTGTTTTTGATAAAATAAACATCCCAAAAATAATTTATGTGAATTAATTTAAACTCTAAATTTCTTTATACCTTTACGGGATGTTGGGAAGTCTTCAAACTTGGAGATTCTCGAGTTCAGTTCGTCGTAACGGTGCGTGATAATTTGTAGCGGGATATGCCAAATTAGCCTAAATTATAAAAGGGCCTATAATATGAACAGTATTAGAAAATTTTTTCTTCTAAATATCCCCCTTTGGATATTTCGGTACAAAACAAACAAACATAATCAAACACCAAATTAAAATAGAAAATCACCTATGACAAAAATTATGACATCCTTCCTAACCCTAAAACAAAATGGCATATGTCTCTTTATCTTCAAACTTATTCTCCTCCCCTTACACAAAATTTTTCTTCATCCGTGTATCTTGAATTCCGCTTTAAGTACCTACACACATGAGACATATAAATATACCTCGTGACGCATCGAATTTGAAATTAAAAAAAAAATTTAAATAAATTCTCCCCCATAATTCAAACTTATCAAAAATCCCACTTTTAATTTTCTCTCCCCCTTTGTTTTTATTCGAAATAGATAAGAAAGTAAAAACATAAACTTTAAAGAAGAGCATCACGAATATGAAGATAAGATATCATCACAAAAAAGATATAAATCAAACATGTCTAATGATATTCTCAAAGGCAACACAACCAACTATTTTTGAAAATTTTCATTTTTTTCCAAAAGAAAACAACAAATTTCGTAATGATATTCTCAAAGGCAACACAACCAAATATTTTTGAATTTTTTATTTTTTCTAAAAAAAACAAAATTTACAAATACAGCCTAAAATATTTTATATAATATATGCAAAATATATCAAAGAAAATATGACACACACATAAATAGGTATAAATGACCACAAACACATAAGCTTTACACACTAGCATAGTATCGATGTGTCTAAATGTATAGGATGGAATGAATGGGTGTGAACTAGATACAAATGAATTATAATCCAAACACTCAAATATGTTAGATAAGTTCTAATTAATTGCAAAACTTCATCAAACTGAGCTTTAGTCTCAAGTGACAAGTAAAGATGAACTTAATGAACAAAACAAGCACAATGCACACAAGCCTAGAATATTGATGATTCTACAAATTAATAGTGTCGTGACAAAATAAGCATAATTAGGATTCATTGCGCAAACCCGTTGAATTTCAACTAAACACCCTCAAAAGATAAACATATTTCATATTTCTATTCTTTTTTTTTCTTTTGAAATGATTTATTTTTAATGATCAAACAAGCAAAACTATGTTGGCTAATTTTGGCAAATTTTATATGTTTTTATTACCTTATTTTTTTCTTGGTCTCCTTTCAACGGTGGCTTCCATGCAAAGTCAGCCTATTTTTCGCAGCACTTTCTCGTGTATACTCATATTTTTTAATAATAAATAAAATCTCTCACGGGCAACGGTTCTTACATGCACAAATCCCCCATAATCACATAAACATGTTGATGGAAAAATTGATGACGGAACATCTCACCAAGCTCAAATATACACAGTTGTGACAACCCATAATCCGAGATAAGGGGTGGCCAGCCCAATACTCAAATGTAACAGGAATCAGGGATGTATATCATTCTCAGCATCACAACAATAAACTGAGTATACGGGAAACCCACCCAATAAATCAGAAAACGGGTTGCCAAAGTTTAGAATTTACTTTAGTTTTAAAACCAGTTAAGAAAATTTAATTAAACAACCCAATTTGACAAGCAAGTGGAATTTCCAAAAGTGTATATATAACACATCTATAACGAATATACAAGAAAATGACCGAATATGCTGTCGGTCCACAGTTACATATAACGCATTACAACAGTTTAATATCTTATGTAATACATTCATTAATCAAATACAAAAGTTTTGGCCACACGCCAGAGTAAATACCCGAACATATCTAGAATCATAAAAAAAATGAAAGCGTCTAATACAACGTCCTGTAATATCCGCAAAATCTTACAGCCCGTCAAAAGTACTGGAATGGGAATAATCACAACGGGCGCCCTTGCGGCGGAGCACCTGAGCGGATACAATAACATACACAACATAGAAAAATTAACGGGTCAGGGACCGGTTTTATATGATCACCAGAAGAATAACAAGCATGATAGGAATGATCAGTTATACATGAATGATAAGAATGAAAATCTAGCATGTTATCTAGCATGTTAAACTTACATTACAAATTAAGACATTTTAACTAATTATGAGATTTAGTTCATTTACACCAGAGGATTAAGACTAAGCATTTTTCATTCAAATAATTCAAGAAAATATAATACAAGTTCATTAATTAAAAACCTCAATCCTTACTCATCATTTTTCCATTTTATCTTTTCCATTCCTTAATAGGAATACAATTTCTATCAAGTGCTCTTTATGGAACATATCTCAATCACATGCTCTTTGTGGCACGCATCCATGCTCTTTGTGGCATTGTTTTATGCACTTTATGGCATTAATATCCATCAAGTCCCACTTGATGTAGAAAAGTTATATTCTCATACATATAACGATTCTAAGACCGCCCCTCCGAGTTTCTCCACTGGGCGCGCCCCTAAATAACTATCATCTTCCAGGGCCTATCATATAAGACAACCTGGGATCATAACTCAACGTCGAGAAGCGGCCATATGCCTACGGGATAGTCAAGACCACACCTGGAATCTCCTACCCATCGCAGAAAAATACATATATATATATAACAACGCTCATTTGGCCTAGGACTATATCCACCCTGCATTCATTAGTTAGGGGGCATCACCTCACGCGCGAATTTCCCTTATGATAGTATTTAGAGAGGTGTGTATAAGTAAATTAACATTTACCATTTTAAATCTCATTTTCATTTTCAATTTTCATTACCAATTTCCATTTCCATTATCCATGTGTTTGGTTCATTTTATTCGAACCTATCCTCATTGAATATCCCTCAAATTACAAGTCCCGACTTAGTCTCCAAATAATTATTATGATTCTACAATTCCCAAAGTTTATATAACTTCAATAAGCCCCCTAAAGTCTCCAAATAATGGGCTTAAACTCCAAAACTCCTAAAGGTTTAATAAGAGAAGTAATGCCTTAACATTACTTTAAACATCCCCGGAATAAACCCCCAGATGAACCCATTCTAATCTAGGGTGGTGACCAAACTAAACTAAAACTCTAGGACTCTAAGTTTACTTCATTCAAGAAGGTTCCTAGGTCCTAAGCCTAAAGAAAAAGGTTAAAATTGAATAAAAAAAATAACTCAAAATTGCAGGAACCGAATCGATTCGCCCTGGCGAATCGATTCGCTCTGAAAGCGAATCGGTTCGGAAGACAAACCCAACTTTCTGCAAATGCCGAATCGATTCGGCACGAACCCGAATCGGTTCGGGTACACAGACCTGGAAAACTACCCCTATGCGAATCGATTCACCCCAGTGGCCGAATCGATTCGCCCCTGCGAAAATGCCAAGTTTGGCTATGGAGTCTTAAACTCCAAATTTTCCTCAAACCCAAACCAACCAAACCAAGATCATAAATTCTAACCCATACATCATAAATATATCTATCTACCATCAATAATAACATTTATCATCCAAATCAACTTCTAAGAGTTATAATACCCATAATTCTAACAAAACCCTAAAATGACAAACCATAACAATTCATAACTATCAATACTAATTATTCTCCTTAAATCACATAGTAGCAAGTAGATAACTTGCCTTGATCTTGCAAATTCAGATTTGATTTGGTGGAGACAACAATCCAAGCTTGAATCTCCAAATCTCTCTTTTTCTCCACAAGTTCTCTTCCTCTCTCTACTCTCTCTAGGGCTCAAATGTGAAATGTAAGAATAGAAATAGGGTTGGGGGACTTAAAACGTGGCTTAAGTTTAAAAGCCCACTTAAATGATCAATACGCGATATAATTACTCGCAACTACACATTTAAGCTATAACCATTCAAAAGTTCCCGAAATACCAAAATGCAATATGGCACTTATTTTGACTGTCTCGCACCTACCGGGACTAACTACACCCTCGAAATTATCATTTGGAAATTTTATAACTTATTTT
Source organism: Sambucus nigra (assembly GCA_949130495.1). Classification (NCBI taxonomy): domain Eukaryota; kingdom Viridiplantae; phylum Streptophyta; class Magnoliopsida; order Dipsacales; family Adoxaceae; genus Sambucus; species Sambucus nigra. The sequence continues at coordinate 617,940,404 of OX422215.1, forward strand.
AACTTCCGGTTTCATATTAAACCAAAATGTCATTTTAAACCTTATGACACAATAAATTACAACATGGATACTTTTACCTAATCACAAGGTAACTATACAACATTTCAGTAAATATTAACCTTTTCCACATTAAATTAATATTTACTCCACATCCCATCATTTTATATATAATTACTACATATAGTAAATAAATATAAAATAGACTCTCAAAAGTGAGGGTTGTTACATACTCCCCCTTTATGAGGGAATTTTGTCCCCAAAATTTAGGCGTACCTTGCAAGAAGAGATGCGGATACTTTTTCCGCATGTCATGCTCGCTCTCCCATGTCGATTCGTCGACGTTATGATGACTACATTATACCCTAACCAAAGGTACTACCCTCGATCTTAATCACCACTCTCCATACTCTAAAATAGCAATCGGCTGCTCCTTATAAGAAACGTCAGGTTACAACTCAATATCTTAGTAAGGAATGTTCCTAAGGGCACCATCACATCTATTGTACTTCTTTAAAGAGGAGATATGGATCACGTCATGAACTTGCTGCAAGTGTTTCGATAAAGCAAATTAATAGGTTACCGAACCCACATTAGCGATAATGGAAAAAGGTCCAACATAACACGGTGCAAGTTTCCCTTATCATAGGCGACACTCGCACCAACACTTAGTCCCCGACCTCCATCTCCACCTGCCTTTTCCCTGCATTGACATAGCTCTTCTGTCGATCTTGGGTTATCCGAATGCGATTTCGAATGAGCTTGATTTTTGAAAAATCATTCTGGATCATTTCAGGTTTGAGGAACTTATTATTTCCCACCTCTAACCAATAAGCGGGAGATCCACAAGGCCTACCATACAAGGCTTTATAAAGCGCCATCCCAACAGTGAATTGATACGAACCATAATAAGCGAATTCAACTAACGGGAGACACTGTTCCCGACTACCCTTGAAGTCAAGCACGCACATAAGGAGCATATCCTCCAACATATGGTTTACCCTTTCGGTCTGGCCATCTGTTTGAGGATGATAAGAAGTGCTTAACCTCAATATGGCCACCATGGCCTCTTGGAAACTTGCCAAAAGAGGGAAACGAGAATCTTGTCTCAGTCAAAAACTATAATCAAAGGCACCCCATGCAGTCCAAAAACCTCTTCATGGCCGGCCACCAATACTGGCGGCGCATATCTTGACACATTTTGTCATTACCCGAATGCACCACAAACTTAGAACCGTGAGATTCCGCTATTACTGCCCTTCTTAAATCCTTCTCATCCGGGACAATAAATCTCCTGGGGAAACACACCCCACCCTCAGAACCAATAGAGTAGGATTATGTTCCCTCGGTCAGCAGCTTGTATATGTGGTCTTAACAACCCTTGTCCCTCCTACAACATCTTGCAACGAATTGTTTCTCGCATGAAAGACTAAATTTCTGCCCAGGAAGTAGTACCTCCCTTTCTATACGGCGATCACCCTCATGATGAATTTTAATTCAAACATGGGATAATACTTCCCACAAGTATTAGCTTATGAGGCGCATAAATAATAGGTTTATGCTCCAGTATTATTACTCCCCATCCTGGCAGAGACTTGTTAATTGAATCCACCCTCGAGCTTAGCAACATGGGCTCAGGAGTGCGAGTCAATTCACCCTTTTAGCTCCCCGAAAGCTACGTTACGTATGCAACACTCCAACTACGAGAGGCCTCATCTCCTTCGGCCTAACCTACCCAACCTCTCGAAATCCCCCACTTCTCGTTACTAGGGAACCAATCCTTGTTAGAGTTAACACACCACCTATTCGTGGTCAACTCCCAACAGCCCTCCTAAACGAACGTCACATTCCCTAAAGGCCTGATGACCAACAAATCCTAAGGTCTACTTACATATCTCCTATTTAAGTCGTGTACACATAATACTAAGTATATCCCTAGTGCCCAATACCTTACTCAACTTCCAACATTTGCTCAGTTTCATGCGTGGGACGTCTCGCCGAAGCGAAATCCAAACAAAGAACCCTACTGTTACACTACTACCTCGCGTTATCGGTCATCAAGATATAAAGGCCTAAGACACATGTTCGGGACCGAAAGATTCTAACTCTCAACCCTATTAATAAGATTCTACTTCTATATCTTACTGCTTAAATAATTGAAGATTTCAACTAATTAGATATTCACTTTCCGTAAAGTCTTATAATTATTTATCCCACAACATATATACATCCTTTTTAAATAGCCTTCTTATCAAGGCATAACCCGGTATTTCCCGAAATACATCATAAAAATCTCTAACAACCGGGATAAAATCCAAGGGAGCAACTACATCCCGAGAAAACTCCTCCGTAATACAATATAAGTATGTGTTAGTACCCCCTTTTAAGCGAGGCATAACCACTAGCAACATCTCTTGCCCAAGAACGACAAACCCTATGCTCTTACCATAGCAATTAACAATAGCATAATACTTTACTAACCAATCCGTGCTCAATATCACATTATACCCGACCATGTCAAGGACGAGTAAATCGGTCTCAAAGGACAAATTACCAAAAGTAATTTCCTACGTGTTTACAGACAAGGAAAATAAGCGAACCATCACCCACAAAAACTCAATGCTAGTAAAAGTACTCTCAATAGATTTTATCAAATCTGTAGTCTGAGCAAAGCTCCTAGAAATAAATGAGTGCGTAGTACCCGTATCAAATAACACACAACTCAAGTACCCCTGAATTAAAAACTTACCCTCAATAGCGGGCGGTGCCGGTGGAGCTGGAGGAAGCATAGCCTCCTGAATTTGATAAATTCGCCCATACTATAGCTGTCCCTGCTGCGAAGGAACAACCGAATTAGGTGCCTGAGGTGAAAACTGAACCTATTATTGCTGCGGAGTCCTAGGAAACTGACCCCCAATCAATCGGGGATACTCCATCTTTTAATGACCCACCTCCCCACATTGGAAGCACCATCCCTTCATATCCTCTTGACCACGACCCCTATTATTTCTAAACTGGGTAACGCCTTGTCCCGGATGGCCTCTACCTCCCTGACCACCCCGACCTGCTAGTTGTTGAGCACCCTGACTATGCCTATTATTGTTATTTCCACTCGCAATAAACCCTCCAAAATGTTGCCACTTAGGTGAATCCCCTTGCTGAGGGTCCCTCTCTTTCTGCTTACTACTTGAAGATTGGGATGAGGGAAATGCTCCTCCTCCAATCTCATTCCTTCCAGGCTTTCTTGCCTGCCCCACAACAGTAGCTTTCTTGCTACCCTGCGTATAAAATCGATGCTCGTGGCAATGGAGCAATGCTGCATTCATAATCTCACCAAAAGTTTTTAAAGCTGAATTACCCAGCAAATGTTGTCGGATTCTCCAGTTTAGACCTCCCACAAACTTCGAGATCTTCCTATCTTCTGGAATCACCTCATCCGATACAAAACTCGCTAACCGGGTGAACTCCTCTTCATACTCCTCCACAGATCTCTCTCCTTGCACAACGTCCTGGAGCTTCCTTCTCATCTCCCTTTGAATTGCGGGAGGAAAATACTTACGATCGAACAAATCCCAGAACTCAGTGATAGTCATTGTGTCTCTCTGTTCTGGGGTGGTCGTCGTCTCCCACCAGTGTAACGCAGATCCGACAAGCTTAACAGTATCAAGGACTTGTTTCTTCTCCTCGCTACATTCTATCATTCGAAGGCGGCGTTGCATGTCTTTCTTCTATTGATTGGCTTCAATAACATCAGCACCTCCCTCGAATTCCGGGGGATGGCCCTTTAGAAAGGACTCCCTACCCCTTTCCCATGGAGAAGGTCCCGTAGGAGCGTGAACATAGTGAGCCCATTTTTGAGCCTGTGGCAATTGTTGGACCACTACGTCCATGGCTGCATTAACTGCTTGAGCCACTATGTTTGCTACATCCGCATCGTTAATGGTCCCTTGTAGCAGTGGTGGGGGACCTACCTCCTCTTCTACAACCCTATTACGTCTCGCTGGGCGACCTCTCTTGGCCGGCAGCTAAGATGAAGAAGAAATAGAATCATAATACGATTCAAAACAATCTATTTTGTAGAAGATTGTAAACATAAGTAATAATGAAGTCTTAACATAAGGCTCGATATCAAAGAACGCTACGGTAGAACGTGACGAGTCCGCATAGATCCAAGTACTCTAGAACCTGGGCTCTGATACCATCTGTGACAACCCGCAATCCGAGATAAGGGGTGGCCAGCCCGATACTCAAATGTAAAAGGAATCAGGGATGGATATCATTCTCAGCATCACAACAATAAACTGAGTATACGGGAAACCCACCCAATAAATCAGAAAATGGGTTGCCCAAGTTTAGAATTAGTTTAGTTTTAAAACTAGTTAAGAAAATTTAATTAAACAACCCAATCTGACAAGCAAGTGGAATTTCCAAAAGTGTATATATAACACATCTATAACGAATATACAAGAAAATGACCGAATACGTTTTCGGTCCACAGTTACATATAACGCATTACAACAGTTTAATATCTTATGTAATACATTCATTAATCAAATACAAAAGTTTGGGTCACACGCCCGAGTAAATACCCGAACATATCTAGAATCACAAAAAAAAATGAAAGCGTCTAATACAACGTCCTGTAATATCCACAAAATCTTACAGCCCGTCAAAAGTACTGGAATGGGAATAATCACAACGGGCGCCCTTGCGGCGGAGCACCTGAGCGGATACAATAACATACACAACATAGAAAAATTAACGGGTCAGGGCCCGATTTTATATGATCACCAGAAGAATAACAAGCGTGATAGGAATGATCAGTTATGCATGAATGATAAGAATGAAAATCTAGCATGTTATCTAGCATGTTAAACTTACATTAAAAATTAAGACATTTTAACTAACTATGAGATTTAGTTCATTTACACCAGAGGATTAAGACTAAGCATTTTTCATTCAAATAATTCAACAAAATATAATTCAAGTTCATTTATTAAAAACCTCAATCCTTACTCATCATTTTTCCATTTTATCTTTTCCATTCCTTAACAGGAATACAATTTCTATCAAGTGCTCTTTATGGAACATATCTCAATCACATGCTCTTTGTGGCATTGTTTTATGCTCTTTATGGCATTAATATCCATTAAGTCCCACTTGATGCAGAAAAGTTATATTCTCATACATATAACGATTCTAAGACCGCCCCTTCCAGTTTCCCCACTGGGCGCGCCCCTAAATAACTATCATCTTCCAGGGACTATCATATAAGTCAACCTGGGCTCATAACTCAACGTTGGGAAGCGGCCATATGCCTGTGGGATAGCTAAGACCACACCCGGAATCTCCTACCCATCGCAAAAAAATACATATATATATATAACAACTCTCATATGGCCTAGGACTATATCCACCCTGTATTTATTAGTCAGGGGGCATCACCTCACGCGCGAACTTCCCTTATGATAGTATTTAGAGAGGTGTGTATAAGTAAATTAGCATTTACCATTTTAAATCTCATTTTCATTTTCAATTTTCATTACCAATTTCCATTTTCATTATCCATGTGTTTGGTTCATTTTATTCGAGCCTATCCTCATTGAATATCCCTCAAATTACATGTCCCGACTTAGTCTCCAAATAATCATTATGATTCGACGATTCCCAAAGTTTATATAACTCCAATAAGCCCCCTAAAGTCTCCAAATAATGGGCTTAAACTCCAAAACTCCTACAGGTTTAATAAGAGAAGTAATGCCTTAACATTACTTTAAACATCCCCGGAATAAACCCCCAGATGAACCCATTCTAATCTAGGGTGGCGACCAAACTCAACTAAAACTCTAGGCCTCTAAGTTTACTTCATTCAAGAAGGTTCCTAGGTCCTAAGCCAAAAGAAAAAGGCTAAAATTGAATTAAAAAAATAACTCAAAAATGCAGGAACCGAATTGATTTGCCCTGGAGAATCGATTCGCTCTGAAAGCGAATCAGTTCGGGTACACAGACCTAGAAAACTGCCCCTATGCGAATCGATTCGCCCCAGGGGCCGAATCGATTCTCCCCTGTGAAAATGCCAAGTTTGGCTATGGAGTCTTGAACTCCAAATTTTCCTCAAACCCAAACCAACCATAACAAAATCATAAATTCTAACCCATACATCATAAATATATCTATCTACCATCAATAATAACATTTATCATCCAAATCAACTTCTATGAGTTATAATACCCATAATTTTAACAAAACCCTAAAATGACAAACCATAACAATTCATAACTATCAATACTAATTATTCTCCTTAAATCACATAGTAGCAAGTAGATAACTTGCCTTTATCTTGCAAATTCAGATTTGATTTGGTGGAGACAACAATCCAAGCTTGAGTCTCCAAATCTCTCTTTTTCTCCACAAATTCTCTTCCTCTCTCTACTCTCTCTAGGGCTCAAATGTGAAATGGAAGAATAGAAATAGGGTTGGGGGACTTAAAACGTGGCTTAAGTCTAAAAGCCCACTTAAATGATCAATACGCGATATAATTACTCGCAACTACACATTTAAGCTATAATCAGTCAAAAGTGCCCGAAATACCAAAATGCAATATGGCACTTATTTTGACTGTCTCGCACCTACCGGGACTAACTACACCTTCCAAATTATCATTTGGAAATTTTATAACTTATTTTAACTTTCGATTTCATATTAAACCAAAATGTCATTTTAAACCTTATGACACAATAAATCACAACATGGATACTTTTACCTACTCACAAGGTAACTATACAACATTTCGGTAAATATTAACCTTTTCCACATTAAATTAATATTTACTCCACATTCCATCATTTTATTTATAATTACTACACATAGTAAATAAATATAAAATAGGCTCTCAAAAGTGAGGGTTGTTACAACAGTGAAGTAAGCGTTCAACAAGCTTGTGCATGTGTGTGTGGAGGTATATACAAAGTCGAATCCATAATACAGATCAAGTTTAGTACAACTCCGTAAACAAGGTTAAAATCAATCAAAGTGTCTCTAGTCATAACCAAATGTCCTAGCCACATGGAAATTACAGAGTGAATTGGATTCAAATACACCAATATGCCATACCAAATTGCGGAGTGAAATATTTAAATACCACATAAAAAAACTCAACTCAAAATCATTAATAATCTGGGTCTACGCCAACAGTATGTACCGTTTGGTATCTACAAGAGCGTGAATCATATATATATATATATATAGCCAATCTCCTATACATACCAAGTTTACATACCAATTTTTTTTATAATAGTAAAAAAATATTTTTGACTAGAATTTTTTATATGGTATTTAAACATTTCAATGGACCCGTATAAAAAAAAGCTCAAAATAACATTTTTTGCTATTTTTAAAAAATCGGTCAAAATTTGACAACTTTTAAAGCACTTAAAAGGTGTGAAAGTTTGACCGTTTTTTTAAAAATAGCAAAAAAATTATTTTGAGCTTATTTTTTTATACGGGTCATTTGAAATGTTTAAATAACATAGAAAAAAATTCAACTCAAAATCATTTATAAAAAAGGGTCCGCGTCAGCGGTATGTAAACTTGGTATGTGTGAGAGCCTGATTCTCCCCCTCTCTCTCTTTGTATATATATATATATATATATATATATATATATATATGGCTGATCACGAGTTATTGAAATAGATGAGGTGTCACAACTTGGGGCTAAATGAACTTTGAATATATGGTTTGGGGATAAATGATTGACCCATATAAAGAAAACAAAAAGAGTATTAAGTATCTATCATCTTCTAAGTCGTATCATTTTTCACCCCCCCCCCCCCCCCACCCCCAAAAAAAAAACAATTGTGTAGAAACGTAATTGGGATTGTAAACCAATGGGGCTCTAAAACTCATCGAACAACTCAAACCCAAAATTGTCGTCTTCATATCTACTGAAGAAAAAATCTTCATGTCTTCATCTGCTATATCATCTAGGTATTATAATTTACACTTTCGATTCATGTATTTGATGTGGGAGTCTCCTATAATGTTTTGTTATCTATTCTCTCACACTCCATTTTGTATATATACTAAGAACTCATTTTAATACAAGTCCTACTGTTGTGAGAACTCAAATCAATCAGTGGTGGATGCGCTAGTAGAGGAAATAATGGGAGCAGTGGAACGGGGTGGCAGATTAGCCGTATGTTGCTTCTTTATGGGATCTTCAGAGGAAAACGCATCTCAATTGTATTATGAATCGAAGACTCAACCCCTAAAGAAGAAGTGAGACACCCTTCACTTGACATATAAGCTCCCCTCACCAGTTTAACCCCCATGGGTACACCCATTTTATCGACCACCTTTTTTACAAGTAACAATATATCACCTGCATATTTTAAATAAGCTTGAATTGTCCCCAAAATGATGGGGTTATCTTATTTTTTGTACATGATTGTCGTAGAGTAGGTGAAGTAATCAATAGCCGACTGAATTGATGTGTCCTCTGCATCATTTAAGAGGGGAATATTGACATCTAGGCAATGTTGACTGATTTTTTTCGATCTCTGATTGGCTAATTGGAGGTCAGCCTCTTCTTGTGGGTTATCCACGGTTGATGCCATCTGTCGTGTATACTCAAAGAATTTGTTTTTTGCAGTTGTGAGTATTTTGTTTTCATAGAAGAAATATAAATGGTTAGTTTATTCCCCATTGTTTTTTATTTATTGGTTTCGTAGTTTTACTCTGTTTGTAATCTACACATGTGGGGAATTTTAATTTTAATTTATTTTGTTTTATTATTTGACTTGGGAGAAAGTCAGGTAGAAGTATTTGTAGGTTTAAATGGGCTTGGGATACATACGTTATAATATTTTCAGGTTTCTTAGTTTTCTAGCCATTGTTTATTTTTTGGGTTTCTCTCTTTAAAAGTTTAATAAATAATGGCTAGAAAACTAAGAAATTTGAAAATATAGAATAATCTATGTGTACATGCAAATTTCTCACATGTGAACTAAAAATTTGACCACGCATCGCGTGGTCTACATGCTTGTTATTTAATAATTCTAAAGCATGTATAACTATTATTATCCATCTTGCATTCAACTCTATCCATCTTGAGAAGATTTGTATAGTTTTCAAAAGTCTTCAAAGCCACCACACCTAAACCTTTTTAGACTTGTCAAAATGACACATGACATGTTAACTCAATACGATCCGACCCGAAATTATAAGTTTATAAGTTGTGGACAATAACGAGTGAATACGATAGAGGTATTCGGGAATGACTCAAATGAGCCTACAAAGATGTATTTAAAGGGGGGAGGTTGCTTGGCCACTAAGCTAAGTGGATAATTACAATTGTACCCCTACGGCCAAGTAACCTTCCTACCTCTAATAGAAAAGGAAAAATACAATAAATGCTCGAGAATAGAAGAAATGCTAAAAAGAACAAAAAATAATAAAATGACGACTATGTCCCTAATTCACATCACTCTCCCCATGAACGAGTTCTTCCTCGAATTCAGAGGGGCAAGACATCAATATCGCCATCAAGGATCGTCACAAGAGCTGGCTGTGAGGGTATCTTCGGTGCCTCCTCAATGGAGTCTGGGTCCCCAGAAGCAAAGAGAGCTCAGCGGCGAGGGAGAGAGCAATTGGAGGCGCGATGGCCCTGTAATACCCCGTATTTTTATGGCTTTTAATTATGAGGTTATTTAAATGGAATTTCTTTTAATTTGGGATTTGTTAAATTAATTTGGAATTTAATAATTGGAAAATTAATTCGAATTTAAATGCTAGTGAGACGAGAGTTAGTATTTGGTTATTATGATGTTGTTGAATATTATTGAGTGATTATGGTAATATGTGATCATTGAATTTATTAAAATTTTCGTGAGTAAAAAATATGGTAGTTTCGGTAATTTAGTTGGGACGCGTGTGTCAGGACCCCATTTAATGGATTTAAAAGTATTTTATTTTTATGTCATCCGTATGAGCTTTTTGAGTGCGCCAACGTGTCCAGAAGGTTCGGAATAGTCAAAAAACACTAGCTGGGGATTTAGTTTGGGTCCCGGGTCATTTTTAGGCCTAACCGGTAACCAGAAGGGTATTTTGGTAATTTTAAAAATTAAGGAATTAAAACCCACGAATTTTAGTATTTATTTATTTATTATTGGAAAGGCCATTAGGTCCATCATCAGCCAAAAACAAAAGAGTGGGCTACGTGAGTTAGAAGGGAAGTTACAGGAGGTTTCCAAAACCTAGCCACCAACCACCACCACCACCATATCTTGACAGAATTGTGGACGGAGAAAGGAAGAGAACCATCCCTTAACATCATCAACGGATCAGAAATGACAATTTACAGGTAAGTGATTTATCTTGCAAAGATTCAAAGCATATAGTTTACATGTTTTTATAGATTTGAAGATTTATCATGAAAAATGAAAAAAAAATGAATGGATTTGAAAGGTTTAAAATCATAATCTGGATAGGACTTGCATGTAGTAAATGTTGGAGATGATAACAACCAAGAATTTATGATTTATGGATAGAGAATTATGAAATTTGATTGAATTATGTGATTTTCTTGAAGAAATAGGAAAACTAGGTTTTTATATGTAAATTGGGTATTTTGATTCAACTAATTGATGTTATAGGTTGATTTGATGAATCTAAAACGTGGGGAATGATGTAAACATGTTAGTAGGTTGATTAGTATACTTAGTTGTGAGTTTTTAACGTTAGAATGAAGAGTTTGAGGTGTAAAAAGTGGAGAACCGGCAACTCTTAAGAATTTTTGGGCTGATACCTGCTTGATCGATCGATCGACTCAAGAATGTCGATCGATCGAACCATCGATCGATCGACCCATTTTCTTCGATCGATCAACCCCTTCGGATTTTTGACAATTGTTTCTCTTTAAGTTTGAATGATTATTCCAAGCCGATGTTGGTTATTAGGATGATTAATATTATATTTTTGGACTTAGATAAAGTCAGTAGGGTCTTAGTATTATCGGAGATTGCTATAACTTATGGAATTGATTGCTAACGAGGGTCTACCGAGTGAGGTACGATTAGAAAGCGTTCAAATTGAAACTATAACGAGAATTAATGATGATATAAGATTACAGGCAGCAACGGAGGGGTTTCAAGTATTGAGATGACATTTGAAACCAATAAGAGACCTGGTAACCTTTTGAGATAGGTTTAAGTACTCAAATTTATACGGCGAGAGAGTTATCAAACAAAAAGTATATTATGTGTAATGTTCGGGGTAAACTTGCTACGTATGAGATTAACTAGATGAAATGTGTGAACATCTATATTGATATATGATTACTTAGGTTGTGTGAATGCCTAGTGTATGGATTTCTTATGTGTATGATATACCTACCATACTTGCTATTACGGGAGGTTAGTTTTATTTTGGAAAAGGACCCTCTTATCCTTGTGTGCCTCGGGGGGATTAAGACTGGTACCTTAAGGACATAGTACTGTGAATGACTTATTTGTGAGTTGATAAGTCAGCTGACCATGGGAGCGTAGATATGTGCGTGACCCATGGGTATGTGAACTATGTTCGCCTCCAATATGTGTGATTTTATTTATTGAAACGATTCTTGAGAGATTTGAAACTCGTAGTCCCTATGTACGTGATGTACCGGGATTCAATAGCAGAGTATGCGTGCACCGCAGCTTATCCTAGGGGTGCCATTATGTATTTATGTAGTGAGGGTGATATCCTTATGTACTTGTGACTGGTTCATTGTTACTTAGTAGATGTGAATAACTAAGATATTTGAATGGGTTAAGAATGAGAATTTAATTAACACTTGAGATAAGTAATTTAATGAATGTGAACATGGGTTATAAATATGGCTTATTTGGAGGTTGCGTGTAGATACTCTATGTTAGAATGCGAAGGCGGGAGTTTTACAAAGTAGTTAGATAGTGGCATAACTAGAATGGGTTAAAGGCATACGTTAGGCGTGCACAGTAGTTAAGAGGTAAGAAACTCATGTGAGTACGCAACTAACGTGTTTATAATTGTGATGTTTAATTGTAATTTAAATCACTTGCTAAACTTTTAAACTGTTTTCGCATCAGGCTCTGACCCATTTTCCTCCAAATCTATTTTTGCCACAGGGACGCCAAGCATAGGAGTTCCATTCTGATGACGTGCTGTAGCTGCTGTGGAAGTAGTAGGATCTTGGTTGTAGACGCTCTCATTCTATCCTTGATTACTTCAGAGACATTTGTATCAGTTAGGGCATGTTTCCCATTCTTATTTAGAGGTTGTAGTTGCAGACTTTCATTATCTCAGTTTTTGGTTTAATGTTTATTCAGACTCTTGTATTTGGTCGTTTATTCACTCTGGCATCTTTATTATTGGAGTGTTTACTCCAGACTTACTTGATTTCTTCTCGTTGAGCATTTATATGAGATTGGCTATGTGATTGATGGTTTATGTAGAAGGGTGTCTACCTACAAAAAATATAAATAAAAATATTTTTTTATTGGAAATATTGAGAAGAAACCCACCCAGGTCCCGACACAAACTCATATTGAGCAGGAACCCCCAGGGTCCCGGCAGAAACTCATATTGAGAAGGAACACCCCCAGAGTCCCTCCACCGCAGAAGTGCCATATTGGAGAAGGAACCCCAGGGTCCCTCCACTGCAGAAGCCCAAGTTGAGAGGGGCCACCGCAAGGGTCCCTGCAAAAACTCAAGTTAAAAAGGAGACCGCAAGGGCCACTGCATAAGTCCAAGTTGAGAAGGGCCACCACAGGGGTCACTGTAGAAATGACAACTGAGAAGTTCCCCGCAAGGGTCACTACAGAAGCCCAATATCGAGAAGTGCCACTGCAGAAATGACATTCGAGAGGTTCCGTCGTAAGGGCCACTACAGAAGCCCAAGATCGAGAAGTGCCACTGTACGGGTCGCTGCAGAAATGACATTCGAGAGGTGCCGCCGCAAGGGTCACTGCAAAAATTACATTCGAGAGGTGCCACCGCAAGGGTCACTACAAAAATTACATTTGAGAAGTGCCCCGCAAAGGCCACTGCAGAAGTCCAAAATTGAGAGTGGTCGCCGCAAGAGTCATTGCAGAAATGACATTCCAGAGGTACTTCTGTAAGGGCCACTGCAGAAGCCCAAGATTGAGAAGTGCCACTACAAGGGTCGCTGCAGAAATGGCATTCGAGAGGTGTCGCCGCAAGGGTCACTACAGAAATGACATTTGAGAGGTGTCGCCGCAAGGGTCACTACGGAAATGACATTTGAGAAGTGCCCCACAAAGGCCACTGCAGAAGTCCAAGATTGAGAGTGGACGCCACAAGAGTCACTGCAGAAATAACATTCGAGAGGTGCTGCTGTAAGGGTCACTGCATAAATGACATTTGAGAAGTACCCCGCAAGGGCCACTGCAGAAGTCCAAGATTGACAAGGGCCGCCGCAAGGGTCACTGTAGAAATGACATTCGAGTGGTGCCGCAGCAAGGGTCACTACGGAAATGACATTTGAGAAGTGCCCCACTAAGGCCACTGCAAAAGTCCAAGATTGAGAGTGGCCACTGCAAGAGTCACTGCATAAATGACATTCGAGAGGTGCCGCCACAAGGGTCACTGCGGAAATGACATTTGAGAAGTGCTCCACAAGGGCCACTGCAGAAGTCCAAGATTAAGAAGGGCCGCCACAAGGGTCACCGCAGAAATGATATTTGAGAAGGGCCACTTCAAGGGTCATTTCAAAAACTCAAGTCAAGAAGGGACACTGCAAGGGTCCCCGCAAAAGTCCAAGTTGAGAAGGGCCACCACAAGGTACCTGCAGAAACTCAAGTTGAAAAGGGACACTGCAAGGGACACCACAGAAGTCCAAATTTAGAAGGACCATCGCAAGGGTCCCCGCAGAAACTCAAATTGAGAAGAGTCACCGCAAGGGTCCCTGTAGAAGCCCAAGTTGAGAGGGACTCTGTGAGGGTCCCCGCAGAAATGACATTTGAGAAGGAACCCCCCAAGGCTTCCTCAACAGCAAAAATGATATTTGAGAAGGAACCCCCTACTAGGGTTCCTCAACAGCAGAAACTTACTTGGAAGGAGGGACCCGCAATGTCCTCCCCCATCAGCTCCCAGAAAACTAAGTTAGGATGATGGGGTGTCTACCATAAGCAACCCCTCATCATGAAAAAGAACAGAAGTACTAACACTTATTTTCTTGTACAGGTTGCCTAATTGAGCAAGCAGGGCTCAAGTAGGCCAGTCGGGACCTCTTGGGAGTTTTGGCTTGGCGACTGAGGGACAAGGTATATTGAGCAAGATCAACCACTTAGCACTATAGGATTGATAGAATACTAGTAGGATACCCTAGGGTCTCCCAGTCCTCACACACCTCACACTTAGTCACAAGTGAAGTGAGTAGCCAAAGGGCTGGTTGCTCACAAGAAAAGAACTGTTTATAAAATGATTTTAAAGGAGAGGGTCCTCTAAACCCCTCTTAAGAAAAATTATTTTAGAAGGGGGTCCTCAAGACTCCCCCTCAAGTTTACAAAGATTTTAGAGGAGGTGGTTCTCGAGACCCCCCTTAAGTTTACAAAGTTTGTACCAAAAGTTATCGTTTCAAAATATATTTAGCAAATCAGATATTTTGTCTCCATTAGAAGACATATTTGCTTTTGAACTTTGATTGGCACCAGGGGCATCTGCCAGAGGGGACAGGCAGAGCTGCGTGTAGGTAGGGACAAATAATACACTGCAGACTTTGTCCCTCACCAACCCTCTAAGTTTTGGCGCCAAAAGTGTCAACCCATCCTTAGTGCCCAAGTATAAATAGGACCCCTGGGAAAGGTCATGAATATGAAAAAACTCAATAGAAAAGTCACTCTATCAAAATCACACCAGAACCTCTCTAGTATTCTCTCCATTCTCTCTCTCTAAGTGCTAAGTGCCTTGTTCTTTCACTCCCCACTGACATCCATCATTCTCAGGTGTTTCCCTTGAGAAAAATTACTATTTTTGCTATGAAAGTTCATCTTCTTGCAGGGAGTGAGTTGAAGCTTGAGTTCCATTATTACCAGAAAGAGAAGGTTTCATCAAAAGATGCTCTAGAAGTTCTTGAGAACCTTGCAGACAGCGTCCATTGGAGTGGGTCACGCCTCACCCTTTCCAGTTATTCATAGACCCCAGTCTCACTACCCTCCTACATTTGGAGACTCTACTGGGAAGGTATCCTCATTTCCATGGACAAAGAAGTTTTTAATGTTTCTAAGTAGCTAGTGTTTGAAGACATTCCATCTGGGAATGGAGCTCAAAGAGACCATGTCACTCAGGTGGATGTGGTGGTGATCGGAGCAAAGGTACCTGCTCCTTCGGGTGGGCAGACCAGCTCACCGACAGCAGCACTTGTGGAAGAGGGTTATGAGTATGTTTTTTGAGACTTGGCAAGTTTGGGTCAAGATTGTGTAACACCAGCAGCATCCCCCTCTGGAGGGGCAGCCGCTCCGACGGCGATTCCGGTAGAAGTAGCTCAGTCACAGAGGATGGCACTGGAGCAAGTTGTGACAACCGTCAAGTTCACTGGCAGGAACCCGAGGAACCCTAAGTGTTTGGTGAGGAATTCGGTATAGTCGAGGAACTCCTCTCGCTCAATGATAGCGATGAGGAACCCTCACGAAACGAACCCATCGTGGTAGAAATTCCAAGTGAGGAACTCTCAGCTGCAGCATCCCCTCTAGAAATACCAAATCACGAGGAACCCATGGATGAGAAACCCTGGGTGTCCCTCTTCGTAAAAAAAAGGAAGTAGTAGCAGCAATCTTTATAGAAATGCCAACGCGCGAGGAACCCTGGGTGTCCCTCGTCACCAACAAAGAACATCGTGGCAATAATCTCGACGAAGCATGAGGTCGAGACACCCCCGAATGGGAAGTCAAGCCGCGAGGAACTCATGGGCGAGGAACCCTGGGTGTCCCTTACCGCCAAAAAAAGAAGTCATAGCAGCGGTCTCAATGAAGCATGAGGTCGAGACACCCCCGAATGGGGAGTCGAGGCTCGAGGAACCCTGGGTGTCCCTCGCCACCAATAAAAAAAGTCATGGCAGCAGTCTCAATGAACCATGAGGTTGAGACACCCACGAATGGGAAGTCGACGCACGAGGAACCCATGGGAAGAGAACCAATGCACGAGGAACCCCTTTCACTGTAAAGGTTCAAAGTTGCACTTGACGAGGAACCACTGCCTATGTTGGTAGCAAACCCGGTTGAGGAATCCACTGCCATAAATGGGTTAGAACCCACTATTGGAAGTGGCGAGGAACCCTCTCCAACAAAATAATCCAAATCTGCCAACGAGGAACCCCCATGTATACAACTCTCACGAGACACCTTTGGGCAGAAAAAAAAATAACCTGCGAGGAACCCGGATATGAAAACCCAATAGGCGAGGAGCTCTCGCTAACAAAAAAAATCATCCTAGCAACCTGTGATGCTGTCGATAAGCAACCGGAAGTAATATGAGGTTCCGGTACAACTTCACACGAGGAACTCACGGATTCCAGTGATGAATCTTTGTAAAGTGAGGAACCCTCTGATACCAAATCTCTAGCAACAAAAGTTTGGGGTTGAAGGTCAACTTACGAGGAGCCCGTGGGCGAGGAACCCTGGGTGTCCCTCATAGTCAACAAAAAAAGTGGTGGCAGCAACCCCTCTAGAAACGCGGATTAACGAGGAACCCTCGGTTGGGTGAGAAGTTGTAACAACTACAAAGGGCGAGGAACCCTTTCCCATAAATAGCTCTCTCGCAGTGAGGAGCTCTTCAGATTTGAAACTTATTCTAAAAGTGAGGCGCGAGGAACCCGAGCCTTGCTCGTCCATAATAGTACCCAATGGACCAAGTGTTCACGAGTAACCCCCCATGGTCATCTTAACATGATGCGAGGGACCTCTCTAGAGAAAAGACTCAGATGAGGAACTCCTTATGTAAAAACTCATGCTTGGGGAACCCGTTGTCACAGTAAATGAGGTCGAGGAACCCTCCTTAGCTAAGGATGGTGGCGAGGAATCCAAAAACTTGTACCCCTCGTCAGCCCAGGGTAATCGCGTCTAACCCACCAACGAGGAACTAGTTTCATCCAATGGTGGTAAAAGAAATTTATAAACCCTTATGAGTGGTTTGTGATTGCGAGGAACGTTCAACAAACATAAAGCCTCAGAAAGACGAAGCCCGCAGTCACAGCAGCCTCCGAGGAACCCTTATGGGTGATAATGCCGTCAAGGAACCGATATGGTGAAAGGGGGGACTTGCCACTGGAAATAATACGAGCGAGGAACCCACAATGATTGACGGCACTCGCGAGGAACCCGCAGTGGGCGAGGAATACCTCGTAACCTCGATATCACAAATTTTTGCTCGACATCATTAGTCAAGAATTGTTGCTCAACATCACGAATTAAGCCGTGGTGCCTCATAGTACATTTTCACTTGTTGGTATACAAAGATGTCATATCTCATGGTCCACAGTCACAAAGGCTCCCAATAAGTAACCCCCATGTTCAAAGTCTCAGACGAGGAATCCTTGATAGCATGGGAAGTCGGTGAGACACTCTCAGACATGAGGTCGACCCGCGAGGAACCTCTATCAACTTCAGCAAATGTCGAGACACCCTTAGTGGTGAACTCGACACATGAGGAACCCTCGACGCGACATAAGGTCGAGGAAGACCCTTGACAAAACGCAAGGTCGAGATACCCTTGACGACAGTCGCGATGATGAACCCTTAGCAAAATGAGTACTAGGGGTCGAGATACCCCCTCCTCTTGGAATAAATAACTAGGGGTCGAGACCCCCCTCTCCAAATAAAGCTCCACCAGGCGAGACACCCTCGGGCACGAGGTCAGTACACGAGGAACCCTTGATAGCATGTGAAGAAGGCGAGACACTCTCAGACATGAGGTCGACCCGAGAGGAACCTCTATCAACATCAGCAGATGTCGAGACACCCTTAGAGGTGAAGTAGACGCGTGAGGAACCCTCGATAAGACATAAGGTCGAGGAACCCTTGACGAAATGTAAGGTTGCAATACCCTCGGATAACCTTGACAAAATTCAAGGTCGAGATACCCTTGACGGCAGTCGCGACAGGAACCCTTAGCGAAATGAGTAGTCTGCGAGGAACCCTCGAATATTGGGTCCACCCGCGAAGAACCTTTGGCAGCGACTGCCTCAAATGCAAATCCCAAAGATGGTGTAAATCAGACGAGATCCCCCTCCCCAACCAAAGATCCACCAGGCGAGGAACCCTTGGGTCAGCGCCTCGTACGAGGAACCCATAAATAAAGAAGTCTTAAATTTCGAGGAACCCAAGTCGGCGCTAGCAGCAGCCTCCTACGAGGGACCCTTACCCATCATGACCCTCGACAAGGAATCCATACCATTTGGCATTTCAAAATATTTTTCCCTACCAGCAGTAGGGTTGGGGTAAAAAACCCACTTCTCCAGATGAGATACCCGTGGTCAAGGAACCCTTTGTATTGGAAGCAATAGGCGAGGAACCTGCAGTCTCCCTTACGTGGTGCGAGGAACCCCTCAAAATCAAGGGGTGAATGAGGTACCCCTCAAGTTCAAACTTTCAAACTAAGAATCCACAGTAGCGAAGCGTCTAGCCGAGGAACCCCTCGAATCCAAAGCGGCGGATGAGGTATCCATAAATTCAAGGCCTTAGACGAGGAACCCTCGTCTACCACAGAAAGTGGCGAGGGACCCTTATAGGCCCTCACCCAAAAATTCAATCCGCCTTCAATAGATCTCCTATCCAGACAGACTTCTAAAAACTAGTACGAGAAGGGGGATAACATGACTCCCTCACTCAAATCGGGAAATCCCAACAGTAACAGACAATGAGGATGTAAAGTTTTGTGAGCTCCACCAGAGGGATTAGCATACCACCAAAGATTATTTTCATTTGGTGAGCAGGTAGACAATGGAACTTTGCAGATTCCACCAATAGAGGTTAATGAGAACCCCCCGCCAGCTTACCACTATGGTTGAAAAGGTACTATGCCTAACTCTTGCCAAGTTTCATTTTCTTAAAAGATTAAACCACTTGCTCTAAGTGCAGAAAAGTTTTTTTTTAGAAAAAAAAACATTATATGAGCACACTCTTTGTAAGAAATACAAAGAGTGACTACAATGCTGAAATGAATACTAGTTATATTTTGTTGGCACTTAAAAATTTGTGCATGACTCATTTACCTACATTGTGCGGTGGGTACACCAGATTTATGTGTTATTTTCTCATAAGAAGGGTAGAACCTCTACTAGATTAGAAGAGGGCCCATGATATAAGGAACTTATCTCATTATAATTGGGGGTATATCCAACCCAAAAGATAAAGTATATTGAGTAAAGTCCCTACGGACCCGACAAGACTAGCAGGAGTTTATCCTTCTAGTAATAATAATAATAATAATAAATTCACTACATTTTTTTATTAGTCCATACAGATTTATAGCCTAGAGAACAAGTCCTAACCTCTGTTCTCAAGAAAAATTGTAATTGACCAATTTTCAGAAAATAAGGAGAAGCGGGTCTACCTCCCCTCTCTAAACTTGTTATTTTTATAAGACAAAAATGTTATTAAGAAAAGTTTGGAACAAGGACCCTGCAGATCAATGAAAATTTTAGTATAAAGAAATAATTATTTCTTTACTTATAATATATGTGAAATTTTATGCAAAGTTTGTGGGAAGGAGAAGGGCTAACCCCATTTCTTAGTTACTTACCAAGAAATTAATATGCATAACAAAATACCCCAAAGTCACACGGGGTTGCACTAAAAGTACCGCAATCACACGGGGCTACGCTAAAAAATATATATAACTTGCTCAGCTATATGCAAGTACCCCACTATTAAAGGGGAAACTTCAAAATTTGCAGATGGGAAGCCTATATACAATCATCCCGTAGTTAGAGGGGAAACTTAAGAATTTTTTAACTTGCTCAGTTATATGCATGCAAGTACCCCGCAGCTAGAGGGGCAACTTCCAAATTTTAACTTGCTCAGTTATATGCAAGTATCCCACAGTTAGAGGGGCAACTTCAAGATTTTAACTTGCTCAGCCTATATGCAAGTACCCCGCAGTTAGAGGGGAAATTTTAAAAATATAACTTTCTCAGCTCATGTGCAAGTACCCCGCAGTTATAGGGTAACTCCAAAATTTTAACTTTCTCAATTATATGCAAGTACCCCATAGTTAGAGGGGCAGCTTCAAAATTTTGTAACTTGCTCAGTTATATGCAAGTACCCCACAGTTAGAGGGGAAATTTCAAAAATATAACTTGCTCAGCTCATGTGCAAGTACCCCGCAGTTAGAGGGGTAACTCTAAAATTTTAACTTTCTCAGTTATATGCAAGTACCCCGTAGTTAGAGGGGAAGCTTCAAAATTTTGTAACTTGCTCAGTTATATGCAAGTACCCCATATCTAGAGGGGCAACTTCCAAATTTTAACTTGCTCAGTTATATGCAAGTACCCCGCAGTCAGAAGGGCAACTTCAAAATTTTAACTTTCTCAGTTATATGCAAGTACACCGCAATTAGAGGGGCAACTTCAAAATTTTAACTTGCTTAGTTATATGCAAGTACCCTATAGTTAGAGGGGCAAATTCAAAATTTTAACTTGCTCAGTTATATGAAAGTACCCCGCAGCTAGAGGGGCAGCTTCCAAATTTCAACTTGCTCATCTCATATGCAAATACCCCACAGTTAGAAGGGGGAGTTCAATCTTGAAGTTCTCACATAAAATAGAGCAACTCAGAGTATTGAGCAAGTACAAGTATACATATAAGGTACGACAGTTTAGTACCTAAGGCTCCAAGGGCATAGGAGCGCTCAGAGTCTTGAGCAAGTGCCAAGTATAAATTTAAGGTACGACTGTTTAGTACCTAAAGGCTCCAAGGGCATGGGAGCGCTCACAATATTGAGCAATTACCAAGTATAAATATAAGGTACGACAGTTTAGTACCTAAGACTCCAAGGGTACCGGAGCACTCACAATATTGAGCAATTGCTAAGTATAAACATAAGGTGCTCTAAAGGAGCACCTAAGGCTCCAAGGGCACCGGAGCGCTCACATTCTTGAGCAAGTGCCAAGTATAAACATAAGGTGTGCCAGTTGAGCGCCTAAGGCTCCAAGGGAATCAGAGCGCTTACAGTCTTGAGCAAGTGCTAAGTATAAATGTGAGGTGCTCCAGATGAGCACCTAAGGCTCCAAGGGCACCGGAACGCTCACAATCTTGAGAAAGTGCCAAGTATAAATATAAGGTGCTCCAGTTGAGCACCTAAGGCTCCAAGGGCACCGGAGTGCTCATAGTCTTGAGCAAGTGTCAAGTATAAATATAAGGTGCACCAGTTGAGAAACTAAGGATCCAAGGGCACCGGAGCGCTCACAGTCTTGAGCAAGTATCAAGTATAAATATAAGGTGCGCCAATTGAGCACCTAAGGCTCCAAGGGCACCAGAGCGCTCAAAGTCTTGAGCAAGTGTCGAGTATAAATAGAAGGTGCGCCAGTTGAGCACCTAAGGCTCCAAGGGCACCGGAGCGCTCACAGTCTTGAGCAAGTATCAAGTATAAATGTAAGGTGAGACAGTTTAGCACCTAAGGCTCCAAGGGTACCGGAGCACTCATAGTCTTGAGCAACTGCCAAGTATAAATAAAGGGTATGATAATTTCGTGCACAAGTCTCTCGACATTATAAGACACTTCTGCACGAGGGGCCTAATATTGAGAAGTCCTCAAGCAAGTGAAAAAATAATAAAATAAGCTTGGAGGGTGGGGACCCACTTAGAGTGACTCCATCTTCCCAAGATTGCAAGTTTGACAAAAAATAGCCAAGGGCGAGGGATCCAACGTGAGTAACCCCTCCGCCCAAAATGAAAGGCCACAGAAGAAGGCCAAGGGCGAGGGGCTCACCGCGAGTAACCCCTCCGCCCAAAATAAAAGGCCAAGGGCGAGGGCCCCACAGCGAGTAACCCCTCCGCCCAAGGTGAAAGGCCACAGAAGAAGGCCAAGGGCGAGGGGCCCACCGCGAGTAACCCCTTCGCCCAAGATGAAAGGCTAGAAGAAGGCCAAGGGCGAGGGGCTCACCGCGAGTAACCCCTCCGCCCAAGATGAAAGGCCATAGAAGAAGGCCAAGGGTGAGGCTCACCGCGAGCAACCCCCTACCCAAGATAGAAGGCCACTCAGAAGAAGGCCAAGGGCGAGGGGTGGTAGAAATGACTTTTGCGTATATGTCGTTGTTGTTGAAAGCCAAGTTAATCAAAAATCATCATATACCTATAAAATATAACATTCTAAAGTGTAGAGGTAAGGGTATCAATCCACTTTCTAGGGAGTAAATCAAACGGAACAAATTCAATTGTAATTCACTTTTTATTTTCTTTTTGGGCTTTTTCACTTTTCTAATTTTTTTTTTTAGTTTTTTCAATATTAAAACAATAGGGTGAGGTGAGGTCTAAACTAAGCTAAACTAAATGTGAAATGATAATAACTAACTAGAAAGTTACTAAAATGAATAATAAAGTCTAACACTAAAATAAAAGATAAGTGAGGTAAATAATTGTGAGAACAATCAAGGAGTGGGATTACACCACAAATTCTAGTTATTCTAATTAATTAAGTTAATTATTTGAATTCTCCCAAATTAATATCAAAACTACAAATCAACTCTCGTTGCAAGTGTAATTTTAATAATAACATTTTAGAATATTAAGTTTAACACCTCACAACTCTAGAAAATTAAATCTACACTCCTTTTAATGAATCACCCACTAGGATCGATTAATTAAAATTTATGTCAATCTTAGAAGTTAAATTTAGAGTTGAAATTCAAATTATAATACCCCACTTAAGAAACCCCTATCTCTAGTTCGAATCTAAAATGGGTATTATAATTAGAATTTTGATTTTCTCTCGAAAATCATTACCCTCTCTCGAGGCGTAAATTTAAGGGTGAGGGATCAAAATTAACATTCAAAGGAATTTTTCATGTAATTAAATTAATTAGAATAAAATAACATCAAATAAGGGTTTTACCCCACCCATTGAAAGGGGTTTTAGCCTAACATGATATGAAATATGACAAATTAATAATCAAAGGCATAAAATAAATGAGAAGAGAAGAAAACAATCAAACCCCAATCTCTTGAAGTGAAATTGAACTTCTATTCCTTGAGTTGAAATTCACATCCCTTAATTTGAATGATTCAAACACAATTACATCAAGAATCTCACTCAATTTAATCCTCACAACAATTTATTTTTTTCTCACTATTTAAAAATAATAAAATAAAAATTCTAATCTAAAACTACACTAAAATGGTATTTTCTCTCTCTACAAATTCCTATCTCCTAGCTCTAGATATTTGATTTGGGGTCTTCTTATTCAATTTATAGTAGGCATGGAGCATGGGGGTAAAAATGGTAATTGTCTATGGTGAACATGTGGGAAAGGTAAGAGCACATGTGCATAGGGGTGTGAGGATACTTGGAAGAGGGAATAAAATCAGATTTGGGGATGAGAGGTTTGGGGTCATTTTGGGTATTGGTTTTGAGTGGTTAGTTGGGGGGTATTTGGGTAAATGGGAATAAGTTAGTTTAAGTGGGTTGACTTGGTCTTAGAAATTTGGTTTGTGTTTTTTGGCAGGTGGGAATGAAATTCATTTTTGGCTTGTGCAGGAGAAACAAGAAGTGGGTCTTGGGAAGGAGGGGAAATGGGTTTGGGTAGTAGAATGTGGGTAAAGGGATGGCGATCAGGTAAGGGCTGAGGTCGAATTGTGAATGGGGCAGACCCGAAAATGGGTCCGGTTTTCGGGTTGGAGAAGGAGGTAGCCGCCAGGGGTGGGAATCGGAAGAAGGCTCCGACGCGGGACGCAGGCGGTATGCTGTCGGTCGTTGGTGGGTGAGGCACGTCGGCGGGTTGCTCAGGGGGTTGGGGTTGGTTCAAATCGGCGCTGACGGTAGGGAGAGAGGTGAACACTGGTCGAGCTCGCGCCATTAGGGATGTTGGGGACTCGACTCAGGTCGGCGTCCAGCTCGCCGGCGGAGGTAGGTAGGTGGGAGGTTGACGGCAAGGAGGGTTTTCAGTTCGCCGGTGGAGTAGGGTCGGGGGTTTATATCGGGTATGAGGGTTTTGGGGCCTGACACGGGTTTGGCAGGTGATTGGTTGGTGGATATGGTGTGATTTGTGGGTGTTTGGTTATGGAGGATTAGATGGGTTTAGGGGAGAGGAGAGAGGGGGTGATGGGAGGTTGAAGAAGAAGGAGGGTAGGTTATGGTGTGTGTGAGGTGTAGGGTGTATGGTGAGGATGAGGGTGTATTTGGGTGTAGGGATGTGTCTTCATGTGTGTGTTTAATTAGGACCCCCTAAAAAATATAAACTAAAACTAAAATTAAATTTAATCTAAATTAAAAATTAAACTAAACTAAAAATAAAAAGTAAAATAAAATAGACACGACACTAAACAAACTCTAAAAAAAAATTAAACACAACTAAAATAAAAACTAAGAATAAAAACTAATAACTAAAAATTAATTCATAACTACTTAAAAATATAAAATCCTATAAAATAAAAGAGACAAAAATAAAAAATAAAAATCTAAAAAGAAATAAAAATAGAAATCTATAAAACTAAAAGCTTAAAAAAATAAAATCTAATAAATCTAAAAATAAATGAAATCCTAAAAAAAACTAATTCTAATAAAATAAAACTAAAACTAAAAATAATAAAAATCACAATAAAATAAAATTATACTAATAAAAAATAAAATAGAAAAATAGAAAATAAAATCTAAAAATTCTAAAATAAACCTAAAATTAAAATGACACAAACTAAAAATCTAAAAAAATTTTAAAAGGGACAAGTTAGACACACACGGGGTTCGAGGTAGGTTTAGGCTAGGTCTAGGGTAGGTTAGGGTTACGGGATAAGGTATTATAGCTCCATAAAATGCACAATTGCCTTGAAATACGCATTTGAACACCGCAACGTGCATTCGACCTACAAAATAAACAATTAAGCACATAAGACCCATATTACCGAGAATTAGCAACTAAAGTACGTATATTCGGGGTATAAATTGTACAGTTTTGGGTGCTTATCACACCACCCCCAAACAGAGCGTTGCTACTCCTCGAGCAATAAGATAGAGAGAAAGAGAATGATAAGTAACCAAAAGTGTACCACTTTCGCAGGCACTTGTGATTGCACTTAGCATGTGCAACAAGCCTTTAAACCTATAGGTTGCCCTACAGGACGAATTGTGTCTTGTGAGGGTTTGCAGGGAATATACCCACAAAATTCTTATTTGCAAAAATTTATTGAAGGGCAGTCAATCTCTTATTAGACATAGAATAATCGCACAATCCATCACATGAGAAATATTTTCAGAAATACAAGCTAGAAGTGTAAAAAATTTTAGGCTAAGTAAATACTCAAGGCACATCCTCCCTAGAACTCAACGTGTGTAGTGTGAATCAGTCAAAACGGGTCGAGTATCACAAGAGTAATTCCTAGATTGCCTTGTCGTAATCAAGGCTTCAACTTCAAAATCTCACGGATATAACTCTCTCAAACGAACTCTCAAGATTAGGGTTAGTGTATCGCTATTGTGTGTGAGGAGGTGAGTAAATGTAAGCAAGTTCAAACGTCTCACACACACATAAGAAAGAACGAACAATTTGAAAGAAAAATGATCTCATGAAAGAATGCTAATCACTATAGTGAGAATGTCGAGTTATTCACCACGTCGACTTTCATTTTCCCGAACACCTAGGGGCATATGTATGTATATGGGTGAGGGGAAATGAAATGAGATGAGAAGGATATGATGATGTGGGATAATATGGATGGTGATAATGAGATAGGATGAGATGATGATATGATGGATGGATGGTGGATATGTAAGAAGAGTGTATACATCTTAGGCACAAATGTCTTTATTACTAACTACAAACTCTTTTTCTTTTCTTTTCTCTCTTTTTCTTTTTTCTATAGTTTGCTATTTTTCTATTTTTTTTCTTTTTTCTTTTTTTTTTCTCACTTTTTAAATCAATAGTGAAGACATTTACATTTGAAATTTACACTCTTTTATTTGAAAATGAAGGATGATATATGAATGGAGGTGATAGGTGATGGAAAAATATATGGCTGGTGAGGGGAATATATGGGAATATGATGGGTGAGTGAATGAAAATGTGACATGGGGGGAAAGTGGTAGGTGTATGGATGAAAATCTAGTATTCGAGACAAATTTCAAGACACGCGTTTCTTACAACTCGAAAACGATGTCATTCTCAATGATCAAGCCAAAAATGAAGAATAATGAGATCATACAACAATTAAAATGCGGACCCAAAAGAAGTTGAATCAACTTGTGACTCGAAGATTGCGTAAGACACTCTAAAAGGGTGAAAGGCACAAATCTCACGGGCTAAAGTCTCTACTAGTGATCCTTAAGGTTCTCCTTAGAATTGTAGTACTCCTCAACTCTAAACGTAATGACGTGATAAGTGCGCAAATTTTGTTGAGTCTACAAATTAATGGTGCAAAATGCCTTACTACGTATTACATAAGCCATTTAGAAAAAATATTCTATAGCTTGATTCCTATACTTTGAAAGATGGACGATTGAAAATTCACATCAATGAGTGAGATGAAAGAAACTGCACGAAATTTTAAAAATCAGGTTTAAAACTCAAAATTTTTCAAAAGAGGCACGATTTTGATAAAATTCCCCACCCCCAAACAAAAAGGAACATCGTCCTCGATGTTAGGTAAAATGATTTTTAAAATTGAGAGCATAAGGTAGGAAAAAGATTACCAGAATGAACCGCTAATGAAGTGGATAGATATAGCCAATAATAAACCTGAAGAAAAATGAGAAAAAAACTGTGTACAAGTCCATAAGCATGATAAAGCATAGGGTGATGTGAAACACCACCCCTAAACAGGATGAGACTCATATAAGAAACACGGGCTGCCTCCCGGTAGCGCTAAGTTTAATGTCTTCAGCCAGACCAAACCATTCTCACCCCTAAAGATAAGATCTATGAAAGCACGGGGTGGCAGAAAAATCGGGTGATGAGATCTATGAAAGCACTGTTGATGCCGTCTGCCGTGTATACTCAAAGAATTTGTTTTTTGCAGTTGTGAGTATTTTGTTTTCATAGAAGAAATATAAATGGTTAGTTTATTCCCCATTGTTTTTTATTTATTGGTTTTGTAGTTTTACTCTGTTTGTAATCTACACATGTGGGGAATTTTAATTTATTATGTTTTATTATTTGGCTTGGGAGAAAGTCAGGTAGAAGCATTTGTAGGTTTAAATGGTCTTGGGACACATACGTTATAATATTTTCAGATGTCTTAGTTTTCTATCCATTGTCTATTTTTTGGGTTTCTCTCTTTACAAATGTATTAAATAGTGGCTAGAAAACTAAGAAATTTGAAAATATAGAATAATCTATGTGTAGACGCGAATTTCTCACATGTGAACTAAAAATTCGACCACGCATCGCGTGGCCTACATGCTAGTTATTTAATAATTCTAAAGCATGTATAACTATTATTATCCATCTTGCATCCAACTCTATCCATCTTGAGAAGATTTGTATAGTTTTCAAAAGTCTTCAAAGCCACCACACCTAAACCTCTTTAGACTTGTCAAAATGACACATGACACGTTAACTCAATATGATCCGACATGAAATTATAAGTTAATAAGTTGTGGCCAATAATGAGTGAATACGATAGAGGTATTCGGGAATGACTCAAATGAGCCTACAAAGAGGTATTTAAAGGGGTAAGGTTTCTTGTCCACTAAGCTAAGTGGCTAATTAGAATTGTTCCCCTAAGGCCAAGTAACCTTCCTACCTCTAATACAAAAGGAAAAATACAATAAATGCTCGAGAATAGAAGAAATGCTAAAAAGAACTAAAAATAATAAAATGACGACTGTCCCTAATTCACATCACTCTCCCCCCTGAACGAGTTCGTCCTCAAACTCAGAGGGGTAGGCCATCAGTATCGCCATCAATGATCGTCACAAGAGCTGGCTGAGAGGGTATCTTCGGTGCCTCCTCAATGGAGTCTGGGTCCCCAAAAGCTAAGAGAGCTCGATGGTGAGGGAGAGAGCAATTGGAGGCGCGATGGCCCATCACCCCGCAATTGTAGCATTTAAAGGTGATCGAATGAGCAGGAGCAGGAGGAGGGACCTTGCCAGCAGGAGGAGCTGTGGTAGAGTGATTCCTAGGAGGTATTGAAGTCACGGGTGCTGGAGGAGTAGGCGTGGAGCGGCTTTATGGAGGAGGAGCAGTCTGGTGGAAGGATTCAACTTAGTGGCATATTCCACCACCTTGGCAAAGGAGGTCACCTCACGCAAAGTAAGATCGTGATGAATATAACCCTGAAGACTGTGGATGTAGCGGCTAATGCGTTGCTCCTCACTCTGGCCTAAACGGGCTCGAGTACATAAAAACTGAAATCGCTTCGTGTAGTCCAAAACAGTGTAGTCCTGGCGAAGTGACTAAACTCTCAGAAATAAGTCACGGTCATAAGTGGCTGGAATAAAGGCCGACATCAACGGTGCACGGAGCTCAGTTCAGGACTGGATGGGAGAAAGACCCTCGATGATACGGCGCTTCTCCAAATCATTCCACCGAACACTAGCATAGCCTTGAAACTTAGTTACCGCTAAGAGAACACATATATGACCTTTCAGTCATTTGTACTAAAAAATCCTCTCCATGGAGGCAAGCCAATTAAGAACGGCATCAGGCTGTAGGTGGCCGTTGAACATGGGAACGTCAACACGGATATCACCATGCATGCTCCGAGAAAGTAACTGGAGGGCCAACTGTGTGATAGTATCACCACCCTGAAGGCCGAGGGTATCCTCATCAATATCATCCTCGCCTGGTGAAGGCTCAGTAAGTAAGGCTCGATGTGTTTGCCCCCGAGGTGGTGGATGAGGAGGGTCAGGAGCGAGAGGGTGAACTTAAGCGGTAGGGGGATTAGTGTGAGGTGGTAGAGGCTCACGAGGTGGGGAAGGAGGAGGTGGAGGAACCAATGGCTGGAGATAGCGGCATTGGTTCATTTAGTGGCCTTTTTGGTGGAAAACAAATTAATGGTGCTCATAGATGGGGACATAGGGGGTCACCTTGGGATGGAGGGAATCAAATGGGTAAACATCCGTGCGCCACTCCGTAGGAGGGGGTGGGTCAAACTTAGGAGCGGAGTGGGGTCGGGGGGAAGAAGGGTAAGCATGGGGAGGTAGGGTTATCCACTCCCGGACCCGCTCATGGGAGTCAACACTTTCGGAGTGAAAGGAGCGTGTATCCCATGGGGGAGGTTGATGCGGGGCATGGAGAGGGTGTCCGGGTGGGGGAAAGGTATGTAAAGGAGGTGGGGCGAAAGCGTGGGGAAGGTGGAATAGTGTGGGTGAGGGTGTGGGGGTAGAGAAGGAGTGGGGGGACGGGGTGGTATATGGGGGTTTTCAAGATGTTTTTGGGGGTGATGTCTAGGGTAAATGAAGATAGGGGGTAAAGTGGGGTCATGGGGGAGTGGAATTGAATATGGTGGAGGAGAGAGGCATGGGTTGAGTATATGGATTGGGGAACAATGGGGCAAGGGTAATTGGTGGTGGATGGATGCGTTGGGGGGTAGAGGTGGAGGTATAGGGGGTGGGGTGAAATTTGGGGGGAAAATGTTTGGGGAATGTTGGAAGATGAAAATTCTAGGGTTTAGGGTGCAAGATTCGGATTAAATGGCATAGGGTTTGTGACATAGGGATGGGTTGGAGGGGGATTAGATTTTTTTGTGTGCCGAATGTTCCAGATCCTTTCGGCGATGGTAGGGGAGTATGTCCCGATCATAGGTGGTACCGTTTGGATACACAAAAGGGTAGGGTTTACCGGAAGGGAGGGTTTCGGCATGTTCGGAAGATGTTGGATGTCCCTTCGGGAGGTTGGTTAAATGGTGGTGTTGTCGGTACAAGACAGAGGAGTGTCTGGAGGGTCCCATGGGTTAAAAGGGGTTCGCGGGGGTCTGGTAGGGAACTGTACAGTTTCATAGGGTATAACTAGAGGTGTGAGGGTGGAATTCCGGGGGTAGGGGTTGAATATGGGTCGAAATTGAGTGGGTTAGGGATGGGAGACTATCGGGATGGGGTTGGGGGCCTGCGGGGGTAGTTCAGGGGAGGTCGAGGTCGGGGGAGGGTAGGGGTTAGGGCCGGGTTGAAGTGGAACGGGGCAGGGTGTGACACCCCGACTAATTAAATACCGGGTAGCTACTCCTTTATTAAATTAATTAAAAATGCCAAGTTGGCTCAGTTAATAGCATCACTGTCGAAAACATTTTTATTATTACTAACCACCTAGTATTTAAAAAGTAAGTTGCCAAATTTTAATTTAAGTCTGATTAACATGCAACAAGTGTAAAGAAATAAATAACACCATTCACCATACTGAAGTAAAACGAATAACCATCACAATAGAGTAAATAAAGTCTGGAGGAAAACTCCTCACTACAATCCCACAACTGATAAGTAAAACGTATACTGAAACAATACATGCTAAGTCTGAAAACTGAAATGTAAAAGATGCTCTAAATAGAAATGGGCAACATGCCCTAGAACTGATAGATAGTGACTCTGGAATCCAAAAGATAGAAGCG
This sequence comes from Sambucus nigra, assembly GCA_949130495.1. Taxonomy (NCBI): domain Eukaryota; kingdom Viridiplantae; phylum Streptophyta; class Magnoliopsida; order Dipsacales; family Adoxaceae; genus Sambucus; species Sambucus nigra. The sequence goes on from OX422215.1 coordinate 617,971,122, forward strand.
TCTATAAGCAAATCCCTGTAGCTTCCACAAACAGCTACAGCTCGTCACCTGAATGAGAATCCTATGCTTGGTGTCCCTGTGGTTGGGCACCTAAAATGGTTTTACAAGGAAAAGATTTGAAAAGCAAACGGGTCAGAGCCCGAATGTGGAGTTATATTTTAAAAACCTGCAAGTGCTTTAAAAACATTTAAAACATTAAATGCAAAGTACATGTTAGGACGTACACTCGCATGATATTCTCACCTCTCGTCTAACTGTGCACTTCTAACGTAAGTACCCATCTATAACGACCCATACTACTAGCTAAGTGACAACATAACTAGCTAGACTGCCAAAGGTTTTACCAATATTACTCGGTTCCATTAACATATAACGCTCGTAATTAGATAGGGATTTAATGTAAACTCGGATGCTCAATATGCATAATATATATATCACTAACCCGTTATGTTATTCTCGAAACAATGTCGTAGTTATATTCACAACATTTACATGAAGGTTCTTATTAATTAACCGTATATTATTCACATCATAAATATACAATACAAGCACCCCGAGAACTAAGCTGCGGTGCACACATACTCTGCTATCCATCCCGGTACATCACGTACATAAGGATCACATATTCCGAATCTCTCAGGAATAGTTCAGATAACACAAATCACAAATAGTGGAGGCGAACACAGTCACCATCACATGGGTCACGCACATACCTACGCTCCCATGATCAGCAGACTTATTAATATCACAATAAGTCCTTCTATGACCTATGTTCATCGAGGTACCAGTCTATATCCCCCCCGCAGGCACACAAGGATTAGAGGGTCCTAAGCGAACGCAACCTCCCGTGATAGCAAGTATGGTAGGTATGTCTTACACACAATCCATATACCAATACTAAGTAAACACACGTCTTAGTAATACCGTATTTTAATCGTAGTACATATCGCATTCTCGTACTAACTATAATTATCACCATTTATATTATTCCGGTTTGTAATTATACGCGCCATAATTTCTCACGTCGTAGTAGACACTCACGTCTTAACCCAAACTGTCCATGTAATACAACTCTCGTATGTAAATTCCTTCTCATAAATACCCAAATGTCCCAATTCTATCATTACTACATCTACGGAATGATATCTATATCCTCGAATAAGTTTACGGAACTCCAAAAGTCAAAACAGTCCAAAATGGCCCAAACTGCCAGCTCGTTAGAAGTCTCGTTCGAACGAGACTGTTCGAACGAGTTTGGACTGTCAGCTCGTTAGAAGTCTCGTTCGAACGAGGCTGTTCGAACGAGATCCCAGTTCGTTCGAACGAACTGTCCCTTCTAACGATATCTCGTTCGAACGAGATATCGAACGAAATCCCTACTCGTTAGCAATGACTGGTCAACTCGTTAGAATCTCGTTCGAACGAGTTCGTTCGAACGACCTGGGGGCTGCTTCTAACGAGCTACCAGCTTCGGCCCAGATTTTGCCCCAAATCGTTTTTCATCCATTTTAACACCTCAAATCTTCTAAACTAAGTCCCAACAATCGTTTAAAGGTCTATAATCAATACTAAACATATATAGTCACATCCTAACATGTTTTTAAGGGATCAATCCATCCTAACATCAATTAAATTTACAACTTTCTACACTTTTTCCAAATATCTCAAGAACATGAACCCTAACTACATATCATCATCAAATCCCAGAATTTAATTCGTTTTTCTTTCACCCAATCATGTATTAACATCAGATTAATCGTCTCCAAACTATTCTACATGCAATTTATCCTCAATATTCAGAACCTAAGTTCAATTAATCATGGGTTTTCATTCATCTTCCAATAACAATTATAAATCTTCAATTTTCTAACATGGAAAGAACATTTGCTGAAGTTAAACATAATTAAACCACTTGCCTTGTTTATTTTCGGATTTGGTGTTGATTTGGTGAAGAATCTCTGCAGAATTTTCTCTCTTTCTCTCCTTCTCCAAGCTCCTCCTCCAATGGTGGCTTAAGGTGGCTAGGGTTTTGATTTGGGAACTTAGAAAACCTAAATGATAACCTACGTAGCTTTCTAGGTTAATATGGTTTGGTTAATGGGCTTAATGGGTTAAATCCACATCAGATTTACATCTCTAATTTTCGTCACTTTTAATTCCTCAAAATGTAAAATTACCAAAATACCCTTTAAGTTACCGGTATGGCCTAAAAATATCCCGGGACCCAAACTATACCCCCGGCTAGTGTTTTCTGACTATCTCGACCCTTCCGGACGCGTTGGCGCACTCAAAACGACCATACGGATTATAGATTTTAAATTCACTTTTATTATCAAAATATTACACCGTGACGCGGCGGTCCCACGCGTCTCAACAAAATTTCTAAAATGCCGTATATAAATCTCACGACAAATTTCATAATACCAAATACATATATAATCATATATGCACATAATCAAATACCAATTCGCATCTCATTAGTATTTATAACCCGGATTAATTTCCAATTAATACGCATTTAATTAATTAATCCCCAAAATAAATATAGTCAAAAGTACGGGGTATTACATACTTCCCCCCTAATAACTGAATTTCATCCCGAAATTCGAAACTAGAAAGTACCTGCTAAAAATAACTCTGGATAACGTTCGCGCATCTCATCCTCGCGCTCCCATGTGGACTCCTCGACATTGTGATGTCGCCACTGAACACGCACTAACGGGACTATCTTTGACCGCAGTTTCCTCTCGCTTCGGTCCAAAATAGCAATTGGCCCCTCCTCGTAGGAGCTATCCGGCTGGAGATCGATGTCCTCCACAGCAATGTGAGAATGAGCTAAATTATCTCTAAGGTATTTCCTCAGCGAGGAAATATGGAACACGTCCTGAATCCGATGCAAGTGCTCCGGTAGTCCAAGTCTATACGCAACCGGTCCGATCCGCTCAATAATAGGAAACAGACCCACATACCTCGGTGCCAACTTCCCCTTCTTCCCGAATCGCATAATCCCCTTCATCGGAGATACCCTGAGCAAAACCTGGTCCCCCACTTGGAACTCTCTGAAAAACCTCTTCGCATCAGCATAACTCTTCTGCCTGTCTTGAGCTACCCAAATGCGATTCCGAATCAACTCAATCCTTGCCGAAGTATCCTGAATCACTTCCGGCCCAAGAAGTTTGTTGTCCCCCACCTCTAACCAACATGCTGGGGAACGACAAGGCCTACCGTACAATGCCTCAAACGGAGCCATGCCAATCGTGAACTGATAGGAGTTGTTGTAAGCAAACTCCACCAGTGGAAGGTACTGCTCCCATCCACCCCCGAAGTCAATAATGCACATGCGTAGCATGTCCTCCAACATCTGATTGGTGCGCTCTGTCTGCCCATCGGTCTGCGGATGATAAGCCGTACTCAACCGCAATTCCGTGCCCATGGCCTCCTGGAAACTCTCCCAAAACCGCGAAACAAATATCTTGTCTCTGTCAGATACGATATTTAGGGGCACACTGTGAAGTCTCACAATCTCTGAAATGAAGAGCTGGGCATACTGTCCCGTAGTGTAGTCAGTCCTTACGGGTAAGAAGTGAGAGACCTTGGACAACCTGTCCACAATTACCCAAACGGAGTCGTGACCCCTCTGCGACGTAGGCAACCCCATGATAAAGTCCATGGATATGCTCTCCCACATCCACACCGGGACCTCCAACGGCTGTAGCAATCCTGCCGGTCTCTGATGATCCACTTTTACGAGCTGACAAGTGGCGTATTTTGAGACAAACTCAGCGATATCTCTCTTCATACCGCTCCACCAATACTGCCGTCTCATGTCTTGGTACATTTTGTCCCCTCCGGGATGTACCGCGAACCGTGAGCCGTGCGACTCTGCCATCACCTCGTGTCATAATTCCTCTCCTTCCGGGACTACCAATCTCCCATTGAAGCGTAATCCCCCGTCTGAGCTAACGGTATAGGACTCGGCTCCCTCTGTTAGCAATCGAACTATCTGCTCCTGACAGAACGAGTCATTAGCCTGTGCCCGTACTACCCTCGTGATAATCTGCGGTGTAACGGTCATCACAGACATGAAAGATCGGGCCACTGCATCCTGGTGTCCCAATTCCTTCCACTTAGCCTTCCACACCTCTGCCACCTCATCTACTGGCCTACGGCTCAACGCGTCTACTACCACGTTAGCCTTACCCGGGTGGTACTGGATGTCTAACTGGTAGTCCTTCACAAATTCAAGCCACCTACGCTGCCGCATATTCAATTCCTTCTGCGTGAACAGATACTGTAGTGACTTGTGGTCCGTGAACAGCTGAAACTTCTCCCCCAAAAGATAGTGCCTCCAAATCCGTAGGGCAAATACCACTGCTGCCAACTCTAAATCATGCGTGGGGTAATTCTTCTCATGAGTCTTAAGCTTACGGGAAGCATAAGCAATGGCCTGTCTCTCCTGCTACAATACACCTCCAAGTCCTTGCAAAGACGCGTCGGTGTAAACCAAATACTCAACTCCCGGTCTCGGTAATGCTAACACAGGTGCTGAGGTCAATTTATCCTTCAATTCATCGAATGCCAACTGACAGGCATCACTCCAGATGTATGGCACACCCTTACGAGTCAGATGTGTTAAAGGACCTGCTATCTCCGAGAAACCCCGAATAAACCTTCTGTAGTATCCTGCTAGACCCAAGAAACTACGAATCTCCGTTGGTGTCGTGGGCTGTCCCCACTCCCTCACCGCTGATACCTTCCCCGGATCAACAGATATTCCCTGGTCGGAAATAATGTGACCCAAGAACTGGACTTCCTTCAGCCAAAACCCGCACTTCTCATATTTTGCATACAACTCGTTCTGACGGAGTGTCTACAAAACCTGCCTCAAATGCTCGGCGTGCTCCTCCTCTGTCTGAGAGTAAACCAGAATGTCATCAATGAAGACAATGACAAACTGATCTAGGAAATCCCTGAACACTCTGTTCATCAAGTCCATAAACACTGCTGGAGCGTTGGTCAAGCCGAAAGGCATAACCCGAAACTCGTAAGAACCATATCTCGATAAGAACGCAGTCTTCGAGACATCCTCCTCCCTGATACGCAACTGATGGTATCCCGATCTCAAGTCAATCTTTGAGAAGAAAGAAGCTCCTCTCAACTGGTCGAATAAGTCATCGATTCAAGGCAACGGATACTTATTCCGTATCGTGACCTTATTCAACTCTCGGTAGTCCACACACAATCTCAGTGAACCGTCCCTCTTCTTCACAAATAAAACTGGAGCGCCCCAAGGTGAGGTACTCCTGCGAATAAAGCCCTGCCCTAATAGCTGCTCTATCTGATCCCGTAGCTCTCGCATCTCAGCTGGAGCCATACGGTATGGTGCACGTGCTATAGGTCTCGTACCCGGTAGCAAATCTATAACGAAGTCTATCTCTCGACTGGGTGGTAAGCCTGGTATCTCCTGAAACACATCCGAATACTCCCTGACAACCGGGATCGAATCTAAAGGAATAACAACCTCCTTAGAGGTATCCTCCTCTATGTAATACAGATGAGCGGTCGATCCTCCCTCTGGGCGAGGCATCGCCACTACAAACATCTCTTGCCCCGGAATGGCAAAAACAATGCTCCCGCTGAAGCAATCAATCATGGCCCTATATGCTACGAGCCAATCCATACCGATGATCACATCGTGAACATGCATGTCTAACACTAACATGTCTGCAGGTAATACCAAACCACCAATCTCTACCCCCACTCCCCGGCATATAAAGAAAATAAGTGACTCACTCCCTAATGGTGAGTCGACACACGTCACTGTGCTCTCTGCCGTAGCTAACAATCCTAAAGCTTTCGCGAAGTGTGTAGCTATAAAATAATGTGTAGCACCCGTATCGAATAATACCCGACCCATAGTGCCATGGATAGGAAACGTACCCTCGATCGCGGGCGGTGCCTGTGGAACTGCAGCCTGGTGAACGTTGTAGACACGTCCATACTGTAGCTGCCCCTGCTGAACTGGGACTGCTGGAATGGGTGGCAATGCTGCCATCTGTGGCGGTGCGGGAAGAGCGGCGAGAAACATAGGCCTCTGTGGCTCCTGGAGAGCACCCTGCTGCTGCTGCTGTGGGGCCCTGCCCCTATCAGGACAATCCTGTCACTTATGGCCAGTCTTGCCACAAACGAAGCATTTCCCTGGGAAGTTCCCTCCCCTCTGTCCCTGCTGCCCCCGGCCCTGGTGGCCGTTACCATTCCTCCCTTGGCCCTGCTGGCCCTGATGAAACTGCTGCCCATTCTGTCCCTGTTGGCCCTGATGGCCGTTTGGACCCTGATGGCCCTGACGGAAACCTCCCTGTCCCTGCCTGTAGTTCCCTGACCGGAACCTCTTATTATCCCCCTGCTGGGTACCCTGCTCATTCTGCCTCTGCCCCTGACCCGATTGTGCCCCGCTGGCACTATGTCCTCCAGTCCTGCCCTGATGGCTAGACTCTCCCGACCTCTTACCCTCGGCCATATGAAAACGGTGGTCCTGGCAGTGTAACAATGCAGCGTTAACCACATCAGAATACGTGGCCAACGATAGGTTCCCTAGCAGATGCTGACGGATTCTCCAATTCAACCCGTCGGTAAACTTCTCAATCTTCTTCTTCTCTGTTGGTATCTCGTCTGGAACGATGTTCAACAGATTAGTGAACTCGGCCTCATACTCGGCCACTGTCTTGCCTTCCTACCTCAGACTCATCAGCTTCCTCCTCATCTCTGTATGAACTGCGGACGGAAAGTACTTGCGGTCAAACCGCACCCAGAACTCCTGAATCGTGAGAGTATCCCTCTCCTCTGCGGTGGTAATGGACTCCCACCACTGTAGCGCAGATCCAACTAGCTTGAAAGTAGCTAGCACCTGCTTCTGAACATCAGTGCACTCATGCATCCTCAAGTGCCTCTGCATGTCTTTCCTCCATTGGCTCGAGACTACCACATCTGAGCTACCTGCAAACTCTGGCGGATGCGCTTTCTGAAAAGCGTCACGTACACGCTCCCAAGCAGACGGGAATGCATTAATCTGTACTGGCGCGGCAACCGGCGCCTGAGGTGGTGCCTGCTGAATAACGGCAATGGCGGCATTTATCGCTTGAGCTACTATAGCTGCAACCTCAGCGGCGTTCATCATACCCTGAACTGGAGCGGGCTGGGGTTCGGGTGTTGCATCCCTGGGAACTCGTCGTGCACGTCGTGGAGGCATCTGAAATAAGAACAAAGTTTATAAGTTTGCTGTTTATAAACTTAAAATAGCTGAAGAACGAAGCATACACAAAAAGAGTACAACAGTCCTAAAATATAGGGCTCTATATCAAAGAAACGTAGCGGAAACATAATAGCCGTACAGATCCTAAAGGACACTAGAACCTGATGCTCTGATACCACCTGTGACACCCCGACTAATTAAATACCGGGTAGCTACTCCTTTATTAAATTAATTAAAAATGCCAAGTTGGCTCAGTTAATAGCATCACTGTCGAAAACATTTTTATTATTACTAACCACCTAGTATTTAAAAAGTAAGTTGCCAAATTTTAATTTAAGTCTGATTAACATGCAACAAGTGTAAAGAAATAAATAACACCATTCACCATACTGAAGTAAAACGAATAACCATCACAATAGAGTAAATAAAGTCTGGAGGAAAACTCCTCACTAAAATCCCACAACTGATAAGTAAAACGTATACTGAAACAATACATGCTAAGTCTGAAAACTGAAATGTAAAAGATGCTCTAAATAGAAATGGGCAACATGCCCTACAACTGATAGATAGTGACTCTGGAATCCAAAAGATAGAAGCGTCGATAAACAAATCCCAGTAGCTTCCACAAACAGCTACAACTCGTCACCTGAATGAGAATCCTATGCTTGGTGTCCCTGTGGCTGGGCACCTAAAATGGTTTTACAAGAAAAAGATTTGAAAAGCAAACGGGTCAGAGCCCGAATGTGGAGTTATATTTTAAAAACCTGCAAGTGCTTTAAAAACATTTAAAACATTAAATGCAAAGTACATGTTAGGACGTACACTCGCATGATATTCTCACCTATCGTCTAACTGTGCACTCCTAACGTAAGTACCCATCTATAACGACCCATACTACTAGCTAAGTGACAACATAACTAGCTAGACTGCCAAAGGTTCTACCAATATTACTCAGTTCCATTAACATATAACGCTCGTAATTAGATAGGGATTTAATGTAAACTCGGATGCTCAATATGCATAATATATATATCACTAACCCGTTATGTTATTCTCGAAACAATGCCGTAGTTATATTCACAACATTTACATGAAGGTTCTTATTAATTAACCGTATATTATTCACATCATAAATATACAATACAAGCACCCCGAGAACTAAGCTGCGGTGCACACATACTCTGCTATCCATCCCGGTACATCACGTACATAAGGATCACATATTCCGAATCTCTCAGGAATAGTTCAGATAACACAAATCACAAATAGTGGAGGCGAACACAGTCACCATCACATGGGTCACGCACATACCTACGCTCCCATGATCAGCAGACTTATTAATATCACAATAAGTCCTTCTATGACCTATGTTCATCGAGGTACCAGTCTATATCCCCCCCGTAGGCACACAAGGATTAGAGGGTCCTAAGCAAACGCAACCTCCCGTGATAGCAAGTATGGTAGGTATGTCTTACACACAATCCATATACCAATACTAAGTAAACACACGTCTTAGTAATACCGTATTTTAATCGTAGTACATATCGCATTCTCGTACTAACTATAATTATCACCATTTATATTATTCCGGTTTGTAATTATACGCACCATAATTTCTCACGTCGTAGTAGACACTCACGTCTTAACCCAAACTGTCCATGTAATACAACTCTCGTATGTAAATTCCTTCTCATAAATACCCAAATGTCCCAATTCTATCATTACTACATCTACAGAATGATATCTATATCCTCGAATAAGTTTACGGAACTCCAAAAGTCAAAACAGTCCAAAATGGCCCAAACTGCCAGCTCGTTAGAAGTCTCGTTCGAACGAGACTGTTCGAACGAGTTTGGACTGTCAGCTCGTTAGAAGTCTCGTTCGAACGAGGCTGTTCGAACGAGATCCCAGTTCGTTCGAACGAACTGTCCCTTCTAACGATATCTCGTTCGAACGAGATATCGAACGAAATCCCTACTCGTTAGCAATGACTGGTCAACTCGTTAGAATCTCGTTCGAACGAGTTCGTTCGAACGACCTGGGGGCTGCTTCTAACGAGCTACCAGCTTCGGCCCAGATTTTGCCCCAAATCGTTTTTCATCCATTTTAACACCTCAAATCTTCTAAACTAAGTCCCAACAATCGTTTAAAGGTCTATAATCAATACTAAACATATATAGTCACATCCTAACATGTTTTTAAGGGATCAATCCATCCTAACATCAATTAAATTTACAACTTTCTACACTTTTTCCAAATATCTCAAGAACATGAACCCTAACTACATATCATCATCAAATCCCAGAATTTAATTCGTTTTTCTTTCACCCAATCATGTATTAACATCAGATTAATCGTCTCCAAACTATTCTACATGCAATTTATCCTCAATATTCAGAACCTAAGTTCAATTAATCATGGGTTTTCATTCATCTTCCAATAACAATTATAAATCTTCAATTTTCTAACATGGAAAGAACATTTGCTGAAGTTAAACATAATTAAACCACTTGCCTTGTTTATTTTCGGATTTGGTGTTGATTTGGTGAAGAATCTCTGCAGAATTTTCTCTCTTTCTCTCCTTCTCCAAGCTCCTCCTCCAATGGTGGCTTAAGGTGGCTAGGGTTTTGATTTGGGAACTTAGAAAACCTAAATGATAACCTACGTAGCTTTCTAGGTTAATATGGTTTGGTTAATGGGCTTAATGGGTTAAATCCACATCAGATTTACATCTCTAATTTTCGTCACTTTTAATTCCTCAAAATGTAAAATTACCAAAATACCCTTTAAGTTACCGGTATGGCCTAAAAATATCCCGGGACCCAAACTATACCCCCGGCTAGTGTTTTCTGACTATCTCGACCCTTCCGGACGCGTTGGCGCACTCAAAACGACCATACGGATTATAGATTTTAAATTCACTTTTATTATCAAAATATTACACCGTGACGCGGCGGCCCCACGCGTCTCAACAAAATTTCTAAAATGCCGTATATAAATCTCACGACAAATTTCATAATACCAAATACATATATAATCATATATGCACATAATCAAATACCAATTCGCATCTCATTAGTATTTATAACCCGGATTAATTTCCAATTAATACGCATTTAATTAATTAATCCCCAAAATAAATATAGTCAAAAGTACGGGGTATTACACAGGGTCAGCGCTGGCCTGGGGTAGAGGAGGGGTTTTTGGGTCCAATGGGGTATGTTTTTTGACTTTGTTTGATTTTTCGGCAGTGGGTGGTGGTGCCACGGTGGTTATTTATGTGGTGGTATTTGTTGGGGTGATTATAGGGTTAAGGTTTGATGAACTAGGGATTTTTTGGGGTAGGGGTGTAGAATGGCTTGATCTTGGAGAACTAGGTTTAGGGTTTAGAGATGTTACCGGAGCGATGTGTGGGCGGTTCGTGGTGGGTGCCGGCGAAGAACTACGGGCATCCATCGCATCGACTCGAGCCGTCAATCGGTTGAGGGCTTCGAGAATTTGATTGAAAGGGTTTGCATCAGAGGAGTCCATATTTTCTTGAACTCGCGTGATGTTGTTTATGAGTTTTTGTCTACACAACAACAACTGGGTGAAGCGACGAGGCTCTGATACCAATTGACGTAAATGACGTCAAATGGGAGCAAGAAATGATATTTCTCTCTCTATTCATAATCTCTCAAACATAAGGAATGACTTAAATGAACCTACAAAGAGTTATTTGAAGGGGGAAGGTTGCTTGGCCACTAAGTTAAGTGTTACAATTGTGCCCCTAAGGCCAAATAACCTTACTACCTCTAAATACAAAAGGAAAAATACAATAAATGCTCAAAAATAGAAGAAATGCTAAAAAGAACTAAAACTGATAAAATGACGACTATGTCCCCGATTCACATCAGATTTTGTTATGGATGGTAGTGACAAACTATCCATAATGGAACGGGGCTCGAGGATCTTTTCTTATCTTCTCTATCTTAGAATAACTTTTTAAATCAAATTGTTTTCAAAGTAAATGATTTTGAGATTAATTTTACTACTATCGAATTCAGATTTTGGATAGTGTTGTTCATTGCTGACATCTTTTTGTTGCATAGTATGCCTTTTGAGTGTGAGATTTTATCACAGGAGTATAATGACGTGTTTGTTGTAAATGTAGTGGCTTAATTGCAAACTGAAGAATCAATTAAATATATGTACTTATAAACATATTTGATTTGTTATAACTAATAAAATTTAAGATAGATTTTTATTTATAATTTTGATGTCAAATTGCAAAATATTATATAAATAAATAAGTTATTATTAGTTATATAATATATAAGATTTTTATAAATAAGTCAATATTAGTGTTAGAGTGATATATTTTTTAATCTTATAAAACTAATATAACTGTCTAAGCTTTTTTTTTTTTACCTTTCAAAAAGTGCTTCAGAGTTTATAAGATATTTATTAGGTATGGTTATATTCATGTTGAAACATAACTTGTAAGATGCCAAACGGAAAATTAATAATCCATGCAATTTGTTTATCTTATTTAAACATAACGAGATTAACTATTAAAATTAGGAATAAGGATACATAGGTTGGTAGTAGTGCTATTAAAAAATAAGATATAATTTTGCCATTTTATTATTATGAATTATCATATAGATGTATTACAACATATTTATTATAGTGGCAAAGGGAGGGGACACAATATATATATTTATTACAGTGCGAATAAAAACATATATATATTCAATCGTGCATGGTCAGTGGTAGTTCCCATTTAGTTACAAGACAAGACAGGTTGGGTAAAGGAACAACTCTAATAAATGCATTAATAGTGGAAAGATTTTTCGAATCTCAATGAAAGAGATCCGGATTTCAAAATTTAAACAAACTAGCTCATGTACCCTTTTCACTCATTGTCCCTCTCTCCATACGATCAGACAATGAATTTATCTATTAAATCTTTTCACATAAATTTTGAAATGTAAATAAAAACACTTTGTTTTCCACACTTTGTAAACAATCTTCCACTCTACATCTCCATCCATTTGAAGAAGGAAAACATTTCCCTAGTGTTTTACTTTTTTGCAGCCCGGACCGCCTTAACTTGAGATTTGGGGATTGGCTCGAGTCCAAGACTAGCCATTATCCTTTCGACATTCGCATCGATCCTGTCTACTGTCCACTGCATTTGATCTAACTCGAAACCGCTAACTACCTCCACCGTCTCCTTGAAAGCGCTGCTAACACCTTCGTCAGTGGCCTTTTTGGCCGCATGTCTGGTTTTAGAACCATACTTGCGGCCATATTTTCCATAACAGGGAGTGAAGGTTCCTTGGAAGTTGGGGCCAAATTTCTCTCTAATCTTCATAATTACGGCCGATATTTTCATCCTGCAAAGAAGATTATATGAGACTGTTATTTTGTTATTATTAAACAACGAACAAGGATGTTGTTTTCCATAACAACGATGTAATGCAGAGATCAAAGCTGTTGTTTTATTATTATTAAAGAGCGAACAAGGCGGCTATGACCTTTGTAATGAAGGTTGTTGTTATCATTTAAGTGACCTTTCTATTGTAAGTTAAAATAATGCTTTATTTCATAATTTGGTTATTTTATAATTTCACATTGAATGATAATGTTTTCGACTAATATCCTATAAGTGAACCTTGGTTATTATACGCAATGTTAACTAATTTTAGCTTTGTTATTTTATTGAAGCTTAGAACTACTTGGTAGTTAGCTTCAAAGATTTTGTGATGTGAACCTTGGCTACTATATGCAATGTGAAGTTTATGTTGGGAGGTTCAGTCCTTTGAAATTAAAGCGTACCTTTAACTGTGAAGAACTCTCAAAGATAAGTAAGTGGTCATAAATTGTTAGTTTTAGGAGGTAGTTTGGAATGTAGTTAAATGTTTAGTTTAGGAAATTGGAATTGCTAGATATGGGCAACCAAGAATTTATAGGGAGAGAATTAGTTAGTAATTTATTTGAGGAGAATTTGGGAATATAGAAAAAGAAGGAAAGTTTTTGTATTAGACTTGATGATAGATTACAATGCTTAGCTTGGATTGGGATGGTTTGGCCAATTGACCTCACCACCTATTTATAGGCATCTCACCCCATAATGGATGGTGGAGATTAAAGTACATCAATGGTCTAGATTAATTCTCCAAAAGGTTCCCACCTCCTTATGGGAACATTCTAGAAGCCTACATACTTCCTTAATATTCTAGAATCTTTTATACATTACAAGTAAGCTCTATCTTATCTAATATGGAATAACTTATATTTAATAGTTGATATTATATAGAATATTCTAGACTATTCTAGGAATTTTCTAGAATATTCTAGACTATTCTAGGAATTAGTATCACATTTCAACATAAATTGATATTCTTATGTGAGTTTATTTTGCAATTTAGAGTAGATGTATATTATTATTGTTGTTTGATTATCTGAACATCACTTATGCATTCAAGTTTGTATATTGTTGTTGGCTATAACATTTCACTAATTACATAAGTAATGTTAGTATCAATTTTTTTATTTAGTTCATTGTTCTAAGTTAGTATTATTGATGTCCAGTCACTAATACCGATGTAGATGGATGTGCGATTGATATACCTTATAAAACTTCATTTCTGTTAAAAGAAAAAGGGTTTCTTTTTCTTTTCTCCATTTATGTTTCAGCCATTTCCCCTCCCCCCTTTCCCTCTCTTGGGTGTCTTCTTATCTTCCCTCCCCTCTCCCTCCCTTCCTCATCTAACCCTCTCCCTTGCGGACCCTCTATGCACTCTCTCTCGCACACAACCCTTCTCTTCCAGATGCAGCAACAGCAGTAGCAGCAGGCCCCTCTGATTCGCCGGTCCTCTACTCATCTGTTATTATTAGATTGAACAGTCACGGGGAGTGGGTTTCACTTTCTTTACCCTTTTATATAATTTGATATTATTAGACTGAAGAGTAATGTGGGCAGTAATTTTCTGACAGCAGGGTAGGTAGAGGGCAGTGTGGATTACGAGGGTATGGGAGTTGGGATTTATTGGAATATTAGGTCAAGTACTATGGTTGTTGGGCATTTCAATCCTTATTTTCACTGTTTTTTTTTATGAAAAGAAGTGACATTAGTAGGGTGACTTATGTGAAAGTTGGAATATAGATTTTGATTGTGATTTCAGATACTTTTGTAAACTCCTATGCTTTTGCAACATGTTCATTTATTTGTTAGTTTATATTGACTTGAAACATGTTCTTCTGTTTCAGCTTATCAACATTGCAAGCTATGAAATTTTAGTTTTTATTGTGTTTGGTCTACATATTTTCTCCCCAGAAAAGGTTAGTGTCTTGGAGTTAACATTAGATCTTTATATATTAAGTTTGTTGAATGTTAATTGTGTTGGAGTTAACATTAAATCTTTATATATTATTATTATATTCATATGGAGTTAACATTTCATTTTATTATAGAAAAATCATTATCTGTGTAAGATCAAATGTTTCGGGTGTAAAAAGTTATTATATTCAGAACACACATAAAAATAGGTAGGATCTAAAGACTGTAAAATGAACCATAGATAAAACAAGTATGATCTAAAGACTGTAACAAACATAAAAATATAGTAGAATCTAAAGACTACAACAGACATAGATAAAGCAATCAATATGATACCATGAGTGATGGGTGATTTCAAGAATTGGAAACATAAATTTGTCAGGGTTGACAACTTATTGATTGAATTTGTCCAAACAATAACTTATTAGGTAACGTGTGTGGTGTCTCCTCTTATATTTGGATTTGGATTTGTACGGACCAATCTAACACTTTGTTGGACTTTGACATCCTCTAATATTTGAGGTAATGTTCATACTCTTTTTTTTCATGCACAAAAAACACGGACTGTAATTACTTCAGGTAAAAAAAACACCATATCCAAACAACATTAGGGTCTTGGATCAGTTTGATCCTAAAGATAACATGGCTCATTCATCGATAAAGAAAAACAAAACAAAAAAGAAGACTCCAAAAGCTTTAGATTTAATATGTGGACTTTGTTTACTAACTTGAAGTTCTCTCTCGGACAACCCTTCCGACCAGCCACTACCAGGCTGCAACAAGCAGGAGTAGAGAAACCCTACTGTTTTATGCTAAACTATGGAATTCATTTCTTTGATGATGATAAAGGCCTTAAGCTGCATTTATTTCAGGTTATTTACTATATAGTTTGTGTTCATTATGTCTGAATGTCTTATTTTTTTTATTTTTTGGTGTGTGCATATAGAAATAGCTTTCCATAGGGATCTTCGCTTGAACTTTTAATGTATATGCCATAGAAATAGCTTTCCTAAATTTAGTTGTATTATACATGCTAACTTTAGTTGTATTAAGTTCCTAAATTTAGTTTTTAACTTCCTAAATTTAGTTGTATTATAGTTTTTGACTGCAATTTTATATATTTACAGGATGGTGGCCAAGAAATTATTTGATAAGGTTGGCTCTTTCCTCTGCCACTACCACTGCCACTGTCAGAGGTAACCTTCCTCTCCACGGAAAAACTACGACCAAACACCAACACATAATCATGTATGTGCATCTGGATTAAAAGATGTTGATCAACTGAGTAAGATCGTAAACCACTTCAGTAGAGAATATACCGCAAAGGATGGAAGTGTAAGGAATAAAAGGATATGCTAATAAATAGCTCTTAACCAGCTGCTCGGCATGATTTGATAAGACTTGAAAGACATAGCCGTGTTTTATGAAACACTGGTGATGCAGTGGGAGGCGAAGCATTTTATGCTTTTGCGAGATGAGGTATTGTTTGCTTTTGGGGTTTATTGTATTTAGTTTGATGGTACATTTGACTAATTTAGTTTATAATCACTTTATTTATGATTTATTTATTGTTATCTTGGTTTTATCTACGAAAATATCCATGTATTTATTGTTATGTTGGTCACTGGATGCTAGTACACACACATGACCGTTTGTAGTTGGAAGTAATTATTGAACCATTGCAAAACTCACGCCACACGAATTTGTACCAAAATAATAAAAAAAGAGCATGACACCTTTTTGACACTCACAATTTCACTAAATATGACACGGTTTTGACACTAGCGCTATTCGAATAATTATGACAGTTTTGACACGACTTTACGTGCTGTTGTCACTTATCATTTAAACATTGTTAATTTGTTTATTTGAGCCATCATTAAGTAGTAATGTTTACTATTTGTATTTTATGTTGTTGATTTCAATCTGTATGTTTTTGCAGACGGTGGTGCGCCCATAGGAGCTTCATGACATGAATAAGAGATTATAATATTTGAAGTTGTTTTTCTCTCAAGTTTCATTCATTACCTCTAGAAGCCCAGTTATTTGTCTATTTAGTGCTAAAATTATGAACTAAATATATGAACTCTAATTTAAAAGTCTGTCTTCATTATATTTAAGGACAAGACAAGGTGTAATCCTACAAATATATAAATCGTATCAATAAATCTATGGTGGTTATGGATTATTAGGATTATGGTTGTAACATAATTTTTTTATTCCCTAAGCATGGTGGATAATTACACAAACAATGGAAACTTAGCTCAACATTTCCTTGTAGTAAAGACACATTCACTTGCATAAGAAATATAATCTTGTAGTAAAGGATGCATATAATCTTGGACAGAAAAGGTGGACGAAGCCACAAAAAAATATACCTTTTTGCAGCTTGCTTGATAAGTCACTTCTTGGATTTGGTATCACCTTCTTTATATTTCTCGAATGATGATGACGTTCTATATGCAATAGACGAGAGTAGTCAAGACTAATGCCGCTTGCTGGAAAAAAGTCAATTCTTGGATAACCTTCTTTCTATTAGTCGAATGATGTTATATGCGCGCAACTAATATTCAAAAACTAGTTTTACAAATTCTTGGATTTAGGAAACACGTTGTACGACCTTCTTTTATATATAGGGTGTTTTTGCGGTGTGCTCTCGACTTTGAGTTGCCTGTCGTAAGGGCATTTTTGTTTAAATCTAATTGTTTTTGAAAAAAATCTTTAAATAACAACCAAAATATTTAAAAATTCGAATATGTGTTTACAAATTCTCAAAATTACAAAAAAAATATTAAAAATCTGCAAAATTGTAAAAAAGCTATTTTAAAAATATGAAAAATCCCCAAAAAATTCCAGCAAAAACAATTGGTTTCAAGCAATAAAAAATATTTTCAGCAAATAAAAAACGGGTTTCAGCAATAAAAAATGGTTTACAGCCAAAAAAAAGATTTTCAGCAAATAAAAAATGATTTTCAGCAGTAAGAAAATAATTTCCAAAAAAAATGATTTTCACTAATAAAAAAATATTTCCAACAAACAAAAAAATGGTTTTCATAAATAAAAATGGTTTTCCCACGATTAAAAATTATTTTCATCAAATAAGAATAAAAAATATATAGTTTGACTAATTTCTGAAAGACGACTATAATTAAAAAAAATCTGAAAAGGTATTGAAAAATTATCTTAAAAGTTTGACTAATTTCCAGAAATTAGAAAGAGATAAAAAGTCCGAAAATTAATTTCTAGAAATAAAAATCTGAAAATACTAGAAACTATTTGAAAAATCTTGAAAAAAAATTGAGAAATGAAATTTATAAAAAATAGGAATATATTAAAGTTACGGAATTTATAAAAAATACTTAAACGAGTTTAGTGTATTTATCATCAGTGTCACTACTGTGTGTGCGTGTGTATATATATCGCTGGGTAGCGGGATTCTCTTTAGTTCCATCTATGTGGGAGTGGGTGTGGATTAGGGGTGGCAAATCGTGTTAATTGGTTGGGTTCAGGACCGACCCAACCCGACACGATTAGCACGATTTATAATTTTGACCTCATTAAACCCGATTAACATGACACGATTGATACGGCATGTTCGACATGCTACGACACGAAACGATTGGCTAGACATGATTTTTAGCAAATTTTTCCAATTCATATTTCCAAGTGCACTAAAAAAAATAAGGGCAATTTACAATTAGGTTCCTTGGTAATAATTTTTAAACATTTAAGGACAATTTACTATTAGGTCCACTTGTTATGCCACTAGCGTGGACTTCTACAAGAAGAGAATTAGTGGACCTAAGTATTTAAAATTTGTCTAAATTCTTTTAGTGCTTAAAATTTGTTTGTGAGGGACCTAAGAGTACTTTCCCCAAAAAATAATTACATCACAATTTAATTCCCATGACAGATTTTTAGCTACTAAAACAATCACAAAAATAAACCACTAATACAAATCCCACCACTGATATCAACCCCTAAAACAATCACAAACCACGGATATAAACCACTAATATAAATCACACCATCTAAAAACCAATCACAAAAAATAAACAATATGAAATAAAAAATCTGAAGTCGCCGGACAGAACTAAGTCGTCAGATAGAAATGGTTGTCGAGCATAAATGGTCACTTTTATGACAGAAGATGCTGACGGCGGAGGTATATAAGTGGGTGGGTAGGCGTTGATGGAGGAGGGAGAGGGGGAATATGTGTGGGGAGTGGTGATAGAAGACGTTGATGAGGCCGACGATGATGAGGTTCGGAGTTGATGAGGCCAATGGTGATGAGGGATACTTTGTTGTGCTGGTGTGAGAGTTTGTGGGACGTTGAAGAGAGTAGACGACTGAACTTTATTTGTGGCTAGGGTATGTTTTATTATTTTTTGGTTAAGTCTTAATCTTAAGAAGAGTGAGCTTTTTAATAATAGCCTTTTATTTTTGGGTCTTAATGAGGTCAATAATGGGTCAATGATGGATTTTTTAATCGGGTCCATAATGAGTCTTAATGAGGTCACTATCGTGATCAAAATTAAACATGAACACGACACGATACGATAACTGACCCAATAAATCAGACCCGAACATGACCTGAACACGATAAGTCGTGTTAATTTCGTTCTGTGTTGTTTCGTTTCCAAAATTGCCACACCTAGTGTGGATAATGATATGATATTTTTCTTTTGTATACCTACTCATTTTAGAGAGATGTGTTATGCGAGTATGGTGTTATCTCTTGGGTATGGACTGGTTAACGATGGTGTAAGCATTGGTGAGATGTTACAGTATGACTATTGTTCACTATAACAGGGTAGGATGTGATGATTTTGAGACGTTTCACATGAAAATGAGCTGAACGCGCATTTGTATTATAGTGTAGATGAGACATCGAAGAGTATAATTATCTTGATATATTTGATCCTGGTGTGTAGGGACTTTACTGATGATTCAGGATGTATCGAACTTATCTCCCAGCGAAGATGTTTAGCTCGTTATTAATTTAGCACTTGGGACTTAGTGATAGTAAGAGCGCCATATTATATGACTCCTTTGATGATATGGAGCTGATGATTACACTTATACATTCGGGGATAGGATTTTAAGTGTCTCGGTTATATGCTTTGGGCCTACGGGTCTCGGTGACCGATAATGCTAGGTAGTAGTGTATCGTAGGGTTCCTTGTGTAGGAGGGTAGTGTGACTGGGGTCTGGTAAAATATTGAAATGGGTGAGGCATGACCCACTTCAATGAACTCTGCCTCCAAGGTATTCAAGAGTTTCTAGAGCAGCACCTGGTAAAACCTTCTCTTTTTGGTAAAAGTGGAACCAAAGATAGAACCACCTCATGCAAGAAGATGAACTTCACAATAATAATAGTAACTTTTATCAAAAGGATCACCTGAGAATGGGAATGATGGTTGTCAAGGTGGGAGTGAATAAATAAGCACTTAGCACTTAGCACTTAGAGAGAGAGAGTAGTGAGAGAATATTAGGTGATGTGATTTTGACAGAGTAACAATAGGACTTGAGTTTTCTGATTTTGACTTGACCTTTGCCAGGGGTCTTATTTATACTTGGGCACTAGGGCTGAGTTGACACTTTTGGGCTCCAAAATGAGATAGTTATTAAGGGACAAGGTTTGTAATGGACCATTTGTCACTATATGTGTGCAGAAGCCTGTCCCATCCGACAGGTGCCTCCTGGTGCAAACCAAAGTCAAAAAGCAAATATGTCTACGTTGAATGATAAATTATCTGATTTGGTAAATATCTTTTAAAACGGTAACTTGTACAAACTTTGTAAACTTGAGAGGGGTCTAAAGGACCACCTCCTCTAAAATCGTTAATCTTGAGGGGGGCTTTTAGGATCCCTTCTCTAAAATCATTTTTACTTGAGTGGGGCCTTTAGGACCTTCTTCTCTAAAATCTTTTTATAAAAAGTTTAATTATAGTGAGCAACCCCTTTAGTTATGACTCGGTGTGAACTGTGTAAGGACTGGGTGACCCTTAGGGTCATTCTACTAGTATTCTATCAATTTTAAAGTGCTAAGTGGTTGAGCTTGCTCAACAAATACTATCTGAACATTTGCTGGGGGAGTCCTTCCTTACTAGATTTTACATTTGAGATGGTATTAGCGGAGGGGTCCCTCTTTGTGGACTCCTTCTCCCATGTATAATTTAAACTGGTTTTATTTTTTTATTTTTGGGTTTTGGGGGGGGGGGGGGGGGTCCGTCGCCTAAACTAACTTTTGAACTTAAAGGAGCTCCTAGAGGGGTTCCTTCTCAAAATATCATTGGGATTGTAAGGAGGTTCTATAGGGATTTCTTCTCAAAATATCTTTGAAACTTCTTTGAAGGGGGTTAGATGGGTCCCTCACCCAATTGCCGTGGAAGCCGTTAATAGCATTCTAAACACTAAGTCTGGAAAGAAGAAAAGTGGGAGAAATTGAGGAGATTTTAGGAGCCAATTCAACGAGGCATTGAAGTGTTTGTGTAAAATCCATCCTCTTCATTAAAGGAATTAGATCATACAAATCAGTACATGAAAGTGGTTAACTTTCCTTCAATCTAAATTGTTGTGTTCGATTCATATCATAGTACGTGGTAAATCAAAACTTCATTTTGGGGTGGGTTCTTATATGAAGACGGGTTTTAGACGAACCAGATGTGTTATTTAAATTGGAGGTCTAATTTATAGTATAACTTGATTCAGTGTTGTGGAAATCGAATAATAGTACGATCCCAATTGTTGTTATTGCTTAATTAAGATTTGAGAGTTTAATTTATGTATGAGATCGTATGAAAACTGTGAAAACCCAAATTGGGAATTGAGGACTTTTAATGAAAAGAAAAATATTGTGAAGACCATTACGAAGATTGAAACTGGTTTTGATCATTAATATATGATGAGAATAATTAATTAAGGTTGGGAATTGAAGATTGAAACCTTGAAGGCTTATTAATGGAGGAAAATAGGGGACTCAGAGAAGATGAAGACCTGATCGATTGATGGTCTGTTTTCTTGGGCAATGCGTCCAATTGTTGTACATAAGTGAGATTTTGTTACGAGTT
Organism: Sambucus nigra; assembly: GCA_949130495.1. Taxonomy (NCBI): domain Eukaryota; kingdom Viridiplantae; phylum Streptophyta; class Magnoliopsida; order Dipsacales; family Adoxaceae; genus Sambucus; species Sambucus nigra. The sequence goes on from OX422215.1 coordinate 617,992,770, forward strand.
TATTTTAGCTTATTTATTTGAGGAATATAAATATAGGGTTATCTCCTAATAATTATAAATGGATATAACTGGAATTTGGAGGGTAAAAATAGGTGTGACACATAATTAAGAAATAGAGCGAGACAAATGCATATATTTGCTAATGGGCCAAGTGAGTGAGTCCGAGTGGGGCAGGGGAGTGATACTACGTTAAATTAATTAATTAATTAGTGTGAAATTAATTAAATTAAGAGTCGGGATATAGACTCGGGTATCTTTAGGTTAGTGGTACGGGAGTTAGGCACGGGTTAGCCGGGTTTAATTTATGATATATTTACGGTAGCGTAATAGTATACATATATATTTGTGAGTGTTAGATAAATTATAAATATGTACCCCTCTAGTGCTATCACATGAGGTTACGCGATGTGGGTGAATCCCCTGGCTTGAGGAGCGGGGACAGTATAATCCCCAGGTCATAGAATCCATTATATTATGTTGTGTTTCTTCTCGGGGTGAGACGTCTTGGGTATGATTCGGTCTCACACTCGGGGAACTATGGAAACTTTTGCTACACTCACTATTTTCATTGCCTAATTCGGTGTGAGTAAACTGTCTCATGGTATCCAGGTTGGATGAGTATACCTGGGGTGATAGCATTTTAGAGAAAGAATTCGATAAGTTATTACTCGGGAGGATGGACAATATATACGACATGTGTGTGAATGTTGTAATATAAATTATATGTATATAATAGTGTAGGCATTTATATATATGTAAAATACATTTAGTGCAATTGTATTACTTATATAACTAATGAGATTGTTATATGATTTTAATTGGTCATGATTAATTAAGTTACCGAGTGAAGTAACTTATAAAGCAACAGTAAGATTACTTGGGCTAGAGTAGTGTGTTAGGAACATTTATAACAAGGCTAGTTAGAGTGGGTAATAACTAGGGGGTTATAAAGGAGAGGTCAGGTGTGCACATTTGTTGAGAGGTGAGCATTCTATCAAGGGAGTGCGATACTAGCTTAAATATGAAAAGTATTCATGCATTTTATTTACTAGATTTTTACCATTTGCAAAATATTTTCTTGGGTTCTTACCCGTGTCAAAATATTTTCAAAAACTTTTAGGTGTCCATCCACATGGACTCCAGACTTTATTATCTATTCCAACGATGCACAACTACTACACATGTGGATGCATGCAGGAGTTGTTGTAGACGCTTCTTTTATTCATTCCTAGATTACGAATATTATATCGGTATTTATTCTGGGCGTGTTGCCTTCAGTACTTATTTAGATTATTTCAGTTCAGTTTTGTATTGGGATTTATTTACTATCTGTTGGATTTATTTGGGTTTTGGATTGTTTAGCCGGTGGTTTATTCAACAACTCAGATATTTATTTATTCAGTATTTGTTTTAGACTCAGTGATTGTGTATATGGCAGAGGGGTCCCTCTTTATGGACTCCTTTGCCCACGTATCATTTAAACTGGTTTTCGTTTGGGGTGGGTGGGTGGGGGGGGGGGAGGGGGAGGGGTCCTTCGCCCAAACTAATTTTTGAATTTGAAGGAGGTCCTGGATTGGTTCCTTCTCAAAATATCACTGGGATTGGAAGGAAGTCCTATAGGGGATCCTTCTCAAAATATCTTTGAAACTTCATTGAAGGGGGACTAGATGGATCCCTTGTCCAAATGTCGTGGCAATAGTTAATATCATTCTAAACCCTAAGTCTGGAGAGAAAAAAAGTGGGAGAAATTGAGGAGCTTTTGGGAGCCAATTTAATGAGGGATTGAAGTGCTTGTGTCAAATCTATCATCTTCATCAAAGGAATTAGATCCTACGAATCCGTATAGGCAAATGGTTAACTTGCCTTCAATCTAAATTATTGTTTATGATTCATATAATAGTAGGTGGTAAATCAAAAGTCCGTTTTGGGATGGGTTCTCATAGGAAAATGAGTTTTCGATGAATTAGACGTGTTGTGTAGATTAGAGGTCTAATTTATAGTATAACTTGATTAAGTGTTGTGGTAATCGAATAATAGTTCGATCCCAGTTGTTGTTATTGCTTAATTCGGATTTGAGAATTTAATTTATGTATGAGATCGTATGAAAACTGTGAAAACCTAAATTGGGAATTGAGGACTTTTAATGGAAATCGTAGATGTTGTGAAAACCATTACGAAGATTGAAACTAGTTTTGATCATTAACATATGATGAGAATAATTAATTAATGTTGGGAATTGAAGATTGAAACCTTGAAGGCTAATTAATGGTGGAAAATAGGGGACTCAGAGAAGATGAAGACCTGATCAATCGATCGATCGAATGAATTGATCGATGGTCTGTTTTCTTGGGCAGTTTGGCGAGTTGTTATACATAAGGGAGATTTTCTTACGAGATTGATTTAGCTTATTTATTTGAGGAAAATAAATATGGGGTTACCTCCTAATAATTATAAATGGATATAATTGGAATTTAGAGGGTAAAAATAGGTGTGACACATAATGAAGGAATAGAGCGAGACAAATGCATATATTTTCTGACGGGCCAAGTGAGTGAGTTCGGGTAGGGCAGGGGAGTGATACTACGTTAAATAAATTAATTCGTATGAAATAAATTAAATTAAGAGTCGGGATATAGACTCGGGTATTTTCAGGCTAGTGCTATGGGATTAGGCATATATATATATATATATATATATATAAGGCAGGCTCCTGTGCACACTAAGTTTGCACAGTGCTGGCGTACACCAATTTTTTTAAAGGACTAAAAAAAATATTTATGAGTTGATTTTTTTATGTGATATTTAAACATTTCAACGGACCCATGTAAAAAAAATCAGTTAAAAAAAACTTTTTTTGCTATTTTTAAAAAATCGGTCAAACTTTCGCAGCTTTTAAAGTGTTAAAAGATGCGAAAGTTTGCCCTATTATATGCATTATTATCATTCAAGTTTAATTCCTTAAGTCCTCTCCTAATAATTTCCTCCCACGATAGGTTAAGGATACCTCCTTTTCTTTTACCCTCTATTCCCAGTTTGATAATACGATGATAATTTGAAAACATATAGGTTAGGCTTAAAAACATGTCGTTTGAGGGTGAAAACTCAAACTAACCCCCAAACGGCTACGTAAGTGGCACAACCTTAAACGGGGTCAATGTAACTCGTAGGAACTAAATGCCTAGTCACGGGACATACGGTTTGAGAATATGATGATAATTTGAAAATATCTAGACTTTGGCTTAAAAATAAGCCGTTAGAGAGTGAAAATCCAAACCATCACCCAAATGGCCCCATAAGAGGTACGCACACCTCGCACAGGACCATTGTAACTCATAAAATCTAACCGTGTAGTTACGGAACTCCCAGTTTGAGAATACGATGATAATATGAAAATATATAGGTTAGGCTTAAAAGCATACCGTTTGAAGGTGAAAACTCAAACTAACCCCCAAAAGGCCACGTAACAGGCACTAACACCTCACATGGTACGCATATATAGCTCATAGGAACTGATCACGTAGTCACCAGACTTCTGGTTTGAGAATATAATAATAATTGTAACTCGTATATGAAATTTTTCAGCTTGAATAAGATTTTTTTTTTAAATTACTTGATTACTAATATCTCTTTTTGTATCCTATTTTTTTGCAGGATAGCATTTTATCGTTAGCTTTTATCCACGTGGAACACAAGAAAAAGTCAATGGTCTACAACAAGGGGATTACTTATTTGTGAATTTTCTTATTTTTAAATAATTAATTTTTTTCTTTGATCCAATAATTTGGCACAATTCAAAATCGTGCCAAAAGTGTATCAAATTTTGGCACGGTTTTGAATTGTGCTAAAAGTGTACCAAAATGTACTCAATTTGGCACATTTATAAAGTCAACCAAAAGTGTGCCAGCAATATTAAATTCTGACACAGTTTTAAAGTGTTCTAGAAGTGTTCATATTTGGCCAAATTTGACACACTTTTAAACTATGTCAGGAAAAAATGGTAATTTTGGAACACCTGATTATGGCACAGTTCAAAACTATGCCAGATTTGACCTGGCACAGTTTTAAACCGTGTCAGATTGTTATTTTTGGTGTATTGACTAGGACGGGTTAGTAGTATACGTTAGGCGTGCATAATAGCTGAGAGGTGAGGATCTCGAGTGGGAGCACGTGAAGCTACCATGTATGTAATATCTACTATTTATGCATTTTAAATACCTGCTAAAAAATTTCAAATGTTTCTTGGGTCTGACCCGTTTTCCAAATCTATTTTTGTAAAAACATATTAGGTGCCTAGCCACAGGGACGCCGGGCTTAGGAGCTCATTATCATTTGACGTGTTGTAATTGTTGTGGACGTTGCAGGACCTCGGTAGTAGACGCCTCCATATTTATCAGTTCTTCCTTATGATTTATCCATCTCAGTCGAGCATGTTTAGACTACATGTCATCAATAAATACTAACCCTTAACTCGCTAGTTAATATTTATTTTAATCTGATTAATTATCAATTAATTACTCATTAAATTAAATTAATCCCATTATTGAAAAGTCATAAAAATACGGGGTGTTACATACTCCCCCCCAACAACAGAATTTCATCCCGAAATTCAGAAAGTAAAAGTATACCTGGAAAGAAGAACTCTGGATATTTCTCGCGCATCTCATCATTGCGCTCCCAAGTAGACTCCTCGGTATTGTGGTGCTCCCACTAAATAAGAACAAGTGGCACTATCTTAGACCTCAGTCTCCTCTTGCTATGGTCTAGGATAGCCACCGACCTCTCCTCATACGAACTATCTGGATGAAGGTCCACTTCCTCCAATGCAATGTGAGTGTGGGCCAACTCATCTCGAAGATATCGCCAAAGTGAAGAGATACGAAACACATCATATATACGCAACCCGTCCGATCCTCTCAATGATGGGGAATGGCCGCACGTATCTCAGTGCTAACTTCCCTTTCTTTCCGAATTGCATTATCCCGTTTATATGAGATACCCCAAGTAAGACCTGGTCCCCCACAGTAAACTCTCCGAAGAACCGCTTGGCATTGGCGTAGATCTTCTGTCTATCCCGAGCTACTCGTATACGACTCCGGATCATCTTTATCCTGTCATAGTATCCTGAATAAATTATGTCCCAAGTAGCTTGTTGTCCCCCACCTTTATCCAATAAGAAGGCAAACGACAAGTTCTATCGTACAACGCCTTGAATGGGGCCATGCCAATGGTAAACTGATAGGAGTTATTATAAGAAAACTCCACAAGTGGAACGTACTGTTCCCAACCTGCTCTAAAGTCAAGGATACACATACACAACATATCCTCTAGCATCTGATTAGTCCTCCTAGTCTGCCCATCTGTCTGTGGGTGATAAGCTGTACTCAACCGTAACTCGGTGCCCAAAGCCTCCTGGAAGCTCTCCCAAAAACGAGAAAAAAATATCTTGTCCTTGTCGGACACAATATCAAGGGTACCCTGTGAAGTCTCACTATCTCGATAATAAATATCTGGGTATACTGACCTTCTGTATAATCTGTCCTGACTGGAAGAAAGGGATCTACCTTAGTCAATCGATCGATAATCATCCATATGTAATCGTGACCTCTCTAAGAAGTAGGTAACCCTGTGATGAAATCCATGGAAATTCTCTCCCATTTCCACATAGGGACCTCTAGTGGTTGAACTAACCCCGCAGGTCTCTGATGATCCACCTTAACAAGCTAACAAGTTGTACACTTCAAGACAAACTCATCAATGCCTCACTTTATCCCACTCCACCAATTTTGCCATCTCATATCCTGGTACATCTTATCCCCACTAGAATGTACCGCAAATCGTGATCCATGCAACTCTGACATCACTGCGTGTCTCAGATCTTCCCCTTATGGGACCACTAATCGTCTCTTGAAGTGCAAGCCTCCCTCAGAACTAAATGAGTAAGACTCTTCTCCCTAGACTATAAGGTGTTGAATCCTCTCCTGATAAAACTCATCTGTTGCCTGAGCCTGTACCACTCTCATCACAATCTGAGGTGTAACTGTCGTAACAAACATAAATGATTGAGCTGCAGCATCCTGATGTCCCAATACCTTCCATTTTGCCTTCCACACCTCGACCACCTCACTAACTGGTCTATGGCTCAACGCATCAGCAACAACGTTAGCCTTTCCCGAGTGGTACTGGATATCGAACTGTTAGACCTTCATAAATTCAAGCCACCTGTGCTGTCGCATATTCAACTCTCTCTGAGTGAACAAATATTATAGTGACTTATGATCCGTGAATAAGTGAAATTTCTCTTCCAAGAGATAATGTCTCTATATCCGGAGTGCAAACACGATTGCTGCTAGCTCCAAGTCGTGGGAGGGGTAATTCCTCTCATGAGTCTTAAGTTTATGGGAGGCATAAGCTAAGGCTTGATCCTCCTGCTATAATACTCCTCCAAGCCCTTGTAGCGATGCGTCAGTTAATACAAAGTACTCCACACTTGGTTTCGATAGTGCTAACACTATTGCTAAAGTCATCTTATCCTTCAACTCATCAAATGACAATTGACACCCATCATCCCAAATAAACGGTATGCCGTTATGAGTCAGATTAGTCATCGGACCCATAATCTTTAAGAATCCTCGAATGAACCCTCTGTAATACCTTGCTAATCCCAAGAAACTTTGTACTCCGTCGGCGTCGTGTGCTATCCCCACTCCCTTACTGTTGATACCTTACTGGGGTCCATCGATATTCCTCTCTCTGAAATAATATGCCCCAAAGATACACCTCATGTAACCAGAATACACACTTCTCTAATTTGGCATACAATTCATTCTCCCGTAGGGTTTGCAGGACCCTACGTAAATTCTCGGTATGCTCCTCCTCAGTCCGTGAATAAATCAGGATGTCATCTATGAAAACAATGACAAACTGATCTTAAAACTCTCTGAACACCCTGTTCATCAAGTCCATGAATACTGTAAGGACATTTTTGTCCATTATCAATTTGTATGTCGTAAGCCGTTACATCGTTGAAAAATTCAAGACCGCATCGTCATCAACGGATCCAAATATCAAAGAAATTCAAGGAATCAATTTTCTGCACAGCCGGACCGGTCCACCTGATTTAGAAAAAGAATCGATCCGCCCCGGACCGATCCACCAGTTTAGAAAAAGAACCCGTCCGCCCCCAGACCGATCCGCCATTTACCCAGACCGATCCGCTTTGCACCAAACTAGTATACCCTGGATCGAATGCAAACCGAAGATGGGTATTTCAAAAAGGAACTGGTCCGACCCTAGACCGATCCACATCCATTCCGGACTAGTCCGCCTGGGATAAAATCGAGCAGATTTTCTTGAGATTTTTTAGGGCCAAATTTCCTTATTTAAACCAACTTCGGGGAGTTGTTTTCCAAGACTTTTCAAGACGATTTTAAGAGTCCTAAATACTCTAAGTCTTCACCTTTTTGAGTCCCAAGACTCATATTTTGATTAACATAACTTTGCCAATCCTTTGTGAATCTTTTTGCAACTCAAGAACACATCCTTGCATTTGTTCAACCCTTGTGGAGAAGCCATCTCTCTTCTTCATTGCTGATCACCTGGAGTTCCTGCGGGAGATTCTAGATGACACTGTTTCTAGCCGTTGCTTTGAAGGTTTGACGAAAACACCGTGCGTTACACTTGTGGGCGATTATCAGGTTGTATGTAAGTCAATGGTCTTGTAAATTCTTCAAAGTTCTAGAAATAAAAGATTTTGCCCTTCGGGGATTTTCCTTAACTTTTTGTCACTTATTTTATTTGTTTACGGGATTGACACTTGCACTTTAGATGCATGATTAGGGGTTGAAATTAAATAAGGGTTTCTTGGGAACTTGCGAATTTAATTTAATCAATTATCACACGTCACAACTTTTCAAATTGGTATCAGAGCGGGTTAGGCTAATTTATCGCGTATTCCTATTTTTCGCAAAATTTGTGTGATATTCATTTATTTTAAAATCAGTTTTGTGAAAAATCGCAATTTTTTCAATGGAACGCCCGTTTAATGAGGAGCCTATTTTTGAAAAAGTTCACGACCATGCTGAAAATTTAAAAAGGTTGAATTTGAAACTTTGCAAAAGAATTAAAGTTTTGGAAAAAGAAAATTCTCGTTTTAAATCCGCGATGGATCTTTTACAAACGGTTCAAAATCAACTAGATTTTTATCGTGAAAAATTTGTTTCCTTGGACCATGACTCTATTGCTTTAAAATTGTCCAAGAAGGAGAGTGATGATAGGGTCCTATTTTTAGAGAAAGAATTAGAGGACCTTAAAAATTTGATGGTTTGTGTTTGTGCCAAAGAGGATAAAAATATTTTAGTCAATGAGTTTGTGGCACGTGAAAAGACTCTTAGGAAAAAGCTTGTTTTAATTGAGGGGGTGCGTGATAAACTGTTAAGTTTAATTGAAAATTTGAAAAAGAAATCCCTGTTTTTGGAAGAGTCTAATTCTTTCCTTGAGTAAAAAATTTTGAAGTTAAAAAATGGTTTGACAGACTCAAGTAGGTTTGATAATGATGGTAATGGCTCATCGTGTTCTCATGATTCTAATGCTAAAGCCAAAACCATTATTTGTTTTAGAGGGTCAACTAATTCCAAGGATGTTAGAAAAGATCAAACTTTAGGTGTCGTTCCACCCGTTTACACATGTTCATATTGTGGTAGGAAAGGTCACCTTAGGAGATTTTGTTTTGATCTTGGAAGAGGTCCTAGGAATTTGAAGTCTAGTGTTTTGTTGGTTCCCAAAACCCCGTGTCGACGTGTTTCATCCACTTGGGTTAGGAAATCACTTTTGGATACCCTAGATTTTATAATAGTTGATTCTCATTTGCTTGCACGTGATTCTTCTCTTGCCATATCAAATAGACGATTGTGTTTGCATGTTTGTCATACGCTAGTTTTTGTTTTCATGATATTTATGTTTGCTAGCGTTGTGACATGTAATTTTTGTATAAATTTTTGTTTTTCGAAAAATTTTGAAAAATGCAAAAAGATTTTCTATTTTTTTTAGTGTCCATTCATATTTGTTTTGGTCAAATTTGAAAATCCAAAAAGATTTTTGTACTTTGTTTGCACCATTTATGGATAAACACTTAGGATGACCGAGTCACAACATCATTCCATTATTTTCATGTGACTATTTGATAATGTTTTGAGACAATAGGTCAATTCATTCTTGTGCTTTATAATGTTTGGAGTCATTAAGATGTAATTAAGTGTTACTTCCTACATGTTTGACTTATGTTTCCTTTATTGCACACATGCACGGATTTGTTTGATCATTGTCCTTGTCTTATCACATGTTGGTTGGGTGTTTTCACTTCAATCCTGTCTTTAAAACGAACCAAGCGCGATAAATTTTGATAAGGAAATTGTGCATATAAGAACCATTTTGTGAGTTTATGTTCTTTGTTTGAAAATGGGGAAGTGCTGCGAAAGGTCCATTTTGCCTTTGCGAATACTAAGCCACCGTTAAATTGGACCTAAAAATGGAGGAATTTTATTATCCGAGGTCCAAAGAGGTTAAAAGAGGAAAAAAAAATTAAGTCAATAAAAAGAAATTCATGCCAAATTATGGTCCCTTTAGGTTTTTGCACCAATTCTCCAAAGTTTGAGAATTTAGATTACCTCTAAAAGAAAATATATATGAGGGAGTTTGGTTGGAGAATTTAAAACGGGTTAGCACGTCCTTGAAATGCTTGCAAATGCGCTACATTGTTTTGGACGTTATTGGTGTGGAAATCATTTGACGTTGATTTGTTGATTTGCATAAGACGATGTCATCTAAATTCAACAATTTTTTACACCTAAGAATAATTTTTATGCTCATTCGTTAGGGGTACACATATGCATCGTGCACATATGATTGATTGAGTTGATTTACCTATCGAATGTGTTCACACCCATTCATTTCATTTCCACGACTTGGTTGTTTGAGTCTAAATGCCTGGTGTGATTTTTGTAGCAATTTTTTTTCCAAATGTATCTTACTTTTGTATAAAAAATTGAAAACTCAAAAATAGTTCGTGCATTTGTTTTTTAGCATCTCCTTGCAAGAGCTCGTTTACCATATTGTTTGATGCCCTGCTTTATGTACCGTGACACTCAGATTTTGCTTATTTGATTCATTCTTCTCATTTGTCTATTTGGGGACATCATAAAAAAGGGGGAGAAAGAATTATCACCTTATGGGAGAGTTTGAATGTTGGGGGAGTTTTTAAGATTTGATAAAGTATTCTTTCATCATAATTTGGTATCTATGTTTATCTTATTTCAAGATCGATACGTCACTTGGTATTTTGCTTTGTCTCATGTGTGTAGGTACTTCTTTGATGATCTCTGAATTGCACACCCTGATGAGAAAAGCATTGAGATTCGTGAAGATTCGAAGAGCAAACGATGAAGTCTTATTCATTTGTTTCGTTCTAGTTTTGGGTTCATGGAAGGGTAGATTCATATAGGCATTTTGATATTTGATAATTCAGATGTTTGTTTTTATGTATGTACCGGCATAGACATAGGAGGAGATTTGTAAGGATATTTTTGTCCATTATCAATTTGTATATCGTAAGCCGTTACATCGTTGAAAAAATTCAAGATCGCATCGTCATCAACGGATCCATATATCAAAGAAATTCAAGGAATCAATTTTCTGCACAGCTGAACCGGTCCGCCTGATTTAGAAAAAGAACCAATTCGCCCCGGACCGATCCGCCAGTTTAGAAAAAGAACCGATCCTCCCTCTACCCGGACCGATCCGCTTTTCACCAAACCAGTATACCCCGGATCGAATGACAACCGAAGAGGGGTCTTTCAAAAAGGAACCAATCCGACCCCAGACCGATCCGCATCCATTCCGGACCGGTCCGCTTGGGATAAAATCGAGAAGATTTTCTTGAGATTTTTTTAGGGCCAGATTTCCTTATTTAAACCAACTTCGGGGAGTTGTTTTCCAAGACTTTTCAAGACATTTTTAAGAGTCCTAAATACTCTAAGTCTTCACCTTTTTGAGTCCCAAGACTCATGTTTTGATTCACACAACTTTACCAATCCTTTGTGAATCTTTTTGCAACCCAAGAACACATCCTTGTATTTTTTCAACCCTTGTGGAGAAGCCATCTCTCTTCTTCATTGCTGACCACCTGGAGTTCCTGCAACAGATTCCAGCCGACACTGTTTCTAACCATTGCTTTGAAGGTTTGACGAAGACACCATGCGTTACACTTGTGGGCGATTATCAGGTTGTATGTAAGTCAATGGTCTTATAAATTCTTCAAAGTTATAGAAATAAAAGGGTTTTATCCTTCGGAGATTTTTCCTTAACTTTGTGTCGCTTGTTTTATTTATTTATGGGATTGACACTTGCACTTTAGATGCATGATTAGGGGCTGAAATTAAATAAGGGTTTCTTGGAAACTTGCGAATTTAATTTAATCAATTATCACACATCACAACTTTTCAAACACCGCTGGTGCGTTGGTCAACCCAAATGGCATAACTCGAAACTCGTAAGACCCATATCTCGTCAGGACGGCAGTCTTAGCCACATCCTGCTCCCTGATGGTATTTTAACCTCAAGTCTATCTTCGAGAAGTACACTTCTCCTCTAAACTGGTCGAACAAGTCATCGATTCGGGGTAACGAATACTTATTTTATATCGTGACTTTGTTCAACTCCCGGTAATCTACACATAATCGCAACGATCCATATCTATTCTTCACAAACAGGACTGGGGCACCCCAAGGTGAGGTACTCCTCCGGATGAGACCCTATCCCAAAAGCTGCTCAATCTGATCCCGTAACTACCACATTTCCATAGGAGCCATCCGATAAGGTGCACTGGCTATGGGTCGAGTATTAGGTGCTAAGTCTATCACAAACTCTATCTCCTTATTAGGTGGCAACCCCAGTATCTCCTGAAACACATTCGTATACTCGCGAACTACCAGAATCAAATCCAGGGGAATAACAACTCTCGTAGAGGTCTCATCCTCTATATAAAATAAGTGAGTGGACGATCCTCCCTCTGGGAGAGGCATCGCCACTGTAACCATCTCCTGATCCGGAATTGCAAAGACAATGCTCTTGCTAAAGTAGTCTATCATGACCCTATATGCAGCTAACCAATCCATGCCAATAATGGCGTCATACTCATGCATGTCTAACATAATCATATCGGCGGACATAATGAGTCTACCAATCTCTATACCTACTCCCCGCCATATAAATAAAATTAATGACCCATTACCCAATGGTGAGTCCACACTAGTCACTGTACTCTCTGCCCTTTTTAACAACCCTGTGGCCCGTGCAAAACTAGTAGCTATAAAACAGTGCGATGCCCCCGTATCGAATAAAATGTGCCCCATAGTGCCATAGATATAAAACATACCCTAAACTACAGTGGAGCCTGTGGAATTGAAGTCTGTTGGACGTTATACACACGTCCATGATATAGTTGTCCCTGCTGGATGGGGGTTGCTGGAATGCCAGACAATGCTAGGATCTGTACTGCTACTGTGGATTCTTGGCCTTGTCAGGGTAGTCCTGTTTCTTATGGCCAGTCTTGCCACTTACAAAGCATCTTCCCATGAAGTTTCCTCCTTTCTATCCCTGTTGGCCTCGACCCTGCTGGCCATTATTACCCCTCTCTTGGCCCTGATGGAACTGTTGTTGGCCCTGATTTCCCTGGTGGCCCTGTCTGAAGCCTCCCTGTCCCTACCTGAATCCTCCTGATTTAAATTTCTTAGTAGAGTCCCCTTACTAGAAACCCTGCCTCTGCTGACTCTACGCTGTGGGTGCCCTACTGGAACTACCTCCCCCGATCCTACCCAACTGGCCGGACTCTCCTCCTCGCTTGCTTCCCTTAACATGGAAGCGATGGTCCTGACAGTGTAGTAGGGTTGCATTAAGTACATATGTATAGGACTGTAGTGAGAGGTTACCCAGTCGGTGCTATCGTATCCTCTATGTCAAGCCATCCATAAACATATGTATTCACTTTTCTTTAGTAGGCACATCCTTCGGTACCATGTTAGTCAGCCTTGTAAATTCCCCCTCGTACTCTGCTATGGTCCTCCCCTCCTGGGTGAGGTTTATCAGTCTCCGCCTCATCCCAGTCTTGACGGCGAAGGGGAAATACTTGCAGTCGAACCGCACCTAGAAGTCACGAATAGTCATCAAGCCTCGCTCCTCAGGAGTAGTAGTGGACTCCCACCACTGAAGGGATGCTCCCACTAGATTAAATGTAGCTAGTATATGCCTCTATATGTCAGTGCACTCATACATCCCTAAATGCCGTTGGATATCTTTCTTCTACTGGCTCGCAACAATGACATCTGAACTCCTCTAAAACTCTGGGGGATGGGCCTTTTGGAAGGCATCTCAGACACGTTACCAAGCAGAAGGGAACGTAGGGGATGGAGCTGGGGCCACTGCTTGGGCCTGGGGTGGAGCCTACTGAACCACTTCTAATGCTACATTTACTGCCTATGAAATTATGGTGACAACCTCTGCGGCATTCATTGCGCCCTAAACTGGAGCTGACTATTCTGGCTGGGCATTCCTGGCCCGTGGTGCACGTCAAGTAGCCATCTGAAATGAGAAAGAATTTATAAGTCCACAGATATTTAAATCTCAAATAGCTGAAGATATAAATATAATTACATGAATGCAACAGTCCTAATAATAAGGCTCTATCTCAAAGAACGCTAAGCTGAAAGCATAAAAAGCCATACAGATCCTAAAAGATTCTAGAACCTGATGCTCTGATACCACTTGTAACACCCCGCCCAATTAAATATCAGGTGATCAGTCCTTTATTAAATTTGAAAACAGAATATCCATTGGGATCATTATTGGCATAAATGTCGAAAACTTTCATTTAATTACTAACCACCTAATATTTAAAAAGGGTGATGTCATTTTTTTTTCTTGAATTAACATACAACAAAATAAATTAATCAATAATATATACCAACCACACAGTCTCATAAGAAAGGATATAGTGAAACAAATAAACTGAGTCTGGAGTAAACACTTTCAGAATAAAAGTCCCATACAATACTCTGATAAGAAATAAATCTCAAATAACTAAAATAAATATGAGTATCCAAAACCACTATCACTAGATAAGAGTGGGCAACATGCCCGAACAAGATAAAATGCCTCTGAATGAATCAATGACAAATGTGGATGCGTCTAGTACCGAGATCCTATAACTTTCACATTAGCTACAACACGTCACTAAAAAGAAACTCCTATGCTTGGCTTCCCTGTGGCAGAGAACCTGTTAATATATATATATATACACACACACAAAAGAGAGAGGTTTGCAAGAAATGGGTCAAAGCCCCAGTTTTGAAAATAGTTTTACAATAGCAAGTGTTTAAATTACATTAAATAATGAATATTATGTACATGTCAGTTACATGCTCTCTCTCGAGAATCTCACCTCTCAACTTTTGTGCAGGCCTAACAAATGCTCTTAACCCATCCTAGTTACAATATCTCACTTAACTAGATTAAAATAAGCCTCTTACTATGATGCCTACGTCATTACGCCCATCCGTATCACCCGGTTAATACGTTCTTGTATTACCAATGTTTATTAATCAATTTCTAGTGTTTCATTAGATCATTAAGTTTTCACACACTTAATATTTTTGCCATTATCATCATTTTGTTCTACTAAGCGACACATTATAATAAACACAAGTATATATATATTTCACTCTCATAATATATATACAATATTTCACCCCACATAGGCAAAACTAACGATTCGCACATACTTTGCTATCTAGCCCCGGTACATCACGTACATAATAAGGACTATGGATTCTGAATCTCTTAGGAATCATATAAAAACAATCACACAAACTAAAAGCGAACATGAATCACGGTGTGATGGGTCATGCACATACCTACGCACCCATGTAACCCAAACATATCATTTCACAAATAAGTCCTTATATTCTATGCTCTGAGGTACCAATCTAAAGTCCCCCTAAAGGGCTCCTCAAGACAAGACTATCCCCTTCAAGACCTTCTGTCGATAGTAAGTTTGGTAGGTATGTCATACATATAATCATCTATATACTAGTAATTACGCAACCTATGTATATATAATATTAAATATAGGTATACTCATGTCCCATATTATAAGTCTCATACGTAGTATATTTATTTTCGGAATATCCTACGTAGTATTAAATTCCCGTATCCACTCTCATCGTGTAATTTTCAGTACCTATCTCTCTCTCTCAAAAGGTTACTAGGTTTCCCATTCGTTCCTAAGGTTATTCAAGTAGTTAAAGTCCCCCTTACTTCTGGTACCAATCTTAAGTCATCATTTAATCGATTTCAATCCCAACTCATAAAACTCCTATCCGTAACTCGCTCGGTGAGCACTCATAATTCTATACTTTAATTTTAGTTAATATAACACTTTTCGGGCTTTCACTACAACCCTAATGACCTTCCCTAAGTCCCACTAAATTTCATTAACCTCTACTAAGCACCTAGCATGTTGGGATTTAATTACACATAAAAAGAAAACAAATCACAATTTTCAAGGAGGGGTCGATCGATCGACATTCTTGAGTCGATCAATCGATCGATCAGTTATTGGCCTCATTTCTGCATATTATTGCCTACGGTTTTCCTTAACTTTAACCTATGATCATCCATCAAAATGTCCCAATGTCCCAAAATAATCATTCTAAACGTTATACCAACCTAAGCACATAAGTTCTAACATTTAAAAATCATCAATTCATCATGGGCATCGATGTAATAGACTAATTCAAGTATATAATTGAAAACCCAAGTTCTTCAATTTTGTGTACAAGATTATCAAAATTCCCATATTAGTTTCAAGATTTCTACACTTAGGATATGAATTCATTTTTCCCAGCATTTCCAGAAATCATCTACATGCAAAAACCTACCCAATATCGAGATTAAATTCTCCCATTTCATCAATTTTCAATTTAATAAAAGTTTTCTCCAATTCAAAACTACCATGGATAATATATTCACTGGATTATATGTAAGGTAAATCACTTGACTTTAATGGAAGTTATGAACCTTTGAAGAAGATGGTATTTGGAACAATCCTCCTTTTTCGATCTATGTGTGGGTGGTGACGGTGGTGCAACCGGTGTACCAGTAGTGGTTCTAGGCTTCAAAACCTCTACTTCTTCCTCCTCTAATGGCCTCCTGAGATTTTGTGAATTCTAAACCTAGAATACATCTCTTCCTATCTGATATAACCCTTGCATTTTCGTGGATTTAATTACACTAAAAATCAAAATGTCTAAAATACCCTCTCGGGGCGCCGGTTTGATCTAAAACTGCCCCGAGTCTCAAACTAAACCCCCGGGTAGACTTTTCTTACTATCTCGGCCCTTTCGGACACTTTGGAGCACTCGAAATGACTATATGGGTTATTAAAATTAAAATCATTATTTAACTCCCAAATTAATTCCCGACATGACTCGCCCGAGCGTCCCGACTAATTTGCTCCAACTGTTGTATTTTTTTCACTCGCGATACTTATCATAATTTCATAATCATATATTAGTTTATTTCACTCAGTAATATTGTTTAGACTACACGTCATCAATAAATGCTAACCCTTAACTCGCTAGTTAATATTTATTTTAATTAGGACTGATTATCCATTAATTACTCATTAATTCAATTAATCCCGCTATTTAAAAGTCATAAAAATACAGGGTGTTATATAGAAGTCTTAATCTCATGAATATATTGCTTTTGGAATTTAATTTAAATTCCATAATTGCCCACTAATTACATTATGTATTCCCGAATCCCCTTTGCTCCCATACACATTTCTTTCGTTTCCTAACCCTAGCATAACCCAAATCCCGTACTCGAAAAGTCATATTTGATCATAGGTTAATGTGATTCAAAGGTCGAACATTAGCGATAATCCATTTAAGTGCATTTCACATAGGTTAATATGCGATATATGTTCATGAGATTGTATTTTTTCTCTTTTATATATCGTTCTTCATTGATGACATGTGCGCGACATAGTTTCCTTTTACAATTACTCTTTATGCCCGCATGACTCAAGTGTGTTACATCATAATTCTGAGCGATTTCATTTGTTGAGTGTAACAACTAGAGAGAACTTGATTATGCATGCTTTAGCGTTTACATAGATTATGAAAGTTTTGCCAAATCTAAATTACCACGTGTCCGCTTAGTTCTCATTTCCATGGTTTCAATTTCTATTGAAATTACTTGTTTAATGTCGATAATTGTCGTCTTGTGTGTGAGCTTTGTTCACTTTGTTAATAGATTGTGCTTATTTGATAATTATTGAGATACGATTCAGTTTTTTCCATATCATAGTATGAGTTGACTTGATGTTTATGGGTGTCATCCCTAGAAACCATCACGAGATGACACTCGTCCCTTAGGGCCAGTTAGGGGTTTAACGGCTTATTGCATACGCTATATGCAATCGTTCGCCCGAGAAAGTGGCATTTTCATCCTATGTACAGATTGCTTCAGCTTGTTTTGGTTGATGGACCTTGTTTATTCATACTTCATTGCTCCGGACTAGCAATGTATAAGTTAGAGGGTGTGATTAGTCACGTTTATTGTATTCAATACCCGTTAATTTGTACATTCCAGCATTCCCGTGCATGTTATTCTCGGTTCTTATGCTCATGTATTGACTAACCCCTATTTTGGTCATATATATTATGTGTGACTTAATTGAGCTTTTATAGGTCTCGAGAATGCAAGTTTGAAGTTTGGTTGAGATTCGAAGAAGTTCTGTTGACATTTGTAAAGTCGGGGGCATTTTAGTAAATTAAACATTCAATTTTTTTATCCTAATCTCTTTATGGAAGTTGTATTCCTCCTTCTCATCTTCGCGTGGCATTTGACGGTGTATGAATCCGATCTAGAATGAAGAAGTTACGAACGATTCGGTGAAACTTGGGGAAAATAAAGCCAAAGCAAACCTTTTTCATTTTGAGAGCAGGTCTTAATCAATTCGGCAGCCGAATCGATTCGGTTTCAGACAGTGCACCGACTTCCCATATCCGAATTGATTCGTACTCCACCAAATCGATTCGGTTTTGCAGCATCTTCTTTCTCCTATTTCCTAGTTTTCCATTTTGGATAGATTTTTGGGATATATCCCATGTTTCTCCTTCATTTGAGGATATAGTTGATTTTTAGTAAG
This sequence comes from Sambucus nigra, assembly GCA_949130495.1. Classification (NCBI taxonomy): domain Eukaryota; kingdom Viridiplantae; phylum Streptophyta; class Magnoliopsida; order Dipsacales; family Adoxaceae; genus Sambucus; species Sambucus nigra. The sequence goes on from OX422215.1 coordinate 618,011,035, forward strand.
TTCTTGCAAAGATAGAAACACTATTTTCTCTCTCCTAGGTAAAGTGTATTTATCGCTCTTCATACTTGTAAACTTTGATTACTCACAAGTTAGTGTTGATTAATGCAAGTTTGATCATTTAACTCTCACCTACTTGTGTTCATTAGCTTTAAATTGCATTTATTACCATATCTTGTATTTTTTAGTGTTTACACTTGATGGCTTACTTAAATATGTGGTTCCTTTGCATGTGTAGTGTAGTTTCTAATATGAGTAATTAAACTTAAGGTTGGGGATCATAATCCCACCTAGGATGCTTGAACTTCATATTTAGGGTTTGGTTTATAATTGTTCTAATTGAACTTCATGTGTTGGTATTGGAGTATCCTAGTCTCTTAGCTTCCCTTTTCATGCAAAGGGTAATATTTGAAGCTTTACTACAACCCCAACCCATTTAGCAATAACTAATTAACCCTAATCCTCCATCGATGAGTTTAATCTATACATGGTTGATGTTCGGACTTAATTAGTTATGCTCGATTAAAATTAATTTCAACCAAGACCTATAATATTTTTAGCGAATCCAAGGTGGGAGAATGATCCTCAATCCCTTTAATATCTTGCACTCAAGATTAACTTAGTTGATTTCGTTATATCTTTAGTGTTGACTTATTCTTTGTCTATCTTACGTATGTTAGTTTAACAGTTAAATCACAATCACCTTTCAAACTATTTATTCATTTAAACTTTAACTTTTTGACGTTTAGAAAAGATCTTTTATCTTAATCTTGTTCTCCTATGAGTATTCAATACTTGAGGAATACAATCCCGGTGGTCTTGCCCGATTACTACTTGTTGCGAATGATTTACACTTGAATCAAATACACTCTTCAGAGCACACCAGCCACAAGGGATTTTGAAACAATGGCCAAGGAAATTGAAATAGGTTCTTCAAGGTCTATGGGGGTTTTTGATATATCTTTTGTAGGTTAGGAAACAAAATAAATAATTGAGCTTTTATAGTTCGACATAATTGATGCCGACCTAGGATATTTTTCACCAAGTCTTTGATGTATCTACCAGATGAACTTCAGATCGTCGAAGTTTACCTTTGAATCACGGGGACACTTCTTTTTCCTTTCCTTTACAGAAAAACCAAATATATATATATATATATATATATATATATATATATTAGTGGGCATATTATCAAACTGATTATATACACAAAAAGTTAAAATAATTCAAAACAATTGTCGACATATGCCACGCCCTTCTTGGGGGCACCTAGGACCAGTGTGTATAACCCCCTGGGGAAGGGGCATGCTATTAATTCTTAACCACCACTCCATAATCCCAATATTCTTTATTGTAACAAGGTAAGTTGACTACGAAATCCCAATTCTCGTGTTCATGTAGTATGTGTTATCTCCAGTAGTTACCCACTTATAACAATACATTAATGTTGTAATCCATATGTGGGTTCCATGAAGTTCATTTAACCTATTTACCCTGCTTACAACTCTCCAAGTATTGTGAGCTACATCAAAATATTTGCAAAATTCAAGAAATAAATGGTTAGGGGGAATGTTATCCCACATCACTGACCTAGCATCTATCACCAGTGTTACCCAGTTTGGAATTTCCTCATTTCCCTAAACTCTTTTAAAGAGACTTCATCAACAATATACACCATTTTTCCGAAGTCGCAAAGAAAAAAATGAAGAGGAAAATAATCTTACAGATGTCTTTGACGGGTACATGAATCTCTTATGGAAGCAAAGAAAGCTTGAAAGTACTAAGAAATAAGAAGTTCAGTTAAAGTTGCGGTTAGAAAAATAGGGGGAAATCCAATCACTTTTATAGGTGCGATAAATTAATCTGGAGGTTTGAGAAATTAAATGATTAACTGAACCAACGATTGAACTCTCGACGACTGTACGAATCCCCAAAAGCCAAGAATATTAGTGTACTTGTTGGCGGTTCATTCTTTCTCAAATTATTCACAAAAATCCCAGTGCTCTAAGTGCATCGGTGAAAACATTTACAATTGCAGAATGTCGGCGACTAACCTCCACCATTTTTGGGTGCCAAACAACTTTTTAGAATAAATACTCTATCCTTTCACTAAATCATCAAGCATGGAGCATTGGGACTTTGTTGTGGGTTAAATTATTCATTTACGTGGACAAATGAGATAGGGACACCTGTCCTCATGAACATCCATCTCAAGGAGTTATTTACACTTGGTTGGCCCCATAGATACTTGATCGGCTAACCGACCGATCACCACCATGAAGATGAATCATCAGGAAGGGGAAAATACATTTACATAAGGGATGCCAACAGTCACTCCTTACATGCATTCAAAGATCAATAGCCTCATTTCTCGTACACAAGTGTAAATGCTTGAATATATAAAGGCATTCCATCCCTTGGTTTTATAACACTCATAAATACACTATTTCCCTTAGCTCACGGGGTAAACATGTCAGCACGAGCAAGACTTCACTGAGTCTCATACAACTACCTTGTAACAACCCTTTAATTGCAATACCATAATCGTGGATGTAGTCTATTTCATTAGTTGAACCACGTTAAAAACTTTTGTTATCTTTAACGAATTATTTATTCTTCTATATTTTTATATGTGATTATAAGTTTAGTATTATTAGGCTAAGTTTAATTTTATACCAATGCTAGACACCAATAATTACCATTTGAACTCATTTTACTATACATGTCTTTATGGCCCTTCAATGTTTAACGACATTTTTATACTTGATTTAATCACTTTATTTATTCCACCACTTATCATGAAATTATTAACACGGTAATTTCACCTTATAGATCTTCTTAAGATGTCACTACTTAACTCATAACTACCACATGTGACTTTTGTGACACATTTACACAACATTAACTTTGGTAGTCCTATTAATTAGGTTAACATTAATCCAAAATTATAAGAATAATAATTTCAAGTTAAATAACCTCTTATTATGTTATTAGTTATCCCAAAATCTTAACACATGACTTTCACAACATTTTTACACGTAAAATCATAACTTTTGTGCTTTGAAAATTCTAATTCAACACAATTAAATTTACACATTTCGAAAATGATATAACATTTTCAAGTTTTATCTTTTCATCAAAATTATTTCCCAAAATTAAGTTTGTGAAAATATTAGCTGTGATATTCTCATATAAACCAACTATAAAAATATTCTTCAATTTACTATAAATTAATAATATGTACCAGAACTTTTATGATAAAACACACATCTTTCATACCCAAATTTACTCGTGTATACCAACTTAATCCTTACTTGAATACATGCATAACAATCCAATGACACATCTTCAAAGCATGTTTATCTCATAAAAATGACCATTTTATATTCTCAATATATCACATATTTGAAATCACATTTCAAGCCCATTTTCATCCCACCTTATCACATGAGGTCATGATTTAATAAACAAAAATGATAGGATGTTTATTATCCAATATATATGTATATATATGTATTCATAATGATTGTAAACTTTGACATAATACAAGTAAATTTCCTCCCTTCAAATAAGCTTCAATAATTGTGGAAATTTCTATGAAGAGGGCAACACCCACCTCCAAAGGTTACCTCAAGGGGTTACATAGACCTTCGACATTCGGTATCCACCGATCAACCTTTGTCGTTAACAGTGAGTTCCCTAGAGAATCACAGTGGTCAGTTATGGAAATGCCTTTTGCACAAAAGTGTATATAAGGATACAAAACTTTCTAGGGTTTAAACGAATTCAGAAGAACTATTTTCAGGATATATGTTGTGAATAAAAAAGTGTTTTGGAACTTAAAATAATGAAGAACTTTTGCAAAAGATATGAAGAAATGAATCTAGAAAAATTCTTAACAAATCTGAACACGAAACATATATTTATAGGGTGTTCACAAATTTCGAGACGACAGACTCGTTTGAATGAAATCCAGGTTTCCTTCGAACGAAAAAGGCAAGTTGTTTGAACGAAACATTATTGTCATTTGAACCAGCCTTAAACAACCTTCCGACGAGTCAAAAAGTACACCCTCGATTGATGCACGCTAGATAAAACTACGAACGAGGTTTGAACGAGTCAAAAAGTACACCCATCTCGTTTGAAGAGGTTTTAAAATTTTAAGTATTTTTCTTTTAAAAATAAAAAAGTCCTTTTTGTTTTTGATAAAATAAACATCCCAAAAATAATTTATGTGAATTAATTTAAACTCTAAATTTCTTTATACCTTTACGGGATGTTGGGAAGTCTTCAAACTTGGAGATTCTCGAGTTCAGTTCGTCGTAACGGTGCGTGACAATTTGTAGCGGGATATGCCAAATTAGCCTAAATTATAAAAAGGCCTATACTATGAACAGTATTAGAAAATTTGTTCTTCTAAATATCCCCCTTTGGCTATTTCGGTACAAAACAAACAAACATAATCAAACACCAAATTAAAATAGAAAATCACCTATGACAAAAATTCTGACATCCTTCCTAACCCTAAAACAAAATGGCATACGTCTCTTTATCTTCAAACTTATTCTCCTCCCCTTACACAAAATTTGTCTTCATCCGTGTATCTTGAATTCCGCTTTAAGTACCTACACACATGAGACATAGAAATATACCTCGTGACGCATCGAATTTGAAATTAAAAAAAAACTTGTAAATAAATTCTCCCCCATAATTCAAACTCATCAAAAATCCCACTTTTAATTTTCTCTCCCCCTTTGTTTTTATTCAAAATAGATAAGAAAGTAAAAACATAAACTTTAAAGCAGAGCATCACGAATATGAAGATAAGATATCATCACAAAAAAGATATAAATCAAGCATGTCTAATGATATTCTCAAAGGCAACACAACCAACTATTTTTGAAAATTTTCATTTTTTTCTAAAAGAAAACAACAAATTTCGTAATGATATTCTCAAAGGCAACACAACCAAATATTTTTGAATTTTTTATTTTTTCTAAAAAAAACAAATTTTACAAATACAGCCTAAAATATTTTATATAATATATGCAAAATATATCAAAGAAAATATGACACACACATATATAGGTATAAATGACCACAAACACATAAGATTTACACACTAGCATAGTATCGATGTGTCTAAATGTGTAGGATGGAATGAATGGGTGTGAACTAGATACAAATGAATTATAATCCAAACACTCAAATATGTTAGATAAGTTCTAATTAATCGCAAAACTTCATCAAACTGAGCTTTAGTCTCAAGTGACAAGTAAAGATGAACTTAATGAAAAAAACAAGCACAATGCACACAAGCCTAGAATATTGATGATTCTACAAATTAATAGTGTCGTGACAAAATAAGCATAATTAGGATTCATTGTGCAAACCCGTTGAATTTCAACTAAACACCCTCAAAAGATAAACATATTTCATATTTTTATTCTTTTTTTTTCTTTTGAAATGATTTATTTTTAATGATCAAACAAACAAAACTATGTTGGCTAATTTTGGCAAATTTTATATGTTTTTATTACCTTAATTTTTTCTTGGTCTCCTTTCAACGGTGGCTTCCATGCAAAGTCGGCCTATTTTTCGCAACACTTTCCCCTGTATACTCATATTTTTTAATAGTAAATAAAAGCTCTCACGGGCAACGGTTCTTACATGCACAAATCCCCCATAATCACATAAACATGTTGATGGAAAAATTGATGACGGAACATCTCACCAAGCTCAAATATACACAGTTGTGACAACCCGCAATCCGAGATATGGGGTGGCCAGCCCAATACTCAAATGTAACAGGAATCAGGGATGGATATCATTCTCAGCATCACAACAATAAACTGAGTATACGGGAAACCCACCCAATAAATCAGAAAATGGGTTGCCAAAGTTTAGAATTTAGTTTAGTTTTAAAACCAGTTAAGAAAATTTAATTAAACAACCCAATCTGACAAGCAAGTGGAATTTCCAAAAGTGTATATATAACACATCTATAACGAATATACAAGAAAATGACCGAATATGCTGTCGGTCCACAGTTACATATAACGCATTACAACAGTTTAATATCTTATGTAATACATTCATTAATCAAATACAAAAGTTTTGGCCATACGCCCAAGTAAATACCCGAACATATCTAGAATCACAAAAAAAATGAAAGCGTCTAATACAACGTCCTGTAATATCCGCAAAATCTTACAGCCCGTCAAAAGTACTGGAATGGGAATAATCACAACGGGCGCCCTTGCGGCGGAGCACCTGAGCGGATACAATAACATACACAACATAGAAAAATTAACGGGTCAGGGTCCGGTTTTATATGATCACCAGAAGAATAACAAGCATGATAGGAATGAACAGTTATACATGAATGATAAGAATGAAAATCTAGCATGTTATCTAGCATGTTAAACTTACATTACAAATTAAGACATTTTAACTAATTATGAGATTTAGTTCATTTACACCAGAGGATTAAGACTAAGCATTTTTCATTCAAATAATTCAAGAAAATATAATTCAAGTTCATTAATTAAAAACCTCAATCCTTACTCATCATTTTTCCATTTTATCTTTTCCATTCCTTAATAGGAATACAATTTCTATCAAGTGCTCTTTATGGCACATATCTCAATCACATGCTCTTTGTGGCACGCATCTATGCTCTTTGTGGCATTGTTTTATGCTTTTTATGGCATTAATATCCATCAAGTCCCACTTGATGCAGAAAAGTTATATTCTCATACATATAACGATTCTAAGACCGCCCCTCCGAGTTTCTCCACTGGGCGCGCCCCTAAATAACTATCATCTTCCAGGGCCTATCATATAAGACAACCTGGGCTCATAACTCAACGTCGAGAAGCGGCCATATGCCTGCGGGATAGTCAAGACCACACTCGGAATCTCCTACCCATCGCAGAAAAATACATATATATATATATATAACAACGCTCATATGGCCTAGGACTATATCCACCCTGCATTCATTAGTTAGGGGGCATCACCTCACGCGTGAATTTCCCTTATGATAGTATTTAGAGAGGTGTGTATAAGTAAATTAACATTTACCATTTTAAATCTCAATTTCATTTTCAATTTTCATTACCAATTTCCATTTCCATTATCCATGTGTTTGGTTCATTTTATTCGAACCTATCCTCATTGAATATACCTCAAATTACAAGTCCCGACTTAGTCTCCAAATAATCATTATGATTCTACAATTCCCAGAGTTTATATAACTTCAATAAGCCCCCTAAAGTCTCCAAATAATGGGCTTAAACTCCAAAACTCCTAAAGGTTTAATAAGAGAAGTAATGCCTTAACATTACTTTAAACATCTCCGGAATAAACCCCCAGATGAACCCATTCTAATCTAGGGTGGTGACCAAACTAAACTAAAACTCTAGGACTCTAATTTTACTTCATTCAAGAAGGTTCCTAGGTCCTAAGCCTAAAGAAAAAGGTTAAAATTGAATAAAATAAATAAATCAAAATTGCAGGAACCGAATCGATTCGCCCTGGCGAATCGATTCGCTCTGAAAGCGAATCGGTTCGGAAGACAAACCCAACTTTCTGCAAATGCCGAATCAATTCGGCATGAACCCGAATTGGTTCGGGTACACAGACCTAGAAAACTACCCCTATGTGAATCGATTCGCCCCTGCGAAAATGCCAAGTTTGGCTATGGAGTCTTAAACTCCAAATTTTCCTCAAACCCGAACCAACCAAACCAAGATCATAAATTCTAACCCATACATCATAAATATATCTATCTACCATCAATAATAACATTTATCATCCAAATCAACTTCTAAGAGTTATAATACCCATAATTCTAATAAAACCCTAAAATGACAAACCATAACAATTCATAAGTATCAATACTAATTATTCTCCTTAAATCACATAGTAGCAAGTAGATAACTTGCCTTGATCTTGCAAATTCAGATTTGATTTGGTGGAGACAACAATCCAAGAATGAATCTCCAAATCTCTCTTTTTCTCCACAAGTTCTCTTCCTCTCTCTACTCTCTCTAGGGCTCAAATGTGAAATGGAAGAATAGAAATAGGGTTGGGAGACTTAAAACGTGGCTTAAGTTTAAAAGCCCACTTAAATGATCAATACGCGATATAATTACTCGCAACTACACATTTAAGCTATAACCATTCAAAAGTGCCCGAAATACCAAAATGCAATATGGCACTTATTTTGACTGTCTCGCACCTACCGGGACTAACTACACCCTCCAAATTATCATTTGGAAATTTTATAACTTATTTTAACTTCCGGTTTCATATTAAACCAAAATGTCATTTTAAACCTTATGACACAATAAATTACAACATGGATACTTTTACCTACTCACAATGTAACTATACAACATTTCGGTAAATATTAACCTTTTCCACATTAAATTAATATTTACTCCACATTCCATCATTTTATATATAATTACTACATATAGTAAATAAATATAAAATAGGCTCTCAAAAGTGAGGGTTGTTACATACTCCCCCCCTTATGAGGGAATTTTGTCCCCAAAATTTAGGCGTACCTTGCAAGAAGAGATGCGGATACTTTTCCCACATGTCATGCTCGCTCTCCCATGTCGATTCCTCGACGTTATGATGACTACATTATACTGTAACCAAAGGTACTACCCACGATCTTAATCGCCACTCTCCATACTCTAAAATAGCAACCGGCTGCTCCTTATAAGAAACGTCAGGTTGCAACTCAATATCTTAGTAAGGAATGTGCCTAAGGGCACCATCACATCTATTGTACTTCTTTAAAGAGGAGATATGGATCACGTCATGAACTTGCTGCAAGTGTTTCGATAAAGCAAATTAATAGGTTACCGGACCCACATTAGCGATAATGGAAAAAGGTCCAACATAACACGGTGCAAGTTTACTCTTCTTCCCAAAACGCTTAATGCCCTTCATAGGCGACACTCGCACCAACACTTAGTCCCCGACCTCCATCTCCACCTACCTTTTCCCTGCATCGACATAGCTCTTCTGTCGATCTTGGGTTATCCGAATGCGATTTCGAATGAGCTTGATTTTTGAAAAAGCATTCCGGATCATTTCAGGTTCGAGGAACTTATTATTTCCCACATCTAACCAACAAGCGGGAGATCCACAAGGCCTACCATACAAGGCTTTATAAAGCGCCATCCCAATAGTGAATTGATACGAACCATAATAAGCGAATTCAACTAATGGGAGACACTGTTCCCGACTACCCTTGAAGTCAAGCACGCACATAAGGAGCATATCCTCCAACATATGGTTTACCCTTTCGGTCTGGCCATCTGTTTGAGGATGATAAGAAGTGCTTAACCTCAATTTGTCCCCCATGGCCTCTTGGAAAATTGCCAAAAGCGGGAAATGAGAATCTTGTCTCAGTCGAAAACTATAATCAAAGGCACCCCATGCAGTCCAACAACCTCTTCATGCCCGGCCACCAATACTGGCGGCGCATATCTTGACACATTTTGTCATTACCCGGATGCACCACAAACTTAGAACCGTGAGATTTCGCTATTACTGCCCTTCTTAAATCCTTCTCATCCGGGACAATAAATCTCCTGGGGAAACACACCCCACCCTCAGAACCAATAGAGTAGGATTATGTTCCCTCGGTCAGCAGCTTGTATATGTGGTCTTAACAACCCTTGTCCCTCCTACAACATCTTGCAACGAATTGTTGCTCGCATAAAAGACTAAATTTTTTCCCAGGAAGTAGTACCTCCCTTTCTATACGGCGATCACCCTCACGATGAATTTTAATTCAAACATGGGATAATACTTCCCACAAGTATTAGCTTATGAGGTGCATAAACAATAGGTTTATGCTCCAGTATTATTACTCCCCATCCTGGCAGAGACTTGTTAATTGAATCCACCCTCGAGCTTAGCAACATGGGCTCAGGAGTGCGAGTCAATTCACCCTTTTAGCTCCCCGAAAGCGACGTTACCTATGCAACACTCCAACTACGAGAGGCCTCATCTCCTTCGGCCTAACCTACCCAACCTCTCAAAATCACCCACTTCTCGTTACTAGGGAACCAATCCCTGTTAGAGTTAACACACCACCTATTCGTGGTCAACTCCCAACAGCCCTCCTAAACGAACGTCACATGCCCTAAAGGCCTGATGACCAACAAATCCTAAGGTCTACTTACATATCTCCTATTTAAGTCATGTACACATAATACTAAGTATATCCCTAGTGCCCAAGACCTTACTCAACTTCCAACATTTGCTCGGTTTCATGCATGGGACGTCTCGCCGAAGCAAAATCCAGACAAGGAACCCTCCCGTTACACTACTACCTAGCGTTATCGGCCATCAAGATATAAAGGTCTAAGACACATGTTCGGGACCGAAAGATTCTAACTCTCAACCCTATTAATAAGATTCTACTTCTATATCTTACTGCTTAAATAATTGAAGATTTCAACTAATTAGATATTCACTTTCCGTAAAGTCTTACAATTATTTATCCCACAACATATATACATCCTTTTTAAATAGCCTTCTTATCAAGGCATAACCCGGTATTTCCCGAAATACATCATAAAAATCTCTAACAACCGGGATAAAATCCAAGGGAGAAACTACATCCCGAGAAAACTCCTCCGTAATACAATATAAGTATTTGTTAGTTCCCCCTTTTAAGCGAGGCATAACCACTAGCAACATCTCTTGCCCAAGAATGACAAACCCTATGCTCTTACCATAGAAATTAACAATAGCATAATACTTTACTAACCAATTCATGCTCAATATCACATTATACCCGACCATGTCAAGGACGAGTAAATCGGTCTCAAAGCACAAATTACCAAAAGTAATTTCCTACGTGTTTACAGACAAGGAAAATAAGCGAACCATCACCCACAAAAACTCAACGCTAGTAAAAGTACTCTCAGTAGATTTTATCAAATCTGTAGTCTGAGCAAAGCTCCTAGAAATAAATGAGTGCGTAGTACCCGTATCAAATAACACACAACTCAAGTACCCCTGAATTAAAAACTTACCCTCAATAGCGGGCGGTGCCGGTGGAGCTGGAGGAAGTATAGCCTCTTGAATTTGATAAATTCGCCCATACTATAGCTGTCCCTGCTGCGAAGGAACAACCGAATTAGGTGCCTGAGGCGAAAACTGAACGTATTGCTGCTGCGGAGTCCTAGGAAACTGACCCCCAATCAATCGAAGATACTCCATCTTTTAATGACCCGCCTCCCCACATTGGAAGCACCATCCCTTCATATCCTCTTGACCACGACCCTTGTTATTTCTAAACTGGGTAACGCCTTGGCCCGGATGGCCTCTACCTCCCTGACCACCCCGACCTGCTAGTTGTTGAGCACCCTGAATGTGCCTATTATTGTTATTTCCACTCGCAATAAACCCTCCAAAATGTTGCCTCTTAGGTGAATCCCCTTGCTGAGGGTCCCTCTCTTTCTGCTTACTACTCGAAGATTGGGATGAGGGAAATGCTCCTCCTCCAATCTCATGCCCTCCAGGCTTTCCTGCCTGCCCCACAACAGTAGCTTTCTTGCTACCCTGCGTATAAAATCGATGCTCCTGGCAATGGAGCAATGCTGCATTCATAATCTCACCAAAAGTTTTTAAAGCTGAATTACCTAGTAAATGTTGTCGGATTCTCTAGTTTAGACCTCCCACAAACTTCGAGATCTTCCTATCTTCCGAAATCACCTCATCCGGTACAAAACTCGCTAACCGGGTGAACTCATCTTCATACTCCTCCACAGATCTCTCTCCTTGCACAACGTCCTGGAGCTTCCTTCTCATCTCCCTTTGAATTGCGGGAGGAAAATACTTACGATCGAACAAAGCCCAGACCTCAGTGATCGTCATTGTGTCTCTCTGCTCTGGTGTGGTCGTCATCTCCCACCAGTGTAACGCAGATCCGACAAGCTTAACAGTAGCAAGGACTTGTTTCTTCTCCTCGCTACATTCTATCATTCGAAGGCGGCATTGCATGTCTTTCTTCCATTGATTGGCTTCAATAACAACAGCATCTCCCTCGAATTCCGGGGGATGGCCCTTTAGAAAGGACTCCCTACCCCTTTCCCATGGAGAAGGTCCCGTAGGAGCTTGAACATCGTGAGCCCATTGTTGAGCCTGTGGCAATTGTTGGACCACTACGGTCATGGCTGCATTAACTGCTTGAGCCACTATGTTTGCTACATCCGCATCGTTAATGGTCCCTTGTAGCGGTGGTGGGGGACCTACCTCCTCTTCTACAACCCTATTAAATCTTGCTTGGCGACCTCTCTTGGCCGGCATCTAAAATGAAGAAGCAATAGAATCAGAATACGATTCAAAATAATCTATTTTGCAGAAGATTGCAAACATAAGCAATAAGGAAGTCCTAACATAAGGCTCTATATCAAAGAACGCTACGGTAGAACGTGACGAGTCCGCATAAATCCAAGTACTCTAGAACCTGGGGCTCTGATACCATCTGTGACAACCCGCAATCCGAGATAAGGGGTGGCCAGCCCGATACTCAAATGTAACAGGAATCAGGGATGGATATCATTCTCAGCATCACAACAATAAACTGAGTATACGGGAAACCCACCCAATAAATCAGAAAATGGGTTGCCCAAGTTTAGAATTTAGTTTAGTTTTAAAACCAGTTAAGAAAATTTAATTAAACAACCCAATCTGACAAGCAAGTGGAATTTCCAAAAGTGTATATATAACACATCTATAACGAATATACAAGAAAATGACCGAATACGTTGTCGGTCCACAGTTACATATAACGCATTACAACAGTTTAATATCTTATGTAATACATTCATTAATCAAATACAAAAGTTTGGGCCACACGCCCGAGTAAATACCCGAACATATCTAGAATTACAAAAAAAATGAAAGCGTCTAATACAACGTCCTGTAATATCCGCAAAATCTTACAGCCCGTCAAAAGTACTGGAATGGGAATAATCACAACGGGCGCCCTTGCGGCGGAGCACCTGAGCGGATACAATAACATACACAACATAGAAAAATTAACGGGTCAGGGCCCGATTTTATATGATCACCAGAAGAATAACAAGCATGATAGGAATGAACAGTTATGCATGAATGATAAGAATGAAAATCTAGCATGTTATCTAGCATGTTAAACTTACATTACAAATTAAGACATTTTAACTAACTATGAGATTTAGTTCATTTACACCTGAGGATTAAGACTAAGCATTTTTCATTCAAATAATTCAAGAAAATATAATTCAAGTTCATTAATTAAAAACCTCAATCCTTACTCATCATTTTTCCATTTTATCTTTTCCATTCCTTAACAGGAATACAATTTCTATCAAGTGCTCTTTATGGAACATATCTCAATCACATTCTCTTTGTGGCACATATCCATGCTCTTTGTGGCATTGTTTTATGCTCTTTATGGCATTAATATCCATTAAGTCCCACTTGATGCAGAAAAGTTATATTCTCATACATATAACGATTCTAAGACCGCCCCTTCCAGTTTCCCCACTTAGCGCTCCCCTAAATAACTATCATTTTCCAGGGCCTATCATATAAGACAACCTGGGCTCATAACTCAATGTCGGGAAGCGGCCATATGCCTGCGGGATAGCCAAGACCACACCCGGAATCTCCTACCCATCGCAGAAAAATACATATATATATATAACAACGCTCATATGGCCTAAGACTATATCCACCCTGTATTTATTAGTCAGGGGCATCACCTCACGCGCGAACTTCCCTTATGATAGTATTTAGAGAGGTGTGTATAAGTAAATTAACATTTACCATTTTAAATCTCATTTTCATTTTCAATTTTCATTACCAATTTCCATTTCCATTTCCATTATCCATGTGTTTGGTTCATTTTATTCGAGCCTATCCTCATTGAATATCCCTCAAATTACAAGTCCCGACTTAGTCTCCAAATAATCATTATGATTCAACGATTCCCAAAGTTTATATAACTTCAATAAGCCCCCTAAAGTCTCCAAATAATGGGCTTAAACTCCAAAACTCCTAAAGGTTTAATAAGGGAAGTAATGCCTTAACATTACTTTAAACATCACCGGAATAAACCCCCAGATGAACCCATTCTAATCTAGGGTGGCGACCAAACTCAACTAAAACTCTAGGCCTCTAAGTTTACTTCATTCAAGAAGGTTCCTAGGTCCTAAGCCTAAAGAAAAAGGTTAAAATTAAATAAAAAAAATAACTCAAAATTGCAGGAACCGAATTGATTCGGCCTGGCGAATCTATTCGCTCTGAAAGAGAATCGGTTCGGAAGACAAACCCAACTTTCTGCAAATGCCGAATCGATTCGGCCTGAGCCCGAATCGATTCGGGTACACAGACCTGGAAAACTTCCCCTATGCGAATCGATTCTCCCCTGTGAAAATGCCAAGTTTGGCTATGGAGTCTTGAACTCCAAATTTTCCTCAAACCCAAACCAACCAAAACAAAATCATAAATTCTAACCCATACATCATAAATATATCTATCTACCATCAATAATAACATTTATCATCCAAATCAACTTCTAAGAGTTATAATACCCATAATTTTAACAAAACCCTAAAATGACAAACCATAACAATTCATAACTATCAATACTAATTATTCTCCTTAAATCACATAGTAGCAAGTAGATAACTTGCCTTGATCTTGCAAATTCAGATTTGATTTGGTGGAGACAACAATCCAAGCTTGAGTCTCCAAATCTCTCTTTTTCTCCACAAGTTCTCTTCCTCTCTCTACTCTCTCTAGGGCTCAAATGTGAAATGGAAGAATAGACATAGGGTTGGGGGACTTAAAACGTGGCTTAAGTCTAAAAGCCCACTTAAATGATCAATACGCGATATAATTACTCGCAACTACACATTTAAGCTATAATCAGTCAAAAGTGCCCGAAATACCAAAATGCAATATGGCACTTATTTTGACTGTCTCGCACCTACCGGGACTAACTACACCCTCCAAATTATCATTTGGAAATTTTATAACTTATTTTAACTTCCGATTTCATATTAAACCAAAATGTCATTTTAATCCTTATGACACAATAAATCACAACATGGATACTTTTACCTACTCACAAGGTAACTATACAACATTTCGGTAAATATTAACCTTTTCCACATTAAATTAATATTTACTCCACATTCCATCATTTTATTTATAATTACTACACATAGTAAATAAATATAAAATAGGCTCTCAAAAGTGAGGGTTGTTACAACAGTGAAGTAAGCGTTCAACAAGCTTGTGCATGTGTGTGTGGAGGTATATACAAAGTCGAATCCATAATACAGATCAAGTTTAGTACAACTCCGTAAACAAGGTTAAAATCAATCAAAGTGTCTCTAGTCATAACCAAATGTCCTAGCCACATGGAAATTACAGAGTGAATTGGATTCAAATACACCAATATGCCATACCAAATTGCGGAGTGAAATATTTAAATACCACATAAAAAAACTCAACTCAAAATCATTAATAATCTGGGTCTGCGCTAACAGTATGTACCGTTTGGTATCTACAAGAGCGTGACTCATATTAAATATATATATATATATATATATATATATATATATATATATATATATATATATAGCCAATATCCTATACATACCAAGTTTACATACCAATTTTTTTATAATAGTAAAAAAATATTTTTGACTTGAATTTTTTATATGGTATTTAAACATTTCAATGGACCCGTATAAAAAAAAGCTCAAAATAACATTTTTTGCTATTTTTAAAAAATCGATCAAAATTTGACAACTTTTAAAGCACTTAAAAGGTGTGAAAGTTTGACCGTTTTTTTAAAAATAGCAAAAAAATTATTTTGAGCTGATTTTTTTATACGGGTCATTTGAAATGTTTAAATAACATAGAAAAAAATTCAACTCAAAATCATTTATAAAAAAGGGTCCGCGTCAGCGGTATGTAAACTTGGTATGTGTGAGAGCCTGATTCTCCCCCTCTCTCTCTTTGTATATATATATATATATATATATATATATATATATATATATATATATACATATATATATATATGACTGATCACGAGTTATTGAAATAGATGAGGTGTCACAACTTGGGGCTAAATGAACTTTGAATATATGGTTTGGGGATAAATGATTGACCCATATAAAGAAAACAAAAAGAAATGATAATAATCTATTAGTATATTATAAAAACTGTAGACCCAAATGGTGTGAGGCTGACACGTGACAGTAATAAATTTAAATGTTTGTTTGCCTATTTTTAAGCTGACACGTGTCAAGAGTATTAAGTATCTATCATCTTTTAAGTCGTATCATTTTTCACCCCCCCCCCCCCCCCACCACCACCACCACCCCCCCCCCCCCCCAAAAAAAAACAATTGTGTAGAAACATAATTGGGATTGTAAACCAATGGGGCTCTAAAACTCATCAAACAACTCAAACCCAAAATTGTCGTCTTCATATCTACACAAGAAAAAATCTTCATGTCTTCATCTGCTATATCATCTAGGTATTATAATTTACACTTTTGATTGACGTGGGAGTCTCCTATAACGTTTTGTTATCTATTCTCTCACACTCCATTTTGTCTATATACTAAGAACTCATTTTAATACAAGTCCTACTGTTGTGAGAACTCAAATCAATCAGTGGTGGATGCGCTAGTAGAGGAAATAATGGGAGCAGTGGAACGGGGTGGCAGATTAGCCATATGTTGCTTCTTTATGGGATCTTCAGTGGAAAACGCATCTCAATTGTATTATGAATCGGAGACTAAACCCCTAAAGAAGAAGTGAGACGCCCTTCACTTGACATATAAGCTCCCCTCACCGGTTTAACCCCCATGGGTACACCCATTTTATCGACAACCTTTTTTACAAGTAACAATATATCACCTGCATATTTTAAATAAGCTTGAATTGTCCCCAAAATGATGGGGTTATCTTCTTTTTTGTACATGATTGTCGTAGAGTAGGTGAAGTAATCGATAGCCGACCGAATTGATGTGTCCTCTGCATAATTTAAGAGGGGAATATTGACATCTAGGCAATGTTGACTGATTTTTTTCGATCTCTGATTGGCTAATTGGAGGTCAGCCTCTTCTTGTGGGTTATCCACGGTTGATGCCATCTGTCGTGTATACTCAAAGAATTTGTTTTTTGCAGTTGTGAGTATTTTGTTTTCATAGAAGAAATATAAATGGTTAGTTTATTCCCCATTGTTTTTTATTTATTGGTTTTGTAGTTTTACTCTGTTTGTAATCTACACATGTGGGGAATTTTAATTTTAATTTATTTTGTTTTATTATTTGACTTGGGAGAAAATCAGGTAGAAGTATTTGTAGGTTTAAATGGGCTTGGGATACATACGTTATAATATTTTCAGGTTTCTTAGTTTTCTAGCCATTGTTTATTTTTTGGGTTTCTCTCTTTAAAATAAATAATGGCTAGAAAACTAAGAAATTTGAAAATATAGAATAATCTATGTGTACACGCAAATTTCTCACATGTGAACTAAAAATTTGACCACGCATCGCGTGGTCTACATGCTTGTTATTTAATAATTCTAAAGCATGTATAACTATTATTATCCATCTTTCATCCAACTCTATCCATCTTGAGAAGATTTGTATAGTTTTCAAAAGTCTTCAAAGCCACCACACCTAAACCTTTTTAGACTTGTCAAAATGACACATGACACGTTAACTCAATACGATCCGACCCGAAATTATAAGTTTATAAGTTGTGGACAATAACGAGTGAATACGATAGAGGTATTAGGGAATGACTCAAATGAGCCTACAAAGATGTATTTAAAGGGGGGAGGTTGCTTGGCCACTAAGCTAAGTGGATAATTACAATTGTACCCCTACGGCCAAGTAACCTTCCTACCTCTAATAGAAAAGGAAAAATACAATAAATGCTCGAGAATAGAAGAAATGCTAAAAAGAACAAAAAATAATAAAATGACGACTATGTCCCTAATTCACATCACTCTCCCCCTGAACGAGTTCGTCCTCGAACTCAGAGGGGCAAGCCATCAGTATCGCCATCAAGGATCGTCACAAGAGCTGGCTGTGAGGGTATCTTCGATGCCTCCTCAATGGAGTCTGGGTCCCCAGAAGCAAAGAGAGCTCAGCGGCGAGGGAGAGAGCAATTGGAGGCGCGATGTCCCTGTAATACATATTCTTATGGCTTTTAATTTTGAGGTTAATTAAATGGAATTGCTTTTAATTTGGGATTTGTCAAATTAATTTGGGATTTGTTAAATTAATTTGGGATTTAATAATTGGAAAATTAATTCGGATTTAAATGCTAGCGAGACGAGAGTTAGTATTTGGTTATTATGATGTTGTTGAATATTATTGAGTGATTATGGTAATATGTGATCATTGAATTTATTAAAATTGTCGTGAGTTAAAAATATGGCAGTTTCGGTAATTTAGTTGGGACGCGTGTGTCAGTCGTGTCAGGACCCCATTTAATGGATTTAAAAGTATTTTATTTTTATGTCATCCGTATGAGCTTTTTGAGTGCGCCAACGTGTCCAGAAGGTTCGGAATAGTCAGAAAACACTAGCCGGGGATTTAGTTTGGGTCCCGGGGCATTTTTAGGCCTAACCGGTAACCCAGAAGGGTATTTTGGTAATTTTAAAAATTAAGGAATTAAAACCCACGAATTTTAGTGTTTATTTATTTATTATTGGAAAGGCCATTAGGTCCATCATCAGCCAAAAACAAAAGAGTGGGCTACGTGAGTTAGAAGGGAAGTTACAGGAGGTTTCCAAAACCTAGCCACCAACCACCACCACCATATCTTGACGGAATTGTGGCCGGAGAAAGGAAGAGAACCATCCCTTAACATCATCAACGGATCAGAAACGACAATTTACAGGTAAGTGATTTATCTTGCAAAGATTCAAAGCATATAGTTTACATGTTTTTATAGATTTGAAGATTTATCATGAAAAATGAAAAAAAATGAATGGATTTGAAAGGTTTAAAATCATAATCTGGATAGGACTTGCATGTAGTAAATGTTGGAGATGATAACAACCACGAATTTATGATTTATGGGTAGAGAATTATGAAATTTGATTGAATTATGTGATGGTCTTGAAGAAATAGGAAAACTAGGTTTTTATATGTAAATTGGGTATTTTGATTCAACTAATTGATGTTATAGGTTGATTTGATGAATCTAAAACGTGGGGAATGATGTAAACATGTTAGTAGCTTGATTAGTATACTTAGTTGTGAGTTTTGAATGTTAGAATGAAGACTTTGAGGTGTAAAAAGTGGAGAACCCGCAACTCTTAAGAATTTTTGGGCTGATACCTGCTTGATCGATCGATCGACTCAAGAATGTCGATCGATCGAACCATCGATCGATCGACCCATTTTCTTCGATCGATCGACCCCTTCGGATTTTTGACAATTGTTTCTCTTTAAGTTTTAATGATTATTCGAAGCCGATGTTGGTTATTAGGATGATTAATACTATATTTTTGGACTTAGATAAAGTCAGTAGGGTTTTAGTATTATCGGAGATTGCTATAACTTATGGAATTGATTGCTAACGAGGGTCTACCGAGTGAGGTACGATTAGAAAGCGTTCGAATTGAAACTATAACGGGAATTAATGATGATATAAGATTACGGGCAGCAACGGAGGGGTTTCAAGTACTGAGATGACATTTGAAACCAATAAGAGACCTGGTAACCTTTTGAGATAGGTTTAAGTACTCAAATTTATACGGCGAGAGAGTTATCAAACAAAAAGTATATTATGTGTAATGTTCGGGGTAAACTTGCTACGTATGAGATTAACTAGATGAAATGTGTGAACATCTATATTGATATATGATTACTTAGGTTGTGTGAATGCCTAGTGTATGGATTTCTTAAGTGTATGATATACCTACCATACTTGCTATCACGGGAGGTTAGTTTTATTTTGGAAAAGGACCCTCTTATCCTTGTGTGCCTCGGGAGGATTAAGACTGGTACCTTAAGGACATAGTACTTTGAATGACTTATTTGTGAGTTGATAAGTCAGCTGACCATGGGAGCGTAGGTATGTGCGTGACCCATGGGTATGTGAACTATGTTCGCCTCCAATATGTGTGATTTTATTTATTAAAACGATTCTTGAGAGATTCGAAACTCGTAGTCCCTATGTACGTGATGTACCGGGATTCAATAGCAGAGTATGCGTGCACCGCAGCTTATCCTAGGGGTGCCATATATGTATTTATGTAGTGAAGGTGATATCCTTATGTACTTGTGACTGGTTCATTGTTACTTAGTAGATGTGAATAACTAAGATATTTGAATGAGTTAAGAATGAGAATTTAATTAACACTTGAGATAAGTAATTTAATGAATGTGAACATGGGTTATAAATATGGCTTATTTGGAGGTTACATGTAGATACTCTATGTTAGAATGCGAAGGCAGGAGTGTTACAAAGTAGTTAGATAGTGGCATAACTAGAATGGGTTAAAGGCATACGTTAGGCATGCACACTAGTTAAGAGGAAAGAAACTCATGTGAGTACGCAACTAACGTGTTTATAATTGTGATGTTTAATTGTAATTTAAATCACTTGCTAAACTTTTAAACTGTTTTCACATCGGGCTCTGACCCATTTTCCTCCAAATCTATTTTTGTTTTGTAAAAACCTTTTAGGTGCCCAGCCACAGGGACGCCAAGCATAGGAGTTCCATTCTGATGACGTGCTGTAGCTGCTGTGGAAGTAGCAGGATCTTGGTTGTAAACGCTCTCATTCTATCCTTGATTACTTCAGAGACATTTGTATCAGTTAGGGCATGTTTCCCATTCTTATTTAGAGGTTTTAGTTGCAGACTTTCATTATCTCAGTTTTTGGTTTAATGTTTATTCAGACTCTTGTATTTGGTCGTTTATTTACTCTGGCATCTTTATTATTGGAGTGTTTACTCCAGACTTACTTGATTTCTTCTCGTTGAGCATTTATATGAGATTGGCTATGTGATTGATGGTTTATGTAGAAGGGTGTCTACCTACAAAAAAATATAAATAAAAATATTTTTTTATTGGAAATATTGAGAAGAAACCCACCCAGGTCCCGGCACAAACTCATATTGAGCAGGAACCCCCAGGGTCCCGGCAGAAACTCATATTGAGAAGGAACACCCCTAGAGTCCCTCCATCGCAGAAGTGCCATATTGGAGAAGGAACCCCAGGGTCCCTCCACTGCAGAAGCCCAAGTTGAGAGGGGTCACCGCAAGGGTCCCTGCAGAAACTCAAGTTAAGAAGGAGCCCGCAAGGGCCACTGCATAAGTCCAAGTTGAGAAGGGCCACCGCAGGGGTCACTGCAGAAATGACAACTGAGAAGTTCAGCGCAAGGGCCACTACAGAAGCCCAAGATCGAGAAGTTCCACTGCAAGGGTCGCTGCAGAAATGACATTTGAGAGGTTCCGTCGTAAGGGCCACTACAGAAGCCCAAGATCGAGAAGTTCCACTGTACGGGTCGCTGCAGAAATGACATTCGAGAGGTGCCGTCGCAAGGGTCACTGCAAAAATGACATTCGAGAGGTGCCACCGCAAGGGTCACTACGAAAATGACATTTGAGAAGTGCCCCGCAAAGGCCACTGCAGAAGTCCAAAATTGAGAGTGGCCGCCGCAAGAGTCATTGCAGAAATGACATTCCAGAGGTACTTCCGTAAGGGCCACTGCAGAAGCCCAAGATTGAGAAGTGCCACTACAAGGGTCGCTGCAGAAATGGCATTCGAGAGGTGCCGCTGCAAGGGTCACTGCAGAAATGACATTTGAGAGGTGTCGCCGCAAGGGTCACTACGGAAATGACATTTGAGAAGTGCCCCACAAAGGCCAATGCAGAAGTCCAAGATTGAGAGTGGCCGTCGCAAGAGTCACTGCAGAAATAACATTCGAGAGGTGCCGCTGCAAGGGTCACTGCATAAATGACATTTGAGAAGTTCCCCGCAAGGGCCACTGCAGAAGTCCAAGATTGACAAGGGCCGCCGCAAGGGTCACTGTAGAAATGACATTCGAGAGGTGCCGCAATAAGGGTCACTACGGAAATGACATTTGAGAAGTGCCCCACGAAGGCCACTGCAGAAGTCCAAGATTGAGAGTGGCCACTGCAAGAGTCATTGCATAAATGACATTCGAGAGGTGCCGCCACAAGGGTCACTGCGGAAATGACATTTGAGAAGTGCTCCACAAGGGCCACTGCAGAAGTCCAAGATTAAGAAGGGCCACCACAAGGGTCACCGTATAAATGACATTTGAGAAGGGACACTTCAAGGGTCATTTCAAAAACTCAAGTCAAGAAGGGCCACTGCAAGGGTCCCCGCAAAAGTCCAAGTTGAGAAGGGCCACCACAAGGGTCCCTGCAGAAACTCAAGTTGAAAAGGGACACTGCAAGAGACACCACAGAAGTCCAAATTGATAAGGACCATCACAAGGGTCCCCGCAGAAACTCAAATTGAGAAGAGTCACCGCAAGGGTCCCTGTAGAAGCCCAAGTTGAGAGGGACTCTGCGAGGGCCCCCGTAGAAATGACATTTGAGAAGGAACCCCCCAAGGCTTCCTCAACAGCAAAAATGATATTTGAGAAGGAACCCCCTACTAGGGTTCCTCAACAGCAGAAACTTACTTGGAAGGAGGGACCCGCAATGTCCTCCCCCATCAACTCCCAGAAAACTAAGTTAGGATGATGGGGTGTCTACCATAAGCAACCCCTCATCATGAAAAAGAATAGAAGTACTAACACTTATTTTCTTGTACAGGTTGCCTAGTTGAGCAAGCAGGGCTCAAGTAGGCCAGTCGGGACCTCTTGGGAGTTTTGGCTTGGCGATTGAGGGACAAGGTATATTGAGCAAGCTCAACCACTTAGCACTATAGGATTGATAGAATACTAGTAGGACACCCTAGGGTCGCCCAGTCCTCACACACCTCACAATTAGTCACAAGTGAAGTGAGTAGCCAAAGGGCTGGTTGCTCACAAGAAAAGAACTGTTTATAAAATGATTTTAAAGGAGAGGGTCCTCTAAACCCCTCTTAAGAAAAATTATTTTAGAGGGGGGGTCCTCAAGACCCCCCCTCAAGCTTACAAAGATTTTAGAGGAGGTGGTCCTCGAGACCCCCCCTTAAGTTTACAAAGTTTGTACCAAAAGTTATCATTTCAAAATATATTTAGCAAATCAGATATTTTAACTCCATTAGAAGACATATTTGCTTTTGAACTTTGATTGGCACCAGGGGGCATCTGCCAGAGGGGACAGGCAGAGCTGCCTGTAGGTAGGGACAAATAATACACTGCAGACTTTGTCCCTCACCAACCCTCTAAGTTTTGGCGCCAAAAGTGTCAACCCATCCTTAGTGCCCAAGTATAAATAGGACCCCTGGGAAAGGTCATGAATATGAAAAAACTCAATAGAAAAGTCACTCTGTCAAAATCACACCAGAACCTCTCTAGTATTCTCTCCATGCTCTCTCTCTAAGTGCAAAGTGCCTTGTTCTTTCACTCCCCACTGATAGCCATCATTCTCAGGTGTTTACCTTGAGAAAAATTACTATTTTTGCTGTTAAAGTTCATCTTCTTGCAGGGAGTGAGTTGAAGCTTGAGTTCCATTATTACCAGAAGGATAAGGTTTCATCAAAAGATGCTCTAGAAGTTCTTAAGAACCTTGCAGACAGCGTCCATTGGAGTGGGTCACGCCTCACCCTTTTCAGTTATTCATAGACCCCAGTCTCACTACCCTCCTACATTTGGCGACTCTACTGGGAAGGTATCCTCATTTCCATGGACAAAGAAGGTTTTAATGTTTCTAAGTAGCTAGTGTTTGAAGACATTCCATCTGGGAATGGAGCTCAAAGAGACCATGCCACTCAGGTGGATGTGGTGGTGACCGGAGCAAAGGTAACTGCTCCTCCGGGTGGGCAGACCAGCTCACCGACAGCAGCTCTTGTGGAAGAGGGTTATGAGTATGTTTTTTGAGACTTGGAAAGTTTGGGTCAAGATTGTGTAACACCAGCAGCAACCCCCTCTGGAGGGGCAGCCGCTCCGGCGGCAATTCCGGTAGAAGTAGCTCAGTCACAGAGGACGGCACTGGAGCAAGTTGTGACAACCGTCAAGTTCACTGGCAGGAACCCCAGGAACCCTAAGTGTTTGGCGAGGAATTCGGTATAGTCGAGGAACTCCTCTCGCTCAATGATAGCGATGAGGAACCCTCACAAAAAGAACCCATCGTGGTAGAAATTCCAAGTGAGGAACTCTCAGCTGCAGCATCCCCTCTAGAAATAACAACTCACAAGGAACCCATGGATGAGAAACCCTGGGTGTCCCTCTTCGTAAAAAAAAGGAAGTAGTAGCAGCAACCTTTAATGCCAACTCGCGAGGAACCCTGGGTGTCCCTCGTTGCCAACAAAGAACATCGTGGCAACAATCTCGACGAAGCATGAGGTCGAGACACCCCCGGATGGGAAGTCAAGGCGCGAGGAACTCATGGGAGAGTAACCCTGGGTGTCCCTTGCCGCCAAAAAAAGAAGTCATAGCAGCGGTCTCAATGAAGCATGAGGTCGAGACACCCCCTAACGGGGATTCGAGGCGCGAGGAACCCTGGGTGTCCCTCGCCGCCAATAAAAAAGTCATGGCAGCAGTCTCGATGAACCATGAGGTTGAGACACCCACGAATGGGAAGTCGACGCACGAGGAACCCATGGAAAGAGAACCAATGCACGAGGAACCCCTTTCACTGTAAAGGCTCAAAGTTGCACTTGACGAGGAACCACTGCCTATGTTGGTAGCAAACCCGGTCGAGGAACCCACTGCCATAAATGGGTTGGAACCCACTATTGGAAGTGGCGAGGAACCCTCTCCAACAAAATAATCCAAATATGCCAACGAGGAACCCCCATGTATACAACTCTCACGAGACACCTTTGGGCAGAAAAAAAACAACCTGCGAGGAACCCGGATATGAAAACCCAATAGGCGAGGAGCTCTCGCTAACAAAAAAAATCATCCTAGCAACCTGTGATGCTGTCGATAAGCAACCGGAAGTAAGATGAGGTTCCGGTACAACTTCGCACGAGGAACTCACGGATTCCAGTGATGAATCTTTGTAAAGTGAGGAACCCTCTGATACCAAATCTCTAGCAACAAAAGTTTGGGGTTGAAGGTTAACTTAGGAGGAGCCCATGGGCGAGGAACCCTGGGTGTCCCTCATAGTCAACAAAAAAAGTGGTGGCAGCAACCCCTCTAGAAACGCGGATTAACGAGGAACCTTCGGTTGGGTGAGAAGTTGTAACAACTACAAAGGGCGAGGAACCCTTTCCCATAAATACCTCTCTCGCAGTGAGGAGCTCTTCAGATTTGAAACTTATTCTGAAAGTGAGGCGCGAGGAACCCGAGCCTTGCTCGTCCATATTAGTACCCAATGGACCAAGTGGTCGCGAGTAACCCCCCATGGTCATCTTAACACGATGCGAGGGACCTCTCCAGAGAAAAGACTCAGATGAGGAACCCCTTATGTAAAAACTCATGCTTGGGGAACCCGTTGTCACAGTAAATGAGGTCGAGGAACCCTCCTTAGCTAAGGATGGTGGCGAGGAATCCAAAAACTTGTACCCCTCGTCAGCCCAGGGTAATCGCGTCTAACCCACCAACGAGGAACTAGTTTCATCCAATGGTGGTAAAAGAAATTTATAAACCCTTATGAGTGGTTTGTTATCGCGAGGAACGTTCAACAAACATAAAGCCTCAGAAAGACGAAGCCCGCAGTCACAGCAGCCTGCGAGGAACCCTTATGGGTGATAATGCCGTCGAGGAACCGATATGGTGAAAGGGGGGACTTGCCACTGGAAATAATACGAGCGAGGAACCCACAATGATTAACGGCACTCGCGAGGAACCCGCAGTGGGCGAGGAATCCCTCGTAACCTCGACATCACAAATTGTTGCTCGACATCATTAGTCAAGAATTGTTGCTCAACATCACGAATTAAGCCGTGGTGCCTCATAGTACATTTTTACTTGTTGGTATACAAAGATGTCATATCTCGTGGGCCACAGTCACAAAGGCTCCCAATAAGTAACCCCCATGTTCAAAGTCTCAGACGAGGAACCCTTGATAGCACGGGAAGTTGGTGAGATACTCTCAGACATGAGGTCGACCCGCGAGGAACCTCTATCAACTTCAGCAAATGTCGAGACACCCTTAGTGGTGAACTCGACACATGAGGAACCCTCGACGCGACATAAGGTCGAGGAAGACCCTTGACGAAACGCAAGGTCGAGATACCCTTGACGACAGTCGCGACGATGAACCCTTAGTGAAATGAGTACTAGGGGTCGATATACCCCCTCCTCTTGGAATAAATAACTAGGGGTCGAGACCCCCCTCTCCAAACAAAGCTCCACCAGGCGAGACACCCTCGGGCACGAGGTCAGTACACGAGGAACCCTTGATAGCATGTGAAGTAGGCGAGACACTCTCAGACATGAGGTCGACCCGAGAGGAACCTCTATCAACATCAGCAGATGTCGAGACACCCTTAGAGGTGAAGTAGACGCGTGAGGAACCCTCGACGCGACATAAGGTCGAGGAACCCTTGACGAAATGTAAGGTTGCGATACCCTCGGATAACCTTGACGAAATTCAAGGTCGAGATACCCTTGACGGCAGTCGCGACGAGGAACCCTTAGCGAAATGAGTAGTCTGCGAGGAACCCTCGAATATTGGGTCCACCCGTGAAGAACCTTTGGCAGCGGATGCCTCAAATGAAAATCCCAAAGATGCGTGTAAATCAGACGAGATCCCCCTCCCCAACCAAATATCCACCAGGCGAGGAACCCTTGGGTCAGCGCCTCGTACGAGGAACCCATAAATAAAGAAGTCTTAAATTTTGAGGAACCCAAGTCGGCGCCAGCAGCAGCCTCCTACGAGGGACCCTCACCCATCATGACCCTCGACAAGGAATCCATACCAGTTGGCATTTCAAAATATTTTTCCCTACCAGCAGTAGGGTTGGGGTAAAAAACCCACTTCTCCAGATGAGATACCCGTGGTCAAGGAACCCTTTGTATTGGAAGCAATAGGCGAGGAACCCGCAGTCTCCCTTACGTGGTGCGAGGAACCCCTCAAAATCAAGGGGTGAATGAGGTACCCCTCAAGTTTAAACTTTCAAACTAAGAATCCACAGTAGCGAAGCGTCTAGCCGAGGAACCCCTCGAATCCAAAGCGGCGGATGAGGTATCCCTAAATTCAAGGCCTTAGACGAGGAACCCTCGTCTACCACAGAAAGTGGCGAGGGACCCTTAGAGGTCCTCACCCCAAAATTCAATCCGCCGTCAACAGATCTCCTATCCAGACAGACTTCTAAAAACTAGTACGAGAAGGGGGATAACATGACTCCCTCACTCAAATCGGGAAATCCCAACAGTAACAGACAATGAGGATGTAAAGTTTTGTGAGCTCCACCAGAGGGATCAGCATACCACCAAAGATTATTTTCATTTGGTGAGCAGGTAGCCAATGGAACTTTGCAGATTCCACCAGTAGGGGTTAATGAGAACCCCCCGCCAGCTTACCACTATGGTTGAAAAGGTACTATGCCTAACTCTTGCCAAGTTTCATTTTCTTAAAAGATTAAACCACTTGCTCTAAGTGCAGAAAAGTTTTTTTTTAGAAAAAAAAACATTATATGAGCACACTCTTTGTAAGAAATACAAAGAGTGACTACAATGCTGAAATGAATACTAGTTATATTTTGTTGGCACTTAAAAATTTGTGCATGACTCATTTACCTACATTGTGCGGTGGGTACACCAGATTTATGTGTTATTTTCTCATAAGAAGGGTAGAACCTCTACTAGATTAGAAGAGGGCCCATGATATAAGGAACTTTCCTCATTATAATTGGGGGTATATCCAACCCAAAAGATAAAGTATATTGAGTAAAGTCCCTACAGACCCGACAAGACTAGCAGGAGTTTATCCTCCTAGTAATAATAATTATAAAAAATTCACTACATTTTTTATTAGTCCATACAGATTTATAGCCTAGAGAACAAGTCCTAACCTCTGTTCTCAAGAAAAATTGTAATTGACCAATTTTCAGAAAATAAGGAGAAGCGGGTCTACCTCCCCTCTCTAAACTTGTTATTTTTATAATACAAAAATGTTATTAAGAAAAGTTTGGAACAAGGACCCTGCAGATCAATGGAAATTTTAGTATAAAGAAATAATTATTTCTTTACTTATAATATATGTGAAATTTTATGCAAAGTTTGTGGGAAGGAGAAGGGCTAACCCCATTTCTTAGTTACTTACCAAGAAATGAATATGCATAACAAAATACCCCAAAGTCACACGGGGTTGCACTAAAAGTACCGCAATCACACGGGGCTACGGTAAAAAATATATATAACTTGCTCAGCTATATGCAAGTACCCCACTATTAAAGGGGAAACTTCAAAATTTGCAGATGGGAAGCCTATATGCAATCATCCCGTAGTTAGAGGGGCAACTTAAGAATTTTTTAACTTGCTCAGTTATATGCATGCAAGTACCCCGCAGCTAGAGGGGCAACTTCCAAATTTTAACTTGCTCAATTATATGCAAGTACCCCACAGTCAGAGGGGCAGCTTCAAGATTTTAACTTGCTCAGCCTATATGCAAGTACCCCGCAGTTAAAGGGGAAATTTCAAAAATATAACTTGCTCAGCTCATGTGCAAGTACCCCACAGTTATAGGGTAACTCCAAAATTTTAACTTTCTCAGTTATATGCAAGTACCCCGTAGTTAGAGGGGCAGCTTCAAAATTTTGTAACTTGCTCAGTTATATGCAAGTACCCCACAGTCAGAGGGGCAGCTTCAAGATTTTAACTTGCTCAGCCTATATGCAAGTACCCCACAGTTAGAGGGGAAATTTCAAAAATATAGCTTGCTCAGCTCATGTGCAAGTACCCCGCAGTTAGAGAGGTAACTCCAAAATTTTAACTTGCTCAGTTATATGCAAGTACCCCGTAGTTAGAGGGGAAGCTTCAAAATTTTGTAACTTGCTCAGTTATATGCAAGTACCCCATATCTAGAGGGGCAACTTCCAAATTTTAACTTGCTCAGTTATATGCAAGTACCCCGCAGTCAGAGGGGCAACTTCAAAATTTTAACTTTCTCAGTTATATGCAAGTACACCGCAGTTAGAGGGGCAACTTCAAAATTTTAACTTGCTTAGTTATATGCAAGTACCCTATAGTTAGAGGGGAAAATTCAAAATTTTAACTTGCTCAGTTATATGCAAGTACCCGCAGCTAGAGGGGCAGCTTCCAAATTTTAACTTGCTCATCTCATATGCAAATACCCCACAGTTAGAAGGGGGGAGTTCAATCTTAAAGTTTTCACATAAAATAGAGCAACTCAGAGTATTGAGCAAGTACAAGTATACATATAAGGTACGCCAGTTTAGTACCTAAGGCTCCAAGGGCATAGGAGCGCTCAGAGTCTTGAGCAAGTGCCAAGTATAAATTTAAGGTACGACTGTTTAGTACCTAAAGGCTCCAAGGGCATGGGAGCGCTCACAATATTGAGCAATTGCCAAGTATAAATATAAGGTACGACAGTTTAGTACCTAAGACTCCAAGGGTACCGGAGCACTCACAATATTGAGCAATTGCTAAGTATAAACATAAGGTGCTCTAAAGGAGCACCTAAGGCTCCAAGGGCACCGGAGCGCTCACATTCTTGAGCAAGTTCCAAGTATAAACATAAGGTGTGCCAGTTGAGCGCCTAAGGCTCCAAGGGCATCGGAGCGCTTACAGTCTTGAGCAAGTGCTAAGTATAAATTTGAGGTGCTCCAGATGAGCACCTAAGGCTCCAAGGGCACCGGAACGCTCACAGCCTTGAGAAAGTGCCAAGTATAAATATAAGGTGCGCCAGTTGAGCACCTAAGGCTCCAAGGGCACCGGAGTGCTCACAGTCTTGAGCAAGTGTCAAGTATAAATATAAGGTGCACCACTTGAGAAACTAAGGATCCAAGGGCACCGGAGCGCTCACAGTCTTGAGCAAGTATCAAGTATAAATATAAGGTGCGCCAATTGAGCACCTAAGGCTCCAAGGGCACCGGAGCGCTCAAAGTCTTGAGCAAGTGTCAAGTATAAATATAAGGTGCGCCAGTTGAGCCCCTAAGGCTTCAAGGGCACCGGAGCGCTCACAGTCTTGAGCAAGTATCAAGTATAAATGTAAGGTGAGACAGTTTAGCACCTAAGGCTCCAAGGGTACCAGAGCACTCATAGTCTTGAGCAACTGCCAAGTATAAATAAAGGGTACGATAATTTTGTGCACAAGTCTCTCGACATTATAAGACACTTCTGCACGACGGGCCTAATATTGAGAAGTCCTCAAGCAAGTGAAAAAATAACAAAATAAGCTTGGAGGGTGGGGACCCACTTAGACTGACTCCATCTTCCCAAGATTGCAAGTTTGACAAAAAATAGCCAAGGGCGAGGGACTCATTGCGAGAAACCCCTCCGCCTAAGATGAAAGGCCCCAGAAGAAGGCCAAGGGCGAGGGGCTCACCGCGAGTAACCCCTCTGCCCAAAATAAAAGGCCACAGAATAAGGCCAAGGGCGAGGGGATCATCACGAGTAACCCCTCCGCCCAAAATGAAAGGCCGCGAAAAAATACCAAGGGGGAGGGATCCAACGTGAGTAACCCCTCCGCCCAAAATGAAAGGCCACATAAGAAGGCCAAGGGCAAGGGGCTCACCGCGAGTAACCCCTCCCTCCAAAATAAAAGGCCAAGGGCGAGGGCCCCACAGCGAGTAACCCCTCCGCCCAAGGTGAAAGGCCACAGAAGAAGGTCAAGGGCGAGGGGCCCGCCGCGAGTAACCCCTTCGCCCAAGATGAAAGGCCAGAAGAAGGCCAAGGGCGAGGGGCTCACCGCGAGTAACCTCTTCGCCCAAGATGAAAGGCCATAGAAGAAGGCCAAGGGTGAGAGGCTCACCGCGAGCAACCCCCTACCCAAGATAAAAGGCCACTCAGAAGAAGGCCAAGGGCGAGGGGTGGTAGAAATGACTTTTGCGTATATGTCGTTGTTGTTGAAAGCCAAGTTAATAAAAAATCATCATATACCTACAAAATATAACATTCTAAAGTGTAGAGGTAAGTAAGGGTATCAATCCACTTTCTAGGGAGTAAAGCAAATGGAACAAATTCAATTGTAATTCACTTTTTATTTTCTTTTTGGGTTTTTCACTTTCCTAATTATTTTTTTAGTTTTTTCAATATTAAAACAATAGGGTGAGGTGAGGTCTAAACTAAGCTAAACTAAATGTGAAATGATAATAACTAACTAGAAAGTTACTAAAATGAATAATAAAGTCTAACACTAAAATAAAAGATAAGTGAGGTAAATAATTGTGAGAACAATCAAGGAGTGGGATTACACCACAAATTCTAGTTATTCTAATTAATTAAGTTAATTATTTGAATTCTCCCAAATTAATATCAAAACTACAAATCAACTCTCGTTGCAAGTGTAATTTTAATAATAACATTTTAGAATATTAAGTTTAACACCTCACAACTCTAGAAAATTAAATCTACACTCCTTTTAATTAATCACCCACTAGGATCGATTAATTAAAATTTATGTCAATCTTAGAAGTTAAATTTAGAGTTGAAATTCAAATTATAATACCCCACGTAAGAAACCCCTATCTCTAGTTCGAATCTAAAATGGGTATTATAATTAGAATTTCGATTTTCTCTCGAAAATCATTTACCCTCTCTCGAGGCGTAAATTTAAGGGTGAGGGATCAAAATTAACATTCAAAGGAATTTTTCATGTAATTAAATTAATTAGAATAAAATAACATCAATTAAGGGTTTTACCCCACCCCTTGAAAGGGGTTTTAGCCTAACATGATATGAAATATGACAAATTAATAATCAAAGGCATAAAATAAATGAGATGAGAAGAAAACAATCAAACCCCAATCTCTTGAAGTGAAATTGAACTTCTATTCCTTGAGTTGAAATTCACATCCCTTAATTTGAATGATTCAAACACAATTACATCAAGAATCTCACTCAATTTAATCCTCACAACAATTTATTTTCTCCTCACTATCTAAAAATAATAAAATAAAAATTCTAATCTAAAACTACACTAAAATGGTATTTTCTCTCTCTACAAATTCCTATCTCCTAGCTCTAGATATTTGATTTGGGGTCTTCTTCTTCAATTTATAGTAGGCATGGAGCATGGGGGTAAAAATGGTAATTGTCTATGGTGAACATGTGGGAAAGGTGGGAGCACATGTGCATAGGGGTGTGAGGTGTGAGGATATTTGGAAGAGGGAATAAAATCAGATTTGGGGATGAGAGGTTTGGGGTCATTTTGGGTATTGGTTTTGAGTGGTTAGTTGGGGGGTATTTGGGTAAATGGGAATAAGTTAGTTTAAGTGGGTTGACTTGGTCTTAGAAATTTGGTTTGTGTTTGTTGGCAGGTGGGAATGAAATTCATTTTTGGCTTGTGCAGGAGAAACAAGAAGTGGGTCTTGGGAAGGAGGGGAAATGGGTTTGGGTAATAGAATGTGGGTAAAGGGATGGCGATCAGGTAAGGGCTGAGGTCGAATTGTGAATGGGGTAGACCCAAAAATGGGTCCGGTTTTCGGGTTGGAGAAGGAGGTAGCCGCCAGGGGTGGGAATCGGAAGAAGGCTCCGGCGCGGGACGCTGGCGGTATGCTGTCGGTCGGAGGTGGGTGAGGCACGTCGGCTAGTTGCTCAGGGGGTTGGGGTTGGTTCAAATCGGTGCCGACGGTAGGGAGAGAGGTGAACGCTGGTCGAGCTGGCGCCATTAGGGCTGTTGGGGACGCGACTCAGGTCGGCGTCTAGCTCGCCGGCGGAGGTAGGTAGGCGGGAGGTCGACGGCAAGGAGGGTTTTCAGTTCGCCGGTGGAGTAGGGTCGGGGGTTTATATCGGGTATGAGGGTTTTGGGGCCTGACACGGGTTTGGCAGGTGATTGGTTGGTGGATATGGTGTGATTTGTGGGTGTTTGGTTATGGAGGATTAGATGGGTTTAGGGGAGAGGAGAGAGGGGGTGATGGGAGGTTGAAGAAGAAGGAGGGTAGGTTATGGTGTGTGTGAGGTGTAGGGTGTATGGTGAGGATGAGGGTGTATTTGGGTGTAGGGATGTGTCTTCATGTGTGTGTTTAATTAGGACCCCCTAAAAAATATAAACTAAAACTAAAATTAAATTTAATCTAAATTAAAAATTAAACTAAACTAAAAATAAAAAGTAAAATAAAATAGACACGACACTAAACAAACTCTAAAAAAAAATTAAACACAACTAAAATAAAAACTAAGAATAAAAACTAATAACTAAAAATTAATTCATAACTACTTAAAAATATAAAAACCTATAAAATAAAAGAGACAAAA
Source organism: Sambucus nigra (assembly GCA_949130495.1). Classification (NCBI taxonomy): domain Eukaryota; kingdom Viridiplantae; phylum Streptophyta; class Magnoliopsida; order Dipsacales; family Adoxaceae; genus Sambucus; species Sambucus nigra. The sequence continues at coordinate 618,044,562 of OX422215.1, forward strand.
ATAAAAAATAAAAATCTAAAAAGAAATAAAAATAGAAATCTATATGACTAAAAACTAAAAGCTTAAAAAAATAAAATCTAATAAATCTAAAAATAAATGAAATCCTAAGAAAAACTAATTCTAATAAAATAAAACTAAAACTAAAAATAATAAAAATCACAATAAAATAAAATTATACTAATAAAAAATAAAATAGAAAAATAGAAAATAAAATCTAAAAATTCTAAAATAAACCTAAAATTAAAATGACACAAACTAAAAATCTAAAAAAAAATTTAAAAGGGACAAGTTAGACACACACGGGGTTCGAGGTAGGTTTAGGCTAGGTCTAGGGTAGGTTAGGGTTACGGGATAAGGTATTATAGCTCCATAAATGCACAATTGCCTTGAAATACGCATTTGAACACCGCAACGTGCATTCGACCTACAAAATAAACAATTAAGCACATAAGACCCATATTACCGAGAATTAGCAACTAAAGTACGTATATTCGGGGTATAAATTGTACAGTTTTGGGTGCTTATCACACCACCCCCAAACAGAGCGTTGCTACTCCTCGAGCAATAAGATAGAGAGAAAGAGAATGATAAGTAACTAAAAGTGTACCACTTTCGCAGGCACTTGTGATTGCACTTAGCATGTGCAACAAGCCTTTAAACCTATAGGTTGCCCTACAGGACGAATTGTGTCTTGTGAGGGTTTGCAGGGAATATACCCACAAAATTCTTATTTGCAAAAATTTATTGAAGGGCAGTCAATCTCTTATTAGACATAGAATAATCGCACAATCTATCACATGAGAAATATTTTCAGAAATACAAGCTAGAAGTGTAAAAAATTTTAGGCTAAGTAAATACTCAAGGCACATCCTCCCTAGAACTCAACGTGTGTAGTGTGAATCAGTCAAAACGGGTCGAGTATCACAAGAGTAATTCCTAGATTGCCTTGTCGTAATCAAGGCTTCAACTTCAAAATCTCACGGATATAACTCTCTCAAACGAACTCTCAAGATTAGGGTTAATGTATCGCTATTGTGTGTGAGGAGGTGAGTAAATGTAAGCAAGTTCAAACGTCTCACACACACATAAGAAAGAACGAACAATTTGAAAGAAAAATGATCTCATGAAAGAATGCTAATCACTATAGTGAGAATGTCGAGTTATTCACCACGTCGACTTTCATTTTCCCGAACACCTAGGGGCATATGTATGTATATGGGTGAGGGGAAATGAAATGAGATGAGAAGGATATGATGATGTGGGATAATATGGATGGTGATAATGAGATAGGATGGGATGATGATATGATGGATGGATGGTGGATATGTAAGAAGAGTGTATACATCTTAGGCACAAATGTCTTTATTACTAACTACAAACTCTTTTTCTTTTCTTTTCTCTCTTTTTCTTTTTTCTATAGTTTGCTATTTTTCTATTTTTTTCTTTTTTCTTTTTTTTTTCTCACTTTTTAAATCAACAGTGAAGACATTTACATTTGAAATTTACACTCTTTTATTTGAAAATGAAGGATGATATATGAATGGAGGTGATAGGTGATGGAAAAATATATGGCTGGTGAGGGGAATATATGGGAATATGATGGGTGAGTGAATGAAAATGTGACATGGGGGGAAAGTGGTAGGTGTATGGATGAAAATCTAGTATTCGAGACAAATTTCAAGACACGCGTTTCTTACAACTCGAAAACGATGTCATTCTCAATGATCAAGCCAAAAATGAAGAATAATGAGATCATACAACAATTAAAATGCGGACCCAAAAGAAGTTGAATCAACTTGTGACTCGAAGATTGCGTAAGACACTCTAAAAGGGTGAAAGGCACAAATCTCACGGGCTAAAGTCTCTACTAGTGATCCTTAAGGTTCTCCTTAGAATTGTAGTACTCCTCAACTCTAAACGTAATGACGTGATAAGTGCGCAAATTTTCTTGAGTCTACAAATTAATGGTGCAAAATGCCTTACTACGTATTACATAAGCCATTTAGAAAAAATATTCTATAGCTTGATTCCTAGACTTTGAAAGATGGACGATTGAAAATTCACATCAATGAGTGAGATGAAAGAAACTGCACGAAATTTTAAAAATCAGGTTTAAAACTCAAAATTTTTCAAAAGAGGCACGATTTTGATAAAATTCCCCACCCCCAAACAAAAAGGAACATCGTCCTCGATGTTAGGTAAAATGATTTTTAAAATTGAGAGCATAAGGTAGGAAAAAGATTACCAGAATGAACCGCTAATGAAGTGGATAGATATAGCCAATAATAAACCTGAAGAAAAATGAGAAAAAAACTGTGTACAAGTCCATAAGCATGATAAAGCATAGGGTGATGTGAAACACCACCCCCAAACAGGATGAGACTCATATAAGAAACACGGGCTGCCTCCCGGTAGCGCTAAGTTTAATGTCTTCAGCCAGACCAAACCATTCTCACCCCTAAAGATAAGATCTATGAAAGCACGGGGTGGCAGAAAAATCGGGTGATGAGAATGTGACACCCCGACTAATTAAATACCGGGTATCTACTCCTTTATTAAATTAATTCAAAATGCCAAGTTGGCTCAGTTAATAGCATCACTGTCGAAAACATTTTAATTATTATTAACCACCTAGTATTTAAAAAGTAAGTTGCCAAATTTTAATATAAGTCTGATTAACATGCAACAAGTGTAAAGAAGAAATAAGTAACACCATTCACCATACTGAAGTAAAACGAATAACCATCACATAGTATAAATAAAGTCTGGAGGAAAACTCCTCACTACAATCCCACAACTGAAAAGTAAACTGAATACTAAAACAGTACATGCCAAAGTCTGAAAACTGTAATATAAAAGATGTCTAATAGAAATGGGCAACATGCCCTACAACTGATAGATAGTGACTCTGGAATCCAAAAGATAGAAGCGTCTACAAGCAAATCCCTGTAGCTTCCACAAACAACTACATCTCGTCACTTGAATGAGAATCCTATGCTTGGTGTCCCTGTGGCTGGGCACCTAAAATGGTTTTACAAGAAAAAGATTTGAAAAGCAAACGGGTCAGAGCCCGAATGTGGAGTTATATTTTAAAAACCTGCAAGTGCTTTAAAAACATTTAAAACATTAAATGCAAAGTACATGTTAGGACGTGCACTCACATGATATTCTCACCTCTCGTCTAACTGTGCACTCCTAACGTAAGTACCCATCTAGAGTGATACAAACTACTAGCTAAGTGACAACATATCTAGCTAGACTATCATAGGTCTTACCCTTATTACTCGGTTCTATTAACATAATAAAGCTCGTAATTAAGTAGGGGTTTAACGCAAACTCAGATGCTCAATATGCAATATATATATCTCTATCAGTTAACTTGCTATATTTCTCGAAGCAATACCGTAATTATATTCACATTATTAACATGAAGGTTCTCATTAATTAAGTGTATATTATTTACCTCAAAAATATACAATATAAGCACCCCGAGAACTAAGCTGCGGTGCACACATACTCTGCCATCCATCCCGGTACATCACGTACATAAGGATCACATATTCCGAATCTCTCAGGAATAGTTCAGATAACACAAATCACAAATAGTGGAGGCGAACACAGTCACATCACATAGGTCACGCACATACCTACGCTCCTACGATCAGCGGACTTATTAATATCCCAATAAGTCTTTCTATGACCTATGTTCATCGAGGTAACCAGTCTAAATCCGGGCAACACAAGGATTAGAGGGCCCTAAGCGAACGCAAACCTCCCGTGATAGCAAGTATGGTAGGTATGTCATACACACAATTCATATACCAATACTAAGTAAACACACGTCTTAGTAGTACCGTAGTTTAATCGTAGTACATATCGCATTCTCGTACTAACTTATAATTATCACAATTTATACTATTCTGGTTTGTAATTATACGCGCCATAATTCATCCTCACGTCGTAGTAGACACTCACGTCTCAACCCAAATGGTTCATAGAATATAGCTCTCGTATATAATTTACTCCTCATAATAATCCAAAAGTCCCAAATCTATCCTTACATCATCAAGGAATGTTAACTCTACCCTCGAACCAGTTTACGGGACTCCAAAAATCAAAACAGTCCAAAAAGGACCAAATTGTCAGCTCGTTAGAAGTCTCGTTCGAACGAGGCTGTTCGAACGAGATCCCAGTTCGTTCGAACGAACTGTACCTTCTAACGATATCTCGTTCGAACGAGATATCGAACGAGATCCCTTCTCGTTAGCAGCGACTGGTCAACTCGTTAGAAGCTCGTTCGAACGACCTGGGTAGGGGCTTCTAACGAGCTACCAGATTCGTCCCAGATTTCCTAAGTTACGTTTCTCACCATTTTTAACACCTCAATCCTTCTCTAAAGTTCGTGCTAACAGAGTTTTAAGTCCTCTAATCATACTACAACATGCTAAGGTCATATACTAACATCGTTTAATACATTAATGCATCCTAAGCATCATTAAATCACAAGATTTTATACTTTTCCTCTATTTTATCAAGAATATGAACCCTAGATTTATATCATCATCAAATCCCAAAATTTAATCCGTTTTAATTTCTTCTAATCACAATTATCATGAGAGAAATCATCTACCTATCATTCTACATGCAATTCTCTTCAAACTTTTCAAGTTCTAAACTCCAAACTACATGGGTTTTCATTCATCTTTCAAGAACAATTAAAATTCCTCAATTTCTAACATGGAAGAGACATTCTCTGAAATTAAATGGAATAAAGTCACTTGCCTTGATTGTCTCTGAGTTTGGTGTAGGTTTGGTAGAACTTTTCTGCAGAATCTCTTCTCTCCAAGCTTCCTCTCCAATGGTGGCTTAAGGTGGCTAGGGTTTTGATTTGGGAATTTAGAAAACTCTTCTAATAACCTACGTAGCCTTCTAGGTTAATATGGTTTGGTTAATGGGCTTAGTGGGTTTAATTCACATCAGATTTACATCTCTAATTTTCGTCACTTTTAATTCCTCAAAATGTAAAATTACCAAAATACCCTTTATGATGCCGGTATGGCCTAAAAATACCCCGGAATCCAAACTACACCCCCGGATAGTGTTTTCTAACTATCTCGACCCTTACGGACACTTTGGCGCACTCAAAATGACCATACGGTTTATAGATTTTAAATTCACTTTTATTAATCAAAATAATATACCATGACGCGGCGGTCACACGCGTCTCAACAAAATTCTCAAATGCCGTATATCAATCTCACGACAATTTTATAATACCAAATACATTTATCAAAACATGTATGCACATAATCAAATACCAACTCGCATCTCATTAGTATTTATAACCCGGATTAATTTCCAATTAATACGCATTTAATTAATTAATCCCCAAAAATAAATATAGTCAAAAGTACGGGGTATTACAGAGAATCACCCCCAAACAAGACTGAAGCGCCAGTCTTGTTGGAAACAGGCTAAAATGGTCAATGCACTTGTATATCAAAATTCATTACGCGATGCAAAGCATCGGTGGACCAAGGGCGGGTGGGAAAAAGGGTAAAGGTGAGGGTGAATAGGTATCGGTCTCGGGCCTTATTGAGCCGAAAAGTGAGGGCAACAAGGGTCCTATAAGCATGGTGCTCTAATTGGTGAGGGAGGCAATATGGTTTGGTAAGTGGAATGGGATGGGCCTCATAAAAATCACACGACCGTTCTATGAATGGGCGATGATATTGGTCGCTCCGTGACACGCCAGGGAGATGTTGATGGAAAAAATTAACACCACAAGGAAGTGGTATGCATGGAGGAACAAGCTCGGTGTGACGGTGGAGAGTAGCACCAAAAATACTCTCATAGATGGTGGATGGCTTCAGGTGAGGATCTAAATATGTAGATGGAAATTGAAAATGTGCAAAATCAAGATCCAAACCAGGTGGTGGGGTGGAAAGGATAATGGGTGGGTCTGGTATGACAAATGGTGTATCGAGTGGGATAAACGGTGGAGGAAGATGATCCAACTCAAGCGTGGGAGACACACACTCATAGGGAGGAGTAAAGGAATTTTCACAAGGGAGTGTGGTTTCTAAAGATGGAGTTGTAAACTTCTCCAAAAAGGTATCATTGGATGTGGAGAGTGGGTAAGGCAAGGCACCAAGATCGGAGATATATGGAGTACTAGAAATAGTGGGCTCAAAGGGAGCCATGCATGGTGGAATATCATTCATATCCGGATAGTTAGGAACTATCACGGATTCTATTTCGGGAAACTGGTGAGCACTCGTAGTCGAAGCTAACCTAAGATGAAGTGGTTCCTCAGGATAACACACAATGGGCTCAAAGGGTATAGACTCGGGCATTGTTTTGGATATTACGGGAGTGGAAAGGTGAATGGGAACCGCAAGGTGGGGTTCATAAGGACAGGGTGGGAGTGGATCAGGGTCACTAGCGAAAGGTAAGTCAGCACAATTGTCGACTTGGGACCCGGAGTGGGTGGTAGGGTTGGTCACACTCAAAATTGGTGTCACAAGAGGACACGTCATTGTCACACTCGATGGCAACGATGGGTGGGGCCATGGGAATATCCGACTCTCGCTCACACTCCAATTCATTTAACCTTTGTTCAAGCCTTTGAAGAGCTTGAGTTTGAATTTGAGTGGCGTGCTCTTGCGCAAGTATGAACTTTTGCAAGAGGGTTTCGAGATAGGATGTGGATGAAGGTGTTGGTGGAATGATGGGTGGTGGCGGTGGTTGAGGTGGACACAACGAGCTGTAATCGTGAGTATATGGAGAATACTCAAATGAAGTATGTGGGGTGGGGCCAAGTTCATCATACATGAAAGGATTGCTTTCGTGATGGACAAATGGTTGATCCGCATGGGGTGCGTAGTGAGGAAACTGGTCGGGAATGGGTGCATAAGGTTGCCATGACGACTGTTGGAACGTGTGAGGATCCACAACATCGGGTTGGGATACGTATTGCATGGAAGGGTGATCAAGCCTCCACGAATAGCTCGGGGACTCACACAACTCGGGATTGGGTATATAGGTAGAATTGACCGAGATTGGTTCCGGGACAGTGTCATATGGAGACACATGTTCCGTGGTGGGTTCCGATGGATATGACAAGTATGGACACTCATGGGACATGTGATCGGCATAATAATAGTGGGTGCACAACAAGGGAGGAGGCACGGTGACACTTGACACCGAGGGTGATGGAATAGGAGGTGCATGCATAGATGGGTCAAGAGTACCAACGGTACTCGTGAGAGAGGTGAAATCATGAAGAATATCATAAGGAGATCGCCTGGGATCACTCTCACACGTGTCAACGGAAAATGACCAAAGTAGTCCCGTAAAGGACGTTCTTCGGCCATGTGGAGAGAAATATTTTTTTGTAGTTTTAAAAAAAAATTAAAGGAAAGAAAATATTTTTTTGGATTTTTCTAAAAATAAGGGAAGAAAATATTTTTGGATTTTTGGAAAAATAAAGAAAGAAAAATATTTTTGGATTTTTGTTGGAAGAAAAGGTGGGGAAAAATAATATGGACTCTTTGAATTGGATGGACTAACTAAAACCAACTACCGAAAAATGAATTGGACATACACACAAGTCAAGAAAATTTCCTCACTAGCACATAGCCAATTTTTATCTTCAAAATTAGTGAGAGGGTAGTCAAATTTTAATTAAGTCTGTGGGCGATAAAAAAATTCACGGAATAATATGAGTGATCGCAGTTGCAAAATTTTCTCCTAGTGGGCTACCTAGTTGATTGATTTTAAATTTAGTCATGGCTAAGGTTGCACACAATGGGTAAACGAGTGAGTCGGGTGAAGAAATCCCTTCTCGTGAGTGACCGGGTGTAGGTCTTAATTAATTAATTCATCACACCATTCGAAAATAAATGCGAGAATAAAATCAAATAAGAACACACAAGAGCACACAAAAGAATTGACTCGCTAACAGGAGAGGCGCGAGGGTTTAGAAAATGTACCTCCCACGGTTTTTAGGCCGTGGGGTGCCGAAAATGTTGAGTCGATCGGGGGGAGATCACGCCTATCTCAGTCGTCCCCGGGAGTCCTACCGCCCCAAGATAGAGAGGCTTCTAAATCCTCACCAATGGACGCCCTCTCTCTACCTTGTACGGTTTCCCAATCACGCCTGGCTTCTTTTATTACAATTTTTAAAATGAAAAATAAAATGGTGTTTCTATGCACCGCAATACAAGCTAAATAATAAAAAAGTCCTAATACAATCCTTCTAATAAAATGCAAAAATGGTACTAAAATGAAAAAAAAGTACAATACAAGTGAATCACAAAATGTAATCCGCTCCGAGCTTCACAATCCCAAGAACGGCAACGGCGCCATTTGATAGAAATGACTTTTGCGTATATGTCGTTGTTGTTGAAAGCCAAGTTAATAAAAAATCCTCACATACCTATAAAATATAACATTCTAAAGTGTAGAGGTAAGTAAGGGAATCAATCCACTTTCTAGGGAGTAAAGCAAATGGAACAAATTCAATTGTAATTCACTTTTTATTTTCTTTTTGGGCTTTTTCACTTTTCTAATTTTTTTTTTAGTTTTTTCAATATTAAAACAATAGGGTGAGGTGAGGTCTAAACTAAGCTAAACTAAATTTGAAATGATAATAACTAACTAGAAAGTTACTAAAATGAATAATAAAGTCTAACACTAAAATAAAAGATAAGTGAGGTAAATAATTGTGAGAACAATCAAGGAGTGGGATTACACCACAAATTCTAGTTATTCTAATTAATTAAGTTAATTATTTGAATTCTCCCAAATTAATATCAAAACTACAAATCAACTCTCGTTGCAAGTGTAATTTTAATAATAACATTTTAGAATATTAAGTTTAACACCTCAGAACTCTAGAAAATTAAATCTACACTCCTTTTAATTAATCACCCGCTAGGATCGATTAATTAAAATTTATGTCAATCTTAGAAGTTAAATTTAGAGTTGAAATTCAAATTATAATACCCCACTTAAAAAACCGCTATCTCTAGTTCGAATCTAAAATGGGTATTATAATTAGAATTTCGATTTTCTCTCGAAAATCATTTACCCTCTCTCGAGGCGTAAATTTAAGGGTGAGGGATCAAAATTAACATTCAAAGGGATTTTTCATGTAATTAAATTAATTAGTATAAAATAACATCAAATAAGGGTTTTACCCCACCCGTTGAAAGGGGTTTTAGCCTAACATGATATGAAATATGACAAATTAATAATCAAAGGCATAAAATAAATGAGAAGAGAAGAAAACAATCAAACCCCAATCTCTTGAAGTGAAATTGAACTTATATTCCTTGAGTTGAAATTCACATCCCTTAATTTGAATGATTCAAACACAATTACATCAAGAATCTCACTCAATTTAATCATCACAACAATTTATTTTTTCCTCACTATCTAAAAATAATAAAATAAAAATTCTAATCTAAAACTACACTAAAATGGTATTTTCTCTCTCTACAAATTCCTATCTCCTAGCTCTAGATATTTGATTTGGGGTCTTCTTCTTCAATTTATAGTAGGCATGGAGCATGGGGGTAAAAATGGGAATTGGCTATGGTGAACATGTGGGAAAGGTGAGAGCACATGTGCATAGGGGTGTGAGGTGTGAGGATATTTGGAAGAGGGAATAAAATCAGATTTGGGGATGAGAGGTTTGGGGTCATTTTGGGTATTGGTTTTGAGTGGTTAGTTGGGGGGTATTTGGGTAAATGGGAATAAGTTAGTTTAAGTGGGTTGACTTGGTCTTGGAAATTTGGTTTGTGTTTGTTGGCAGGTGGGAATGAAATTCATTTTTGGCTTGTGCAGGAGAAACATGAAGTGGGTCTTGGGAAGGAGGGGAAATGGGTTTGGGTAGTAGAATGTGGGTAAAGGGATGGCGATCAGGTAAGGGCTGAGGTCGGATTGTGAATGGGGTAGACCCGAAAATGGGTCCGATTTTCGGGTTGGAGAAGGAGGTAACCGCCAGGGGTGGGAATCGGAAGAAGGCTCCGGCGCGGGACGCTGGTGGTATGCTGTCGGTCGGAGGTGGGCGAGGCACGCCGGCGGGTTGCTCAGGGGGTTGGGGTTGGTTCAAATCGGCGACGGCGGTAGGGAGAGAGGTGAACGCTGGTCGGGCTGGCTCCATTAGGGATGCTGGGGACGCGACTCAGGTTGGCGTCCATCTCGCCGGCGGAGGTAGGTAGGCGGGAGGTCAACGGCAAGGAGGGTTTTCAGTTCGCCGGTGGAGTAGGGTCGGGGGTTTATATCGGGTATGAGGGTTTTGGGGCCTGACACGGGTTTGGCAGGTGATTGGTTGGTAGATACGGTGTGATTTGTGGGTGTTTGGTTATGGAGGATTAGATGGGTTTAGAGGAGAGAGGAGAGAGGGGGTGATGGGAGGTTGAAGAAGAAGGAGGGTAGGTTATGGTGTGTGTCAGGTGTAGGGTGTATGGTGAGGATGAGGGTGTATTTGGGTGTAGGGATGTGTCTTCGTGTGTGTGTTTAATTAGGACCCCCTAAAAAATATAAACTAAAACTAAAATTAAATTTAATCTAAATTAAAAATTAAACTAAACTAAAAATAAAAAGTAAAATAAAATAGACACGACACTAAACAAACTCTAAAAAAAACTAAACACAACTAAAATAAAAACTAATAACTAAAAATTAATTCATAACTACTTAAAAATATAAAATCCTATAAAATAAAAGACACAAAAATAAAAAAAGAAATCTAAAAAGAAATAAAAATAGAAATCTATAAGACTAAAAACTAAAAGCCTAGAAAAATAAAATCTAATAAATCTAAAAATAAATGAAATCCTAAAAAAAACTAATTCTAATAAAATAAAACTAAAACTAAAAACTAATAAAAATCACAATAAAATAAAATTATACAAATAAAAAATAAAATAGAAAAATAGAAAATAAAATCTAAAAATTCTAAAATAAACCTAAAATTAAAATGACACAAACAAAAGATCTAAAAAAAAATAAAAGGGAGAAGTTAGACACACACGGGGTTCGAGGTAGGTTTAGGCTAGGTCTAGGGTAGGTTAGGGTTACGGGATAAGGTATTATAGCTCCATAAAATGCACAATTGCCATGAAATACGCATTTGAACACCGCAACGTGCATTCAACCTACAAAATAAACAATTAAGCACATAAGACGCATATTACAGGGAATTAGCAACTAAAGTACGTCTATTCGGGGTATAAATTGTACGGTTTTGGGTGCTTATCAAGGGGCTCACCCCGAGCAACCCCTCCGCCCAAGATAGAAGGCCATCGAAAAAGGCCAAGGGCGAGGGGCTCACCGCGAGCAACCACTTCGCCCAAGATGTAAGGCCACAGAAGAAGGCCAAGGGCGAGGGGCTCACGGCGAGCAACCCATCCGCCCAAGATGGAAGGCTGCAGAAGAAGGCCAAGGGCGAGGGGCTCACCGCGAGCAACCCCTCCGCCCAAAATAGAAGGCCACAGATGAAGGCCAGGGGCGAGGGGCTCACGACGAGTAACCCCTCCGCCCAAGATAGAAGGCCACAGAAAAAGGCTAAGGGCGAGGGGCTCACCGCGAGCAACCCCTTCGCCCAAGATGGAAGGCCACAAAAGAAGGCCAAGGGTGAGGGGCTCATGGCGAGCAACCCCTCCGCCCTAAAAAAAAGGACAAAGAAGAAGGCCAAGGGAGAGGGCCCACTGCGAGTAACTCCTCCGCCCAAGATGAAAGGCCACAGAAGAAGGCCAACGGCAAGGGGCTCATCGCAAGTAACCCCTTCGCCCAAGATAGAAGACCACAGAAGAAGTCCAAGGGCGAGGGGCCCACCGCGAGTAACCCCTCCACCCAAGATGAAAGGCCACCGAAGAAGGCCAAGGGCGAGGGGCTCATCGCGAGTAACCCCTTCGCCCAAGATGAAAGGCCACAGAAGAAGACCGAGGGTGAGGGAATCACGGCGAGTAACCCCCTTGCCTAAGACATAAGGCCACAGAATAAGGCCAAGGGCGAGGGGCCCATCGAGAGTAGGCCTTCCGCCTAAGAGGAAAGGCCAACATAAGAAGGCCAAGGGAGAGGGGCTCACCGTGAGTAACCCCTCCGCCTAAGATGAAAGGCCATAAAAGGAGGCCAAGGGCGAGGGGCTCACCGCGAGTAACCCCCCGCCTAAGATAGAAGGCCATAGAAGAAGGCCAAGGGAGAGGGGATCATTTTGAGAAACCCCTCTACCCAAGATAGAAGGCCACAGCAAAAAGGCCAAGGGTGAGGGGCTCACCATGAGCAACCCCTTTAAACAAAGTAGAAGGCCATAGAAGAAGGCTAAAAATGAGGGGCTCATCGTGAGTAACCCCTCCGACCAAGTTTATACCCTGATAAGGAGGTCCACTCTAAGTGGCCTCATTTACAAAACTTGGGATGAAGTGACATAACATTTAATGACCCTAAGGGGAATGATGAATAAACCCTAGGGTCCCTGGAAAAAAAACTGAATTTATGGCGTACAAAGCCTTTTGGTCTACCCAACATAAAAGACTTTGCACGGGGGGGCTAATGTAGAAGGGTTTCTACCTACAAAAAAATATAAATAAAAATATTTTTTTATTGGAAATATTGAGAAGAAACCCACCCAGGTCCCGGAAGAAACTCATATTGAGTAGGAACCCCCAGGGTCCCGGCAGAAACTCATATTGAGTAGGAACCCCCAGGGTTCCCGACAGAAACTCATATTGAGAAGGAACACCCCCAGAGTCCCTCCACCGCAGAAGTGCCATATTGGAGAAGGAACCCCAGGGTCCCTCCACTACAGAAGCCCAAGTTGAAAGGGGCCACCGCAAGGGTCCCTGTAGAAACTCAAGTTAAGAAGGACCCCACAAGGGCCACTGCAGAAGTCCAAGTTGAGAAGGGCCACCGCAGGGGTCACTACAGAAATGACAACTGAGAACTGCCCCGCAAGGGCCACTGCAGAAGCCTAATATTGAGAAGTGCCACTGCAAGGGTCGCTGCATAAATGACATTCGAGAGGTGCCGCCGTAAGGGCCACTACAGAAGCCCAAGATCGAGAAGTGACACTGCAAGGGTCGCTGCAGAAATGACATTCGAGAGGTGCCGCTGCAAGGGCCACTGCAAAAATGACATTCGAGAGGTGCCGCCGCAAGGGTCACTACGGAAATGACATTTGAGAAGTGCCCCGCAAAGGCCACTATAGAAGTCCAAGATTAAGAGTGGCCGATGCAAGAGTCATTGCAGAAATGACATTCGAGAGGTGTTGCCGTAAGGGCCACTGCAGAAGCCCAAGATTGAGAAGTGCCACTACAAGGGTCACTGCAGAAATGGCATTCGAGAGGTGCCGCCACAAGGGTCACTGCAGAAATGACATTCGATAGGTGTCACCGCAAGGGTCACTACGGAAATTACATTTGAGAAGTGCCTCACAAAGGCCACTGCAGAAGTCCAAGATTGAGAGTGGCCGCCGCAAGAGTCACTGCAAAAATAACATTTGAGAGGTGCCGCTGCAAGGGTCACTGCGTAAATGACATTTGAGAAGTGCCCCGCAAGGGCCACTGCAGAAGTCCAAGATTGACAAGGGCCGCCGCAAGGGTCACTACAGAAGTGACATTCGAGAGGTGCCACAGCAAGGGTCACTACGGAAATGACATTTGAGAAGTTCCCCGCAAAGGCCACTGCAGAAGTCCAAGATTGAGAGTGGCCACTGCAAGAGTCATTGCATAAATGACATTCGAGAGGTGCCGCCACAAGGGTCACTGCGGAAATGACATTTGAGAAGTGCTCCACAAGGGCCACTGCAGAAGTTCAAGATTAAGAAGGGCCGCCACAAGGGTCACCGCAGAAATGACATTTGAGAAGGGCCACTTCAAGGGTCATTTCAAAAACTCAAGTCGAGAAGGGCCACTGCAAGGGTCCCCGCAAAAGTCCAAGTTGAGAAGGTCCACCGCAAGGGTCCCTGCAGAAACTCAAGTTGAAAAGGGACACTGTAAGGGTAACCGCAGAAGTCCAAATTGAGAAGGACCATTGCAAGGGTCCCCGCAGAAACTCAAATTGCGAAGAGTCACTGCAAGGGTCCCTGTAGAAGCCCAAGTTGAGAGGGACTCTGCGAGGGTCCCCGCAGAATTGACATTTGAGAAGGAACCCCCCATGGCTTCCTCAACAGAAAAAATGATATTTAAGAAGGATCCCTCTACTAGGGTTCCTCAACAGCAGAAACTTACTTGGAAGGAGGGACCCGCAATGTCCTCCCCCCTCAGCTCCCAGAAAACTAAGTTAGGATGATGGAGTGTCTACCATAAGCAACCCCTCATCATGAAAAAGAACGGAAGTACTAACACTTATTTTCTTGTACAGGTTGCCTAATTGAGCAAGCAGGGCTCAAGTAGGCCAGTCGGGACCTCCTGGGAGTTTTGGCTTGGCAGCTAAGGGACAAGGTATGTTGACCAAGTTCAACCACTTAGCACTATAGGATTGATATAATACTAGTAGGAGACCCTAGGGTCGCCCAGTCCTCACACACCTCACACTTAGTCACAAATGAAGTGAGTAGCCAAAGGGTTGGTTGCTCACAAGAAAAGAACTGTTTATAAAATGATTTTAAAGGATAGGGTCCTCTAAACCCCTCTCAAGAAAAATGATTTTAGAAGGGGGCCTCAAGACCCCCCCTCAAGCTTACAAAGATTTTAGAGGAGGTGGTCCTCGAGAACCCCCCTCAAGTTTACAAAGTTTGTACCAAAATTTACCGTTTCAAAACATATTTAGCAAATCAGATATTTTGTCTCCATTAGAAGACATATTTGCTTTTGAACTTTTATTGGCACCAGGGGGAATCTTCCAGAGGGGACAGGTAGAGCTGCCTGTAGGTAGGGACAAATAGTACACTGCAGACTTTGTCCCTCACCAACCCTCTAAGTTTTGGTGCCAAAAGTGCCAACCCATCCTTAGTGCCCAAGTATAAATAGGACCCCTGGGCAAGGTCATGAATATGAAAAAACTCAATAGAAAAGTCACTCTGTCAAAATCACATCAGAACCTCTCTAGTATTCTCTCCCTGCTCTCTCTCTAAGTGCTAAGTGCCTTGTTCTTACACTCCCCACTGACAGCCATCATTCTCAGGTGTTTCCCTTGAGAAAAATTACTATTTTTGTTGTGAAAGTTCATCTTCTTGCAGGGAGTGAGTTGAAGCTTAAGTTCCATTATTACCAGAAGGAGAAGGTTTCATCAAAAGCTGCTCTAGAAGTTCTTGAGAACCTTGCAGACAGCGTCCATTGGAGTGGGTCACGCCTCACCCTTTCCAGTTATTCATAGACCCCAATCTCACTACCCTCCTACAGTTTATTAAATAAATTCTTGTTTAATTGTTGGCTTAATTAATAAAATTTGACATCTCTCTTTTTAAATATTAGGTGGCTAGTAATTAATTAAATGTTTTTCAACAGTGATGCTAAGACTGAACAAACTGGATATTTTGTATTAATTTGATAAAGGAGTAGCTACTCGGTATTTAATTAGACGGGGTGTCACAGGTGGTATCAGAGCATCTGGTTCTAGTGTCCTTTAGGATCTGTGTGTCTTATTATGCTTCCAGCGTATCTTTCTTTGATATAGAGCCCTATGTTTAGGATTGTTGATTTCTTTGGTAAGATTTCGTTCTCCTCCTATGATGTATATGATAGTGAATCGTATTGTAATCGGGTGTGTTCGTGCGCCGAACAATGTAGTACGTCAGGCGAAGATAGTTGGGCGAACAACAGGAGGCAAAAGATCAGTGAGGTTATTTAATTTATTAAAGAAGGATGACCGTAGTTGAAGTCACCCATATTATGGTACAGAAGTCCAGGACGGTACAGACGGCCAAGGCGCGACTTGTGACTTCTAGCCACAACTATAGTAGAAAGTGTGATCGAATAAGACTCATCCAACAAGGTTGGAATGGTAGAGAAAGAGTTAGGTGATACATTGAAGAGAACGAGCAGTGGAAATACTCGAAATGCGGAGATGGTATGTGCTAGCCAAACGAACAAAATATATCCAAAGGCTTGGACATATGTCGGGGTATGGCCAATCGAAAGTGAAAATTTGGGGAAAAATTTTCTTGACTAGTAAGAGCGGATTTTCAATGGTGAGAAACAATCACCACACTTAGAAGTGGAATGTGACGTCGAGAGAAGGCGTACCCGTATGGTTTGACCATAAGTTCCTTCATCGGATGTTCAGGGTAAAAGGTGAATGTGGTTCTGAACTCACACAAGAAATCCGGACAGAAGTCACTTGGTGAGGAAAAATTTAATTATGTAACGAACCTTACACCGGGTGAAGTAGGTGAAATGGAGAAGAGGATATTAAAGGGAGAATTTACATACAAGAAGAATTGTTAGCTCTTCTGGGGAATTCTGCTTGGACGGTCAATGCAGATGGTAATAAGGTGGCGTAGTGTTAATTTGGAGGTAAGACGTTTCCTTGGGTGGGGAAATACAACAATCGAGGAATTTCTATAGAGTAAGACTGGGAAGATGGTGTTGGAGAAACACCACAAGGGGAAGACCCAACGGAGAACCCATTAAAATTATTCGGATAGCTGAATTATTACCGAGCGATGGGGATTTCAGTAAGAGATGTGTAAACTAGTAGCGTGTTCCTTAGGTCCATCAAGCTAGGGGAACAATGGAGGTAGTCATCAGAGCCGAGACTACCAACGTTCGAGAGAGGGACTACCTTAACATGGTCAGTGTGCCCGAAGATAAGTGGAGTATGTGTAGAGGTATTTTATGGGGAATGAAACCCGTGCGTTATAAATGTTTCCCGAAGCAAGTGTAGGGATAAAGGTATTGTGCTTGGCAAGGGCAACAGTTATCAAAATATTCAGTTCGATATGAACAGGTGTGTTAAGTCCAGGAACCATATGAGCAGCCAGGACGACTGTCAGGATAGAAGTATGAGTTATATCCTCAGATGATGTTGCATGTTGTTTGTGGCATGAACGAGTTGCTATAATTTTTATTATTGTTATTTTTTCTTGAGAGTCGAGTTTAGTGAGTATCGACAATTTTATTAGTATTTATGTGAATATTTTCCCTGATAGTGTGGGGTTACCTTTATTGTCATCCGCAGAGGATGAAGGGGTATATTGATAGTGGTATATACCTTATTAAAATTACTCGTTTTAGTGTTGTGTTATACGAATATGATATTATCATAATTATGGTTTTATATATGACTTACCGATAGTGTGCGGGTATTGCAAGTTTATCGGGGTTACTACCTTGGTGTAGAATGTTTTGTTATGGTGAGGCCCCATCTGCGAGAGGGTCGGGCTCGTAATTGGACTTTTGTATGTATATATATATATATATATATATATATATATATATATATATATATATATATATATATATTGTTGTGGTTTCAAAAAGTTATAATGGTCTTGGATATTTAATCCCAGTATGCGTAGGGATTCAATTGTTATGATTCGTATGTAATTGGTTTAATAGTCAGCAAAAAGGTTTAGCTGGTTATTATAATTAACGCTCAGGATGTCGTAATAAGAAGAGTGCATTATTTTACCACCCTTTAGAGATTTGGGAGTTTATACTCATAGTAATGTGTCTGGGGACGGGATTTTGAGAGCCCCAATTATATTTGCATGTTGTATATGGAATGTTTACCATCAATGTCAAGAGAAAGTGTCTTTCGGAAGGAGTTCCTTGTTTAAGTGTAATTGCGGAAGGAGATGTAACTTTGTTGTTAAGAGACGGGAATACAGGGGTACATGTTATTGACTGAGGGCTTAACGGATCCCGATGACTGACAATGTTAGGTAGTAGTGTATCGGGGGGTTCCTTGTTTGGATTTCGCTTTGCGAGACATCCCACGCATGAAACTTAGCGTAAGGTTGGTAGTAGGGAGATGTTTGACCATTCGTCCATAAATTGAATACCTCGATCATTATGGAAGTAAGTAGTTATAACGGGAAGTTAACAAGGTAAATTATAATGTAAGGCCAGTATAGCCAGTTGTTAGTGAATTACGATGTAAGTACTGATAATGTTGGTTTTGTCACGACGGGTTGAAGGATGCATTGAGGTTAAGTAGGATTTAGGATTTCAAATTAGGGGGTGATTGAGAACGCCCAAGTGGTATAGCCACATTGTAAATGCAGCACCAATAAAGAGTTTGGAATACGTATGAAGCTTATATGATGTTTAAAACTGTATGCATGGGTTATAAGGGGTGTAGACATCTTGGTTTACTAATGTAGTAATCGTCAAAAGAAGGGATATAGATGGGTGAAATTATTACTTATGGAATGTAGCGTCGTAAGAGAAGGTATTAATGAATATCATGTTAAATCAGTGTAGCACGTCCAAATTTAGTGAAAAGGCAGTGGAAAGCCATTTAATAAGGGGATATATCTTAAGAAGGCAAATATTTAATTATTATGGACAATTTGGAGTAGAGTTCCGACCAATCGAATGTTGAGGGTGACTCAAGAGTAAATAGAATGAGGATGTCAATAAGGTATATAGGGCACAAATGTGCATAACGTGGCAAAAAGTGCAAGGGTCGAAACTTTTGGTATATGCCAAGAGAAGAAGAAGATCATTAAGTATCACTTAAAGGAATGAATTATACGTGAAAGTCGGTATTAAATGGGGTGTAGTAAGTAGTAGATCGGTTGGGGTAAGATGATCAACCATATAATTTTGTATCAAGCCGACGATTCCAGGGATGGAAGAGTCAAGTTGGTAAATTTCCTTGAGGGGTTGCCAACTTATAGATAAGTAACGAGCCCCTTCGAATATGTGGGACAGGTTGTCCACAAGGAGAGAAATGGTTATATACTTGGGTGATTTACACAATTAGATAGTGAACACACTGGTACGTGGTCCTACGAAGTATCATTCAGAACCAATAGGAGGTTCCCGAAATCCACCTTCAACGTGGGGTAGCAAGAAGTAGTGGAAATAACGCTTCATCCTGAGGGTTGTATCAGCTATAGCCCAAGGTGTAGGCGCAAGGTGATTGACGACTGGTGGATTGTATGAAAGAAATTATGTTTTCATTGCGATCTTTTCATTTCCAAATTCGGTATAACTAGTAAGTAAGGTATATTGTAGTCATGGGGAGAAGATTTTACCTAATGGTAGAGTTGGGGGAAAGCACCCATACCTATTTATAGTGGATAAGGTGCTTACAAATGTTTTGTGTGACACCAACCGACTGAAGTGGTTTTCCCTTGTGTAAAAGTCACAACGCCGGGAACAGAGATTTAAAAAATGGGTAAGAGTAGTCAGATGTGTTATTGATTCCTTCTAGGATGGGAGTTTGGGGTTTTGATAAACGCGGGAGTTAATGCGTAGTGAAGTGCGGACGCACAATAATATTGAGATAATGCGGCCAATGATGTATATGCTATTTTTATTCGAATGTTGTTTAGTAAGAGCACAACGTGACGTGCATTTATTGAAGTGTAATCTGATAAAGTATCAAGACTGTTAAACAAGCTTGTTGTAAAGTGAGGGCTTTACTGATTGGGCCTTTCTTTATATTTTGTTTTGAGTGCTAGAGGATACCTAATATTCCCAAGTATGCCTTACTTTTCCGAATTTCGGGACGAAATTCCGTTATTAGGGTGGAAGTATGTAATACCCCGTATTTTTATGCCTTTTAATTATGAGGTTAATTAAATGGAATTGTTTTTAATTTGGAATTTGTTAAATTAATTTGGGATTTGTTAAATTAATTTGGGATTTATTAATTGGAAAATTAATTCGGATTTAAATGCTAGCGAGACGAGAGTTAGTATTTGGTTATTATGATGTTGTTGAATATTACTGAGTGATTATGGTAATATGTGATCATTGAATTTATTAAAATTGTCGTGATTTAGTTGGGACACGCGTGTCAGTCGTGTCAGGACCCCATTTAATGGATTTAAAAGTATTTTATTTTTATGTCATCTATATGAGCTTTTTGAGTGCGCCAACGTGTCCGGAAGGTTCGAGATAGTCAGAAAACACTAGCCGGGGTTTAGTTTGGGTCCCGGGGCATTTTTAGGCCTAATTGGCAACCCGGAAGGGTATTTTGGTAATTTTAAAAATTAAAGAATTAAGACCCATGAATTTTAGTGTTTATTTATATAATATTGGAAAGGCCATTAGGGCCATTATCAGCCAAAACCAAAAGAGTGGGCTACGTGAGTTAGAAGGGAAGTTGCAGGAGGTTTCCAAAACCTAGCCACCAACCACCACCACCATATCTTGACGGAATTGTGGCCGGAGAAAGGAAGAGAACCAGCCCTTAACATCATCAATGGATCAGAAGCGAAAATTTACAAGCAAGCGATTTATCTTGCAAAGATTCAAAGCATATAGTTTACATGTTTTTATAGATTTGAAGATTTATCATGAAAAATGAAAAAAATTGAATGGATTTGAAAGGTTTAAAATCATAATCTGGATAGGACTTGCATGTAGTAAATGTTGGAGATGATAACAACCATGAATTTATGATTTATGGGTAGAGAATTATGAAATTTGATTGAATTATGTGATGTTCTTGAAGAAATAGGAAAACTAGATTTTTATATGTAAATTGGGTATTTTGATTCAAGTAATTGATGTTATAGGTTGATTTGATGAATCTAAAACGTGGGGAATGATTTAAACATGTTAGTAGGTTGATTAGTATACTTAGTTATGAGTTTTAAACGTTAGAATGAAGAGTTTGAGGTGTAAAAAGTGGATAACCCGCAACTGTTAAGAATTTTTGGGTTGATACTTGCTTGATCGATCGATCGACTCAAGAATGTCGATCGATCGAACCATCGATCGATCGACCCATTTTCTTCGATCGATCGATCGAACCCTTCTGATTTTTTACAATTGTTTCTCTTTAAGGTTTAATGATTATTCCAAGACGATGTTGGTTATTAGTATGATTAATACTATATTTTGGGACTTAGATAAAGTCAGTAGGGTCTTAGTATTATCGGGAAATTGTTATAACTTATGGAATTGATTGCTATTGGTTACGAGGGTATACCGAGTGAGGTACGATTAGAAAGTGTTCTAATTGAAACTATAATGTGAATTAATGATGATATAAGATTACGGGCAGCAACGGAGGGATTTCAAGTACTGAGATGACATTTGAAACCAATAAGAGACCTGGTAACCTTTTGAGATAGGTTTAAGTAGTCAAATTGATACGGTGAGAGAGTTACCAAACAGAAAGTATATTATGTGTAATGTTCGGGGTAGACTTGCTACGTATGAGATTAACTAGATGAAATGTGTAGGGGCTTGAAGGTAATCCTGAGATTAGGGATAATTCCCTAATTGGCAATAGCATTTGAGATTAAGCAACCGAGGCAGCCCAAGCGTGGCAACTCAGCGAAGCAGCTTGGCGCGGCAACTCGTGCTTCAGCTTGTTGTACTAATCATGTTGTATTCCTGTTTATGATTGACTGTAAGCTATAACGGTTGTAATGATATAACGAGAATAATAATAAGTTTTAGTGTGAGGTCAAACGGTACTCGCGAGAAACCAGGCTTGGCAGGGCCTGGGAGAGCTTTCATACTCTATTGAATGACCTCACCGTGGGAACCTTAGAGGGACTCGATTTGGAGGATTGAGAAGTGAGGCATCGTTGGGGCTTGTCCTGGCCATCTTAGATACACCTGGTAAAACACCGAAGGACCCTGACCGTGGAACCTCAGGCGGAACAACTTTGAGTTCCATCGGGCGTTGAGTTGTGAACCAAATAACCCTCTACTTAATGTCACATCTACTGTAGGTGATGTCACTAGCTAGCTAAACAATTTCAGACATACACTTGAGTAAACCACCGTGGTATTTGGGGCTGTCAAGCAATTGGTGAGCCACCTCTGCAACATCAGCCCCCTGACACACAGTGGGTATGCAAAAGGCATGTCTTGGCATTTAATGTTTATGACGTGGAGACAACTAGTGCATCAGGCATTTAATGTTGTGACATAAAGTATGAGGGATGTCTTTCATATTCTTTAATGACTGAGTTGCCTCGGGGCTAGGGGTGGCAATTCAGGTTTGTCGTGTCATTTTTGAGTCGAGTTGATTTTTATTTGAGTATAAGTTTTGGTTACTCTTAAATCTATACAAGCTAATCGTGTCAAGTTCGGGCCATTTCGGATTATTACCATAAATGGGTTATCGTGTCAAAAAATTTCTAGCCCTACTCGGGGCTGGGGTGGGGGGCTATTTAAGGATCCCAACCACCCCTGAGGAAAGGGGATCCTTTTGAGAGTCTGAGAAGTTATTGACAGAAAGAGAGAGTTCTTACAAACCAGAGAGTTTACCCACTCGCCATTGTTATTTATTATGAAGCTTTTAATATTTGACAGAGATTCCTGAGGGTATTAGGTGTGTTTATACCTACCTACCAAGGTGTATCTAGGGTGATTACTTCTCTCTCCCTCTAGTTAAGTTACTTTTAAGTTCCACTACCACTTTCTGAGTTATACACGAGAGCTTTTGCGAGTTTAAACTGAGTTTATCTTCATTAAGTTTGTGTTTGCATGCCCTATCATTAATCCAAAGCTTTGGCCAATTAGCTTATCATTACCATACTCGAACAGGGGTTACGCCTCCATCTATAATCTAAAGTACCCTCTTACAAAATGTGTGAACATCTATATTGATATATGATTACTTAGGTTATGTGAATGCCTAGTGTATGGATTTCTTATGTGTATGACATACCTACCATACTTGCTATCACGAGAGGTTAGTTTTATTTTGGAAAAGGACCCTCTTATCCTTGTGTGGTTTCGGAGGGATTTAGACTGGTACCTTAAGGATATAGTACTGTGAATGACTTATTTGTGAGTTGATAAGTCAGCTGACCATGGTGTGACAACCCGCTTAAAATAATAACGGGTGGCCAGCCCTATACTATAATAAATCAGGAAATCTCAGATGGCTTATTCTCAACATCAATTGACAGTACTAAATAGTATAAAGCTAACTACCCGAAATCATATAAGCGAGATGCCAAATTAAATAAAATATGCAACAGACAACAAACCAACATTATAAGCTACTAACAAAGGATAAATGCATACAAGTATTATGATAAATGAAATGCTAGAGATAAAGTGAAATGAATATTTGCAAATGAGTATACCCGAATAACCTGTCGGGTCACAGCTAATACAACATCATAAAGAGGAAACATGTACATCTATAAATATCCCATAGGTAAAAACCCGATATACAACATGAATCCTACCTAGATTCTCAAAAGAAGAAGGAAGGGACTACAATCTAAAACCCGCAACAGTCTGCACCTGTTACAGCTCCCCCGACTCTAGATGGAACGTCATCCGGCATCCGTGTGGTGGGACACCTATAGTAATATATACATACACATATATAGCAAAGAGAAATATAGTAAAAGAGAAATATAAACGGGTCAGAGCCCGAGTGTAAAAAAAATGTTTAGCAAGTGTGTTAACCGTGCATAATAAATATCAATGCACTTATTTCATAATTAAAGTGTAATTGCACTCTCGTGAAACCCCAAAACTCGCCTCACATCTAACAGCGCGCACCTATTCGCGTCCTGAAGACTTAAGTAAGTTACCCCACCCATAAGGACAACCTAACTTACCATAGGCGCGGCCTATACCCACAAGACCGGCCATCCTAATATAACCCCACAATCCTTCCCATTCTAATTACACTTAATTATTTTTACAAACAGATATGCCATACTAGGCTTAATAGATTCCAATTTAACTTAATCATTCATCCAATTTTATTACTACGCATATTAACATTAAGCTTCATTTTAGGAGTTTATTCTTTAAGTAACATGCACTATTAATAAGGACAAAATTTCTCTCAACTCTCAACATTTCACTACGTTTCATGCGTGGGGCATCTCGCAAAGCGAAATCCAAATAAGGAACCCCCCCAATATACTACTTCTTGACAATGTCGATCCTAGAGATCCATTATGTCATACACATAATTTACTACTACTATATGGATTGCCAAATAAGAGAAATCCCCAAATCTCCAACAAATATCCTTGCGTTGATATAACCAAAAATATTCCTTAAATGTGATACATCACCCCCCAACCATCTAGTACATCATAATCATCCAAGATGTACTCCATAAAAAGTCCATATCCTTTCACCTATAGGATATATAAATATATATATATATATATATATATATATATATATATATATATATATATATATATATAGGTATTTATTCTAACTATATATATATATATACAATCATCTATTCCCATAGCCAAGTGTACATACCACATATGATGTACAAGGGCCATGCACATAATATACCCGGCTATATATATCGCCGATAAATTGCACCATGCTATCATCTTCC
Source organism: Sambucus nigra (assembly GCA_949130495.1). Classification (NCBI taxonomy): domain Eukaryota; kingdom Viridiplantae; phylum Streptophyta; class Magnoliopsida; order Dipsacales; family Adoxaceae; genus Sambucus; species Sambucus nigra. Next base: position 618,068,985 of record OX422215.1, read on the forward strand.
CAGTGCCCGGCTCACGTAGCATACTGGGGCCACCTGTAGGACTCAAAGACACCTACCCCGTGGTCAACTTACAAACACAACGTCCGGGAAGCGGTCATAGCTCCTAACTGGTCAATGAGACGAAACATACCCACCACGTCTCACCCCAAAAGAAATTCATATCACATTATAGCACAAAGGATGACTATGACCTGGGGAATATCAACACCCTGCTCCTCGAGCTAGGATGCTCACCCTCTGCGCAGAAAATTCCCAATGATAGCATGCGCGGGGTATGCTTAACCACATAAGTATATATATCATTCACATGCACAATATATATACATCCATATGATCCCATCATATGATTAAACCATCACATACGGTTTAGATATTCATAACATGTGTATACACTTTTATTTATATCTCTACAGATATATATATTCACATATCCATTTATGTATATATATTTATATATATACAAACTATTTCTCGTTATTATGTATAAGATTTATAAACTCGGCTATACGTACACATAATCCTCAATATACTAGGCGTCATCCCAAACTCATTAACTTACCTCAATATGTAAATATGATCCTTCGCTTGAGGCATATTCATTCATTTCTCCTATGATATAAATAATCTTCCAATATTCAACATTAAGGTTATCACCCCAAGGTTTAATGTATGTATAACAAGCACTATACATTCCATTTATATCCGAGAGCACATTGATGAATCTAGTAATAATTTCAACTATTGGTATGCACATAATCAATAGTCTATAGACCTCTAGCTCAATCCTAAACTCATTCCATGATCCCATCACTTATTGGAATCCTCAATATTCCATCTATAGTTCAATAGCTCTAATGAACCCTTAATCTCATTACATTATACTTTATTTCCTAAGTTAAACCTTACTAAGGATGCGCGACCTCTACCTCTCCTTGGCCCCCAATCATAACTCAATTGGAATCCTGTCACTATAAGGACTCGACACAATTATCGACCTACAAAGTCACACGATACCCTCACCACTCTCCCAAAGAGTCATAATCCTTAAATTATATCTAAACTCACTTATGACCTCAAGCTAGAACTCCCGTCCTCACTGAGATCCCCCACTATGCCTCGGAATATCCATTTTTAATACGCACTTAAGCAAAAAGGGACTATCTCTACCATTTACTACCAATTCATGATTTCCCACCTCTATCATAATAGAAACATCCGCCAATCACTTCAATCCCATATTCATTTCATTATTAAAAGAGTCATCCCATCCTCCTAAATCAATTTAACCTAGGCCCGTAAGCCCCTTTCGACCTAGGGCCCCATTTTCTTAATCTAATATCATAACCCTCCATAATAATCCCATTAAGAAAGTCCTTAAGAATAAAACCCAAAAAGAAAAGGGGAAGAAAGAAATTCAAATCTTGGGCTAAAAATAGGGAACCGGTCTACCAGTCCCAGACCCCTGGTCGACCGCAGGTCCAAATTTTGCCTACGAAAAAAATACAGTAGGCTTTTCCCTAGAGGGGCGGTCGACCGGTCCCCAGACCGCGGTCGACTGACCATACCAGATATCCTGGCCGATTTCCATTTTTCACAAACCCTAAATCCCCAAACACCCAAATGTCATCATGAAACCCCTAAATCTTTAACTCAATAATATTCTTAACATGTAAACTTATCCTACATCTCATCCCAACAATTTATATGTCATCAAACTCATGTATAAACATCAAATTTTCCATCTTAGTACCCAAAATCTAGGTTTTTATATTAATACCCAAAAATCCATTTGTTTTATCCACAAATTGTGAAATGAAATACACAAATGAAATATTTAGCAAGATTAAACACTTGCCTCGATTTTGTAGAGGTTGGATCGTCCTCGATGTCTCGTTTGGGCCAAACATCTCCAAGGTTTTCTTCCTCTCTCTCTTCCTTTCTTCTTATTTCTCTCTTCTTTTTCTCTTCTTTCTCCCTCTAGGGCTTTCTCTCTCTTTATCTCAAATGATAAGGCTTGATCCGTAGGCCTTTAAATCCCTTAAAACAATAAACCCAGTTTTAAATGTCAATACACACTTTAAATGACTCCTTTACTCCAATTCGAGTCAATCGTACTTAAAAATAGCCCGAAACCGAAATAAAACCCAATGACAGTCATTTTGACTATCTCGACCCATCCGTGATCGATGGTACACTCAAAATCATCATCCGAAATACTTTGAAATGTTCTCAATTTTTGGACTTCAATTTCCAAATTCTAAAATTATCCGATTTAAATAAATTTTATTTCTCCAAAAATTTAATTTCACAGTCTCCAAATTCACGGGTTGTTACATACTTCCCCCCTTACAAAACATTTTGTCCGCTAAATTTAAGGTACGCTTAGGACATCAATTTCATCTAGTTCTTACATCTACTCTCAAGATCACTATACCGATCCTTTCAAGTTCTCACGTCGAACCATATAGATTTTAAAAATCAAACTAACTACCCAGGGCGCCCATACACCCCGTATCCGAGCTCAACTCGTACCTTAATAACTGGGCACCATTAGTCTCAAATCGTAAAACAATAACCCGACTCTACAAGCCTCAAATCGTGATATAACTCTCAACACTATAATCTATAGCAACAGTTTAAATATGTATACAATTTTGAAAATTCCCAATGGTTGAAATCTTCTCAATTCCTGACGCTAGCTACCTTCGTGTGGGGTAGGTCTCGCAAGAGAAATCCAAACATGGAACCCTCCCAATACACTACTGTGTAGCTATGTCGGGGATTGAGATTAGTTGAACCAGGGTTAAGGTTTTGATGAAAGATTTTCAAGTTTTAGATATCGCCCGAAGGCCCATATAACAACATATTATAAAACAATCCCATGTCTTTCAACATGCCAATCAAATACCTTATGTTTAAGACACAAGGTCTTAATAAATACAATACTCTAATCACTACCTAGTTCTCCAAGCTAGCACAACCCTGAGCTAAATTCTCCGCTCAACAACGAATCTCCTAAACTCTGAACCTCTCAATTATACAATTCCTTTACATACAGCATTACCACAAGGCAAGTCCTTCCTTCATTGGAACACTACAATTACCATCACTAGCCTATCTATACAACAATAACCTTATAACCACTACTCAACAAACTCCGATCGCCCTCACTTCCGGAACTCACTATTATAACTCTCGACTATCTCCTCACGAGATGGTTTATTATCTCAAAAGATGCAGTACAAAGGCCATACTTACTCACTTCTTCCTCCAAGGAAATTCTATACACCCTAACGGTGTAGCGGCTAACCACACATCATACTTTACGTGCGACGTTCCCAATATCGCATAAAGCGTGACTTAATCCCAAAGAAAGGTATTCTACCTTATACTTCCATAATCCAATGGTTTCACCTCATCCTTGAATCTCAACTCAGAGTCCTCTACTTCTTCCAGGACAATCATTCTTCCTAAACCTATTTCTCCACAAGAGAAACACCTTCCTTAAATTCCTTCCTAACCATTTTGAAGGACAAGGCGCTATTGCGACCCCCAACCATTCCTTCTATCCTACTCAATGAATCTGAGTCTCCAATTTCTTACTCCCTTCTTAAAGAAAGACGATACTCCTAACAATAGGACAATGACACCCACCTTCCACCTGTAAAGGTCAGCATCACCAGACTTCCTAACCAACTTATTCTCGACGACGTCTGAGACGAAAGCAACTGTGTCATAACGCCATTCGAACGAGTGTATCTCGTGGAAGAAGATAAACGTAATGAACACAACAATCCTGATAGTAGGGCTCTATATCAAGAACGTCAACGAAAGAACATAGAAAACCCGTACAGATCCTAAAGACTCTAGAACCTGATGAACTGATACTATCTGAAATAGCGTTGCCAAAGCCGTTTATGAAAATAAACTATTTAAGCAACTCCGAAAGTTTGTTGAAGAAACTCTTTACTTAAATCAAAACAATTTTGAACACAAGATGTGTTAACAAAAAATATGTACGAGATATGGACAAGATTTGATAACAAGTTTTAGTAAACAGTTTAAAATGTTTTAAACTCGGCACACAATCAGAATGAGATGAGAAGATGTAGAAATATTGATACTCAGGATTTTTAACGTGGTAAAACCTGAACCTTGAGGAAACATCCACGACTCCCTCTACGGAGTAAAACAAAAACAATCACTAAAACAAATATATGAGTTACAACCTATTTAACTAACATGCACACAAAAACAAATCTATATAAGTTCAGGATTGTACCTTCTGGCGTCCTTAACTTTTCTGCAGATCTTGTTTGTTGATGTAGTTGTCTCAGTTTGTCAACTCTTCTTTGTTTCAGCACTTTACATCGACTTATGTTCACCAAATCTTATAGCCAACACTTTGAGTGTTTGTAGTGTGAAGATGTTTGTGAATCGTGTTCTAAAACACATGCATGCACACACACACACTTATTAGTTACAGACGATCCTAACAAATCACATATAAAGTCTATATGCAGTGTTTGTTATTTTTCTTTCTTACAAAACCAAGAACCTTTTTGACCTTTCAAAATAACCCAGATTCCACGGAGATCTTGCTTAAGAAATCGGTCAAGACCTTTCTCAATCACTTTTGAAAATATTATGGAGATTGAGAACCCTCCAAGTGCGAATCCAACTAGGTCAGGTTAAGTTTTGTAAAAACAGAAATAGAAAAACATCTATTGTTGATTCTGAAGTAGGAAAATGTTTTAACAGAAAATAATCAACAACGAAATTCTCAAGATGAGAAATAAATGCAACTAAGTGTATTATGACATGCAAAACTACAGATCTATGATTTCTATAGAAGCAGAAACAAGATCTGAGTATGTGTCTAAGTTGGAAATAAGATTTATGAACACAAGGATTTCAGCAACCCAGAAATCACTCAACTCAAACTCTCATAACTCAAGAAACACTAAGGATGGTGTTTATTTGGTTATGGTGTTTATGGAGAGGTTAGTAGTTTGGGCTTGAGAAGTATTTGGACGAAGTTAGGGTTTCTAACTAGGGTTTGGTTTCTCTCTCTAACTTCTCTCTTCTCTCTCCTCTCTCTATTCTCTGAGACTTTTCAAAATGGCAAAAGCTTTCGAAGGCTGAGATGAGAGGCCTTTAAATAGGAAGAGAGGAAGATTCCAGAGCATCGTTCAAAAACAATGGCTGAGATTGAGTCAAGCTCCTTTGACTGCAATCCAAGGGCTCACAACAGGCGGTGGATTAAACTGGATGCGATTGGCTAAAGGGTTTACACGGGGATTCACTCAAAAGACATGCAGGCCATCGATAAGGGTTGATCCAAGGGCTGTAATCGTGCGAGGCTTTGTCTCAGTAAAGAAACACAACTGTGGCCAATAGGAGATCAGCAAGTGTTGGCCTGAGGACGAATGTAAACGCGCATCCCAAAATAATTACAAAGCCAACCCTAAAGTCTCTAGCGCTTTCGGTTTCTACCCAGAGTAACTTTAGGCCAATAAACACAAGAATACATATTTATATATTAACCCCAAGACTTTTTAAATCAAGTTTTAATTAAATAAAACCTTGTTTAAAATAAGTTTAAAATTCCCAAAAAATTATTAAAAATCAAATTGAGGGATTTAAACACACTCACAACACTACTACACATAGAGGTGCAATATGATATGCAAGAATAAAATTCTAAGTGTGTGAGTGATGGCTATAGTCTCAGGATCATTACAAGATGGATAGAAGAAGAAGCAACCCAATCTCTGAAGCTCTTTGGTTTCTAGGATAGACACTATTTTGTCACTATTTCCAAACTAGATGAGCTCTTATACAGTCTAGACTCAAATGAGTCAAAAGCATAAGGGCTTCACTATCTGTGACAACCCGCTTAAAATAATAACGGGTGGCCATCCCTATACTATAAATCAAGAAATCTCAGATGGCTCATTCTCAACATCAACTGGCAGTACTAAATAGTATAAGGCTAACTACCCGAAATCATATAAGCGAGATGCCAAATTAAATAAAATATGCAACAGACAACAAACCAACACTATAAGCTACTAACAAAGGATAAATGCATCCAAGTATTATGACAAATGAAATGCTAGAGATAAAGTGAAATGAATATTTACAAATGAGTATACTCGAATAAGCTGTCGGGTCACAGCCAATACAACATCGTAAAGAGGAAACATATACATCTATAAATATCCCTTGGGTACAAACCCGATATACAACATGAATCCTGCCTATATTCTCAAAATAAGTATGAAGCAACTACAATCTAAAACCCGCAATAGTCCGTCCGCACCAGTTACAGCTCCCACGACTCTGGATGGAAGGGCATCCGGCATCCGTCCATACATATATAGTAAAAGAGAAATATAAACGGGTCAGAGCCCGAGTGTAAAAAAAATGTTTAGCAAGTGTGTTAACCGTGCATAATAAATATCAATGCAGTTATTTCATAATTAAAGTGGAATCGCACTCTCGTGAAACCCCAAAACTCGCCTCTCATCTAACAGCGCGCACCTATTCGCGTCCTGAAGACTTAAGTAAGTTACCCCACCCATAAGGACAACCTAACTTACCATAGGCGCGGCCTATACCCACAAGACCCACCATCCTAATATAACCCATAATCCTTCCCATTCTAATTACACTTAATTATTTTTACAAACAGATATGCCATACTAGGCTTAATAAATTCCAATTTAACGTAATCATTCATTTAATTTTATTACTACGCATATAAACATTAAGCTTCATTATGCACTATTAATAAGGACAAAACTTCTCTCTACTCTCAACATTGCACTACATTTCGTGCATGGGGCATCTCGCAAAGCGAAATCCAAACAAGGAACCCCTCCAATACACTACTTCTTGACAATGTCAATCCTAGAAATCCATTATGTCATACACACAATTTACTACTACTATATGGATTGCCAACTAAGAGAAATCCCCAAATCTCCAACAAATATCCTTGGGTTGATATAACCGAAAATATTCCTTAAATGTGATACATCACCCCCCAACCATCTAGTACATCATAATCATCCAATATGTACTCTATAAAAAGTCCATATCCTTTCACCTATAGGTTATATAAATATATATATATATATATATATATATATATATATATATATATATATATATATACGATCATCCATTCCCATAGCCAAGTGTACATACCACATATGATGTACAAGGGCCATGCACATAATATACCCGGTTATATATATCGCCGATAAACTGCACCTTTCTATCATCTTCCCAGTGCCCGGCTCACGTAGCATACTGGGGCCACCTGTAGGACTCAAAGACATCTACCCCGTGGTCAACTCACAAACACAACGTCCGGGAAGCGGTCATAGCTCCTAACCGGTCAATGAGACGAAACATACCCACCACGTCTCACCCCAAAAGAAATGCATATCACATTATAACACAAAGGACGACTATGACCTGGGGAATATCCACACCCTGCTCCTCGAGCTAGGATGCTCAACCTCTGCGCGGAAACTTCCCAATGATAGCATGCGCGGGGTATGCTTAACCACATAAGTATATATATCATTCACATGCACAATATATATACATCCATATGATCCCATCATATGATTAAACCGTCACATACGGTTTAGATATTCATAACATGTGTATACACTTTTATTTATATCTCTACAGATATATATATTCACATATCCATATATGTATATATATATATATACAATCCATTTCTTGTTATTATGTTTAAGATTTATAAACTCGGCCATACGTACACATAATCCTCAATATACTAGCCGTCATCACAAACTCATTAACTTACCTCGATATGTAAATATGATCCTTCACTTGAGGCATATTCATTCATTTCTCCTGTGATATAAATAATCTTCCAATATTCAACATTAAGGTTATCACCCCAAGGTCTAATGTATGTAAAACAAGCACTATACATTCCATTTATATCCGAGAGAACATTGATGAATCTAGTAATAATTTTGACTATTGGTATGCACGTAATCAATAGTTTATAAACCTCTAGCTCAATCCTAAACTCATTCCATGATCCCATCACTTATTGGAATCCTCAGTATTCCGTCTACGGTTCAATTGCTCTAATGAACCCTTAATCTCATTACATTATACTTTATTTCCTAAGTTAAACCTTACTAAGGATCCACGACCTCTACCTCTCCTTGGCCCCCAATCATAACTCAATTGGAATCCTGTCACTATAAGGACTCGACACAATTATCGACCTACAAAGTCACACGATACCCTCACCACTCTCCCAAAGAGTCCTAAACCTTAAATTATATCTAAACTCACTTATGACCTCAAGCTAGAACTCCCGCCCTCACTGAGATTCCCCACTATGCCTCAGAATATCCATTTTTAATACGCACTTAAGCAAAAAGGGACTATCTCTAGCATTTACAACCAATTCATGATTTCCCACCTCTATCATAATAGAAACATCCGCCAATCACTTCAGTTCCATATTCATTTCATTACTAAAAGAGGCATCCCATCCTCCTAAATCAATTTAACCTAGGCCCGTAAGCCCCTATTCGACCTAGGGCCCCATTTCCTTAATCTAATATCATAACCCTCCATAATAATCCCATTAAGAAAGTTCTTAAGAATAAAACCCAAAAAGAAAAGGGGAAGAAAGAAATCCAAATCTTAGGCTAAAAACAGGGGATCGGTCTACTGATCCCAGACCCCCGGTCGACCGCAGGTCCAAATTTTACGAAAAAAATACAGTAGGCTTTTCCCTAGAGGGGCGGTCGACCGGTCCCCAGACCGCGGTCGACTGACCATACCAGATATCCTGGCCGATTTCCATTTTTCACAAACCCTAAATACCCAAACACCAAAATGTCATCATCAAACCCCTAAATCTTTAACTCAATAATATTGTTAACATGTAAACTTATCCTACGTCTCATCCCAACAATTTAGATGTCATCAAACCCATGTATAAACATCAAATTTTCCATCTTAGTACCCAAAATCTAGGTTTTGATATTAATACCCAAAAATCCATTTGTTTTATCCCCAAATTATGAAATGAAATACACAAATGAAATATTTAGCAAGATTAAACACTTGCCTCAATTTTGTAGAGGCTGGATCGTCCTCGATGTCGCGTTTGGGCCGGAAATCTTCAAGCTTTTCTTCCTCTCTCTCTCTTCCTTTCTTCTTCTTTCTCTCTTCTTTTTCTCTTCTTTCTCCCTCTAGGGCTTTCTCTCTCATTCTCTCAATTGAGAAGGCTTGATTCGTAAGCCTTTAAATCCCTTAAAACAGTAAACCCAGTTTTAAATGTCAATACACACTTTAAATGACTCGTTTACTCCAATTCGAGTCAATCGTACTTAAAAATAACCCGGAACCGGAATAAAACCCAATGACAGTCATTTTGACTATCTCGACCTATCCGTGATCGATGGTACACTCAAAATCATCATCCGAAATACTTTGAAACGTTCTTTATTTTTGGACTTCAATTTCCAAATTCTAAAATTCTCCGATTTAAATAAATTTTATTTCTCCAAAAATTTAATTTCTCAGTCTCCAAAGTCACGGGTTGTTACACATGGGAGCGTAGGTATGTGTGTGACCCGTGGGTATGTGAACTATGTTCGCCTCCAATATGTGTATTTTTTTTTATTGAAACGGTTCTTGAGAGATTTGGAACTCGTAGTCCCTATGTACGTGATGTATCGGGATTCGATAGCAGAGTATGCGTGCACCGCAGCTTAGCCTAGGGGTGCCATATATGTATTTATGTTCTGAGGGTGATATACATATGTACTTATGACTGGTTCATTGTTACTTAGTAGATGTGAATAACTAAGATATTTTAATGGGTTAAGAATGAGAATTTAATTAACACTTGAGATAAGTAATTTAATGAATATGAACATGGGTTATAAATATGGCTTATTTAGGGGTTACGTGTAGATAATCTATAATAGAATGCGAAGGCAGGAGTGGTACCAACTAGTTAGATAGTGGCATAACTAGGATGGGTTAAAGGCATACGTTAGGCGTGCACAGTAGTTGAGAGGTAAAAAACTCATGTGAGTACGCAACTAACGTGTTTATAATATGTGATGTTTAATTGTAATTTAAATCACTTGCTAAACTTTTAAACTGTTTTCACATCGGGCTCTAACCCGTTTTCCTCCAAATCTATTTTTGTTTTGAAAAAACCTTTTAGGTGCCCAGTCACAGGGACGCCAAGCATAGGAGTTCCATTTTGATGACGTGCTGTAGCTGCTGTGGAAGTTACATGATCTTGGTTGTAGACGCTCTCATTCTATCCTTGATTCCTTCAGAGACATTTGTATCAGTTAGGGCATGTTGCCCATTCTTATTTAGAGGTTGTAGTTGCAGACTTTCATTATCTCAGTTTTTGGTTTAATGTTTATTCAGACTCTTGTATTTGGTCATTTATTTACTTTGGCATCTTTATTATTGGAGTATTTACTCCAGACTTACTTGATTTCTTCTCGTTGAGCATTTATATGAGATTGGTTATGTGATTGATGGTTTATTAAATAAATTCTTGTTTAATTGTTGGCTTAATTAATAAAATTTGACATCTCTCTTTTTAAATATTAGGTGGCTAGTAATTAATTAAATGTTTTTCGACAGTGATGCTAAGACTGAACCAACTGGATATTCTGTATTAATTTGATAAAGGAGTAGCTACCCGGTATTTAATTAGACGGGGTATCACAGGCCCATCACCCTGCAATTGTAGCATTTAAAGGTGATCGGATGAGCAGGAGGAGGAGGAGGGTCCGTGGCAACAGGAGGAGCTGTGGTAAAGTGAGCCCTAGGAGGTATCGAAGTCACGGGTGCTGAAGGAGTAGGTGTGGAGCAGCTTTGTGGAGGAGGAGCAGTCTGGTGGAAGGATTCAACTTAGTGGCATATTCCACCACCTTGGCAAAGGAGGTGACCTCATGCAAAGCAAGATCGTGCTGGATATAACCCTGAAGACTATGGATGTAGCAGCTAATGTGTTGTTCCTCACTCTGGCCTAGACGGGCTCGAGTACATAAAAACTGAAATCGCTTCGTGTAGTCCAAAACAGTGGAGTCCTAGCGAAGTGACTAAACTCTCAGAAATAAGTCACGGTCATAAGTGGCTGGAACAAAGGCCGACATCAACGGTGCACAGAGTTCAGTTCAGGACTGGATGGGAGAAAGACCCTCGATGATACGGCGCTTCTCCAAATCATTCCACCAAACACTAGCATAGCCTTGAAACTTGGTTGCCGCTAAGAGAACACATCTATGACCTTTCAACCGTTTGTACTAAAAAATCCTCTCCATGGAGGCAAGCCAATTAAGAACGGAATCAGGCTGCAGGTGGCCGTTGAACATGGGAACGTCAGCACGGATATCACCCTGCATGCTCCGAGAAAGTAACTGGAGGGCCAGGTGTGTGATAGTATCACCACCCTGAAGGCCGAGGGTATCCTCATCAATATCATCATCGCCTGGCGGAGGCTCAGTAAGTAAGGCTCGATGTGGTTGCCCCCGAGGTAGTGGATGAGGAGGGTTAGGAGTGAGAGGGTGAACTTAAGCAGTAGGGGAAGTAGTGTGAGGTGGTAGAGCATCACGAGGTGGGGAAGGAGGAGGTGGAGGAACCAATGGCTGGCGGTAGGGGCATTGGTTCATTTGGTGGCCTTTTTGGTGGAAAACAAAGCAATAGCGCTCGGAGATGGGGACATAGGAGGTCACCTTGGGGTGGAGGGAATCAAATGGGAAAACATTCGTGCGCCACTCGGTAGGAGGGGGTGGGTCAAACTCAGGAGCGGAGTGGGGACGGGGGGAAGGAGGGTCAGCATGGGGAGGTAAGGTTATCCACTCCCGAACCCTCTCATGGGAGTCAATGCTTGCGGAGTGAAAGGAGCATGTAACCCATGGGGGAGGTTGATGCGGGGCATGGAGAGGGTGTCCGGGTGGGAGAAAGGTATGTAAAGGAGGTGGGGCGAAAGCGTGGGGAACGTGGAATGGTGTGGGTGAGGGTGTGGGGGTAGAGAAGGAGTGGGGGGACGGGGTGGTATATGGGAGTTTTCAAGATATTTATGGGGGTGATATCTAGGGTAAATGGAGATAGGGAGTAAAGTGGGGTCATGGGGGAGTGGAATTGAATATGGTGGTGGAGAGCGGGATGGGTTGAGAATATGGATTGGGGAACAATGAGGCAAGGGTAATTGGTGGTGGATGGATGCGTTGGACGGTAGAGGTGGAGGTATAGGGGGTGGGGGTGAAATTTGGGGGGAAAATGTTGGGGGAATGTTAGAAGATAAAAAATTCTAGGGTTTAGGGTGCAAGATTCGGATTAAATGGCATAGGGTTTGTGACATAGGGATGGGTTGGAGGGGGATTTGATTTTTTTGTGTGTCGAATGTCACGGATCATTTCGGCGATGGTAGGGGAGTATGTCCCGATCATAGGTGGTACCGTTTGGATACACAAAAGAGTAGGGTTTACCGAAAGGGTTTCGGCATGTCCGAAAGATGTTGGATGTCCCTTCGGGAGGTTGGTTAAATGGTGGTGTTGTCGGTACAAGACAGAGGAGTGTCTGGAGGGTCCCATGGGTTAAAAAGGGTTCACCGGGGCCTGGTAGGGAACTGTACAGTTTCGGAGGGTATAACTAGAGATGTGAGGGTGGGATTCCGGGGGTAGAGGTTGAATATGGGTCGAAATTGAGTGGGTTAGGGCTGGGCGACTGTCGGGATGGGGTTGGGGGACTACGGGGGGTAGTTCAGGGGAGGTCGAGGTCGGGGGAGGGTAGGGGTTAGGGTCGGGTTGAAGTGGAACGGGGCAGGGTCGACGATGGCCTGGGGTTTTCGGGTCCAATGGGGTATATTTTTTGGCTTTTTTTGATTTTTCGGCAGTGGGCGGTGGTGCCACAGTGGTTATTTGTGTGGTGGTATTTGTTGGGATGATTATAGGGTTAGGGTTTGATGAACTAGGGTTTTTTTGGAGTAGGGGTGTAGAATGGCTTGATCTTGGAGAACTAGGGTTATGGTTTAGAGATGTTACCGGAGCGGTGTGTGGACAGTTCGTGGTGGGTGCCGACGACGAACTACGGGAATCCATCGCATTGTCTCGAGCCGTCAATCGGTTGAGGGATTCAAGAATTTGATTGAAAGGGTTTGCATCGGAGGAGTCCATCTTTTCTTGAACCCGCGTGATGTTGTTTACGAGTTTTTGTCTACACAACAACAACTGGGTGAATCGACGAGGCTCTGATACCAATTGACGTAAATGACATCAAATGGGAGCAAGAAATGATATTTCTCTCTCTATTCACAATCTCTCAAACATAAGGAATGACTTAAATGAGCCTACAAAGAGTTATTTAAAGGGGGAAGGTTGCTTGGCCACTAAGCTAAGTGTTACAATTGTGCCCCTGAGGCCAAATAACCTTCCTACCTCTAAATACAAAAGGAAAAATACAATAAATGCTCAAAAATAGAAGAAATGCTAAAAAGAACTAAAAATGATCAAATGACGACTATGTCCTTGATTCACATTAGATTTTATTATGGATGGTAGTGAAACTAGCCATGATGGAACGGGGCTCGAGGATCTTTTCTTCTCTTCTCTATCTTAGAATAACTTTTTAAATCAAATTGTTTTCAAAGCAAATGATTTTAAGATTAATTTTACTACTATCGATTTCAGATTTTGGATAGTGCTGTTCATTGCTGACATCTTTTTGTTGCGTAGTATGCCTTTTGACTGTGAGATTTTATCACGGGAGTATAATGAAGTGTTTGTTGTAAATGTAGTGGCTTAATTGCAAACTGAAGAATCAATTAAATATATGTACTTATAAACATATTTGATTTGTTATAACTAATAAAATTTAAGATAGATTTTTATTTATAATTTTGATGTCAAATTGCAAAATATTATATAAATAAATAAGTTATTATTAGTTATATAATATATAAGATTTTTATAAATAAGTCAGTATTAGTGTTAGAGTTATATATTTTTTAATCTTATAAAACTAATATAACTGTCTAAGCTTTTTTTTACCTTTCAAAAAGTGCTTCAGAGTTTATAAGATATTTATTAGGTATGGTTATATTCATGTTGAAACATAACTTGTAATATGCCAAACGGAAAATTAATAATCCATGCAATTTGTTTATCTTATTTAAACATAACGAGATTAACTATTAAAATTAGGAATAATGATACATAGGTTGGTAGTAGTGCTATTAAAAAATAAGATATAATTGGGCCATTTTATTATTATGAATAATCATATAGATGTATTACAACATATTTATTATAGTGCCAAAGGGAGGGGCACAATATATATATTTATTACAGTGCGAATAAAAACATATATATATTCAATCGTGCATGGTCAGTGGTAGTTCCCATTTAGTACAAGACAAGACAGGTTGGGTAAAGGAACAACTCTAATAAATGCATTGATAGTGGAAAGATTTTACGAATCTCAATGAAAGAGAGCCGAATTTCAAAATTTAAACAAACTAGCTCATGTACCCTTTTCACTCATTGTCCCTCTCTCCATACGATCAGACAATGAATTTATCTATTAAATCTTTTCACATAAATTTTAAAATGTAAATAAAAACACTTTGCTTTCCACACTTTGTAAATAATCTTCCACTCTACGTCTCCATCCATTTGAAGAAGGAAAACATTTCCCTAGTGTTTTACTTTTCTACATCCCGGACTGCCTTAACTTGAGATTTGGGGACTGGCTCGAGTCCAAGACTAGCCATGATCCTTTCGACATTCACATCGATATTGTCTACTGTCCACTGCATTTGATCTAACTCAGAATCGCTAACTACCTCCACCGTCTCCTTGAAAGCATTGCTAACACCTTCGTCAGTGGCCTTTTTGGCTGCATGTCTGGTTTTTAGAACCATACTTGCGGCCATATTTTCCATAATAGGGACTGAAGGTTCCTTGAAAGTTGGGGCCAAATTTCTCTCTAATCTTCACAATTACGGCCGATATTTTCATCCTGCAAAGAAGATTATATGAGATTGTTGTTTTGTTATTATTAAACAGCGAACAAGGCTATTGTTTTCCATAACAGCGATGCAATGCAGAGATCAAAGTTGTTATTTTGTTATTATTAAAGAGGGAACAAGGCTGCTGTGACCTTTGTAATGAAGGCTATTGTTATCATTTAAGTGACCTTTCTATTGTAAGTTGAAATAATGTTTTGTTTCATAATTTGGTTATTTCATAATTTCACATTGAATGATAATGTTTTCGACTAATATCCTATAAGTGAACCTTGGTTATTATACGCAATGTTAACTAAGTTTAGCTTTGTTATTTTATTGAAGCTTAGAACTACTTGGTAGTTAGCTTCAAAGATTTTGTGATGTGAACCTTGGCTACTATATGCAATGTGAAGTTTATGTTGGGAGGTTAAGTCCTTTGAAATTAGAGCATACCTTTAACTATAAAGAACTCTCAAAGATAAGTAAGTGGTCATAAATTGTTAGTTTTAGGAGGTAGTTTGGAATGTAGTTAAATTTTTAGTTTAGGAAATTGGAATTGCTAGTTATGGGCAACCAAGAATTTATAGGGAGAGAATTAGGTAGTAACTTATTTGAGGAGAATTTGGGAATATAGAAAAAGAAAGAAAGTTTTTGTATTAGACTTGATGATAGATTACAATGCTTAGCTTGTATTGGGATGGTTTGGCCAATTGACCTCACCACCTATTTATAGGCATCTCACCCCCTAATGGATGGTGGAGATTAAAGTACATCAATGGTCTAGATTAATTCTCCAGAAGGTTCCCACCTCCTTATGTGAACATTCTAGAAGCCTACATACTTCCTTAATATTCTAGAATCTTTTATACATTACAAGTAAGCTCTATCTTATCTAATATGGAATAACTTATATTTAATAGTTGACATTATCTAGACTATTCTAGGACTTATTTAGAATATTCTAAACTATTCTAGGAATTTTCTAGAATATGCTAGACTATTCTAAGAATTAGTATCACATTTCAAAATAAATTGATATTCTTATGTTGGTTTATTTTGCAAATTAGAGTAAATGTATATTCTTATTGTTGTTTGATTATCTGAACATCACTTATGCATTCAAGTTTGTATATTTTTGTTGGCTATAACATTTCACTAATTACATATGTAATGTTGGTATAAATTTTTTTATTTAGTTCATTGTTATAAGTTAGTATTATTGATGTCCAGCCACTAATACCGATGTAGATGGATGTGCGATTGATATACCTTATAAAACTTCATTTCTGTTAAAAGAAAAAGTTTTTTTTTTCTTTTCTCCATTTATGTTTCAGCCGTTTCCCCTCCTCCCTTTCCCTCTCTTGGGTGTCTTCTTCTCTTCTCTTCCCTCCCCTTTCCCTCCCTTCCTCATCTAACTCTCTCTCTTGCGGACCCTATATGCACTCTCTCTCGCACACAACACTTCTATTCCAGATGCAGCAAGCTTCAGTAGCAGCAGACCCCTCTGATTCGTCGGTCCTCTACTCGTCTGTTATTATTAGACCGAACAGTCACGGGGCGTGGGTTTCACTTTCTTTACCCTTTTATATAATTTGATATTATTAGACTGAAGAGTAATGTGGGCAGTAATGTTCTGACAGTAGGGTAGGTAGAGGGCAGTGTGGATTACGGGGGTATGGGAGCTGGGATTTATGGGAATATTAGGTCAGGTCCTATGGTTGTTGGGCATTTCAATCCTTATTTTCACTGTTTTTTTATGAAAAGAAGTGACATTAATAGGGTGCCTTATGTGAAAGTTGGAATATAGATTTTGATTGTGATTTCAGATACTCTTGAAAACTCCTATGCTTTTGCAACATGTTCATTTATTTTTTAGTTTATATTGACTTGAAACATGTTCTTCTGTTTCAGCTTATCAACATTGCAAGCTACGAAATTTTAGTTTTTATTGTGTTTGGTCTACATATTTTCTCCCAAGAAAAAGGCTAGTGTCTTGGAGTTAAAATTAGATCTTTATATATTAGGTTTGTTGAATGTTAATTGTGTTGGAGTTAACATTAAATCTTTATATATTATTATTATATTCATATGGAGTTAACAGTTCATTTTATTATAGAAAAATCATTATCTTTGTAAGATCAAAAGTTTCGGGTGCAAAAAGTTATTACATTCAGAACAGACATAAAAATAAATAGGATCTAAAGACTGTAAAATGAACCATAGATAAAACAAGTATGATCTAAAGACTGTAACAGATATAAAAATATAGTAGAATCTAAAGACTAAAACAAACATAGATAAAGAAATCAATATGATACCATGAGTGATGGGTGATTTCAAGAATTGGAAACATAAATTTGTCAGAGTTGACAACTTATTGATCGAATTTGTCCAAACAATAACTTATTAGGTAACTTGTGCGGTGTCTCCTCTAATATTTGTATTTGGATTTGTACGGACCAATCTAACATTTTGTTGGACTT
This sequence comes from Sambucus nigra, assembly GCA_949130495.1. Lineage (NCBI taxonomy): Eukaryota > Viridiplantae > Streptophyta > Magnoliopsida > Dipsacales > Adoxaceae > Sambucus > Sambucus nigra. The sequence continues at coordinate 618,086,529 of OX422215.1, forward strand.
TAACATCCTCTAATATTTGAGGTAATGTTCATACTCTTTTTTTTTCAGGCACAAAAAACACAGACTGCAATTACTTCAGGTAAAAAACACCATATCCAAACAGCATTAGGGACTTGCATCAGTTTGATCCTAAGGATAACATGGCTCATTCATCGATACAGAAAAACAAAACAAAAAATAAGACTCTAAAAGCTTTAGATTTAATATGTGTACTTTGTTTACTAACTTGAAGTTCTCTCTCGGACAACCCTTCCGACCAGCCACTGCCAGGCAGCAGTAAGCAGGAGCAGAGAAACCCTACTGTTTTATGATAAACTATGGAATTCATTTATTTGATGATGATAAAGGCCTTAAGCTGCATTTATTTCAGGTTATTTACTATATAGTTTGTGTTCATTATGTCTGAATGTCTTATTTTTTTATTTCTTGGTGTGTGCATATAAAAATAGCTTTCCATAGGAATCTTCGCTTGATCTCTTAATGTATATGCCATAGAAATAGATTTCCTAAATTTAGTTGTATTATACATGCTAACTTGTATTAAGTTCCTAAATTTAGTTTTTAACTTCCTAAATTTAGTTGTATTATAGTTTTTTACTGCAATTTTATATATTTACAAGATGGTGGCCAAGAAATTCTTCAATAAGGTTGGCTCTTTCCTCTGCCACTACCACTGCCACTGTCAGAGGTAACCTTCCTCTCCATGGAAAAACTACGACCAAACACCAACACATAATCATTTATGTGCATCTGGATTAAAAGTTGTTGATCAACTGAGTAAGATCGTAAACCACTTCAGTAGAGAATATACCGCCAAGGATGGAAGTGTAAAGAATAGAAGGATCTGCTAATAAAAAGCTCTTAACCAGCTGGTTGGCATGATTTGATAAGACTTGAAAGGCATAACCGTGTTTTATGAAACTGCCATTCTAATGTGTTTATTGGACCAAATGAGGAATTGGCTTCTACAGGATGATTTGATTTTTTAAGGACGTTTTATTATCAACATAGGTCCTAATGAAGAATGTATGGCCATTTGAATCATATTGTCCTAAAATAAAATCTGATGTCCAATGAAATAAAGAAATTTGGTATTTGAGAAATGCCGGAGGAAAGGCCAGTGGATAAGGCTACGCAGCAGAAACAGGGGTATTGTTTGTGCTGCAAGGTCTAGGGAGCGAAAGTAGTTTTTTTTCTTGGAGTTTATTTTTTATTTTTTCATTTTGGATGGAAATGGAATTCATGATTGCATGTTGTGTTCCTTTGGAATTTTAGGCCTACAATGTTGAGCTTGAATCATTGGTGATGTAGTGGGAGGCGAAGAATTTTATGCTTTTGCGAGATGAGGTATTGTTTGCTTTGGGGGTTTATTGTATTTAGTTTGATGGTATATTTGACTAATTTAGTTTATAATCACTTTATTTATGATTTATTTATTGTTATATTGGTTTTATCTACAAAAATATCCATGTATTTATTGTTATGTTGGTCATTGGATGCTAGTACACACACATGACCGTTTATAGTTGGAAGTAATTATGGAACTACTTCTAAACTCACACCACACGAATTTGTACCAAAATAATCAAAAAAGAGCATGACACTCACAATTTGACTAAATATGACATGGTTTTGACACTAGCACTATTCGAATAATTATGACAGTTTCGACACGACTTTACGTGCTATTGTCACTTATCATTTAAACATTGTTAATTTGTTTATTTGAGCTATCATTCAGTAGTAATGTTTAATATTTTTATTTTATGTTGTTGATTTCAATCTGTATGTTTTTGCAAACGATGGTGCGCCCATTGGAGCTTCATGACATGAATAAGAGATTAGAATATTTGAAGTTGTTTTTCTCTCAAGTTTCATTCATTATCTCTAAAAGCCCGGTTATTTGTCTATTTAGTGCTAAAATTATGAACTAAATATATGAACTCTAATTTATAAGTTTGTCTTCATTATATTTAAGGACGAGACAAGGTGTAATCCTACAAATATATAAATCGTATCAATAAATCTATGGTGGTGATGGATTATTAGGATTATGGTTGGAACATCATTTTTTTATTCCCTAAGCATGGTGGATAATTACACAAACAATGGAAACTTAGCTCAACATTTCCTTGTAGTAAAGACACATTCATTTGCATAAGAAATATAATCTTGAAGTAAAGGATGCATATAATCTTGGACAAAAAAGGTGGACGAAGCCACAAAAAAATATACCTTTTTGCAGCTTGCTTGATAAGTCACTTCTTGGATTTGGTATCACCTTCTTTATATTTCTCGAATGATGATGACTTTCTATATGCAATAGACGAGAGTAGTCAAGACTAATGCCACTTGCAGGATAAAAGTCACTTCTTGGATAACGTTCTTTCTATTAGTCGAATGATGTTGCATGCGCGCAACTAATATTCAAAAACTAGTTTTGCAAATTCTTGGATTTAGGAAACACGTTGTACGACCTTCCTTTATATATAGGGTGTTTTTGCGGGGTGCTCTCGACTTTGAGTTGCCTGTCGTAAGGGCATTTTTGTTTAAATCTAATTGTTTTTGAAAAAAATCTTTAAATAACAACCAAAACATTTAAAAAGTCGAATATGAGTTTACAAATTCTGAAAATTACAAAAAAAATATTTAAAATCTGCAAAATTGTAAAAAAGCTATTTTAAAAATCCAAAAAATTCCAGCAAAAACAATTGGTTTCAAGCAATAAAAAATATTTTCAGCAAATTAAAAATGGGTTTCAGCAATAAAAAATGGTTTACAGCAAAAAAAAAATATTTTCAGCAAATAAAAAATGATTTTCAGCAGTAAGAAAATAACTTCCATCAAAAAAATGATTTTCACTAATAAAAAAATATTTCCAACAAACAAAAAAATGGTTTTCATAAATAAAAATGGTTTTCCCATGATTAAAAATTATTTTCATCGGATAAGAATAAAAAAATATATTGTTTGACTAATTTCTGAAAAACGACTATAATTAAAAAAAATCCGAAAAGGTATTGAAAAATTATATTAATAGTTTGACTAATTTCCAAAAATTAGAAAGAGATAAAAAGTCCGAAAATTAATTTCCAGAAATAAAAATCTGAAAATACTAGAAACTATTTGAAAAATCTTGAAAAAAAAATTGAGAAATGAAATTAATAATAAATAGGAATATATTAAAGTTCCGGAATTTATAAAAATACTTAAACGAGTTTAGTGTATTTATCATCAGTGTCACTATTGTGTGTACGTGTGTATATATATCGCTGGGTAGCGGGATTCTCTTTAGTTCCATCTACATGGGAGTGGGTGTGGATTAGGGGTGGCAAATCGTGTTAATTGGTTGGGTTCAGGACCGACCCAACCCGACACCATTGGCACAATTTATAATTTTGACCTCATTAAACCCGATTAACACGACACGATTGATACGCCATGTTCGACACGATACGACACGAAATGATTGGCTCGACATGATTTACAATAAATTTTTCCAATTCATGTTTCCAAGTGCACTAAAAAAATAAAGGCAATTTACAATTAGGTCCCTTGGTAATAATTTTTAAACATTTAAGGACAATTTACTAGTAGGTCCACTTGTTATGCCACTAGCGTGGACTTCTACGAGAAGAGAATTAGTGGACCTAAGTATTTAAAATTTGTCTAAATTCTTTTAGTGCTTAAAATTTGTTTGTGAGGGACCTAAGAGTACTTTCCCCAAAAAATAATTACATCACAATTTAATTCCCATGACAGATTTTTAGCTACAAAAACAATCACAAAAATAAACCACTAATATAAATCCCACCACTGATATCAACCCCTAAAACAATCACAAACCACTGATATAAACCACTAATATAAATCACACCATCTAAAAACGAATCACAAAAAATAAACAATATGAAATAAAAATCTAAAGTCGCCGGACAGAACTAAGTCGTCAGATAGAAATGGTTGCCGAGCAGAAATGGTCACTTTTATGACAGAAGATGCTGACGACGGAGGGACATAAGTGGGTGGGTAGGCGTTGATGGAGGAGGGAGAGGGGGCATATGTGTGGGGAGTGGTGATAGAAGACGTTGATGAGGCCGGCGATGATGAGGTTCGGAGCTGATGAGGCCAGCGGTGATGAGGGCTACATTGTTGTGCTGGTGTGAGAGTTTGTGGGACGTTGAAGAGAGTAGACGAATGAACTTTGTTTGTGGCTAGGGTTTGTTTTATTATTTTTTGGTTAAGTCTTAATCTTAAGAAGAGTGAAATTGGTGGGTTGGGCTTTTTAATAATAGCCTTTTATTTTTGGGTCTTAATGAGGTCAATAATGGGTCAATGATGGATTTTTTAATCGGGTCCATAATGAGTCTTAATGAGGTCACTATCGTGATCAAAATTAAACACGGAGACAACACGATACGATAACTGACCCAATAAATCAGACCCGAACATGACCTGAACACGATAAGTCGTGTTAATTTTGTTTTGTGTCGTTTCGTGTTCTCGTGTCATTTCCAAAATTTCCACACCTAGTGTGGATAATGATATGATATTTTTCTTTTGTATACCTACTCATTTTAGAGAGATGTGTTATGCGAGTATGGTGTTATCTCTTGGGTATGGACTGGTTAACGATGGTTTAAGTGTTGGTGAGCTGTTACAGTATGACTATTATTCACTATAACAGGGTAGGATGTGATGATTTTGAGACGTTTCACATGAAAACGAGCTAAACGTGCATATGTATTATAGTGTAGATGAGACATCGGAGAGTATAATTATCTTGATATATTTGATCCTGGTGTGTAGGGACTTTACTGATGATTCAGAATATATCGGATTTATCGCCCAGCGAAGAGGTTTAGCTCGTTATTAATTTAGCACTTGGGACTTAGTGATAGTAAGAGCGCCATATTATATGACTCCTTTGATGATATGGAGCTGATGATTACACTTATACGTTCGGGGATAGGATTTTAAGTGTCTCGATTATATGCTTTGGGACCACGGGTCTCGACGACCGACAATGCTAGGTAGTAGTGTATCGTAGGGTTCCTTATGTAGGAGGGTAGTGTGACTGGGGTCTGGTAAAATACTGAAATGGGTGAGGCGTGACCCACTTCAATGAACTCTGCCTCCAAGGTCTTCAAGAGTTTCTAGAGCAGCACCTGGTAAAACCTTCTCTTTTTGGTAAAAATGGAACCAAAGATAGAACCACCTCATGCAAGAAGATGAACTTCACAACAATAATAGTAACTTTTATCAAAAGGATCTCCTAAGAATGAGAATGATGGTTGTCAAGGTGGGAGTGAATAAACAAGCAGTTAGCACTTAGAGAGAGAGAGCAGTGAGAGAATATTAGGTGATGTGATTTTGACAGAGTAACAGTAGGACTTGAGTTTTATGATTTTGACTTGACCTTTGGCAGGGGTCTTATTTATACTTGGGCACTAGGGCTGAGTTGACACTTTTGAGCTCCAAAATGAGAGAGTTATTAAGGGACAAGATTTGTAATGTACCATTTGTCACTATATGTGTGCAGCAGCCTGTCCCAACCGACAGGTGCACCTGGTGCAAACTAAAGTCAAAAAGAAAATATGTCTACGTTGACTGACAAATTATCTGATTTGGTAAATATCTTTTAAAACGGTAACTTTTACAAACTTTGTAAACTTGAGAGGGGTATAAAGGACCACCTCCTCTAAAATCGTTAATCTTGAGGGGGGCTTTTAGGATCCCTTCTCTAAAATCATTTTTACTTGAGAGGGGCCTTTAGGACCTTATTCTCTAAAATCTTTTTATAAAAAGTTTAATTCTTATGAGCAACCCCTTTAATTATGACTCGGTGTGAACTGTGTAAGGACTGGGTGACCCTTAGAGTCTTTCTACTAGTATTCTCTCAATTTTAAAGTGCTAAGTGGTTGAGCTTGCTCAACAAATACTATCTGAACATTTGCTGGGGGAGTCCTTCACTGTGAACTTCCTTACTAGATTTTACATCTGAGCTGGTATTAGCGGAGGGGTCCCTCTTTGTGGACTCCTTTGCCCATGTATAATTTAAAATGGTTTTAGTTTTTTATTTTTGGGTGTGGAGGGGGGGGGTCCCTCGCCTAACTAACTTTTGAACTTGAAGGAGCTCCTGAAGGGGTTCCTTCTCAAAATATCATTAGGATTGTAAGGAGGTTCTATAGGGGTTTCTTCTCAAAATATCTTTGAAACTTCTTTGAAAGGGGGGTTAGATGGGTCCCTCACCCAATTGCCATGGAAGCCGTTAATTGCATTATAAACACTAAGTCTGGAAAGAAGAAAAGTGGGAGAAATTGAGGAGCTTTTAGGAGCCAATTCAACGAGGCATTGAAGTGTTTGTGTAAAATCCATCCTCTTCATCAAAGGAATTAGAACATACAAATCAGTACATGAAAGTGGTTAACTTTCCTTCAATCTAAATTTTTTTTTCCGATTCATATCATAGTAGGTGGTAAATCAAAAGTTCGTTTTGGGGTGGGTTCTCATATGAAAACGGGTTTTAGACGAACCGGATGTGTTATTTAAATTGGAGGTCTAATTTATAGTATAACTTGATTCAGTGTTGTGGAAATCGAATAATAGTACAATCCCAATTGTTATTATTGCTTAATTTGGATTTGAGAGTTTAATTTATGTATGGGATCGTATGAAAATTGTGAAAACCCAAATTAGGAATTGAGGACTTTTAATGAAAACAAAAATGTTGTGAAGACCATTACGAAGATTGAAACTAGTTTTGATCATTAATATATGATGAGAATAATTAATTAAGGTTGGGAATTGAAGATTGAAACCTTGAAGTCTCATTAATGGAGGAAAATAGGGGACTCGGAGAAGATGAAGACCTGATCGATTGATGGTCTGTTTTCTTGGGCAATGCGTCCAATTGTTGAACATAAGGGAGATTTTGTTACGAGTTTATTTTAGCTTATTTATTTGAGGAAAATAAATATAGGGTTACCTCCTAATAATTATAAATGGATATAACTGGAATTTGGAGGGTAAAAATAGGTGTGACACATAATTAAGAAATAGAGCGAGACATATGCATATATTTGCTGATGGGCCAAGTGAGTGAGTCCGAGTAGGGAAGGGGAGTGATACTACGTTAAATTAATTAATTAATTAATGTGAAATTAATTAAATTAAGAGTCGGGATATAGACTCGGGTATCTTTAGGTTAGTGGTACGGGAGTTAGGCACGGGTTAGCCGAATTTTATTTATGATATATTTACGGTAGCGTAATAGTATACATATATATTTGTGAGTGTTAGATAAATTATATATACGTACCCCTCTAGTGCTATCACAGGAGGTTACGCGATGTGGGTGAATCCCCTGGCTTGAGGAGCGGGGATAGTATAATCCCCAGATCATAGCATCCATTATATTATGTTGTGTTTCTTCTCGGGGTGAGACGTCTTCGGTATGATTCGGTCTCACACTCGGGGAACTATGGAAACTTCTGCTACACTTACGATTTTCATTACCTAATTCGGTGTGAGTAAACCGCTCATGGCATCCAGGTTGGATGAGTATACCTGGGGTGATAGCATTTTAGAGAAAGAACTCGTGGACAATATATACGACATGTGTGTGAATGTTGTAATATAAATTATACGTATATAATAGTGTAGACATTTATATATAGGTAAAATACATTTAGTGAAATTGTATTACTTATATAACTAACAAGATTGTTATATGATTTTAATTGGTCATGATTAATTAAGTTACTGAGTGAAGTAACTTATAAATCAACAGTAAGATTACTTGGGCTAGAGTAGTGTGTTAGGAACATTTATAACAAGGCTAGTTAGAGTGGGTAATAACTAGGGGGTTATAAAGGGGAGGTTAGGTGTGCACATTTGTTGAGAGGTGAGCATTATATCAAGAGAGTGCGATACTAGCTTAAATATGAAAAGTATTCATGCATTTTATTTACTAGATTTTTACCATTTGCAAAATATTTTCTTGGGCTCTGGCCCTTGTCAAAATATTTTCAAAAACTTTTAGGTGTCCATCCACATGGACTCCAGACTTTATTATCTATTCCAGCGATGCACAACTACGACACACGTGGATGCATGAAGGAGTTGTTGTAGACGCCTCTTTTATTCATTCCTAGATTACGAATCTTATCTCGGTATTTATTCTGGGCATGTTGCCTTCAGTACTTATTTAGATTATTTCAGTTCAGTTTTGTATTTGGATTTATTTACTATTTGTTGGATTTATTTCGGTTTTGGATTGTTTAGCCGGTGGTTTATTCAACAACTCAGATATTTATTTATTCAGTATTTGTTTTAGACTCAGTGATTGTGTATATGGCAGAGGGGTCCCTCTTTGTGGACTCCTTTCCCCAGGTATCATTTAAACTGGTTTTCGTTTGGGGTGGGTGGGTGGTGGGCGGGGGGAGGGGTCCTTCGCCCAAACTAATTTTTGAACTTGAAGGAGGTCCTGGATTGGTTCCTTCTCAAAATATCATTGGTATTGGAAGGAAGTCCTATAGGGGTTCCTTCTCAAAATATCTTTGAAACTTCATTGAAGGGGGACTAGATGGGTCCCTCGTCCAAATGTCGTGGCAACAGTTAATAGCATTCTAAACCCTAAGTCTGGAGAGAAGAAAAGGGGGAGAAATTGAGGAGCTTTGGGGAGCCAATTTAATGAGGGATTGAAGTGCTTGTGTCAAATCTATCATCTTCATCAAAGGAATTAGATCCTACAAATCCTTATAGGCAAATGGTTAACTTGGCTTCAATCTAAATTGTTGTTTACGATTCATATAATAGTAGGTGGTAAATCAAAAGTCCATTTTGGGATGGGTTCTCATAGGAAAATAGGTTTTCGATGAATTAGACGTGTTGTGTAGATTGGAGGTCTAATTGATAGTATAACTTGATTCAATGTTGTGGTAATCGAATAATAGTGCGATCCCAGTTGTTGTTATTACTTAATTTGGATTTGAGAATTTAATTTATGTATGAGATAGTATGAAAACTGTGAAAACCCAAATTGGAAATTGAGGACTTTTAATGGAAATCGTAGATGTTGTGAAAACCATTACGAAGATTGAAACTGGTTTTGATCATTAACATATGATGAGAATAATTAATTAAGGTTGGGAATTGAAGATTGAAACCTTGAAGGCTCATTAATGGAGGGAAATAGGGGACTCGGAGAAGATGAAGACCTGATCATCGATCGATGGTCTGTTTTCTTGGGCAGTTTGGCGAGTTGTTATACATAAGGGAGATTTTCTTACGAGATTGATTTAGCTTATTTATTTGAGGAAAATAAATATGGGGTTACCTCCTAATAATTATAAATGGATATAATTGGAATTTGGAGGGTAAAAATAGGCGTGACACATAATGAAGGAATAGAGCGAGAAAAATGCATATATTTTCTGACGTGCCAAGTGAGTGAGTTAGGGTAGGGCAGGGGAGTGATACTACGTTAAATAAATTAATTCGTATGAAATAAATTAAATTAAGAGTCGAGATATAGACTCGAGTATTTTCAGGCTAGTGCTATGGGATTAGGCATGGGTGTATATATATATATATATATGTATATATAATAAAGGAGGAGGACATTTTTTCTCTCCTCCAATTAATGGTTGAGATTACGTCTTGAGAAATTTGATCTTTATCAACCAAGGGTTGAGATTATCTTATCTATGTCTCTTGACGAGACTGCCTCCAAAATCGTTTGTCCAAAATCAATTGTGCTGACCATTTGTACTCGCTAAAAAGCACAATCTGAATGAAGCTGAGCACAAGGCTCAAGAAGAAAGTACATATCTCAGAAGTTGAGCACAAGGCTCAAGGCTCATAGCACAATGCACAATCTGAATGAAGCTACATATTTTATTAATTGATATTTTTAACATGACAGAGCCCAAGCATATATCTCTGATGTTTTTTTACTCTCTCCCACAATCCAAATCCACCCCCACGCATAAAACATATATCTCTGATGTTGGGTGCTCTACTCCCCTCCCTACAGCCCCAGTCGTCCCCCACTCCCCCCCCCCCCCCCCCCCCCCAAACCATCCCACTGTGTTAAACACCCACTCCCTCAAACACCCAAAGATGTTGGCAAAATAAGGTACTGCTTCCTTTTGACATTTTGTACGTGAGAAACTCAAGCATGTGGGTTGTTGGAATTTTTACGTACATACACAAAATAAGACACCGGCTGATGGGCCTTTTTTCCCCAAACTGATCGATGTACCGGAGAAACTAAAGCATGTGGGCGGTGGAAACATACCACCATATTCGATTTCTTCTTTGGGTAGGAAGTCCACTGGGAAGCCCACTGAGATTTCTTCTTTGGCCAGATCCGAGATTATGTGGCGGCGGCTTTTAGAGAGAGAGGGGTCATCATCAATATCAATGGCAATATCGTCGGAGTGGATACGGATGACGCGGAGGCCGTTAACGGCGCCGGAGGTGGAGATCATTTGTGGGATTTGTTTTTTTCTACCCCGGCATTTTTGGGAGGGGGTGGAGAGGGTTTGTTCGGGTTGGAATGGAGTTCAGTGTTGGAGTTTCAGATCCCTCTCTACCTTAGCTTTCCCCTTTTTTTTTAGGTACAAAACCCATTTATTTCGATACAAATATCAGATCTTCAATTTAGGTACAAATATCAGCTCTATTTCCAGGTACCTTAGCTTTCACCATTTTGTCTCTTTTTCAGGTACAAATATCAGATCAATGGGGTTTTTTGTATATACATTTTTTTTTTGTTTTTAGTTTCAATCAAGATCTGAGGTACTCTCTCTCTCTCTCTCTCTCTCTCTCTCTCTTAATGCAACTCTGAACACGGGTTTAGATTATTGCCACCGTTAGGTTGTGGTTAAGGGAGAAAAAACAGATCTCGGGTTGGGAGTTTTCTTCACACCATATTTAGAGCCACCGTCAAGTTCAGCTGCTAGCAACACCGGCCCACTGGGTTGATATTTTTTCTTCGCACACACCAAGCCAAAGTCATAGATCTCAGTTTGTTCACAAGATCCATTAATTTGCAAATTTGATGTTAAGGCATTCTATTTCAACAGGTGATAGACCCAATAAGTTACAAAGTCATAGATCTCAGGTTGATTGTGTTTTTCTATTTCAACAGGTGGCTAGATCTGAGGTTCTCTCTCTCTCACTACAACTTTAAATGATTTTGATTTTAATTATACAGTTTACATGGGTTTGGATTATTGCAACTTTGAAGTCTTATTTATTTTTCTTCTTCACCGTTTATTTAAGTGTGGAGCAGAAAATATAAATTACACCTTTTACAGTTTATTTATGTTTCTTCTATTGGAAACGATGTTCTCTTACTCTGATCTTTCCTTTTATTTTTTCATTTTGCAGGTACTTCTATGGCTATTTAAATTATTTAAGGGTTGTTTTGAAATTTCTGCTATTTGGTAGTTCATTGATTTTTTTTTTGTAATTCGGGTTCCGAATTAGTGTTCACAACCAGTGTATGTGTGGATCTGTTTATGAGATCTAATCGTTTTTCGGTAAAATCAATAAAAATAGATGGAATCATTTTGTGTGTTTCAAAGGTAGGTTTACTACTCGGTTGGCCAAAATGTTTGGGTTTGTGTTGTGTTTGAGATTCAATTTGGTTTGTTGGGTTGTGTGTCCATGAGAGAAGTACGGAGTCGTTGAGTGAATAATAAATGTTGGTACAGTACATGGGGCTCAAGAAATGCAGGAACACTGCAAGGGCTAAAAAAGTAAGTTATTGAACCATAGTAGCACTCTCACTTTCAAAATGCCGAAAAAACGACATCTAGAGAGAGAGGTTTGTAAGAAGTTATATCAAGGGTCATATGGGTTTTATTTGGCTTACCAATAGGAAAATGTGTTTTTCTACCAATAGAAAAATGTATTTTAATCAGCTTCTCAATTTTGCATAATTTTTTATGAGTTTAAATCAGATAATAAATAATTATTATCAACTCAAAGCAGTCCCAATTTGTATTTCAATTAGCTTCTCAAATGTGCATTGAATTTATGATTTGAACTTTAAAATTACTCTTGACATTACGTATATAGTTTTTTAAGAATTTTTTTGGTTATTATTTTTTTTCCAGTCACGTTATAATTACTCATGTTTAATTGAGTTTTTATTAGTGCTCATTACGTATTATAATGTTGTACGTATGTTGTTAAAAATTTATATGGTTGTTTTCCTTACGTTTTTTATAAAATACAAATGATAATTTACGTTTTAAATTGTTTACAACAATAATTCTATTCTCCATCGGCACAGGAATAAATTTATCACGGGAACAAATTTATTATCATGCCATCGATACGGGTACAAAATATTTTGAAAACAAATTTATCGTCGTGTCATCACCATGGGTATGCCCTAATCACAAATGAATAATACCATACATGGGAGTGAGTGTTTTACAACCACATACTCGAGAGAAAATTTATTACTGTGCCATCAACACGGGTACGAGTGTGAGCAAATCATAAATATTCGGGAATAAATTTATCACCGTGTCATCGGTACAGGTATACCCTATTATACATGTAAGAATAAAAGGTAATAGAACTATGTGATATGTACTGTAAAAATGAGAGTATGATTACATATGTGGAAAAATTCATACTACACATAATGCTCTAATTAAAGATGATTTCAAAAGTAACTTGAAATATAAATAAAAAAATTAAATCAGAGATTTAATATTTTGTTAGTATTTTTTGTAAAGTTATGCAAAACAATCATAATATTCTGAAGTTGAAGCAACTCAGGGTACTTTGAGAATGTATAATTTTAAAACCTTATTTGATGGATAATTTTTATTTACCCGAGTGAAATGAGTATCTTAGGCAATTATTTTTTTCTCTATTTTCGGTAGTGTTCGTGTTTTATAACCACAAATATTCGGGAGAAAATTTATCCCCGTGCTATCACGTTTAAAATATAGTATTTATATTTGAAATATTGGTGACACGTTTAAAATACAAAATATCACGGGAACAAATTTATCGTCGAGCCATCGGCACGGAGACAAAATATCGTGGGAACAAATTTATCGTCGTACCATCGACATGGGGACAAAATATCATGGGGACAAATATATCGTCGTGCCATCGGCACGGGTACACCCTAGTATATATATAAGGCAGGCTCCTGTGCACACTAAGTTTGCACAGTGCTGGCGCACACCAATTTTTTTAAAGGACTAAAAAATATATTTATGACTTGATTTTTTTTATGTGATATTTAAACATTTCAACGGACCCATGTAAAAAAATCAGCTCAAAAAAACTTTTTTTGCTATTTTTCAAAAATCGGTCAAACTTTCGCAGCTTTTAAAGTGCTTAAAAGATGCGAAAGTTTGACCTATTATATGAATTATTATCATTCAAGTTTAATTCCTTAAGGTCTCTCCTAATAATTTCCTCCCACGATAGGTTATGGAGACCTCCTTTTCTTTTACCCTCTATTCCCAGTTTGAGAATACGATGATAATTTGAAAACATATAGGTTAGGCTTAAAAACATGTCGTTTGAGGGTGAAAACTCAAACTAACCCCCAAAAGGCTACGTAAGTGGCACACCCTCAAACGGGGTCAATGGTCTACAACAAGGGGATTACTTATTTGTGAATTTTCTTATTTTTAAATAATTAATTTTTTTCTTTGATCCAATAATTTGGCACAATTCAAAATCATGCCAAAAGTGTATCAAATTTTGGCACGGTTTTCAATTGTGCTAAAAGTGTACCAAAATATACTCAATTTGGCACAGTTATAAAGTCAACCAAAAGTGTGCCAGAAATATCAAATTCTGACACAGTTTTAAAGTGTGCTAAAAGTGTTCATATTTGGCCAAATTTGACACACTTTTAAACCATGTCAGAAAAAAATGGTCATTTTGGAACACCTGATTCTTGCACAGTTCAAAACTGTGCCAGATTTGATCTGTCACAGTTTTAAACCGTGTCGGATTGTTATTTTTGGTGTATTGACTAGGACGGGTTAGTAGTATACGTTAGGCATGCATAATAGCTGAGAGGTGAGGATCTCGAGTGAGAGCACGTGGAGCTAACATGTATGTAATATCTACTGTTTATGCATTTTAAATACTTGCAAAAAAAATTCAAATGTTTCTTGGGCTCTCACCCGTTTTCCAAATCTATTTTTGTAAAAACATATTAGGTGCCCAGCCATAGGGACGCCGAGCTTAGGAGCTTATTATCATTTGACGTGTTGTAATTGTTGTGGACGTTGCAGGGCCTCGGTAGTAGACGCCTCCATATTTATCAGTTCTTCCTTATGATTTATCCATCTCAGTCGGGAATGTTTAGACTACATGTCATCAATAAATACTAACCCTTAACTCTCTAGTTAATATTTATTTTAATCCGATTAATAACCAATTAATTACTCATTAAATTAAATTAATCCCATTATTTAAAAGTCATAAAAATACGGGGTGTTATATACTTCCCCCTACAACGGAATTTCATCCCGAAATTCAGAAAGTAAAAGTATACCTGGCAAGAATAACTCTGGATATTTCTCGTGCATCTCATCCTCGCGCTCCCTAGTAGACTCCTCAGTATTTTGGTGCTCCCACTAAATAAGCACAAGTGGCACTATCTTAGACCTCAGTCTCCTCTTGCTATGATCTAGGATAGCCACCGACCTCTCCTCATAGGAACTATCTGGATGTAGGTCCACTTCATCCAATGCAATGTGAGTGTGGACCAACTCATCTCGAAGATATCGTCAAAGTGAAGAGATATGGAATACATCATATATACGCAACCCGTACGATCCTCTCAATGATGGGGAATGGCCCCACGTATCTCAGTGCCAACTTCCCTTTCTTCCCGAATCGTATTATCCCCTTCATAGGAGATACCCCAAGTAAGACCTGGTCCCCCACGGTAAACTCTCTGAAGAACCACTTGGCATAGGCGTAGCTCTTCTGTCTATCCCGAGCTACTCGTATACGACTCTGGATCATCTCTATCCTGCTCGCAGTCTCCTGAATAACTTCTGGCCCAAGTAGCTTGTTATCCCGCACCTCTATCCAATAAGAAGGCGAACGACAAGGTCTACCGTACAACGCCTTGAATGGGGCCATGCCAATGGTAAATTGATAGGAGTTATTATAAGAAAACTCCACCAGTGGAAGGTACTATTCCCAACCTTCTCTAAAGTCAAGGACACACATACAAAACATGTCCTCTAGCATCTGATTAGTCCTCCTAGTCTTCCCATCTGTCTGCGGGTGATAAGCTGTACTCAACCGTAACTCGGTGTCCATAGCCTCCTGGAAGCTCTCCCAAAAATGAGACACAAATATCTTGTCCTCGTCAGACACAATATCAAGGGTACCCTGTGAAGTCTCACTATCATCCATATGTAATCGTGACCTCTCTGCGAAGTAGGTAACCCTGTGATGAAATCCATGGAAATTCTATCCCATTTCCACATAGGGACCTCTAGTGGCTGAACTAACCCCACAGGTCTCTGATGATCCACCTTAACAAGCTAACAAGTTATACACTTCAAGACAAACTCAGCAATGTCTCGCTTCATACCACTCCACCAATGTTGCCATCTCATATCCTGGTACATCTTATCCCCACTAGGATGTACCGCAAATCGTGATCCATGCAACTCCGACATCATTGCGTGTCTCAGATCTTCCCCTTCTGGGACCACTAATCGTCTCTTGAAGCGCAAGCCTCCCTCAGAACTAAATGAGTAATACTCTTCTCCCTAGGCTATAATGTGTTGAATCCTCTCCTGATAAAACTCATCTGTTACCTGAGCCTGTACCACTCTCATCACAATTTGAGGTGTAATTGTCGTAACAAACATAAATGATCGAGCTGCAACATCCTGATGTCCCAATACCTTCCATTTTGCCTTCCACACCTCGACCACCTCACTAACTTGTCTATGGCTCAACGCATATGCAACAACGTTAGCCTTTCCCGAGTGGTACTGGATATCGAACTGTTAGTCCTTCACAAATTCAAGCCACCTGTGCTGTCGCATATTCAACTCTCTCTGAGTGAACAAATATTGTAGTGACTTATGATCCGTGAATAAGTGAAATTTCTCTTCCAAGAGATAATGTCTCCATATCCGGAGTGAAAATACGACTGCTGCTAGCTCCAAGTCGTGGGTGGGGTAATTCCTATCATTAGTCTTAAGTTTATGGGAGGCATAAGCTAAGGCCTAATCCTCCTGCTGTAATACTCCTCCAAGTTCCTGTAGCGATGCGTCAGTTAATACAAAGTACTCCACACCTGGTTTCGAGAGTGCTAACACTATTGCTGAAGTCAGCTTATCCTTCAACTCATCAAATGCCAATTGACACGCATCATCCCAAATAAACGGTACTCCGTTATGAGTCAAATTAATCATCGGACCCATAAACTTCAAGAATCCTCGAATGAACCCTCTGTAGTACCCTGCTAATCCCAAAAAACTCCATACCTCCGTCGGTGTCGTGGGCTATCCCAACTCCCTTACTATTGACACCTTACTGGGGTGCATCGATATTCCTCTCTCTGACATAATATGCCCCAAAAGCTACACCTCGTGTAGCCAGAATACACATTTCTCTAATTTGGCATACAATTCATTCTCCCGTAGGGTGTGCAGGACCCTACGTAAATTCTCGGTATGCTCCTCCTCAGTCTGCGAATAAATCAGGATGTCATCTATGAAAACAATGACAAACTGATCTTAAAACTCTCTGAACACCCTGTTCATTAAGTTCATGAATACTGCTGGTGCGTTGGTCAGCCCAAATGGCATAACCCGAAACTCGTAGGACCCATATCTCGTCAGGAAGGCAGTCTTAGCCACGTCCTTCTCCCTGATGGTATTTCAACCTCAAGTCTATCTTCGAGAAGTACGTTGCTCCTCTCAACTGGTCAAACAAGTCATCGATTCGGGGAAACGAATACTTATTTTATATTGTGACTTTGTTCAACTCCCGGTAATCTACACATAATCGCAACGATCCATCTCTATTCTTCACAAACGGGACTGGGGCACCCCAAGGTGAGGTACTCCTCCGGATGAAACCCTATCCCAAAATTTGTTCAATCTGATCCCGTAACTCCCTCATTTCCATAGGATCCATCCGATAAGGTGCACGGGCTATCGGTCGAGTATTAGGTTCTAAGTCTATCACAAACTCTATCTCCCTATTAGGTGGAAACCCCAGTATCTCCTGAAACACATTCGTATACTCGCGAACTACCAGAATCGAATTCAGGGGAATAACAACTCTCGTAGAGGTCTCATCCTCTATATAAAATAAGTGAGTGGACGATCCTCCCTCAAGGAGAGGCATCACCACTATAAACATCTCCTGATTCGGAATCGCAAAGACAATGCTCTTGCTAAAGTAGTTTATTATGACCTTATATGCAGCTAACCAATCCATGACAATAATGACATCATACTCATGCATGTCTAACATAAGAATATCGGCGTACATAATGAGTCTACCAATCTTTATACCTACTCCCCGCCATATAAAGAAAATCAATGACCCATTACCCAATGGTGAGTCCACACTAGTCACTGTACTCTCTGCCCTTTCTAACAAACATGTGGCCCGTGCAAAGCTAGTGTCTATAAAACAGTGTGATGCCCCCGTATCAAATAAAATGTGTCCCATAGCGCCATAGATAGAAAACATACCCTAAACTACAGTGGAGACTGTGGAATTGCAGTCTGGTGGACGTCATACACAAGTTCGTGATATAGTTGTCCCTGCTAGATGGGGGTTGCTGAAATGCCAAGCAATGCTAGGATATGTGCTGGTGTAGGAAGAGCGACGGGAAACATAGGCCTCTGGGGCTCCTGCTGAGCACCCTGCTGCTGTGGATGCTTGACCTTATCGGGGTAGTCCTGTTTCTTATGGCCAGTCTTGACACTTACAAAGCATCTTCCCATGAAGTTTCCTCCTTTCTGTCCCTGTTGGCCTCGAACCTACTGGCCATTATTTCCCCTCCCTTGGCCCTGATGGAACTGTTGTTGGCCCTGATTTCCCTGGTGGCCCTGTCTGAAGCCTCCCTGTCCCTACCTGAATCCTCCTGATTTGAATTTCTTAGTAGAGTCCCCCTACTGGAAACCCTGCCACTACTGCCTCTTCACTGTGGGTGCCCCACTGGAACTACCTCCCCCGATCCTGCCCAACTAGCACGACTCTCCTCCTCGCTTGCTTCCCCTAACATGGAAGCGATGGTCTTGATAGTGTAGTAGGGTTGCATTCAGTACATATGTATAGGACTGTAGTGAGAGGTTACCCAGTAGGTGCTATCGTGTCCTCTATGTCAAGCCATCCATAAAAATATGGACCCGCTTTTCTTCAGTAGGAACCTCCTCCTGTACCACATTAGTCATCCTTGTAAATTCCTCCTCGTACTCTGCTATGGTCCTCCCCTCCTGGGTGAGGTCTATTAGTCTCCCCCTCATCCTAGTCTTGACGGTGAAGGGGAAATACTTGCAGTCTAACCGCACCCAGAAGTCACGAATAGTCATCAAGCCTCGCTCCTCAGGAGTAGTAGTGGACTCCCACCACTGAAGGGCTACTCCCACTAGATTAAATGTAGCTAGTATATGCCTCTATATGTTAGTGCACTCATACATACCTAAATGCCATTGGATGTTTTTCTTCCACTGGCTCGCAGCAATGACATCTAAACTCCCCTAAAACTCCGGGGGATACGCCTTTTGGAAGGCATCTCAGACACGCTACCAAGAAGAAGGGAACGTAGGGGATAGAGCTGGGGCCACTGCCTGGGCCTGAGGTGGAGCCTGCTGAACCACTGCTAATGTTGCATTTACTGCCTGTGCAATTATAGTGGCAATCTCTGCGGCATTCATCGTGCCCTAAACTGGAGCTGGCTATTCTGGTTGGGCATTCATGGCTCGTGGTGTATGTATAGTAGCCATCTGAAATGAGAAAGAATTTATAAGTCCACAGATATTTAAATCTCAAATAGCTGAAGACGTAAATATAATAACATGAATGCAACAGTCCTAATAATAAGGCTCTATCTTAAAGAACACTAAGTTGAAAGCATAAAAATCCGTACAGATCCTAAAAGATTCTAGAACCTGATGCTCTGATACCACTTGTAACACCCCGCCCAATTAAATATCAGGTGATCAGTCCTTTATTAAATTTGAAAACAGAATATCCATTGGGATCATTATTGGCATAACTTTCGAAAACTTTCATTTAATTACTAACCACCAAATATTTAAAAAGGTTGATGTCAATTTTTATCTTGAATTAACATACAATAAAATAAATTAATCAATAATATATACCAACCACACAGTCTCATAAGAAAGGATATAGTGAAACAAATAAACTGAGTCTGGGGTAAACACTTCCAGAATAAAACTCCCATACAATAGTCTGATAAGAAAAAAATCTCAAATAACTAAAATAAATATGAGTATCCAAAACCACTATCACTAGATAAGAGTGGGCAACATGCCCAAACAAGATAAAATGCCTCTGAATGAATCAACGACAAATGTGGATGCGTCTAATACCGAGATCCTATAACTTCCACATTAGCTACAGCACGTCACTAAAAAGAAACTCCTATACTTGGCATCGGTGTGTTAGAGAACCTGTTAATATATATATATATATATATATATATATATATATATATATATATATATATATATATATATATATATATATATATATATATATATATACACAAAAGAGAGAGTTTTGCAAGAAACGGGTCAAAGCCCCAGTTTTGAAAATAGTTTTACAATAGCAAGTGTTTAAATTACATTAAATAATGAATATTATATACATGTTGTAAGAGGGTACTTTAGATCGTAGATGGAGGCGTAACCCCTTTTAAGTATGGTAATGATAAGTTAATTAGCCCAAAACTTTAGATTAGTAATAGAACATGCCAACACAAACCTAATGAAGATGAAGCTCGATTTAAACTCACAAATCTCTCCTGTATAACTTAGAAAAGTAGTAATGGAATTTTAGAAATAGCTCAGCTAGAGGGAGAGGGAAGTAAGCATCCTAGATACACCTTAGTAGGCAGGTAGAAACACACCCAAAACACCCTTTTTCTCTCTGTCAAGTATTAAAAGCTTCGTGATTAATAACAATGGTGAGTGGGTGAAACTCTCTGGTCTGTAATAACTCTCTTTAGCAATAACTCCTTGATTCTCAAAAGAACATCCCCTCCTCAAAGGTGGTTGAGGTCCTTAAATAGCCCCCCACACCACCCCCGAGGCAACTCAGTCATTTAAGACTATGAAAGACATCCCTCACACTTTATGTCATAACATTAAATGCCTGATGCACTAGTTGTCTCCACGTCATAAACATTAAATGCCAAGACATGCCTTTTGCCTAACCACTGTTTGTCAGGGGGCTGTTGTTGCAGAGGTGGATCACCAACTGCCTGACAACCCCAAATACCACGGTGGTTTACTCAAGTGCATGTCTGACATTATTTAGCTGGCTAGTGACATCACCTACAGTAGATGTGACATTAAGTAGAGGGTTGTTTGGTTCATAACTCAACGCCGGATGGAACTCCAAGCTGCTCCGCCTGAGGTTCCACGGTCAGGGTCCTTTGGGTTTTTTACCAGGTGTATCTAAGATGATCAGGACAAGCCCCAACAGTGCCTTACTTCTCAATCCTCCAAACCAAGTCCCTCTAAAGTTCCCACGGTGAGGTCGTTCGATGGAAAGCTCTCCTAGGCCCTGCCAAGCCTGGTCTCTCGCGAGTATCGTTCGACCTCACACAGGTTCATTATTCTCGTTAC
Source organism: Sambucus nigra (assembly GCA_949130495.1). Classification (NCBI taxonomy): domain Eukaryota; kingdom Viridiplantae; phylum Streptophyta; class Magnoliopsida; order Dipsacales; family Adoxaceae; genus Sambucus; species Sambucus nigra. The sequence goes on from OX422215.1 coordinate 618,107,399, forward strand.
ATCATTACAATCGTTATAGCTCACAGCCAATACAAACAAAAGATACAATATGACTAAGTAATCAACAAGCTAAAGTATGAGTTGCCACGCCAAGCTGCCTCGCTTGTGCTGCCATGCTATCTTAATCCCAAACACTGTTGCCAATAGGTGGATTATCCATAATCTCAGGATTATCTCCAAGCCCCCTCTACATTTGCCACTTCGTGGAGGGATTTGTTGTGGTAATAAGAAATGCCTGAACGAAAACTTCTCAATCCGATGAACCTTCTCTCTGGGAAAAAATTCTGGCCTTCTTTTCCCGTTGGAACCACAGGGATATAGTCTTGTGGAAAAGGTAAAATTCTCCCGATGTATCTAAGCCGAAGCGCCATTCTCATTGGGGCTAGGGCGAAGGGGATATCGCCATTTTTTCCTCGTGCTGATCCTCAACCGTTCTAGCTTGAATATTTGAAATTCTTCCGAAAGGCCTAGTAAGCTTCTCAAATACTCATTTGGACTCCTGGTAAATGAAAAACTTTTTCATGGTGCTTTGCTATGTTCGAAAAACGTTTGGGCATATGGTTTTTTCTTCGTTAGAAGTTTATTGGATATGCTTGATAAAATCTTCTGGCACCAAGACTTAAACTTGTTTAGGAAGGCAGTGCTTTTTGTTCCCCGTGCGTCACTTCATTGATGATGTGGCGCTATCTTTTCAACTGCCAAAGTACTTCCCGAAGTGCCACGTGTTCATTTGAAATTATTATGGGCGGCCGCGCACGTGCGATTGTGGGAAAATCTAAATGCTAAACTCAGAAAATTTCAAACGGCCATATCCCAACACTTAACCCTTCTTTTCTCTTACTTTGCCTTCGTCTTCCTCAAGCTTCCATTTTACTTTAGAAAGAGAAAGTCTGTGAGAACTCCATTGTTATTGCTCTTACCTAACTTCTTTCTTCTGTTACCTTCTATACCACCACTTGTGATCGTGTTTCTCCATTCTCGTTCTCAAACCCTTCTTGCTCAAAGATTTCTGTTACTGTATCATTATTTGCCATGGTGTCCTCAAGCACCCCCACCATATCTACCGCCAGGGCTCCGCTTGCTGCCTCTACCATTGCCACCACCCTGGATGCCGCCCGCCAGGAACAACTAAGGTTTTACCGTCGATCACCTATTTTTGGACAAGGTGATGATTTTACTGGTGCCTGTAAGAGGGTACATTTTTCTTCTAAGTTTGACCCTCTATTGTTGGGTGATGAAGACGAAGGTTCTACTGAGTGGGATTTTCTCCCTCCCGAGGGGACTCTCCGATTTTGCTTGGAGCGAGGGGACTTCCCGTGGTCCAACATTGAGTTTGAAGCTCCCGGGGGTTCTCCTGCTTAGTTTGCTGCCTGGAACTCCCATATGCAGAACTCCTATGCTAAAAGGCTCACCAAATTGGGCTGCAACGGGCTAAGTGGTTTGGTGAGTTCACTCTTTCCAAGAATAATGTTACCCTTCCTATTCTAGTGTCTCGCTGGAATGTTACCACCCATACATTCATCGCTACGTGGCGTGAGTTCATCGTGACATTGGAAGAAGTGTGTGAGCCCCTGGGCCTTGAAGCAACAGGCCACAAGCCTTATACTGATGAGGTTTTGGATGCCCAGGAGACTGCTAACCATTTAGAGCTGGACCGAATATGCCGAAGCTGCACCGATTCGTCGAACAAAGCCACCTTCTCCTCACTTATCAATTATTTCTTTAAGGATTCTGCCGAGGGTAGTTCTTTTGGAGGTGCCCCTGGTCAAGGTACATCGTTGGAACTTCCTTCTTATATCCTTGTTATTCTTTCCCGTTTCCTTCTACCGAGAAAACCCAACGATCATCCTCGAAGGGACCTTATCAATATATCCCTTCGCTTGGCCCGAGGTACTAAGCTTCCTTTGGCTACAATCGCCTTGGGATCTCTCTATACATGGCTCGAAAGGACCCTCTTCTACATGGAACGATCATTTGGTTGTTATAATTTGGCAAATTTTTCTAATTGTGTCCTTCTGACGAGCTTCCTCTATGTTCGTTTACCTGCCGTAGCGGCCAAGATCAACCGTCCTCCTTTTTACGGAAAAAATTCTGCCCCCACCCTCCTACCTTTATCGTAAGAAACTGAGTCGAAAGGATTTGATCCCTATGATTGATCGTTTTGAGGACTTTGTTATGAGACCCTACGAAGAGGACATCTTTGTTTACAACTGTGACTTTTTCCAACATGATGCAAGGTTAGTGGAGGTAGGCGCAGATATTGAAGATCCTTCGCTAGCCGTGGTTGTTCTGTTCTCCCCCGGGTATCTGCCTTCTTATACCGAGTGGGGATATACTAGCGAGCACTACAATCCCAATCGATGCAGCCGCCAATTTGGTTTTGATCAGAGGGCCCCTCGCCCAGTTTTTCAATCATCAAACCCCAAGGTTTCTTTTAGCGAGGCCTGCTCCCTGTTTTCATCTACCGCTGCATGGGGAATAAGTTCTGCAATGGTTGGGCGAGTAACTATTCCCAGCAACAAAAGGCAAGGGGATGTGTCCTCTCTATTCGCTACACGATACTGGCCGAAATAATTGGCTGATATTGCAGAGTTCATCGAGGGGGATCCAGTGTACCCTCCAGTTCTTTCCTTTTCTGCGTTGGAGCTGGGTTTAAAGGGCAACTCCATCCTTGGGGTTGATTTCCTTATGAGTAAGACCCCTAAGGCATGTACCACTGAGCTTCCTCCCCTTTGTTCCATGATCCCTACTACTACGCCCAAACCCAAGAGTGCTGCAGCCTCTAAGAAGGTTGCCCCTTCGACCAAAGCTACTTTCGATGAACCTTCAGGGCAGAAGGTAAAGAGAGGGACTTCTTCCAAGTCTAAGTCCCAGACTAAATCTCAAGCTCCTAAGGAGGCATTCCCCATTGCCTCCGTTCCTCCTTCTATGCCTGCAGAGATAGCTGAGGAGTTGAGAAGGAAAGTTAAAGCTGAGGTGGCACGCGTAAATGCTGAGTTCCAATGGCGTGTTCCAGTTGTTCCTCCACCGGGAACCTTCCCCATAATCCAAGTTGATCCCACCGAGCCCACGGCGAAGAGGAGAAAGACCTCAAAGGTTCTTCGAGGTACTGGCACTGGTGCATCAGGAACGAGGAAGAAAACTCTGGGTACCAAGTCCCAAAGGAGATAAACTCCTGAGGTGCAATTATCTCCTACCCCCTCGCCTGTCAGATCTGAGGTATGTATACTTGTTCTATTACCATTTCCTATTTTCTTCGGCAGAAAAAAAAAAGTACATTTGCTTATGCATTTTGGCAACTTTGGTGCAGGAGGTTGAAGAAGAAAGTGTCAATCCCCCTAGCCCCCCCATGAGCCCTTTCGTGGGGGGACGTTTCGGTGTTTCGCCACCCGATGTGACTTCTCCTCGTTCGCCCATGATCGGGCTTACCTATTCCCGCCATTCAGCCTCTCAACGTGCAAGAGATGTTGCCATGGGGGGTGATGCTGTCGACTCTATGGGCGTATCTTCGCAACCAGAGACAACTCTCCCCATCCCTCTGCCCATCGTTCTGGCTAAAGAAATTGAGCCTGAGGTATGATTTCCTCTAATTTGTTTGGTATAACGTCCTTTCAGTCTCTCCCCTTTATTTATTTATCATACTAAACCTTGAGATTTTTGGGATGCCCTAGGTTGAAGTGTCCTTGTTGTTAGCCAACATTCCTCTTCCCACGGTGCTAACGAGACCCTTGACCACAATTCCCCTTTTCCGTACCATAACTGAGGTAAGTGACGTTTAGAGGCTTCTCCATTTTTTTTTTTTTATTCCTCTTCTCTTTTTTTCTCTAACACTGAACTTTATGTTGCAGCTTTCTCCCAATCTTTCTCCACCTTCTCTCAAAGGTCTGCACGCGTATAAGGCCAAGGTTGGTGCTTCTGCCCCCCGTGGTGGTTTTTTTGCATCCACCCCAATTGAGGCCTCATTTGGGAGCCCACCATCTTCTCCCAATGAACAACCCATGCTGGCTTTGGTCCCCTATGTTGGTGAGGGAGTTTACCTGCCATTGAGGCTTCTGCAACCAGGGATCCCATTGTGGCTTCTGCGGTAACGAGCCCGCCCCCAACGATTCCTGCCCCTATGGCTACTATGGTAACTCCCGTTCTTGCCCCGGCCGTGACTGAGGTATTTTCCTTAATTCTATGCATTTTTATCAAAGAATTTTCTCAAACTCCCCTATAACGGTGACTTAACAACGAAAACACTTGTTAAGTTTTTTTCATAAACTCCACCTACAATGGTGACTTAAGAACGAAAACACTCGTTAAGTTTTTTTCATAAACTCCACCTATAACGGTGACTTAACAACGAAAAATGCTTGTTAAGTTTTTTTTCCAGAGACTCCACCTATAACGGTAACTTAACAATGAAAACACTTGTAAAGATTTTTCATAAACTCCACCTATAACGATGACTTAACAACTGTTAAGTTTTTTTCATAAACTCCACCTATAACGGTGACTTAACAACGAAAACACTTGTTAAGATTTTTCATAAACTCCACCCATAACGGTGACTTAACAACGAAAACACTTGTTAAGTTTTTTCCATAGACTCCACCCATAACGGTCACTTAACAACGAAACACTTGTTAAGTTTTTTCCATAGACTCCACCTATAACGGTGACTTAACAATGAAAATACTTGTTAAAATTTTTCATAAACTCCACCTATAACGGTGACTTAACAACGAAAATGCTTGTTAAGATTTTTCATAAACTCCTTACTTTTCTTATCTCATGTTGCACGAGAGACCTCTCCACTCGTTCTTTCGCCTATTGGCTCACCTCATCGGGAACCTGCCATCTCGTAAGATTCTGGCCATGCTGACCAAGGTTCCAGGATCGGTGCTGCAGCGGAGAGTGAATCCGGGTGCGAGCTTCCTCTGCCGAATTTGGCTCCTCATGCATTCTGCTTAATGGTGCTTCAACATTCTCCCCAAATGCCTGCCACTCATCGACTAGTGATCGAGCAACTTGCGAATCACCATCCTGAAACCTCCTCGGTGGATTGCTTACGTTCCAACATCTCTGTCATGAGTTATAGGCTGCAAGGCATGGCCACCGTTGTTGCAGAAATTGTTAGCACTCCCACTGCGACCGTTACCAGACCACTCCTTAACCAATTTCTTGGCTATTTTAAGGAGTTGGGTCGTGATGGTTTTCGTTTTAACTAGCTTATATCATATTTAAAAACTTTGAAGAGCCAGCAACTGATCAGGCAGAGGGAATTACTGCAGAAGCATCAGCAGGACCAACGGGCTGAGGAAGCCAGGTTGGCCAAAATAGTACCCCTTATAGAAGCAGTTGAAAACGAGGTAGATGATGTCGAAGAAGTTTTACGCCTGGCCAAGCTAAAATGAGAAAGACTCCTCATTGAACGTGCACAAGTACAAACGAGGTTGGAGGTTTCCATCAATGCCCAACAGTCTTGAACTGCAGCTTCTTCGAGCCTTCCTGGAGATTTTTTCTCATCTTCAGACCTATGGTTCCTCTTAGGCTAGTCAACTCTTGTATATATATTTTCCTCCTGCTTCTTTCTATGTAATTCTTGGGCAGTAGTTCCCAATTTTGTGATGCTCTATCGTTTACAAATGAATGAAAAATGTATATTTTCCCATTCATTTGCATGTTACAACTGCTTTATAAATTTCTATATTTCTATAGCTCTTTTATTCTGTTCAAGTCATAACTAAAACTTGTATATTCATAACAACAGCTATTTACAATCATGGTTCAAACTTAATTGTCTACCCATGATAAACCTTTATCCATTTATTGTTAATTTTAAATGGCTTGTCTTCCTCCATTCTATAAATTAAGCAATAGCCTGAGTCATGAGCTTCTTTTACAACAAAAGGTCCCTCCCAATTGGCTACAAACTTCGGTAGAGGAAGCCCCCTGATGTGCTTCACTGCTGCTTTCAAAATGAGGTCTCCTTTCGCGAACTTCCTGGGCCTTACCAGGTTATCATATGGCCTGGAGAGCTGTTTCGTGTACATTTGAAAGTGTTGGATCGCATTATCTCTGTGTTTGTCTAATGCTTCCAACTGCACGTGTCTATTCTGAGGGAGCATGCTGCTTCGTAATGTGTATCAGGCCGAGGGAACTTCTAGCTCCACTGAAAGGATTGCCTCCGCCCCATAAATAAGCGAGAACGGAGTGTACCCCGTGGGTTTCCTCTTGGTTGTTCGATAGGCCCATAACACAGCTGGTATCTTGTCGTCCCACGATCCTGGGAAGTCCTCCATCACCTTGGCCAGAATATTAACCAATGTTTTGTTAATTTCCTCGGCTTGACCGTTTCCCTTTGGGTATGCCACCGTTAAAGTATGGTGAACAATGGAGTACTTGTCCATGAGCATCGCTACTTCTGAGTTGACGAAGGGCGTTCCATTATCTGAGAGAATAACCTTTGGGATCCCAAAATGACAAATAATGTATTCTCTAATGAAGTTGCTCACCACCCCAGTCGTTGCCCTTCTGAGTGGTATTGCCTCAGCCCACTTTGTAAAGCACTCCGTTGCAACTAGTATCCATATCTTCCCTCTCGAAGGAGGATGTATTTCCCCCACCAGGTCAAATGCCAAGTGTGAAAAGGGTAAGGCGTTGCCAGAGAGTGTAAGTCCACCGATGAGACATGGATCATATTTCTATGTAGTTGGCAAGCTTTACATTTTCGAACGAACTCAGTAGAATATTTTTCCATCATTGGCCAATAATACCCCAACGTTATCAACTGATCATACAACTTGGCCCCTCCTATGTGAGCTGGATCGTGCGCCTGTTTGAGGACCTCAGCTGCCTCTTTTTTTGTGATGCAGCGCAGTGGTCTGTTGAAGTATCCTCTTTGGTAGAGCTTCCCTCCCTGGATATAGAACCTTGGGGCCCTTTTTTTTAGTCCCATTGCATCAATTTTTTATGTTGGGATAACTCCATCTTGGATGAAGTCGATATAGGGTTGCTTCCAGTCGGCCTGAGTTTCAATGAAATGACATTCAGCTGCTTTGAAGAAAAGCTGACACTTATCGCACCTTCGTTGTAGCTCCGTAGCGTCCTGCTTCATTATAGGCCAGAAATACCCCTCTGTTTGAATTCTCCTATATAGAGGTACCTCAGTTGTTTCGCAGTGCTCCTCATGTGTTTTCTTCAACCTTCGTTCTGCTTCTTCTAGGCCAATACATCTTGATAACCATCCCCCTGCATTGATGAAGTAGAGATTTCCCTGGTTTGTAAAATATTGGGCCAACTCTCTTAGCCCCATTGCCCCTTCGCCAGACTCCAACTGCTTCCTAATATCTCCCCTCTAGTCCGCATCCTCCCCCATTGGTAGCATTGATTGCACCACCGAAGGAGTTGTTCTTCGTTGGATAGTTATAATAGTTGTATCACTCATCATGACCATTTTCTGGGTAATAGTTGCATACGCATCTGGATGACGATTTATCGTTTTGGGATGTCTCTTGATCTTAGTTTGATGGAACTGGCTGAGGAGTATCTGAATGATCATTCTGTATGGTGCCAGGTTCATGTGCTTCAACGCATATTCTCCGTTTACTTGCTGGATCACTAAGTTCGAATCACCCTTAATGCAGAGTGAACGAATTCCCCTTCGAAGAGCCTCCAGCAACCCTAGTACCAATGCCTCGTACTCTACTTCGTTATTGGAACAAGGGAAATTTAACTTGTAGGAAAGGCAAATCTCTTCCATTCCTTTTGAAAGAATAACCCCTACCCCTCCCTTCTTTTCGGTCGAAGATCCATCAAACTGCATCGTCCACTCCTCCTCAGTTGCATCCAGATAATTGGCTTATATGTCATCTCCTGGAATGTCTTCTTTAGATGGTTCAAATGTTCCTGATGGAAAGATTGCAATAGATCGGCATACGCCTGGCTCTTAATCGCGCGAGGAACTACACACTTTAAGTCATATTTTGAGAGGATGAGGAACCACCTAGCTGCCCTGCCAATCAATATAGTTTTTGCCAATAAATACTTAATAGGATCGCATTTAGTTACAATATGAATTGTAAAAGATATCATATAATGCCTAAGTTTTTGTGCTACAAAGACTAAGGCTAAACAATGCCTTTCTAAGCTTCTATATCTAATCTCTGGCCCATGTATGATTCTATTGAGGTAGTAGACTGGTCGTTCTTTCCCATCAATTTCTTATGCCAGCAAAGCTCTGACGGACCTCGTGGTAGATGTGAGATATAACTGCAACGGCGTTCCTGCCCGTGGGGGAACCATGGTCTGTGGTGAAACCATCAGCTTTTTCAACCCAGCGAAAGACTCCTGGTGAACCTCTTCCTACCTGAACTTCGTGCTCTTTCACAATAGCTGCATTAGCGGGTGTGTTACTTCGGCCAATCCAGGCACAAATCTCCTAAAGTAGGAGACTTTACCGAGGAAGCTCTTCAACTCCCTCGCTGTTATAGGACTTGGCATTTCCATGATCGCTCACTGTTTGTCCTGGTCCATTTGCACCCCTTGTCAATCAACCACAAAGCCCAAGAATTTCCCACTCGTTACTCCGAAAACACACTTCAACGGGTTCATCCTCAACTTATACATTCTACAACGAGAAAACACCTTCCTCAAATCGCTCAGGTGGGACCCCTCCTCCTTTGATTTGATGACCAAGTCATCCACGTAGAATTCCATAAATTTATGGAAGAAGTCATGAAAGATGGCCATCATCATTCTCTGGTACGTCGCCCCAACGTTCTTGAGGCCGAACGGCATCACCCTGTACATGAAGCTACCTAACGGCGTTCTGAATGTCGTTTTCTCTGCGTCTGAGGGGTCCATCTTGATCTGATTATACCCCCACATAACCATCCATGAAGCTATTCATCTCATAACCAGCTGTCGCGTCTATCAGGCTATCGATGGAGGGTAGAGGGAACTCATCTTTAGGACAAGCTCTATTCAAATCTCTGAAGTCCACACAGATCCTTATCTAGTTTTTGTCCTTCTTTCCCACTGGGATAATACTGGATAGCCAGAGTGAGTGTTGTATCGGTACCATGAACCCTGCCATTAGCAGGCACTGGACCTCTTCTTTAATCTTCAGATCCAACTCGGGCTTGTATGTTCTTGTTGCCTATTTCACTAGAATGGCTGAAGGCATTACGTTCAACCTGTGGCAGCTTACTTCCTCATCCAACCCTTCCATTTTTATATATTTCCACGCGAAGACATCTATAAACTCCCGGATCAATTCGACTAAGGCCTCTCATTTCTGATTATTGAGATCCTTCGAGATGAAGATGGGTCTTGGATCCTCTCCTTCTTTTTCCAGGTTCAATTTCTCCAACTCTTGTGCCTGGGGCTTTGGCTGATTTGCCATGTAATCTTGTTCCTCGGCGACTTCTTCCATGAATTCATGTGTGCTAGAATTGTCTATCACCATGAACTGCCCCCCTTGATCTACCAAAAAACATTCATATGTCGGGTCAACCTCATCCTCAATTTCTTCGATCGCCCGATCACACCGTTACAATCGATACATCACCTTTCCTTCCTCGGTAATGACTTTCTTGCATTGCCTGCTAGTAGTGGTGATCGCTTTCCTCTTCTTCTCTCTAGAGGCTTCGACCATTTTTTCCCCTGAGAACTGACTCAGCATGCTCTGTCGTTGGACCTCATGCTCTCTCGGGTCCACTCTGGGCCTCATTCTGTCTTTAAGCTGCTTCGAGATGCCTTGGGGCTGAGGGGCCACCTGGTGAGCTTCTTCGGCCATTTCCCTTGTACCGCTTGCAACCGCCTTCTTCTGCTCGCCCAAGGGCCCCATCCTTTCTCTAATCGAGGGAACCCATGCTCCCTTCATTCTTCTTATCAAGATCCGTACATCTTCTTCTAGCTCTGTGTAAAATGCTGCGTCCACCAAGTGAGCTTCTTTAACAGCGAAGGGACTCTTTGTGGCCCTAATGGTCACCTTTGTGCCCTTGACATTCGCTTTAGCACATTGGTGATATGTAGAAGGAACTAGGCCTTGGTTGTGCATCCACACCCTTCCTATTAGTAGATGATAGGAAGTTGCACTCTCTATTACGTGGAACGTGATATGGGAACTCAGATTTCCCATTACAATCCCAACGTTAACGTACCCAATGGACTTAGAAGATTGATTATCGTACCCCGAAATCACCAAGGGCATGGGAACCAGCCTTTCTTCTAGAATATTGGCTGCGTGGAAGGAGTTGATTGTCATGATATTGATGGAAGATCCCCCATCCATAAGAGTCCTTGTGAAGCTAACTCCGTTGACCCTGGCGGTCACATACAATGGCGTGTTGTGAGGGAACCTTATAGCCCTATCTGCATCGCTGAAGGTTACCTCTGACAAAAACCTTCTCACCAACCTGGCCATGGGTCCCTTCCATCTCAGCGAAGGGACCGCGTTCTTTTTCAAAATATCAAGTATCGCCTGGATTATCTCCAGCCTACTCTCCTTTGGAATCCCCACTTGTTCGAAGAACCAAGTGAACTTCGGTGATTTTGAAACTGCCCTATACTCTAAGGTCGGGTCTACCTCTTTGCTTTTGGCATCATATACATCCTCCGCATCCTTGGCGCTTGCTTCATCGTAAGCTAACACGACGTTAGCCATTCCCCTGGTGAAAATCTCGAAAGTTTCCTCGTACTCCTCTCCTTCTTCTCTCTCCGCCTCTTCATCATAGGCCACTACGAGATTGGCCCCATGCGCTGGTAGTGGGTTGTTGTTAACATTTTGTGGGGGGATCTGCAATGTTTCTGCCTTCATGTACTTGTCAATGATTCTTCTTAGCGTGAAACAGCTCTCCGTTGGATGCTGGATCTTCCGATGAATCTGATAATATTTAGGATCCGCCTTCGTTGCAGCATCAGGTTCTTCCATCAGAATGCCTTTTGGTTTATAAATTGTTCCCCCTTGGACCATCGCGTTATAACAACTCACAGCCTCTTCTATCGTGCAAGGCAACGGTGGTGGGTCTTCTCTGTCTCTTACAAACTTCCTCTTGTTGTCCCTCTTCAGTACTTTGCCCCTATCTTCCCCCTCGGCGTACCCTACCCGTGGGGGATGAGACCTCCCCCCCGCGAGTTGCATCGGTTGCCTGAACATCATGGGTGCTACCACCGGATTGGGTCGCACCACCAAAGAGATGTTTCTCGCCGCTTTCAAGAATGCCGCAAAAGTCCTCTCACGCGTCTCGTTGATAAGATGGCAGATGTATTCAGGAAGCAGTCCCTCAACACAAATCTGTAATAACTTGGACTCTTTGGCCTCCTCCCTTACATCGAGGGACCTTTCCCTGAACCTTCAAACATAGGCCACCACCTCTTCCCCAGGTCTTTGCTTCTCCCTACCAAGTTGGGTCAAGGTGAACTCATCTTCTGCCAGAATGAACTTTTGGACAAATAATACATGCATCTCCTCCCACGTAGAAACGCTGTTGGGAGTCAAATGGGAGTACCAAGTGTATGCCTTATCAGTTAGGGATTTGGAAAACTCCCTCAATCTAAGCTTCTTATCATTACAATGTGATCCCAAGTGTTCAATGAAACACTTAATGTGCTCCTTCGAGTTCCCACCTTTCCCTATATATTTTTCAAAGATCGGGGGAATATAGTCCTTCGGGTAAGGCTCATCATTGTATTTCTGAGGATAAGGTGTTCTAAAGTCATCATAAACCAAAACCACCTCGCCAGCGGATTACGAGGAAGCTTGCATGAACTTCAAGATCTCCTTATGCATCTCTTTTCTCATTTCCTCCATGGGCGATGCCACCGGGTCAACCAGCCGCGGGGCCACAGGCTGAGTGCCCGTTGCAACCGAAACGAACGTTACCGGTGGTGCCGTTGAAACTCCTGAAATTCTCACTGCTAGATTCACAACAGATGGTACGCTTACGGGGATCATTCCAGCAATACCTGCACCTGGTGGGGTCGTTGGAGCTACCCCTGGTGTTACGAAAGCATTAGCCTCCAATCCTCCCAGCATAGTTGAAGCTACTGGGGTTTGCAAAAACTCATAAAATTTGCTCATGAGGAGCGCCATCTAGGCGGTTCCCAATCCCGCGCTCTTGGAAGGTTGTGTCGCCGTCGGAACTCCTAACGTCGTCGGAATCGAAGGCACCTCCACTTGAGGAGCCCCATCCCTTAGGGCCTCTTGCTCCCTCACGGCCTGTTCTTCATTATGTTGGATATCATCAAAGTTGAGCCTTCGAGTAGCATTATCTTGCGCCATACTCCTTACTTAGGAGAATGCCACCCCAGCAGAGTCACCAAATGTAAGAGAGTGCTTTAGATCGTAGTTGGAGGCGTAACCCCTTTTAAGTATGGTAATGATAAGTTAATTAGCCCAAAACTTTAGATTAGTAATAGAACATGCCAACACAAGCCTAATGAAGATGAAGCTCGATTTAAACTCACAAATCTCTCGTGTACAACTTAGAAAAGTAGTAATGGAATTTTAGAAGTAGCTCAGCTAGAGGGAGAGGGAAGTAAGCATCCTAGATACACCTTAGTAGGCAGGTGGAAACACACCCAAAACACCATTTTTCTCTCTGTCAAGTATTAAAAGCTTCGTGATTAATAACAATGGTGAGTGGGTGAAACTCTCTGGTCTGTAATAACTCTCTCTAGCAATAACTCCTTGATTCTCAAAAGAACATCCCCTCCTCAAAGGTGGTTGGGGTCCTTAAATATCCCCCCACACCACCCCCGAAGAAACTCAGTCATTTAAGACTATGAAAGACATCCCTCACACTTTATGTTAAAACATTAAATTCCTGATGCACTAGTTGTCTCCACGTCATAAACATTAAATGCCAAGACATGCCTTTTGCCTAACCACTGTTTGTCAGGGGGCTGTTGTTGCAGAGGTGGCTCACCAACTGCCTAACAGCCCTAAATACCACGGTGGTTTACTCAAGTGCATCTCTGACATTATTTAGCTGGCTAGTGACATCACCTATAGTAGAGATGACATTAAGTAGAGGGTTGTTTGGTTCATGACTCAACGCCCGATGGAACTCCAAGCTGCCCCGCCTGAGGTTCCATGGTCAGGGTCCTTCGGTGTTTTACCAGGTGCATCTAAGATGATCAGGACAAGCCCCAACGGTGCCTTACTTCTCAATCCTCCAAACCAAGTCCCTCTAAAGTTCCCACGGTGAGGTCGTTCGATAGAGCATGAAAGCTCTCCCAGGCCCTACCAAGCCTAGTCTCTCGCGAGTACCGTTCGACCTCACACAGGTTCATTATTCTCGTTACATCATTACAATCGTTATAGCTCATAGCTAATACAAACAAAAGATAAAATATGACTTAGTAATCAACAAGCTAAAGTATGAGTTGCCTCGCCAAGCTGCCTCGCTTGAGCTGCCACGCTGTCTTAATCCCAAACATTGTTGCCAATGGGTGGATTATCCCTAATCTCAGGATTATCTCCAAGCCTCCTCTACACATGTTAGTTACATGCTCTCTCTCTCGAGATTCTCACCTCTCAACTTTTTTGCAAGCCTAACAAATGCTCTTAACCCATCCTAGTTACAATATCTCATTTAACTAGATTGAAACAAGCCTCTTACTATGATGCCTAAGTCATTACGCCCATCCGTATCACCCGGTTAATACGTTCTTGTATTACCAATGTTTATTAATCAATTTCAAGTGTTTCATTAGATCATTAAGTTTTCACACACTTAATATTTTTGCCATTATCATCATTTTGTTCTACTAAGTGACACATTATAATAAACACAAGTATATATATATATATACACACATTTAACTCTCATAATATATATACAATACTGTACCCCACATAGGCAAAACTAACGGTTCGCACATACTCTGGTATCTAGCCCCGGTACATCACGTACATAATAAGGACTATGGATTCTGAATCTCTTAGGAATCATATCAAAACAATCACACAGACTAAAGGCGAGCATGAATCACGGTGTGATAGGCCATGCACATACCTACGGACCCATATAACCCGAACTTATCATTTCACAGATAAATCCTCCTTATATTCTATGCTCTGAGGTACCAATCTAAAGTCCCCCAAAAGGGCTCCTCAAGATAAGACTGTCCCCTTCAAGACCTTCCGTCGATAGCAAGTGTGGTAGGTATGTCATACATATAATCATCTATATAATAGTAATCACGCAACCTATGTATATATAATATTAAATATAGGTATACTCACGTCCCATATTATAAGTCTCATACGTAGTATATTTATTTCCCGAATATCCTACGTAGTATTAAATTTCCGTATCCTCTCTCGTCGTGTAATTTTCAGTACCTATCTCTCTCTCAAAAGGTTACTAGGTTTCCCATTCGTTCCTAAGGTTATTCAAGTAGTTCAAGTCCCCCTTACTCCTGGTACTAATCTTAAGTCATCATTTAATCGATTTCAATCCCAACTCATAAAACTCCTAACCGTAACTCGCTTAGTGAGCACTCGTAATTCTATACTTTAATTTTAGTTAATATAACCCTTTCTGGGTTTTCACTACAACCCTACTGACCTTCCCTAAGTCCCACTTTATTTCATTAACCTCTACTAAGCACCTATCATGTTGGGATTTAATTACACATAAAAAGAAAACAAATCACAATTTTCAAGGAGAGGTCAATCGATCGACATTCTTGAGTCGATCAATCGAACAATCAGTTATTGGCCTCGTTTCTGCATATTATTGCATATGGTTTTCCTTAACTTTAACCTATGATCATCCATCAAAATGTACCAATGTACCAATCTCCCAAAACAATCATTCTAAACGTTATACCAACCTATGCACATAAGTTCTAACATTTAAAAATCATCAATTCATTATGGGCATCGATGTAATAGACTAATTCAAGTATATAATTGAAAACCCAAGTTCTTCAATTTTGTGTACAAGATTATCAAAATTCCCATATTAGTTTCAAGATTTCTACACTTAGGATATGAATTCATTTTTCCCAGCATTTCCAGAAATCATCTACATGCAAAAACCTACCCAATATCGAGATTAAATTCTCCCATTTCATCAATTTTCAATTTAATCAAAGTTTTCTCCAATTCAAAACTACCATGGATAATATATTCACTGGATTATTGTAAGGTAAATCACTGGATTTTAATGGAAGTTCTGAACCTTTGAAGAAGATGGTATTGGGAACAATTCTCCTTTTTCGATCTACGTGTGGGTGGTGACGGTGGTGTAATCGGTGTACCGGTAGTGGTTCTAGGCTTGAAAACCTCTACTTCTTCCTCCTCTAATGGCCTCCTGAGCTTTTGTGAATTCTAAACCTAGAAGACATATCTTCCTATCTGATATAACCCTTGAATTTTCGTGGGTTTAATTACAATAAAAATCAAAATGTCTAAAATACCCTCCCAGGGCGCCGGTTTGATCTAAAACTACCCCGGGTCTCAAGCTAAACCCCCCGGTGGACTTTTCTTACTATCTCGGCCCTTCCGGACACTTTGGCGCACTCGAAATGACTATATGGGTTATTAAAATTAAAACCATCATTTAACTCCCAAAATTAATTCCCGACATGACTCGCCCGAGCGTCCCGACTAATTTGCTGCAACTGTCGTATTTTTTTCACTCGCGATAATTATCATAATTTCATAATCATATATTACTTTATTTCACCCAGTAATATTGTTTAGACTACACGTCATCAATAAATGCTAACCCTTAACTCGCTAGTTAATATTTATTTTAATTAGGATTAATTATCCATTAATTACTCATTAAATTCAATTAATCCCGTGATTTAAAAGTCATAAAAATACGGGGTGTTACATAGAAGTCTTAATCTCATGAATATATTGCTTTTGGAATTTAATTTAAATTCCATAATTGCCCACTAATTCCATTATCTATTCCCGAATCCCCTTTGCTCCCATACACATTTCTTTCGTTTCCTAACCTTAGCATAACCCAAATCTATACTCGAAAAGTCATATTTGATCCTAGGGTAATGTGATTCAAAGGTCGAACATTAGCGATAATCCATTTAAGTGCATTTTACATAGGATAATATGCGATATATTTTCATGAGATTGTATTTTTTTCTCTTTTATATATCGTTCTTCATTGATGACATGTGTGCGGCATAGTTTCCTTTTACAATTACTCTTTATGCCCGCATGACTCGAGTGTGTTACATCATAATTCTGAGCGATTTCATTTGTTGAGTGTAACAACTAGAGATAACTTGATTATGCATGCTTTAGCATTTACATAGTTTATGAAAGTTTTGCCAAATCTAAATTAGGACATGTGTCCGCTTAGTTCACATTTCCATGGTTTCAATTACTATTGAAATTACTTGTTTAATGTCGATAATTGTCGTCTTTTGTGTGAGCTTTGTTCACTTTGTTAATAGATTGTGCTTCTTTGATAATTATTGAGATAAGATTCAGTTTTTGCCATATCATAGTATGAGTTGACTTGATGTTTATGGGTGTCATCCCTGGAAATCCTCACGAGATGACACTCGTCCCTTAGGGCCACTTAGGGATTTAACGGCTTTTGCATCCACTATATGCAATCGTTCGCCCGAGAAAGTGGCATTTTTATCCTATGCACAGATTGCTTCAGTTTGTTTTAGTTGGTGTCCCTTGTTTATTCATACTTCATTTCTCGGGACTAGCAATGTATAAGTTAGAGGGTGTGATTAGTCACGTTTATTGTTTTCAATACCCGTTAATTTGTACATTCCAGCATTCCCGTGCATGTTATTCTCGGTTCTTAAGCATGTATTGACTAACCCCTATTTTTGTCATATATATTATGTGTGACTTAATTGATCTTTTATAGGTCTCGGTAATGCAAGTTTGAAGTTTGGTTGAGAATCGAAAAAGTTCTGTTGACATTCGTAAAGTCGTGGGCATTTTAGTAAATTCAGTATTTAATTTTTTATCCTAATCTCTTCACGAAAGTTGTATCCCTCCTTCTCATCTTCGCGTGGCCTTTGATGGTGCATGAACCCGATCTAGAACGAAGAAGTTGCGAACGATTCGGTGAAACTTGGGGAAAATAAAGCCAAAGCAAAGCATTTTCATTTTGAGAGCAGGTCTTAATCGATTCGGCAGCCGAATCGATTCGGTTTCAGACAGTGCACCGACTTCCCATATACGAATTGATTCGTACTCCACCAAATCGATTCGGTTTTGCAGCATCTTCTTTCTCCTATTTCCTAGTTTTCCATTTTGGGTAGATTTTTGGGATATATCCCCTGTTTCTCTTTCATTTGAGGATATAGTTGATTTTTAGTAAGTTTTTGCAAAGATAGAAACACTATTTTCTCTCTCCTAGGTAAAGTGTATTTATCGCTCTTCATACTTGTAAACTTTTATTACTCACAAGTTAGTGTTGATTAATGCAAGTTTGATCATTTAACTCTCACCTACTTGTGTTCATTAGATTTAAATTGCATTTATTACCATATCTTGTATTTTTTAGTGTTTACACTTAATGGCTTACTTAAATATGTGGTTCCTTTGCATGTGTAGTGTAGTTTCTAATATGAGTAACTAAACTTAAGGTTGGGTATCATAATCCCACCTAGGATGCTTGAACTTCATATTTAGGGTTTGGTTTATAATTGTTCTAATTGAACTTCATGTGTTGGTATTAGAGTATCATAGTCTCTTAGCTTCCCTTTTCATGCAAGGGGTAATATTTGAAGCTTTACTACAACCCCAACCCATTTAGCAATAACTAATTAACCCTAATCCTCCATCGATGAGTTTAATCTCTACATGGTTGATGTTCGGACTTAATTAGTTATGCTCGATTAAAATTAATTTCAACAAGACCTATAATATTTTTATCGAATCCAAGGTGGGAGAATGATCCTCAATCCCTTTAATATCTTGCACTCAAGATTAACTTAGTTGATTTCGTTATATCTTTAGTGTTGACTTATTCTTTGTCTATCTTACGTATGTTAGTTTAGCAGTTAAATCACAATCACCTTTCAAACTATTTATTCATTTACACTTTAACTTTTTGACGTTTAGAAAAGATCTTTTATCTTAATCTTGTTCTCCTATGAGCGTTCAATACTTGAGGTATACAGTCCCGGTTGTCTTGCCCGATTACTACTTATTGCGAATGATTTACACTTAAATCAAATACACTCTTCAAAGCACACCAGCCACAGGGGATTTTGAAACAACAGCCAAGGAAATTGAAATTGGTTTTTCAAGGTCTATGGGGGCTTGTGATATATCTTTTTTAGGTTAGGAAACAAAATATATAATTGAGCTTTTATAGTTCGACATAATTGATGCCGATCTAGGATGTTTTTCACCAAGTCTTTGATGTATCTACCAGATGAACTTCAGATCGTCGAAGTTTACCCCTGAATCATGGGGACACTTCTTTTTCCTTTCCTCTGTAGAAAAACCAAGTACATATATTAGTCGTCATATTATCAAACTGATTATATACACAAAAAGTTAAAATAATTCAAAATAATTGTCGACATATGCCACTCCCTTCTTGGGGGCACCTAGGACCGGTGTGTATAACCCCCTCGGGATGGGGCATGCTACTAATTCTTAACCACCACTCCATAATCCTAATATTCTTTATTGTAGTAAGGTAAGTTGACTACGAAATCCCAATTCTCGTCTTCATGTAGTATGTGTTGTCTCCAGTAGTTACCCACTTATAACAATACATTAATGTTGTAATCCCTATGTGGGTTCCATGAAGTCATTTAACCTATTTACCCTACTTACAACTCTCCAAGTATTGTGAGCTACATCAAAATATTGGCAAAATTCAAGAAATAAATGGTTAGGGGGAATGTTATCCCACACTCTGTAATAAAAAGTGTGGGCAACCAGTGCCTTTCATCTAAGGCAAGAATATTCACCGACCTAGCATCTATCACCAGTGCTACCCAGTTTGGAATTTTTCTCAATTCCCTAAACTCTTTTAAAGAGAATTCATCAACAATATACACCATTTTTCCGAAGTCGAAATGAAATAAATGAAGAGGAAAATAATCTTACAGATGTTTTTTATGGGTACATGAATCTCTTATGGAAGCAAAGAAAGCTTGAAAGTACTAAGAAATAAGAAGTTAGTTAAAGTCTAGGTTATAAAAATAGGGGGAAATCCAATCACTTTTATAGGTGCGATAAATTCATCTTTAGGTTTGAGAAATTAAATGATTAACTGAACCAACGATTGAACTCTCGATGACTGCACGAATCCACAAAAGCCAAGAATATCAGTGTACTTGTTTGCGATTCATTCTTTCTTAAATTATTCACAAAAATCCCAGTGCTCTAAGTGCATCGGTGAGAACATTTACAATTACAGAAGGTCGGCGACTGACCTCCACCATTTTTGGGCGCCAAATAACTTTTTAGAGTAAATACTCCATCCCTTCACTAAATTATCAAGTATGGAGCATTGAGACTTTGTTGTGGGTTAAATTATTCATACACGTGGACAAATGAGATAGGGACACCTGTCCTCATGAACGTCCATCTCAAGGAGTTATTTACACTTGGTTGTCCCCATAGATACTTGATCGGCTAACTGATCGATCACCACCATAAAGATGAATCATCGGGAAGCGGAAAATACATTTACATAAGGGATGCCAACAGTCACTCCTTAGATGAATTCAAAGATCAATAGCCTCATTTCTCGATAACATTATATAATGTATGCCTACGTGTTTTCCGCGGTAGCGGAGTTTTATTTTCCTACATTCGCTATATAAAAGCGGGTGTTGATGTTTTGAATATATATGTTTGGTTTATGATACTCGTCTTATATGTTCATAAGAGTATGGTAATATGGTGAGTATATAATGTTATTGGTTGATCGGAGCGATAGCAGGCTAATGATGGCAAAACTATTGTGTTCGCAGTTCCAGGGTGGAACGGGTTGTTGTTGCGATATCTCACCTGGATACAGGTTGAGTTCGCCTTTATTGTTATGGGTAGATGGAACCTCAATGAGCAGAGGATTCATTATTATGATGTGAGTGCGTGGTGAACTTATAGATATGATTTAAGGCCCGCAAGGATTATTGTTGAGCTGTGAGTTTAAGCTCATTATGGTTTGCGCAAGGACTAAATATTAGTACGAGCGCTTAGTGGTGTGACTCTTAGTTAAAGATAGCAGTTCAGACCACCTTTTGTTGAAAGGGGATAGGGTTATCCCGGTTGCATGTTTGAAATAACGGACCTCCATGACCGACGAAGTTAAGTAGTAGTGTGTGGAGGGGTTCCTTGTTTGGATTTCGCTTTGCGAGATGCTCCACGCATGAACCTTAACGGCATCGGGAGTGGAGAGATGTTATAGGATGCAAGGATATTAGTGTTGTGTAAAAGTCTTATAGTGTGGATGAACCACTATAGACTATGAGCCATGTGATGATGATATGCTTATGGAAATCTTGTGCTATGGAAAAGCACTAAAGTAGTACTTTCACCACAAGTGGGTGGGTGGAGTTGGACTTAGAGAAATTGGTTCAAGGATTATGGCTAGGCCTTAATGAAAAGGCAAAATTTTGGAGAAGTATATTTTGGGTATGGAAATCGTAACATCTCGATAGATAATAGGCGCCCGATTGATAGGATAGAGTAGTAGAAGTACGTTAGTAGATTTTCTATGTAGGATTTAGGACGTCCCGCTGGTCTGCCTTAGGTCGCTATATCTCAATGACCGACAACGCGAGGGAGTAGTGTAACGGGAGGGTTCCTTGTTTGGATTTCGCTTTTGCGAGACGTCCCACGCATGAAACCGAGCAAATGTAGGGAGTTGAGAGAGGCCTTGGGCACTAGGGATATACTTAGGATTATACTCATTTCGTGTAGGTAGGGTAACGCATAGACCGTAGCATTTGTAGGATGTAAGTTCAATAGAGTTGGTGGAGCTGATGTAAGGAGATTGGAATTTCGTGGGTAAGGAGGACCCATGTGTGAGTATTACACCGAGCAAAAGAGATCCTCATTTAGAGAGAGTGTTACATGTCGAACGTTCACAATGGTTGTGCAGATGTGCACGAGTTAAAAAGGCGTATGGGCACCTTAGTGAATTAGTTTTATATACTGCCTGAAATAGAAAAGGCTTAGTGTATAAAGTTGAAGTTTATGTCGTGAGGCACTAGTAGTGATGGGTGCAATGTGACGCTATAGAAGTCACTTTACGACCGTGGTAGCCGCATAGTGTATGGTTGGGAACCATTGGGTTAGTATCGTTCCCTTCGAGGTATAAGGATTTGGGGCGATCCTAGGATTTGTGGTGTAGGTTTTATCTGAATTTCGAGGACGAAATTCGATCGTAAGGGGGGAAGTGTGTAAAAACCCGTCCTTTTGGAGATAATTAAATTCCATAATTAGGTATGAATTAGAGATTTGAGGAATTTCCCAGAATAGTGAATTTTGGGATTTTTGAGGATTAGATGATTTTTTATGGATGTTGTAACTACTTTTGGAATCAAATATGTCGAAGTATTTTAATTATATGTCGCCATGGAGTAAAGCGACAAAAGAGGTAAGATTTTAATTGGAAACCCCGCATTGAAGTGTATGGGTTAAAATAGCGAGTTGTGGTCAAGTAACTCGGATGGGAATTTTGACTGCGCCGTGAGTCTCGGAATGGTCGAGATAGTCGAAAAAGAGTGTCCGATTGTCGAAAATGAGTTTCGGGTAATTTTGGAGTAAAAGTAACTCGTAATTGAGTAAATGAGTCGTTTTTGGGTTTTAAGGGTTAAAATCCTTTTTCTTTCCATATAAAAAGGAAGAGATGGAGAAAAGAGAAGAGCAGAGAAAGAAAAGAGAGAAGAGAGAGAGGAGGAGAGAAAAAGAGGAGAAAAGGGGAGATTCCGGCCAACCCCCGCGGGATTCGACTCGAGATCATCGGATTATATCCACAAGGAAAGTGTTTACTTGCTTTATTTAGTTTTTGCATAAATCTCATACCGTAGTTTGGTATAAATAAACCCTAAAGATTTTGGGTTGGGTTTTCGTGGATAAAACGGGTTTTCAGGAGTTAAAACGAATAAACCCCTAAAATTTTATAATTGGAGAAACTTCGAAATTAATCAAAATTAATTGGTGGTTTCGGGTTCTAGGATGTTTAGAACCCTTAATATATGTGTATTTGTAGTTTGTTGAAGTTTTAGGACGTTGGGTGAAGAGATGAAAGCTTGGGAGAAGCTTTAATGGCTGAAACAGCTTCTCGGAGAAGAAGCTTCCCGACATGATCAATCGATCGATAAGGGGGGCTCGATCGATCAAAGCCATCGATCGATCGACGGCTATGGGTCGATCGATCGACCCCTTCTGCAAGTGGGCAGTTTTCCTAGGGTGAATTGGATGGGATGAAATCCAATTCTAATTGATTCGAGGTTAATTGTGGGTTAATATAAGTAACCCTTTAGGAGTATATAGTCCTCCAATTGAGGAAATCTAGGAGGGCAAGGTGAGGGTTTTAATGTATAACCCTTAAACTATATTTTCGAGGAAAATAAAATAATCGTGGAATTTGAGGTTTAGGGTTCCTAAGTTAGGGTGGGTACCTCTAGGTGATTATATGGACGAGATGTAGTCCTTGGGTTCATGGAAATGAAATCCATAACCCACTAAATTTAAGGTTGCTCGGGAAAGATAAATCCCTAGGATATTTTTAGTGGGCATTTAGGCCTATATAATTATGCGTATAGGAAGCATAATTATAATCGATTGTGGAGTTAGTATATCCTACGAGATAATTAGGATAATTTGGGAATATAAATATATATATTCACTTAGAGTGAATTGGTATAATTGGAGATATCCAATAAGTCCTTAGAGATGATTAAGGTAACTATTATTTATCGAAGTGAGGAAATACTTTGGGTATAGTATCATGCGTATATGAATGCATGATTATGATTCTTTGAGAGAATATTTGGGGTGATTAGTCATCGTTAGATGAGATTGGCAATTATGGCCATTTATATATATTCGAGGAGGAATATATAGTATATATATATATATATATATATATACTATGTGGTTAAAGTATATATATGATATGATGTAAATGATTTTGAGAAAGTAAAAATGAATGTTTTCAAAATGGAAAAAGAAATGATTTTCATAAATAATAATTTATGGTTACACACCTCTCTAAATCGCTATCATAAGGAAAGTTGCGTGCGTATGGTGATGTCCCCTGGCTAATGAATGCAGGGTGGATATAGTCCTAGGCCATATGAGTGATTATTGTATGTTTTCTGCGTTGGTGAAGTAATTCTGGGTGTGGTTATGACTCTCCCGCAGGCATATGGCCGCTTCCCGACGTCTTGCGTTATAGGATCCCAGGTTGTCTTGATGATAGGCCCTGGAAGATGATAGCCATTTAGGGGCGCGCACAGTGGGGAAACCCGAACGGGTGGTCTTAGAACGCGTTATATGATATGTTAAATCAATTTATGATAATAAATTGGCTTTAAGTACATTTCCTGTTTGGAAGAAGGGAAATGGGATAAATGAATTGGCTTCGGATACACTTCCCGGATGGAAGAAGGGAAATGGAAGCATATGATATGAAAAGCATTTTTATGATAATAAAATTGGCTTTTAAATACATTTCCTGGATGGAAGAAGGGAAATGGGATGTTATAAAACGGAAAAGCATTTTTATGATAATAAAACGGGCTTTTAAAAACTTATATGATATGTTAAAGCAATTCATGATAATGAATTGTCTTTTAAATACATTTCCTGGGTGGAAGAAAGGAAATGGAAAGTTTTGAGGTAAAAATGAAATTGGTATACATGTTGTAAAAGAATTCTCATTCCGGGAGATATATCCGGACAAGTAACATGATACATATATTAAATATGAGTATATACATATAAATTGAGTACTAAGGGTCTAATGGATTTCGACGATCGACCTTGCCGCGTAGTAGTGTATCGAGGGGGTTCCTTATTTGGATTTCGCTCTGCGCATCAACATGGCTTAGTGTTGAGACTGGGGAGAAGTTTAACCCTTAGTGCCCTATTATTAAAAGTTCTTATGTGTGTGTGTATATATATATATATATATATATATATATATATATATATATATATATATATATATATATATATATATATATATCTTTCGTGTACTGAAGGTCTAATGGATCTCGACGATCGACCTTGCTAAGTAGTAGTGTATCGGGGGGTTCCTTGTTTGGATTTTGCTTTGCGAGACACCCCACACACGAATACGGCATAGTGTTGAGATTAGGGAGAAGTTTAGCCCTTAGTACTTGGGTTGTTTAAGGTTTTTAGTAGTCGGGTGAATTAGACTAGTTAGGCGGGATATCTTGACTAGGGTATTTTGTTAGGATACGTTAGGTGTGCACTACTAGAAGAGAGGTGAGGGGTATCTCATGGGAGTGCAATACCAAACTTAAATATGAGATTAAACCTTTTTTTTTTAAATAAGTCATTTATGCACTTGCTAAATATTTTTACAACTCGGGCTCCGACCCGTTTATCTACTTTTCCTTTCTTGCTATATATTATATATATATAGGTGTCCAGACACAGGGATGTCTGGATGGAACTTCTTTCGAGTCAGACGTCGACTGCAGCAGATATGAATGCGTGCAGGTTCTTGATAGATGCTTCCATTCTTGAAATCTAGATAGGAGGTATTGTATACACATTCGGGTTAATAACCCAACAGTATTTATTTATTATTTTTCCGCCTTTTAGTACGGCATTCGATATGATTGTATAATTTTGACCGAGTGTTCGGTTATTTTATTTTATTTCAGTTTCATTTACGCATAAACTGTGTGGATGTTTTAATTCGTAGTTGTATAAAAAGAGTAGTTAAGTAAAATTTTGACACCGACCTAATAGGTTATTAGTAATTAAATGGATTTTCGACAGTGATGCTAAGAATGATCCATATGAGACTCCTGTTTTAATTTGATATAGGAGTGATCGCCCGGTATTTTATTAGGCGGGGTGTCATAGATGGTATCAGAGCATCAGGTTCTAGTGTCCTTAGGAATCTGTGCGGACGTACTACGCCTTCAGCGTTGCTCTCGATTTGATATAGAGCCTCAGGATTAGGATTGTTGATTTCTCTTGTGAGATTCCGTTCTCCTGCCATAGTATAAGATTATGTAAATCTTTTGCGCGCTCGGTTGAAATTCGTGTGCGGGGCTTGGATGGCAGCAGGAGGCAGAGCTTAGATGGAGCAACTGGTAGAAGTTAGGAACGTGGACCGTAGTAAAGGTCACTTCCTTTGTGGTGTTTGCTAAGGATTGTATAGTATAGGGTGGTACTAAAGTTGAATCTCCCAGTGAAGTAAGGGTTCGAAAGGGACTTTGATAAGGATCGGCCAGAGGCCGACAGTGGATAAAGGCGAAGTTGTTGCTATGAGTTTTACCTCAGAATGAAGAGGTATATTTGGTGTGACTAGATAAAGTCGCGGTATTCGCTAGCCCTAGACTCGTGTGTGTAATTTGAGCTTTGTGGCGGTATCGATAACATTATATAATGTATGCCTATTTGTTTTCCGCGGTAGCGGAGTTTTATTTTCCTTCATTCACTATATAAAAGCGGGTGTTGAAGTTTTGAATATATATGTTTTGTTTATAATACTCGTCTTATATGATCATACGAGTATGGTAATATAGTGAGTATATAATGTTATTGGTTGATCGGAGCGATAGCAGGCTAATGATGGCAAAACTATCGTGTCCGCAGTTCCAGGGTGGAACGGGTTGTCGTTGTGATATCTCACCTGGATACAGGTTGAGTTCGCCTTTATTGTTGTGGGTAGATGGAACCTCGATGAGTAAAGGCTTCATTATTATGATGTGAGTGCGTGGGGACCTTATAGATATGATTTAAGGCCCGCAAGGATTATTGTTGAGCTGTGAGTTTAAGCTCATTATGGTTTGCGCAAGGACTAAATATTAGTACGAACGCTTAGTGGTGTGACTCTTAGTTAGAGATAGCAGTTCAGACCACCTTTTGTTGAAAGGGGATAGGGGTATCCCGATTTCATGTTTGAAATAACGGACCTCCATGACCGACGAAGTTAAATACTAGTGTATGGAGGGGTTCCTTGTTTGGAGGATGGAACTTCTTTCGAGTCAGACGTCGACTGCAGCAGATATGAATGCGTGCAGGTTCTTGATAGATGCTTCCATTCTTGAAATCTAGATAGGAGGTATTGTATACACATTCGGGTTAATAACCCAACAGTATTTATTTATTATTTTTCCGCCTTTTAGTACGGCATTCGATATGATTGTATAATTTTGACCGAGTGTTCGGTTATTTTATTTTATTTCAGTTTCATTTACGCATAAACTGTGTGGATGTTTTAATTCGTAGTTGTATAAAAAGAGTAGTTAAGTAAAATTTTGACACCGACCTAATAGGTTATTAGTAATTAAATGGATTTTCGACAGTGATGCTAAGAATGATCCATATGAGACTCCTGTTTTAATTTGATATAGGAGTGATCGCCCGGTATTTTATTAGGCGGGGTGTCATAGATGGTATCAGAGCATCAGGTTCTAGTGTCCTTAGGAATCTGTGCGGACGTACTACGCCTTCAGCGTTGCTCTCGATTTGATATAGAGCCTCAGGATTAGGATTGTTGATTTCTCTTGTGAGATTCCGTTCTCCTGCCATAGTATAAGATTATGTAAATCTTTTGCGCGCTCGGTTGAAATTCGTGTGCGGGGCTTGGATGGCAGCAGGAGGCAGAGCTTAGATGGAGCAACTGGTAGAAGTTAGGAACGTGGACCGTAGTAAAGGTCACTTCCTTTGTGGTGTTTGCTAAGGATTGTATAGTATAGGGTGGTACTAAAGTTGAATCTCCCAGTGAAGTAAGGGTTCGAAAGGGACTTTGATAAGGATCGGCCAGAGGCCGACAGTGGATAAAGGCGAAGTTGTTGCTATGAGTTTTACCTCAGAATGAAGAGGTATATTTGGTGTGACTAGATAAAGTCGCGGTATTCGCTAGCCCTAGACTCGTGTGTGTAATTTGAGCTTTGTGGCGGTATCGATAACATTATATAATGTATGCCTATTTGTTTTCCGCGGTAGCGGAGTTTTATTTTCCTTCATTCACTATATAAAAGCGGGTGTTGAAGTTTTGAATATATATGTTTTGTTTATAATACTCGTCTTATATGATCATACGAGTATGGTAATATAGTGAGTATATAATGTTATTGGTTGATCGGAGCGATAGCAGGCTAATGATGGCAAAACTATCGTGTCCGCAGTTCCAGGGTGGAACGGGTTGTCGTTGTGATATCTCACCTGGATACAGGTTGAGTTCGCCTTTATTGTTGTGGGTAGATGGAACCTCGATGAGTAAAGGCTTCATTATTATGATGTGAGTGCGTGGGGACCTTATAGATATGATTTAAGGCCCGCAAGGATTATTGTTGAGCTGTGAGTTTAAGCTCATTATGGTTTGCGCAAGGACTAAATATTAGTACGAACGCTTAGTGGTGTGACTCTTAGTTAGAGATAGCAGTTCAGACCACCTTTTGTTGAAAGGGGATAGGGGTATCCCGATTTCATGTTTGAAATAACGGACCTCCATGACCGACGAAGTTAAATACTAGTGTATGGAGGGGTTCCTTGTTTGGAGGATGGAACTTCTTTCGAGTCAGACGTCGACTGCAGCAGATATGAATGCGTGCAGGTTCTTGATAGATGCTTCCATTCTTGAAATCTAGATAGGAGGTATTGTATACACATTCGGGTTAATAACCCAACAGTATTTATTTATTATTTTTCCGCCTTTTAGTACGGCATTCGATATGATTGTATAATTTTGACCGAGTGTTCGGTTATTTTATTTTATTTCAGTTTCATTTACGCATAAACTGTGTGGATGTTTTAATTCGTAGTTGTATAAAAAGAGTAGTTAAGTAAAATTTTGACACCGACCTAATAGGTTATTAGTAATTAAATGGATTTTCGACAGTGATGCTAAGAATGATCCATATGAGACTCCTGTTTTAATTTGATATAGGAGTGATCGCCCGGTATTTTATTAGGCGGGGTGTCATAGATGGTATCAGAGCATCAGGTTCTAGTGTCCTTAGGAATCTGTGCGGACGTACTACGCCTTCAGCGTTGCTCTCGATTTGATATAGAGCCTCAGGATTAGGATTGTTGATTTCTCTTGTGAGATTCCGTTCTCCTGCCATAGTATAAGATTATGTAAATCTTTTGCGCGCTCGGTTGAAATTCGTGTGCGGGGCTTGGATGGCAGCAGGAGGCAGAGCTTAGATGGAGCAACTGGTAGAAGTTAGGAACGTGGACCGTAGTAAAGGTCACTTCCTTTGTGGTGTTTGCTAAGGATTGTATAGTATAGGGTGGTACTAAAGTTGAATCTCCCAGTGAAGTAAGGGTTCGAAAGGGACTTTGATAAGGATCGGCCAGAGGCCGACAGTGGATAAAGGCGAAGTTGTTGCTATGAGTTTTACCTCAGAATGAAGAGGTATATTTGGTGTGACTAGATAAAGTCGCGGTATTCGCTAGCCCTAGACTCGTGTGTGTAATTTGAGCTTTGTGGCGGTATCGATAACATTATATAATGTATGCCTATTTGTTTTCCGCGGTAGCGGAGTTTTATTTTCCTTCATTCACTATATAAAAGCGGGTGTTGAAGTTTTGAATATATATGTTTTGTTTATAATACTCGTCTTATATGATCATACGAGTATGGTAATATAGTGAGTATATAATGTTATTGGTTGATCGGAGCGATAGCAGGCTAATGATGGCAAAACTATCGTGTCCGCAGTTCCAGGGTGGAACGGGTTGTCGTTGTGATATCTCACCTGGATACAGGTTGAGTTCGCCTTTATTGTTGTGGGTAGATGGAACCTCGATGAGTAAAGGCTTCATTATTATGATGTGAGTGCGTGGGGACCTTATAGATATGATTTAAGGCCCGCAAGGATTATTGTTGAGCTGTGAGTTTAAGCTCATTATGGTTTGCGCAAGGACTAAATATTAGTACGAACGCTTAGTGGTGTGACTCTTAGTTAGAGATAGCAGTTCAGACCACCTTTTGTTGAAAGGGGATAGGGGTATCCCGATTTCATGTTTGAAATAACGGACCTCCATGACCGACGAAGTTAAATACTAGTGTATGGAGGGGTTCCTTGTTTGGATTTCTCTTTGTGACACGCTCCACGCATGAGCCTTAACGGCGTCGGGAGTGGAGAGATGTTATAGGATGCAAGGATGTTAGTGTTGTGGAAAAGTCTTATAGTGTGGATGAACCACTAAAGACTATGAGCCATGTGATGATGTTATGCTTATGGAAATATTGTGCTATGGAAAAGCACAAAAGTAGTCCTTTCACCACACGTGGGTGGGTGGAGTTGGACTTAGAGAAATTGGTTCGAGAATTATGGCTAGGCCTTAATGAAAAGGCAAAATTTTGGAGAAGTATATTTTGGGTATGGAAATCGTAACATCTCGATAGATAATAGGCACCCGATTGATAGGATAGAGTAGTATAAGTACGTTAGTAGATTTGCTAGGTAAGATTTAGGACGTCCCTCTGGTGTGCCTTAGGTCGCTATATCTCGATGATCGACAACGCGAGGGAGTAGTGTAACGGGAGGGTTCCTTGTTTGGATTTCGCTTTTGTGAGACGTCCCACGCATGAAACCGAGCAAATGCTGGGAGTTGAGAGAGGCCTTGGGCACTAGGGATATACTTAGGATTATACTCGTTTCGTGTAGGTAGGGTAACGCATAGACCGTAGCATTTGTAGGATGTAAGTTCAAAAGAGTTAGTGGCGCCGATGTAAGGAGATTGGAATTTCGCGAGTTGGGAGGACCCATGTGTGAGTATTACACCGAGTAAAGGAGATCCTCATTTAGAGAGAGTGTTATGTGTCGAACGTTCACAATAGTTGTGCAGATTTGCACGGTTTAAAAAGGTGTATGGGCACCTTAGTGAATTGGTTTTATATACTCCCTAAAATAGAAAAGGCTTAGTGTATAAAGTTAAAGTTTATTCCGTGAGGCACTAGTAGTGATGGGTGCAATGTGATGCTATTGAAGTCACTTTACGACCGTGGTAGCCGCATAGTGTATGGTTGGGAACCATTGGGTTAGTATCGTTCCCTTCGAGGTATTAGGATTTGGGGCGATCCTAGGATTTGTGGTGTAGGTTTTATCTGAATTTCGAGGACGAAATTCGATCGTAAGGGGGGAAGTGTGTAAAAACCCGTCCTTTTGGAGATAATTAAATTCCATAATTAGGTATGAATTAGAGATTTGGGGAATTTCCCAGAATAGTAAATTTTGGGATTTTCGAGGATTAGATGATTTTTTATGGATGTTGTAACTACTTTTGGGATCAAATATGTTGAAGTATTTTAATTATATGTCGCCATGGAGTAAAGCGACAAAAGAGGTAAGATTTTAATTGGAAAACCCGCATTAAAGTGTATGGGTTAAAATAGTGAGTTGCGGTCAAGTACCTCGGATGGGAATTTCGACTACGCCGTGAGTCTCGGAATGGCTGAGATAGTCAGAAAAGAATGTCCGATTGTCGAAAATGAGTTTCGGGTAAGTTTGGAGTAAAAGTAACTCGTAATTGAGTAAACGAGTCATTTTTGGGTTTTAAGGGTTAAAACCCCTTTTCTTTATATATAAAGAGGAAGAGAGGGAGAAAAGAGAAGAGAACCCGACGCTCCGTCTTGTACACACCTCTGCTTAGCGAATAACCACGGAGATCCACCGCGGTCTCAAAATCCAGCGATCGAACTTTTTCTGGTCACCGCCACCCGAACAAGAAGCCTTTCTCCAAGTGGGTATGTCACAGCAAACAATCTTCTTCTTTGTGGGATGTAGAAGCAAACCCAAACTTCTCTTCTTTGAGGTGTAGAGAAAAAATTAGTGCCAAACACTCCAAGCAAGGATATATATTAAGGAACTTGGAATAAACTATTATGGGTGTAAACCAAAAGTGTTTAAGGATGAATTTCTTGAAGAACAACACACTCAAAACTTGAACCTTTTCATGAAAAATTAAACACTCAAAAACTCTCTCTAGGAGATGGAAGAATATGAAAAAGTTGGTTACAAAGAGTTGGTTCCCGCACATTAGTAATTCTGGAAAAATTTGTAGGAACAAAAGTGTGGAGTGGTGGAGAAAACTGCCCAAAAACTGCCCAAAAAATTTCCCGCCGAAAATCTCGTTCGAACGAGATTTTCGTTCGAATGAAGTCTCATTCGAACGACCCTTCTAACGAAGTTCCAGAGACCAATGGGAAAAATTCATTGGCAAACTCGTTCGAACGACATTCTCGTTCGAACAACAATATCGAACGAAGTCCCAGAATGGTCAAAATTCGATTTTAAGCCCAGAAACTTTATTTTAAAGTTCTAAAGAAACCTTCTGAAAATAAACTTCAGTTTAAAATAAAATTACACCCTTTATAAAATTATTCCAAGTCTTCCTATATATATAAAAATGCATTCATACCTTTTGGAGACTATAGAATATGATATTGATGACGAGAAACAAGGCACATGTAAATCGGCAAATGCTGAAGCTTTATAATCTTGGCCGCTATGTTTTCAACTAACACATCATAGGCTTGGATGGATACACATGAACACTAACCTATGACTCAAATGCTTTTGTCCGTAATTGAGGCAATACTACATTAAAACTCAATCGAAGACTTGTGTCCTTACAAATTTTAACCTCTAGTCATAAGGGGGAGGCTGCGGAGGTGAAAGGTCATAGTCGGTGCAGGAAATAGTGAAAATATCATCGTATTTATATTCCTAATATTCATCGATTTATTAAATGAAGACACCGTCTTTTAGAGTTAAGAAACTTGGTGACCAAAGGGGGAAGTAGGTATTGAGGGTTGTTTATGGCATACCAATGCTAGAGCTCAGAGTCCTTGGGGGATTTCAACACACACATGGCATTCAGCCACTCGTGTTTGTAATATTGGGCCCGAATGTCCTCAACATGGTAGGGATAATTGAGCACCCCCTTATCATACCCATTATACCACAACTCATGGGAACCCTTGTGGAATTTCCACTGCAACCTTTAGAAATTTTTATTTAAGCCCATGTTGATGTGATGGTGGTTGATCAGGTTGGGAAGAAATTTTTCCACCTATTCCTTAAAATAAGCATTCTCAACCTCTAGAAACGACTCCATGCCAAGATCCCCATCAAGTTTGGAAAAGCATTCAACAATGGTCTTGGCTTAGTCAGGATTGATTATCAAAGGCATTGAAAGGTTTGGAAAACAACAAAGTAAGTCAACCTCCCCCCGTCAGATTCTTTATTTACTAATATAAAGTTCAAATCATCATCATTTTACTTAACTAGTCGAAACGATAATGAATTTTCCTAGTTATAAGGATATAAAAACAAGTTATGAGTTAAAAGTAAAAGGTAAAGCATACAATCATAGAGACAAACAAGTGAAAAATAAATTCCAACAACCATATCTAGAAAAACATTAGATTCCCCTTCCACCTTAAAATTTATCCATATTCATGGCAAATCATTGGAGGATCCCCACGGTGGTTTAGGGATAGAGTTCAGAGGAAAAGGGCATGTCACTCTTTACAATGGTAGCACGCACAGTTGTTTAAAGAAGAATTTATGATCATACTTTAATTATTTTTCGACATGATTTAAACCATCCTCCTAACCTTTGTTCTCATCCTCCTCATTGGCCTTCAAGGTCGCCTTTAGATTCTCAATTTGAACTTGCAAGTTCATTATTCAACTTTTTATTCTCATCGTCAGCCTTGGCCAAGGCCTTATCATGATCCTTGTCCTTCTCAATTACAGTTGGACTGTGTCAAGGGTTTTATTCAAGTCCCCTATAGCCTGATGAAACTCCAAACACTACTTGGCGTTCTTGCCCATCATGGAGGAAAACTCCACGAGAAACTACTATAACAACCCATATATTATAACAGTAGGGTTAATCACTTCCTGACATAAAAATATACAACTTGTCAAAACAATTTAAAATATCATTCTTATCATGTACAAAATCAAATGAAAATGTGACAAGATATGAATACCATGTGATAAACCCCGAGTAACATCTCATAAGATCCATCACCAACTAAAACAATATGAGTGATGCCTCTACAACCGCACTACAAGTATCAAAATATACCACTAAATAGTCTCATTACACAATATCAACTTAACCAAAATATCAAAGATACATGCCAAAATGTCCTACTAATATACAAGCCAACTAATTCTAAAGTACTCAACTCATGTAATAAATAATAAATAGTAAAACATTTAGATGAATGTACATCCAAAATACTGTAGAAGATAACTGGGATAAAGAAGATGAGTGGACTATACTAGCTAGATGAGAATCTACACGCATTGGTCAGCCCTAAGGATGTAAATTTAATCCGAATCGACCCTAATGAGGCGGGTTTTAAAATGAGATTTGAACATTGGGGGCGAGTATGGGATTAGTATATACATGCAAGACCTGCCCACCCCGTTTATTTCATATATTTACTTAAATACCCTTATTTAACATATTATTACAGCAAAACTTTACATATATATATATATATATATATATATATATATATATATAATCTAATATCAAAACCCTAGACTAAGAAGATAACATTTAACAAAAAAAATAAAGGTGTATCTCCCTCTCATTCTCACTCACACCAATATCTTCATGGCCTCATCCATCCTCCCCTATCTTCTCGACCTCATATCATGCTCTTAACCTCAATCGGCGTTACAGAACACACCATAACTGACATCATCCCTCACCCTTAGGCCTACTGCCTTACACACAATGTCAGTCGGCTCGTCACACAGCGTCGGTTTCCTCATGAACGAGTGTCGAGTCACAACTGCTTGTTATTTCTTGTCACCCTCTCTCTAAAACTATATATGTATGGATTCATTTATTTATATCGGATTGAGATGGAAGTACATTCTAATAACCTTAGTTTTGCAAGTGTTCAAAAAGTGTGATTTATGATGACATTTTTTTTATGTTGATATGTTTAAGGAGTCCTTTTTAAAAGATTTGAAAAACCATTTCTTCAAGTACCCATTTTAATAACCTTTACAATTTGTTATGCTAACATTTTTTATGTTAATATGATGAAGAGGTAATGGTACTCTTTTTAAAATCTTTTATGAAAAATGTGTTTCCATATGTGTTATTTTATTATGATTTGCTTTTTAGAAATCTGTATTAAAAATGTGTTTTTTTAAGTATTGAGCAGCTGATGAGGACATTACAATGGTTAACAA
Organism: Sambucus nigra; assembly: GCA_949130495.1. Lineage (NCBI taxonomy): Eukaryota > Viridiplantae > Streptophyta > Magnoliopsida > Dipsacales > Adoxaceae > Sambucus > Sambucus nigra. Next base: position 618,141,770 of record OX422215.1, read on the forward strand.
GGACTTGTTATTTCAGAAATTTTAGTTATGTTTGGTTTGCTTAATGGTTAATATAATTTTGAGACTTATAAGTTGATCATGTTGTTGAGGTTTTGCTGTAATTTTTTTATATTCTATTTGCATTCAATGTCTTACGAATATAACCAAATATTTAATAAGTATTTAATTTCTTTAACTTAATAGTCTTAAGCTTGTTTATTATTATAAGAAAATTAACTTGTAGAAAAAAATGAAAAATGCGAGTTTTAAACGGGGTCGAGTATAATGTAAATGGGTCGGGGAGGGGGGTAGGAGGTTTACATTTAATCGGGTTCAGGGATTAAAAAATAAACCCATCACGAGTAGCGGGGTGGGGTGGGTTAATTTTTTTTTTGCGAGGCATGTTTGGGTTTTGGCAAACCTGACCCGTTTCATCCCTAACCATCCCTAGCACCTAAAAGGTTTCACGAATATAAACGGGTCAAAACTCAAAAAGTTACCAAAGTTACGCAACTCAAAAGTAATAATATATCCAAGTGATAAGTCCACAACTATATAATGTCCTACGATAACCAACCACATGCCACAGAACCTCACAGTCCAATTTAATTAGCTCATTAGTTTCAATAATTAATTAATCTCTTGTTCAATTCAATTGTAACTGACATGCTCCCCTTCTCCTCTGACATATCAAGAATATGTGGTACCTACAAATAAAGGTCCTCACATAGACAGGATTCTCCTTTATTTTTCAAGGCCAACACTATAAATATAAACAGATCTCTTATGCACAAATAAATCCTATCACACAATCGGTTGCCACTTATCTCTCACATGGTCGGAACTATAATTATGAACAATCTGTGTGATGCACCAAAACAAGATACCATCAAGCCGATAAGGCACTACCTCTTGATAGCGTGGTCGGGACAAACAACATATGGCGTGATGTACAGAAAAAATTGTGGTCCCTTTGTACACCATAAGTATGAGTGTTCTCTCTCGTCACACACTCATAAGAGCATCCATTTATCCATTTCATTTTAATCAATATCATGATCATCTTATTTTCGTTCCATATTACACATTTAGCTTAGTACATATTATAACATCATTATATTCTATTTCATTAACTTCTAAGGGACAACTCGAACTACTCATGGGAATTTAATTTGTAGGGGACTATTCAACAAGTTAATCATTATAATAAAATAAATAGATTAATTAAAGGATTTTCTAAAGTCCTTAGTCCTACTTGTCTCTAGACTCCATGCATGCGACGTCTCATAAATGAAGTTCAAATAAGGAACACACACACACACCGGGCACCATTGATACACTTATGTCTAGACATGGTATTTATTGAGACAACTGGATTTAAGTATGGAATTATTAATGTGAATTAAATTAAGGATTAAATGAACTAAACAATCAATTTCCATTCCAACCACAAAAACAACAACAATCCAACATAAACCAATGACATTTTTTTTTCGTACTCCTTTTAATACAACTACTCGAGTATTCCAAAATTCAACAGTATAAGTAAGGGCTCAATTCCAATTCAAATGTAATTAACTTCAAATTCTAATTTCCAAATCATTAATCGATTAAAGGTATTTCAATTGGATTTCAAGCTTATAAACATGGGTATTTCTCAATTTATAAATTTACATGCGGGATAAAGATCCAATTATTAACCATTAAGTATAAAATAACATTAATTGGCATACCTACATAAAGGTACTACCAACTAAGAAAAAGGTTCAACCCTATGTTGCATACACGTTTTTCATCAAGAATCCATTTCAAATTAAGAAACAATTACGAAATATTAATTTCATATTATCACGAGGCCATATATCTAGGTTAAAGGCCCTATTATGAAAGTTTAATCATTAATAGTCAAATTTCAACGATATAAGATTTGATTCCAATCTAAACAATCCATTCACTTAAATATAGATGAAGCAATATAATAAGATATTTCCAAATCCTAAAGGGTTACTACTTAATTTTTAGCCTACCATTTAGATTTAGGTGAAATCGATATTTGTACATACAAAAGAAGAAAAGTAGATTAGTAATTTGCCTTTAAAATGGACAAAAACTTGATTTAAGTGAGACCTATAAAGCCTTTGAAAAATCAATATTGAAGCCTTTTTAGAACTCGATTGGAAAGGTTTTGAATCCTCTCTTGAATCCACCCTTGAAATTTTATTTCAAATACTTCGATTTGGTTTAGGAAATAGGTTGTTTGGGCATAGAGAGTTTAGGGTCTCTTTAGAGAGAAGATGAGAGAAAAATAAGAGGGATGATGTTAAAAATGAGGTTTAAGCTTTGAATATGTTATAAAATAAAAATCCAAATTTGTACTTACGCGATTGGATCGTGGCCCACCGCTATTGGGCATGACCGCGTTCACGAATGTTATTACCGCGATAGAGACCAAGTTATCCACAGTCGCGGCTCAAGGGAGAGATAAATGAAAACAAAGGAGGATATTTTACCTCTAGAAACTTCCCACATTTTAAATACCTTAAACCCTTAACTTATTTTCCAAGCAATGACAAAAGGACCAACCTACCCGTGGACATTTGCTCAAATTCTCCATTCGTCCAATTCAGTTATAATTCACAAAAATGACAATTTAAACCCAAAAATTTAAGTTATTAAACTAAAGTCCTCAAAACTTAAACAACTTGAAATTAAACTGTATAATTCAATTTTAATTCACCTTAACTTTAAATTCACAAAAATTAACTTTAAATTCACAAATTATATTATATTTAATTCGGATTTTCTTTTTCATTTATATTTAAATTCATTAATTATTAATACTTTTAAAATTATGGGTATTACATTCTACCCCCAACAAAAAGAATTTCGTCCTCAGAATTCACAGACTATAACAAATACTTGCCTCAAAATAACTCAGGGTACTACTACCTCATCATATACTCATGCTCCCCCAAGTAGACTTTGCCTCACTATGGTGACTCCACGAAATGTGAACTAAGGGTATCTCATGTAACACCCCATGATTTTGGGACTGAGAAATAATTTATTTAAATTGGAGAATTTTAAAATTTGGAAATTGAAGTCCAAAAATTGAGGACGTTTTAAAGTATGTCGGATGATAATTCTGAGTGTGCCATCAATTCCGGATGGGCCGAGATAGTTGAAATGACTGTCATTGGGTTTTATTTTGGTTCCGGAATATTTTTCAGTTAGTTTGACTCGAATTGGAGTAAACGAGTCATTTAAAGTGTGTATTAACATTTAAAACTGGGTTTATTGTTTTAAGGTTTAAGAGGCTTACGGATCAAGCCATTCTCATTTGTGAGAAAGAGAGAAAAGCCCTAGAGGGAGAAAAGAAGAGAGAAAGAACCAGAAAGGAGGAGAGAGAGAGGATAAAAGCTTGGAGACTTCCGGCCCAAACGCGATCCCGAGGATGATTCAACCTCTACAATTTCGAGGCAAGTGTTTAATCTTGCTAAATAATTCATTTGTGTAATTTATTTTATAATTTGTGGGTAAACGAATTGGATTTTGGGTTATATGTCAAAACCTAGATTTTATAGGTTAAATCTTATAAATTGATGTTTCTAATGGATTTGAGGTTGTATAATGAATGGGGTTGATTTCTATATGAGTTTTGATGTTGGAAACCTATTTGGGTAGAAGGTTAAAGGGTTGGAAGTGGATAAATTGGGTATTTGGAGAGTTAGGGTTCATTTTACATGGGAAAACAGTCGAGCCATCTGGTATGGCCGGTCGATCACGGTCTGGGGACCGGTCGACCGCGCCCTAAGGAAAATGCCTACTGCTTTCTTTCGAAGGTAAAATTTGGACCCGCGGTCGACCAGGGGTCTGGGACCGGTCGACCAGTCCCCTATTTTAGCCCAAGATTTGAATTTCTTTCTTCCCCTTTTCTTTTGGGGTTTTATTCTTAGGGGCTTTCTTAATGGGCTTATTTTGGAGGGTTATGATATTAGATTAAGGGAATAGGGCCCTAGGTTGAATAGGGGCTTACGGGCCTATGTTAAATTGATTTAGGAGGGTGGGATGCCTCTTTTAGTAATGAAATGAATATGGAACTGAAGTGATTGGCGGATTATTTTATTATGATAGAGGTGGGTTATCATGAAATGGTTATAAATGGTAGAGATAGTCCCTTTTTGCTTACGTGCGTATTAATAATGGATATTATGAGTTATAGTGGGGGATCTCAGTGAGGACGGGAGTTCTAGCTTGAGGTCATAAGTGAGTTTAGATATAATTTAAGGTTTAGGACTCTTTGGGAGAGTGGTGAGGGCATTGTGTGACATTGTAGGTCGATAGTTGTCTCAAATCCTTATAGTGATAGGATTCTATTTAATATATGGTTTGGGACCAAGTAGAGGTAGAGGTCATGCATCCTTAGTAAGTTTTAACTTAAGGAATAAATTATAATGTAATAAGATTAAGGGTTCATTAGAGCGATTGAACCGTAGACGGAATTTTGAGGATAATGTGATTAGGCTATCAACTAGGTTAAGGTGTGTTGCAAATCTAGTTAGGATAGTTGTGGTATATCTATGTGTGATTTATAATGGAGATTCCCATACTTGATCGGATCATGAAATGAATTTAGGATGGATCTTAAGGCTTATCGATTATTAATTATGTTATTACCTATGATCGAGATAAGTATCGTGGGTTGATGTACTTTCAGATATTGATGGAATGTATAGTGATTGTTATACACATTAAACTTTAGGGTGATAACCTTAATGTTGAATACATTGAAAGACTATTCATATCATAGGGGCAATGGATGAAAATGCTTCAAGTGAGGGATCGTATTTATATAAGGAATTTAAATTAAATACGTTTGAGATGACGACTAGTATAAATAGGATTATATACTCGTATAGCTGAATTTATAAATCTCATACATACGCGTGAGAGGTGGTATATATATATATATATATATATATATATATATATATATATATATATATGTACTCATGGCATGAAAATCTAAACCGTATGTGATGGTTTAATTATATGATGGGATCATATAGATATATATATATTACGTATGTGAATGGTATATATACTTGTATTGTGAAGCATACCCCGCACATGCTATCATTGGGAAGTTGCGCAATGAGGGTGAGCACCCTGGCTCGAGGAGCAGAGTGTGGATATTCCCCAGGTCATAGTCGTCCATTGTGTTATGATGTGATATATATATATATATATATATATATATATATATATATATATATATATATGTATATACTCATGGCGTGAATATCTAAACCGTATGTGATGGTTTAATTATATGATGGGATCATATGGATGTATATATATTATGTATGTGAATGGTATATATACTTGTATTGTGAAGCATACGCCGCACATGCTATCATTGGGAAGTTGCGCGATGAGGGTGAGCACCCTGGCTCGAGGAGTAGAGTGTGGATATTCCCCAGGTCATAGTCGTCCATTGTGTTTGATGTGATATACATTTTTTTAGGATGAGACGTGGTGGGTATGTTTCGTCTCATTGTCGATTAGGAGCTATGACCGCTTCCCGGATGTCGTGTATGTGTGTTGGCCGCGAAGTGGGTGATATTTAGTCCCACCGGTGGTCCCCAGGATGGAATATGAGTGATGCCCTGGAAGATGATAGCATGGTGCAATATATTGGCATTCTATAGCCGGTTATATTATGTGTATTGCAATTATACATTATATGTGTTATGTACACTTGGCTATGGGAATGAATGGTTATATATATATATATGTTTAGAGTAAATATATATATTTAGTATATCCTATAGGTGAAAAGGATATGAAATTTCTATGGTGTACATATTGGGTGATTATGGTGTACTGGATTGTTGGGGTTGATGTATCGCACTTAAGGAATATTTCGGTTATATCAACCCAAGGGTATTATTGGAGATTTTGAGGTAGCTCTTAGATAGTAATCAAAGTTGCAGTGGTAGTAGTATTTGTGTGGATGACATAATGGATCCCTACAATCAACATTGTCAAGGAGTAGTGTATCGGGGGGTTCCTTGTTTGGATTTTGCTTTGCGAGACACCCCACGCACGAAACGCAGTGCAATGTTGAAAGTAGAGAGAAGTTTTATCCTTATTAAATTTGTGCATGTTATTTAGAGAATAAACTCTAAATTTGAAGTTTAATGTTAATATGTGAAGTAATAAAATGGATAACTGTTAAGTTAATAAATTGAAACCTTTACAGCCTAGTAAGGCATATATATGTCTCTAAAGCTAAATGTTGATGGGAGTGCTATAGGGAATCCTGGACGGGGAGGTGGAGGTGGAATGCTTAGGAATCAATCAGGAGATATGGTATGGGCCTTTCATGCTCATTTTGGAGTGGTGACTAATATGGAAGTTGAAGCTTTGGCCTTATTAAAAGGCCTTGAACTCCTCTTAGACTTAATTGGATATGATCTGTTAATAGAAAGTGATTCAAAGGCCCTAGTGGACATCATCAATTTTCATAGAAAGTCTCCATGGAAAATCAATTGGGCTATTCATAAAATCAGGAGCCTAATGAAATTGATGAAGATTAAAATTGTTCATGTTTATAGAGAGGCAAATAAAGTGGCTGATTTTCTTGCCAAGCTAGGAGCATCTGTGAAGAAGGACTATTTTTCTCTTGCCTTAAATGACTTCCCAAAGCATCTCAAAGGTCTGTTATTAGTGGATAAATGGAGTCTCCCATCTATTAGACATGTCTAGCGGGCATTAGTGTTCTATCTTGTCATTAGGGGGTCTAAGTCTCTTTTTAATTTGCTCCCTATATTATGGCTATGTAAGGGATCTATTCTATAAAGATCCTCATTTATGTTTTCTTCTCTTATCTAATTTTGTTTTCTCATCTGATGTAAGCCATTTAGAAGAGGCAAGGTCTTCTATATATTGCAAATAAAATCTTCTATTTAAAAAAAAAGGCATATATATGTAAATATAATTAAGCATAATTGAAATGGGAAGGATTCTTGGGTTATTTTTGGATGGCAGGTCTTGTGGGTATAGGTCGTGCCTATGGTAAGTTAGGTTGTCCTTATGGGCGGGGTAACTTAATTCAGATTTTAGGACGCGAATAGGTGCCCAGATGAGAGGTGAGTTGAGGTTTCACGAGAGTGCGACTCCACTTTAATTATGAAATAGTGCATTTATATTTATTATGCACGGTTAACACACTTGCTAAATATTTTTTACACCTCGGACTCTGACCTGTTTGTATTTCTCTTTTACTATATATATGTATGCATATATTATTACAGGTGTCCTACCGCAGGGATGCCAGATGCTTTTCCATCCAAAGTCTTGGGAGCCGTAACAGGTGCGGACTGTTGCGGCATTTAGTTTGTAGTCGCTTCCTACTTCTTGTAAATCTAGGTAGGATTCACGTTTTATATCGGGTTTATACCCAAGAGTCATTTATAGCTATTTATATTTCTTCCTTATGGTTGTTGTACTGTATGTGACCCGACAGCTTATTCAGGTATATTTTCTTGTATGTACTCATTTCATGTTATACTATCACTTTCTTTCATCATCATACTTGCGCATTCTACCTTTGTGAGTAGCTGTACATAGTTGGTTTGATTTTCATTGTATGTTTTATTTAATTTTGACATCTCGCTTATATGATTTCGGGTAGTTAGCCTTATATTTTAGTATAGTTGGTTGATGCTGAGAATGAGCCATCTGAGATTTCCTGATTTATTGTAGTATAGGGCTGGCCACCCGTTATTATTTTAAGCGGGTTGTCACACCTCAATCTCAAATCTGGACTCTACGGCCTAATATACGCACTGGCTCCTTACTACTTTAACACCCCATATTTTTAAATGATTTATTTTAGCATTTTTAAATTACGCGGGTGCTCATAATTTAATTAAAATGAGAAAAATATTGCGTATTAAGAAAAATTAGAGAGAATAGAATTAATATTTATGTGAAAATAATTTACAAAGAGTGTGATTAAGTAAATAAAATTCGATCAATTTGTGGTACGTTGTAGTGGATAGAAATGACGGGGATTGACGGTATCTTGATCGGGGCATACGTGTAAGCTTGAGATAGAATATTGATGTTGGGTAACTCGGATGATAATTTTAAGTGCATGGTTGATCTGGAATGGGTCGAAATAATGAAATTTAGACTAGTCAGGGATCACTCGGGAGTGTACGGGTAATTTTACACTATGGGAATAACCTAATTTAGGGATTAGGAATTTAAATAAGAGGTTAAGAGTTAGGAGGCAACTACTTTACATATTAAAACACATGAGATCTAAACTAGTGAGAAAAGAGGAAGAAAAACATAAAGGATTCAAGGGTGAGGCTTAATTGGAGGCCAATCGTTGGGAATTCTTGGCTAGATTCAACACCACAAGAAGAAGATCATCATTCCTTCTACATCTAAGACAAGTGACTAAACTTGCTCAATGTTTTTATTTAGTTCTATATTCATATCAAAATTTGGTAGACTTGTAACAAATTTTAGGGCTGGAATTTATATGGAAAAGGGGATTTTTAAAAAGATGAATATTGTGATGTTCTTATGATTTTCGTTAAAGGAAAATCTTATATAAAAATTAGTTCTTGTTAGAGGAAACTAAGAATGAGAATTGCATATATTGATCTTTAATGGAAAGATACAAACTTGAATCGAAAATGTGAAATCTTGATTGTGAATTTAGGAATTTCATTAGAAGTCATGAAATAATTTGTGTTGGATAAAGATGGATGAAAATCCCATGATTAAATTTAGTTTTGATAATTTAAGAAAATGAAACACATATTCATGTTGGTAATTGACGGGGTGATAGTATACATTATTGGGATGAAGTTTGGATTCACCTTGGGATGAAAATATAGGCAAAACTAGTGAAGAAAATAGTACCCCCGACCTGGATAGCATACAGGGATGAATCTGTTCGTCCCTTGGTCGAACCGATTCAGCTGCTCTGCCTAGCCCAAGTCCATTTGTTTATAGTTTTAATAATTTCTTTGGGGGGATATTTTGGGGTGTCCATAAATGAAAATAAACTTATAAAAAACTATTTTAGGGACCTTATATATAACTTGGGATAGTGGTATAAAACTCGGCGTAAGGAATTATGGGTATAGTGCAAATAATACTCAGAAAACTATAAATTAATAAATTTGGACAAGAATTCGGGTAACTTAGAATACGGTAGGTCGGGAAGGACGTAACGTACATAAATAATAATAATATGTGTGTGAAATTAATTTAAACAGGGGTTAATTAAATATTTAGAATCAGTGGTAGACTTGGTACAGCTAGGCTAGTACTTCGAATGATAGGCACGGATTAGCCGGATTATGTGAACATAAATATATACGGGTATAGGGACAGTATACATATGAATAATAATAATAATAATAATAAAAAAAAAAAATAATAATAATAATAATAATAATAATAATAATAATAATAATAATAATAATAATAATAATAATAATAATAATAATAATAATAATAATAATAATAATAATAATTGTGTGTATGATATTTGTGTGAAACATAACCATCCTAGTGGATATGCTATCGGTGGAGGTTGCGCATTGTGGGAGGTCACTCTGGCGAATCCCAGCAGAGGTAGTACCGTTTTCCTAGGTCATAGGTCTATGCACGACCTCGCTATATAGGTTTGGAGTCCTGTGGAATAATGTCGTATGGTTATAACCCAAGGACTTAAGGGCATAACTACCTCCGGTTTACATTTTCATTTTGGGTTAGGTGGTGAGATTTCGACCCGATTGCCGAGGTTATGGTGGATAGTCCTCGAGCTTGATAGCATGCTAGTGATTTTGCATCCCAAAAGGACATACTCGAAGGGATAGCGGTTATATATATAATGAGAGATGTATGTAAAATATTTGATGTGTTACAAACCTATGTATATAAAGGTAAAGATAATTAGATACGGATATTATATGTGCGAATGTTTATTTGTAACTGGAGTAAAGTTATGAAAATAAGTTGTGATGATATAATTGAGAATTAATTAAATAGCGAGGTAAGCTAATTAAGAAATCACAGAGAAATAATATACTCGATGCAGGGTAGTGAGTCATATGGAGATTAGTGATTAGTCTAGTTTGACGGGTTGCGTAAGTAGGAGGGGTAAGAGACATACATTATGTGCGTACATTAGATGAGGGCTGAGGGTTGTCTCATGTAAGTGCGCTACCAGTTTAAATATGAAAATTTTCTTTACATTTTCAATACTGCATTTTATTCACTTGCTAAATATTTTTCAAAGTTTTTGGGCTCTAACCCCGCATCAAATATTTTCAAAAACTTTTAGGTGTCCATCCATAGGGACGCCAATTATAATTCTTCTTTCTAGGATTACATAGCTATAGCTGATGTGGACTCTTGCAGATTTTGGAGTAGATTCATTATTATCTTAGATTAGGCTCCATTTCACACATTGTTGGGCATGTCGCCCCTTCTATCATATTTATTTACTTTCAGTTTATTTAGTTCAGTTTGGATGATTGTATTAGATTCTTAGTAGCAGATGGTTTATTCGGTACTTGTTTTTATTTATTTTCACATTTAGACTTCTTTACTGGTGTGAATATATATATTACATTTTTTGAATAGGATTATGGTGAATGGTTTATTTTTTGTATTGTAATTAAAGGTTAAAATTTGACACAACTTGTTAAACTAATAGGTGGTAAGTAATTTGTTAAATTTTGATAGTGATGCTAAGAATGATTTGTATGAGACTCTAGTTATATTTTCATAGAGGGTTGGCAAGCCGTTATTTAATAGATAGGATGTCACAGATGGTATCAGAGCATTAGGTTCTAGTGTCCTTAGTGTCTTTGCGGCTTACTATGATTTCAACGTAGCGTTCTTTGATATAGAGCCCTATTTTAGGACCGTTGTATTCATTTACATAGTTATGTTCTTCTGTTGTTATTTTGTATTTGACTATGAACTCATACAATTTCAATCCGATTTCAGATTCCACCTAAGAGAGGACTACCAGCTAGGTCCACCAAGAGGGCCAATGAAAAAGAGGCTCTGCTAGAGCCACAAGGGATGGGGACGGCCACTAAGGTGGCCACCATAGTTGCATAGGCGGTTAATGCCTCCATGATCGCCATGGCATATCACTTTCCACAGACTCAGTCATAGCATCTAGTGGCACCAGTCATCCAGGCCCATTCGGGGCCATCAGCATAGGGGAGAGTGATGGAGGCCTTCCTAATGGGGATCCACTAGAGTTCCAGGGCAGTTTAGATGTGGTAGCTACCAGACAGTGGAAGAAAGATATCACGCACCATCTTCGCTTAGTCGAGTACAGCGATACACAAAGACAGATATTGACTACTTTTAAGCTAATAAAACACTGCAGTGGTGGGATTCAATTACTATGGAAGAGGATAGGGATATTATGACCATAGTGGAGTTTTGGGTGCGGTTCGGCATTAAGTATTTTTTGTCGATGATCCAGATAGAGATACGACGGAGATTTTTTGATGTTACTCATGTAGATAAGTCGGTGGCCGAATATGAGGAAGAGTTTACCCATATGGAAAACTTTATGCTCGATGTGGTGAACACTGAGGAGAAGAAAATTCTGAAATTTATAGACGAACTGACTTGGAGGATTCGACAGTATTTGTTGGGCAACCCGATGTTGACCACCTATACTGAGGTCTTCGATTTTGCATTACTTCATTACCAGGACCATTGCGTCCATCTGAAGGGAAGTAAGAGAGCGAGAGATACTATCCATCTAGACAGAGCAGGTAGGAATGGTGATATTGGGGCACCGCAGCAGCACAAGGGTAAACAACATGAGAGAGATTCCCGACAGGGCGATCAGACTAAGAGGTTTTGGTCGGGAGGTTTTAGATCTAATGGTAGTGGGTTCAAACAGCGCCCTCAGCATCAGCATCAGTAGTAGCATCATGTTTCCCATAGCCTCCAGGGACAAGAGAACACTGGGGGCAGCCAGGAGGGTCGGGGCCAATGACCGGGACAACCCCCATAGGTCCACCAGAGCCAGAGTAGGGAGACTTCACTGGCCATTATTTCACTTGTGGGGAGATGGTACATCGAAAGAGAGACAACCTGCAACCAGGTAGGGGACCACAATACGGTGCCCAGTAGGGTCAGACGGCACACTTACCACCTGTAACACCAGCCCCATCGCAGGAGGGGCAGCAACAGTACAGGCGTGTCTACAACGTCTGGGATGCAGTTATACCACCGATGCAGCAGGTGCCATAAGCAGTTGAGGGTATGTTTCCTATTCATGGGCATATGGGTATGGTGTTGTTTAATATGAGAGTTATATTTTTTATTTTAGGACACGAGATGTTTCTTGTAGTGATGCCTCTTTCGGAAGGAAGATCAAGCACACACAGGTAATATATTGAGGAAGAAACCTCACAGGAGGTGGTTATCTCCTTAAATTTTATTCTAATTGTGAGGGAGTTCAGAGATGTTTTCTAGGAGATACCCAATTTTCCACTCAGCTAAGAGATTGGGTTTGTAATCAATTTAGAGCCTAGGACGAGGTCGATTGCATGAACACCGTATCCTATAGCCCTATTAGAGATACGGGAATTTAGAGATCAGATTTAGCATCTCCCGGGGTAGGGTTTTATTCGTCGGAGTACATCACCGTGGGGTGCGCCTCTGTTATTTATAAAGAATAAGGATGGGTTGCTTCAACTGTGCATTGACTACAGGAAGATGAATAAAGTCACGATTAGGAATAAGTGTTTGTTACCTCGAATCGATGACTTGTTCGACCAGTTGAGAGGAGCAACGTACTTCTCGAAGATAGACCTGAGATCGGTGTATCACCAAATACGTATTAGGGAGGAGGATGTTCCTAAGACCGCATTCCTGACATGGTATGGGTCCTAAGAGTTTAAGGTTATGCCATTTGGGCTAACCAATGCTCCCTCCATTTTCATGGATCTCATGAACTTAGTGTTCAGAGACTTTTTGGACTTGTCTATGATAGTGTTCACAGATAACATTCTAGTATATACTCAGCTAGGAGTGAGCACACAGAGCATCTGTGTATGGTCCTACAGACGTTACGGGATCATCAACTATACACCAAGTTTGAGAAGTGCGGATTCCGATTATGGGAGGTGCAGTTTTTAGGTCATTTTGTGTCTAACATAGGCATTTATGTGGATCCGAGTAAGGTGTCAAGGGTGAGGAAATGGGATAACCCATGACACTGACGTAGGTCTATAGCTTCTTGGGGTTATTCGGGTATTACCACCGCTTTATAAAGGACTTTTCAAAGATTGTGGATCCACTGAAAAATCTGGCTCACAAAGGGGTGTCGTTTGTTTGGGATGACTACTGTCAGTTATCTTTTGATGAGCTAGAGGACAAATTAACTTCAGCACCAGTTCTTGCACTGCCTAGAGTAGGATTGAAATAACTTGTATTTACTAATGCGACTTTACAGGGACTTGGGGGTGTACTACAAGAGGAGGATCGGGCTATAGCTTATGATTCTCACAAGCTTAAGCCCCACGAGAGGAATTACCCCACACATGACCTGGAGTTAGCAGCGATCATGTTTGCCTTGAGGATTTGGAGGCTCTACCTTCTGGGTGAGCGGTTCAGTTTGTTCATGGACCATAAGTCACTACAGTGTCTATTCACGCAGAAGGATCTAAATATACGGCAGCGGAAATGGTTAGAGTTTGTGAAGAAATACCAGTTTGATATTCAGTATCATCTTCGAAAGGCTAACGTGGTGGCAGATGCATTGAGCTGACGACCTACAGGAAAGATAGCGGAGGTGTGGAAGGCGAAGTGGGGAGAGATTCGGCATGATAACGAGGTCATCAGAGCATGTATGGCGGTATTGGCTATCACTCTCGAGATTATTATGCGGGTGGTGCAATCACAGGCAGGGGATCAGTTTTGTCAAGAGAGGGTCAGCCAATTGTTGGCAAATGGAGCAGATGTAATACTCCATATTTTTATGCAATATTAATTTGGGGATTTATTAAATTTAATGTGAATTAATTATTTAATATAAATCCGGAAATTAATTATGTTATAATTATTAACGTGATGAGTGTAAGTAATTATGGGAAATTTGTTGAATATTACTAATGAGCAAAGTAATATATAATATTGGTTATATAATATTGGTTATATTAAATGTCACGAGTGAATAAAATGACAATTTTGAAAATTTGAGTCGGGACGCGCCTGTGTCGCGTCGGGACTAAATATTGATGAATAAAAGTGAATATATTATAATTCGTTCATATGGTCGTTTTAAGTGTGCCAAAGTATCCGGAAGGGTTGAGATAGTCAGAAAGTATACCCAGGGCTTTAGTTTGGGTCTCGGGGCGTTTTTAGGCTTAATTAGTACCCCGGGAGGTCATTTTGGACATTTCGCATTTTTGGGTAATTAAACCCACGAAATTTCAAGGGATATATCAGATGTCTAAGGTTGCCCTCTAGGGTTAAAACAACCAAAGACAAGTGACGGCCATAGGAGAGGGAAGGAGAGATCTTTCAAAGCAATCCAAGGCCCAAAATCCATCCGTTTGCACCGCCATCACCACCAACGCGTAGATCGCGCGACGGGGAACGCAACCACACCAAATTCGTCATCAAACCAGAATTCTGAAAATCCTAGGCAAGTGTTTATCTTTCTTATCTTCGTTAATGCATCACTCATGTTAGTCTAGGGATGATTAGGATGAGTTTTATGGAAGAAAACCCAAAATTTGAGATAGGAAATCGCATGTAGTAATGATTTGAATGTAAATCTGGAAACCCCTTCACATGTAGAGGATTAAACCACGAAATTATGATGTTTTAGAAGAAGAAACTTCTGGAAAAGATTGATTAGAACCATGTTAAAGAAATTCTAGGGTTCTTGAGATTTTTATGAAGTTTTTGCCTATAAATCCATGATTAGTGACGGAAATTTACATGCTTTACGTAGAAGATACATAAAATGAGATTATAATGTTAGTAGTACAAATTTCTGGGCGATTGGGAATAAAAAGTTTGGATTTGGAGGAGGTTATGTGATAGAACCCGTAACTGATTAACTGCAGAATTCGCCATACCTGTTTGATCGATCGATCGAGCCAAGAGCTTCGATCGATCGAGCCCCAGACCTCGATCGATCGACCCCTTCTGGCAGACTCATATTTTCCCTTTTTAAATTAGTTGAATTCAATTTAATGAGAAATAATTCTTGGACACCCTTATTAAAATGTTTTGGGAGATAAAGAAGACCAGTAGGACATGTGAATAATTTTGGAGACCTTTAACGTAAGACAAGAGTTGTATTTTTGGGATACTTACATTTAAGGGACGATGAAACTATGTATTAAAGGGAGAGGCGCGTAAGATAGTTATGTTGGAACATAAATGTATACCTACTGAATTTTTCACTTGAGAGGATAGAGTCCATGAGTATTACGTAGTAAGTTGGAAAAATCCCTCGAATCAAAGTAAGAAATGAACGATTATACGTGAGAACTAAATAATGAGATATGAGGACAAATGTCGGGATTTGAGATGTACCTAAATTGATATGGTAATATTAGTATAGTTATATGACTGTGTTTATGCATATACTATCTATGTGTGAAAATCGTGCCCGCGCTACTTGCTATCCCTGAGGTTACCGCGCTGGGACAGTCTTATCTCGATGGGACCTTTATGGGGGATATTGACTCGTACCCTAGAAGATAGATATCCTTGGTACAGGCTATCGAATCGATAGTTCAGACGGTCCTAAGAGATGTGGGGGCATGTGCTATCCTCTTAAAGACTTGGAATCTATGCTTCGCCTCAATATTATTTTTGTATGTGTTAATACAGTTTGAGAGTGATTCCGAACTTGTATTTCCCTTAGTACGAGAGATACGGGGATTGGATAGCAAAGTATGCACGCACCATAATTTTTATGTGGGGTGCTGTTAGAATATATATATTATACGAGTATTTAATATATATATATGAAATTCTAAAATTTGGAACTGCCTACTGTGTTATGGTAAGTAAGATATGAATCTTGACTTCAAATTGGAAACACTTGTTTTGAAAACTATAATATGACACTGGGAAACTTTATTAATAAATAAATTTAAAATGAGAGCTTTGTCACTAAATGTAATTATCCTCTTAAACTATTATGTTGTTCAGTTTTAAATCTTACGAGTAGCCTAAGATAAGTTAAATCATTGGGAAGATTAGTGTGATATGAGAAAAGATAAACCGTTATGAAGGTTAGTGCGATAGGTGTGCACATTAGAAGAGAGGTGAGAATTTATCAAGAGAGTGTCTCACTAATATGTTGTTGCATTGGCCTATAAACATTTTAAATACTTGCTAAACGAATTTTAAATCTTTTACACTATCGGGCTCTGACCCGTTTCTATTTCTCTTTCTCTCTTGTATATATATGTATATATTACAGGTGCCCAGACACAGGGGCGTCTTGCGTAGGATCCCTTGGAAGGAACGCGCTGCAGCTTAGGTTGGAGTTGCAGGCCTCTTGCTTAGACGACTTCATTTATTTGACTCCACTCCTAGCATATTCATTTAGTGGGGCATGTGTCGCCCTTTCCATTATTCAGTTGTTTATTTGGACATTGTGATTCAGTTATTTCTAGTATTGTCATTTTGGGATTTATTACTGTCTGGATGTTTTACTTTAAGTTTTTAATGTTGGGATTTAGTTGTTGAATGTTTAAAGTATTTGGATTATATGTTCCAGGATTATTGTGGTGTGATTCTTTAATATTGAATTGTTGTAAATAATTAAATCTTTGTTTTTAAAATAAAATTTGGAAAGTAATGTTAAAAAAAATGGTTTTGACACTTATCTAAATTAATTAGGGTGTTTAAATTGGAAAAGTTATTTTTACGACAGTGATGCTAAGAATGAACCAACTGTTCACCTTGATTTTAATTTAATAAAGGAGTGATCGCCCGATATTTAATTAGGCGGAATGTCACAGGTGGTATCAGAGCATCAGGTTCAAGTGTCCTTAGGATCTGTACGGCTTATTTCGCTTTCAGCTTAACATTTTTGCTATAGAACCCTATTTTAGGATTGTTGTATTCCTGCTTTTACGTTTACGTCTTCAGTTATTTAAGATTTGATAATAACTGTAGACTAATGAATTTTTTCACATTTCAGATGCCTCCGAGACGTGCACCAAAGGATAGGCATGCCCCAGCCGAGCAGCCAGCAGCTCCGGCACAGGGTACGATGAATGCTAATGAGGTAGTCGCTATTGTTGCTCAGGCGGTGAATGCCACGCTAGCGGTGGTTCAGCAGGCTCCACCCCAGATTCAGGCAGTGGCGCCAGTACCTGCACAGCTTGCATCTTCATGGGAGCGGGTTAGGGGTTCCTTTCAGAAGGCGCATCCCCCTGAGTTCTCTGGTAGTTCAGATATCATCATCGTCATCCAATGAAAGAAAGATATCCAGCGGCATCTTCGTATATATGAGTGCACAGATGTCCAGAAACAGTTGTTGGCTTCCTTTAAGCTGGTGGGGGCCGCTTTGCAGTGGTGGGAGTCCACCACCACCTTGGAGGAGAGGGACACGATCCCGATTCAGTCATTTTAGGAGCGGTTTGACCGCAAGTATTTTCCACCCGCCGTGCAGACTGAGATGAGGCAGAAACTACTGAACTTGAAACAGGAGAATTCTACAGTTGCTGAGTATGAGGAGGAGTTCATAAGACTTCTCACTATAGTGCCAGATGAGGCACCCACTGAGAGTAAGAAGATAATGTTGTTTGTGGACGGGTTAGCTTGGAGGATCCGTCAGCACCTTATAGGGAATCTATCTCTGAGTACTTTCACTGACGTACTCAATGCTGCATTACTACATTGCCAGGATCATCGCTTCCATCTGCAGGGAAGCAAGAGAGCAGGAGAGTCCAGCCAGCAGGGCAGGACCGGGGGTAGTAGTGCTAGTGGAGAACCATCTCAAGGACAGACTCGTCAGCACAAGAAGAGTTCCCATCAGGGGGACCCTGCTAAGCGATTCCATTCAGGTGATTCCAGACAGGGATTTGGGGGTTATAGGCAGCGCCAGCCTAATCAGCAGGGCCAGCAAGGCCAACACCGACAGCAGCAGGGTCAGCAACAGGGCCAACCGGGCCAACAGCATTTTTATCAGGGCCATCAGGGTGAGTGGCGGGGTGGTAACGGCCAGCAGGGTCGTGGTCAGCAGGGTCAGAAGGGAGGAAATTTCAATTGGCCGATGTTTTGGGTGTGGCAAGCATGACCATAAGTGCCAGGATTATCCAGAGAGAGAGAGGGCCCCACAGCAGTAGGGTGCCCGTAATTAGCCACATAGGCCACTTTTTCCAGTTGCCCTCCCAGCACCAGCCCTACCAGCCGTTCCAGCAGCTCCAGTGCAGTAGGGGAAGTTAAAATATGGACGTGTCTATAACGTCCACCAAGCAGCAGCTCCACAGTCACCACCCGCTTGAGGGTATGTTTCCTATCCATGGTACTATGGGTCGAGTTTTGTTTGATACTGGGGCGATGCATTATTTTATAGCTACGCATTTTGCGAAGGCCTTAGGGTTGTTAGCCACAGCAGAGAGAAATGTGACGTGTGTAGACTCACCACTGGGTAGTGGATCACTTATTTTCTTTATATCCCGGGGAGTGGGGGTAGAGATTGGTAGCTTGGTATTACCTGCAGACATGTTAGTCTTAGATATGCATGAGCACGATGTTATTATCGGTATGGATTGGCTCGCAGCTTACAGAGCCATGATTGATTGTTTCGGTGGGAGTATTATTTTTTCCATTTCGGGGCAAGAGATGTTTGTAGTGGCGATGCCTCTCCCAGAGGGAGGCTCGACCGCTCATTTGTATTACATAGAGGAGGATACCTTTAAGGAGGTTGTGATTCCCTTAGAGTCGATTCCAGTTGTTCGTGAGTATTCCGATGTGTTTCAGGAGATACCAGGCCTACCCCCCAGTCTAGAGATAGACTTTGTCATAGACTTATTACCAGATACTAGACCTATAGCACGCGCTCCATACCGTATGGCTCCGGTAGAGATGCGAGAGTTACGAGATCAGATAGAGCAGCTATTAGGTCAGGGCTTCATTCGCAGGAGTACTTCACCTTGGGGCGCTCCAGTCTTGTTTGTAAAGAAGAGAGATGGTTCACTGAGGCTATGTGTGGACTACCGGGAGTTGAACAAGGTCACGATACGGAACAAGTATCCGTTGCCTCGAATCGATAATCTGTTCGACCAGCTGAGGGGAGCAACTTTCTTTTCGAAGATAGATCTGAGGTCGGGGTACCATCAGCTACGTATTAGGGAGCAGGATGTTTCAAAGATTGCTTTCTTGACGAGATATGGGTCCTATGAGTTCAGGGTGATGCCATTTGGCCTCAGAAATGCTCCAGCCGTGTTCATGGACTTAATGAATCGTGTGTTCAAAGAGTTCTTGGATCAGTATGTCATCGTCTTCATAGATGACATTTTGATATATTCACACTCCGAGGAGGAGCATGCCGAGCACTTGATACAGGTTCTTCAGACTCTACGAGAGCATCAGTTGTATGCTAAGTACGAGAAGTGCGGATTCTGGTTACGAGAAGTACAGTTCTTGGGGCATGTTGTTTCTGAGAAGTGTCAGCAGTCGACCCGAGTAAAGTGTCAGCAGTGAGGGAGTGGGGACAGACCACGACACCGACGGAAGTGCATAGTTTCTTGGGGTTAGCCGGATACTACAGGAGATTCATTCGGGGATTCTCCAAAATAGCGGGTCCATTGACGAATTTGACTCGCAAAGGGGTACCATATGTTTGGGATGATTTTTGTCAATTGGATTTCGACGAGCTGAAAGACAAGCTTACTTCAGCACCAGTCCTTGCCTTACCGAAGTCGAGTGTGGAGTACCTGGTTTACACCGATGCCTCTTTACGGGGACTTGGGGCAGTACTTCAGCAGGAAGATAAGGCTATAGCTTTTGCCTCCCGCAAACTTAATCCGCATGAGAAGAATTACCCCACCCACGACCTGGAGTTAGCAACGGTCGTTTTTGCATTGAGGATATGGAGGCACCATTTATTGGGGGAGAAATTCCGCTTGTTCACAGACCACAAGTCACTGCAGTACCTGTTCATTCAGCGAGAGCTGAATATGCGTCAGCGCAGATGGTTAGAGTTTGTGAAGGACTATCAGTTCGACATGAAGTACCATCCGGGGAAGGCCAACGTAGTTGCTGATGCGTTGAGCCGTAGACCGATAAACGAGGTAGCGGACGTCTGGAAAGCAAAGTGGAAGGAGTTAGGCCACCAGGACGCAGTAGCCCGTTCCTTCATATCTGTTATGATAGTGACACCCGAGATTATTACGAGGGTGATACAGGCACAGATCGCAGACCCTTTTTTCCAGGAGCAGATTGTACGACTTTTAGCTGAGGGTGCTGAGTCCTATTCTGTTAGTTCTGATGGGGGTTTGAGGTTTAATGGGAGATTAGTGGTTCCAGAAGGAGAAGAATTACGTCATGCGGTGATGACCCAGTCTCACGGGTCCCGATTTGTGGTACATCCTGGAGGAGATAAGATGTACCAGGATATGAGGCAGTAATACTGGTGGAGTGGGATGAAGAAGGACATTGTTGAGTTCGTATCCAAGTGTTCTACCTGCCAGCTGGTAAAGGTGGACCATCAGAAACCGTCAGGGTTGCTTCAGCCATTGGAGGTACCCGCGTGGAATTAGGAGAGTATTTACATGGATTTTATTATAGGGTTACCTACATCACAGCGGGGCCACGACTCTATCTGGGTGATTTTAGATCGTTTGACCAAGGTGGCTCATTTTCTGCCGGTGCGGACAGACTATACCACGGGTCAGTATGCTCAGTTGTTCATTGCCGAGATTGTCAGATTACATGGGGTGCCCCTGAATATTGTGTTAGATAGAGATAAGATTTTCGTGTCGCATTTTTAGGAAAGCTTTCAGGAGGCTATGGGTACCGAATTGAGGTTGAGTTCAGCCTATCACCCACAGACAGATGGACAGACAGAGTGTACTAATCAGATGTTGGAGGATATGCTACGCATGTGTGTTCTTGATTTTGGAGGAGGTTGGGAGCCACACCTTCCACTGGTAGAGTTCGCTTATAATAACTCTTATCAGTTCACGATTGGCATGGCCCCATTTGAGGCTTTGTATGGCAGGCCTTGTCGTTCCCCAACTTGTTGGCTCGAGGTGGGGGATAACAAGTTGCTAGGACCAGAGGTAATTCAGGAAACCTCCGCGAGAATTGAGATGACCAGGAGTTGCATTCGAGTAGCCCAGGACAGGCAGAAAAGCTACGCCGATGCGAAACGGTTCTTTCGGGAGTTTAATGTGGGGGACCAAGTGTTACTACGTGTATCTCCTATGAAAGGAGTGATGAGGTTTGGGAAGAAAGGGAAATTGGCCCCGAGGTACGTGGGACCATTTCCCATTATCGAGAGGATTGGTCCGGTAGCATACAGATTGGGACTGCCAGAGCATTTACATCGCATTCACGATGTATTCCACATCTCGTCGTTGAGACGATATCTGCAGAATGATATGGCCCATACCCACATTGCGATAGATGAGATAGACTTACAGCCTGACAGCTCTTACGAGGAGAGATCGGTGGCTATCCTAGACCATAGCGAGAGAAGATTGAGGTCGAAGGTAGTTCCACTTGTACGGGTCCAGTGGGAGCACCATAATGTGGAGGAGTCCACTTGGGAGAGCGAGGCAGATATGCGCGAGAGATATCCAGATTTATTCTTACCAGGTACGCCTTATTTTTCGAATTTCGGGACTAAATTCCGTTATTAGGGGGGAAGTATATAATACCCCGTATTTTTATGCTATATTAATTTGGGGATTTATTAAATTTAATGTGAATTAATTATTTAATATAAATCCAGAAATTAATTATGTTATAATTATTAACGTGATGAGAGTTAGTAATTATGGGAAATTTGTTGAATATTACTAATGAGCAAAGTAATATATAATATTGGTTGTATAATATTGGTTATATTAAATGTCACGAGTGAATAAAATGACAATTTTGGAAATTTGAGTCGGGACGCGCCCGTGTCGCGTCGGGACTAAATTTTGATGAATAAAAGTGAATATATTATAAGTCGCTCATATGGTCATTTTAAGTAGGCCAAAGTGTCCAGAAGGGTCGAGATAGTCATAAAAGTGTACCCGGGGGTTTAGTTTGGGTCTCGGGGCATTTTTAGGCTTAATTAGTACCCCGGGAGGGCATTTTGGACATTTCGCATTTTTGGGTAATTAAACCCACGAAATTTCAAGGGATATATCAAATGTCTAAGGTTGCCCTCTAGGGTTAAAACAAACAAAGACAAGTGACGTCCATAGGAGAGGGAAGGAGAGAGCTTTCAAAGCAATCCAAGGCCCAAAATCCATCCGGTTGCACCGCCACCACCACCAACGCGTAGATCGCGCGACGGGGAACGCAACCACACCAAATTCGTCATCAAACCAGAATTCTGAAAATTCCAAGCAAGTGTTTATCTTGCTTATCTTTGTTAATGCATCACTCATGTTAGTCTAGGGATGATTAGGATGAGTTTTATGGAAGAAAACCCAAAATTTGAGATAGGAAATCGCATGTAGTAATGATTTGAATGTAAATCTGGAAACCCCTTCACATGTAGAGGATTAAACCACGAAATTATGATGTTTTAGAAGAAGAAACTTCTGGAAAAGATTGATTAGACCATGTTAAAGAAATTCTAGGGTTCTTGAGATTTTTATGAAGTTTTTGCCTATAAATCCATGATTAGTGACGAAAATTTACATGCTTTACGTAGAAGATACATAAAATGAGATTATAATGTTAGTAGTACAAATTTCTGGGCGATTGGGAATGAAAAGTTTGGATTTGGAGGAGGTTATGTGATAGAACCTGTACCTGATTAACTGCAGAATTCGCCATACCTGTTTGATCGATGGATCGAGCCAAGAGCTTCGATCGATCGAATGTTCGATCGATCGAGCCCCAGACGTTGATCGATCGACCCCTTCTGGCAGACTCATATTTTCCCTTTTTAAATTAGTTGAATTCAATTTAATGAAAAATAATTCTTGGACACCCTTATTAAAATGTTTTGGGAGATAAAGAAGACCAGTAGGACATGTGAATAATTTTGGAGACCTTTAATGTAAGACAAGAGTTGTATTTTTGGGATACTTACGTATAAGGGACGATGAAACTATGTATTAAAGGGAGAGGCGCGTAAGATAGTTATGTTGGAACATAAATGTATACCTACTGAATTTTTCACTTGAGAGGATAGACTCAATGAGTATTACGTAGTAAGTTGGAAAAATCCCTCGAATCAAAGTAAGAAATGAACGATTATACGTGAGAACTAAATAATGAGATATGAGGACAAATGTCGTAATTATGGGATTTGAGATGTACCTAAATTGATATGGTAATATTAGTATAGTTATATGACTGTGTTTATGCATATACTATCTATGTGTGAAAATCGTGTCCGCGCTACTTGCTATCCCTGAGGTTACCGCGCTGGGACAGTCTTATCTCGATGGGACCTTTATGGGGGGATATTGACTCGTACCCTAGAAGATAGATATCCTTGGTACAGGCTATCGGATCGATAGTTCAGCGGTCCTAAGAGATGTGGGGGCATGTGTTATCCTCTTAGAGACTTGGAATCTATGCTTCGCCTCAATATTATTTGTGTATGTGTTAATACAGTTCGAGAGTGATTCCGAACTTGTATTTCCCTTAGTATGAGAGATACGGGGATTGGATAGCAAAGTATGCACGCACCATAATTTTTATGTGGGGTGTTGTTAGAATATATATATTATACGAGTATTTACTATATATATGAAATTCTAAAATTTGGAACTGCCTACTGTGTTATGGTAAGTAAGATATGAATCTTGACTTCAAATTGGAAACACTTGTTTTGAAAAGTATAATATAACACTGGTAAACTTTATTAATAAATAAATTTAAAATGAGAGCTTTGTCACTAAATGTAATTATCCTCTTAAACAATTATGTTGTTCAGTTTTAAATCTTACGAGTAACCTAAGATAAGTTAAATCATTGGGAAGATTAGTGTGATATAAGATAAGATAAACCGTTGGGAAGGTTAGTGCGATAGGTGTGCACATTAGAAGAGAGGTGAGAATTTCTCAAGAGATTGTCGCACTAATATGTTGTTGCATTGGCCTGTAAACATTTTAAATACTTGCTAAACGAATTTTAAATATTTTGCACTATCGGGCTCTGACCCGTTTCTATTTCCCTTTCTCTCTTGTATATATATGTATATATTACAGGTGCCCAGCCACAGGGGCGTCTTGCGTAGGATCCCTTGGAAGGAACGCGTTGCAGCTTAGGTGGGAGTTGCAGGCCTCTTTCTTAGACGACTTCATTTATTTGACTCCACTCCTAGCATATTCATTTAGTGGGGCATGTGTCGCCCTTTCCATTATTCAGTTGTTTATTTGGACATTGTGATTCAGTTATTTCTAGTATTGTCATTTTGGAATTTATTACTGTCTGGATGTTTTACTTTAAGTTTTTAATGCTGGGATTTAGTTGTTGAATGTTTAAAGTATTTGGATTATATGTTCCAGGATTATTGTGGTGTAATTCTTTAATATTGAATTGTTGTAAATAATTAAATCTTTATTTTTAAAATAAAATTTGGAAAGTAATGTTAAAAAAAATGGTTTTGACACTTAGCTAAATTAATTATGGTGTTTAAATTGGAAAAGTTATTTTTATGACAGTGATGCTAAGAATGAACCAACTGTTCACCTTGATTTTAATTTAATAAAGGAGTGATCGCCCGGTATTTAATTAGGCGGGGTGTCACAACAGAGTCCTACTCGATCAGTTCTAAGGGAGGCTTATACTTCAATAGGAGACTCATTACTTCGGAGGATGTGGACTTGAGACATACAGTGATGACCAAGTCTTACGGGTCGAGGTTTACAATACATCCCAATGGGAATAAGATGTACCAGAATATATGTAGATATTATTGGTGGTCGATGATGAAGCAGGATATAGCAGAGTTTGTCTCAAATTGCACTACTTGCCAGTTAGTGAATGTAGACCACCAGAGGCCGGCCGGTGTGTTGCAGCAGTTATAGGTTCCGATTTAGAAGTGGGAGAACATCTCCATGGATTTTATCACTGGATTATCGACACTACAGAGAGGTCATGATTCCATCTGGGTTATCGTGGATAACAATACTCATCACTAATCTCCACGATAACCCAGATGGACACGAAAATCTTATCCCTGTCGGACATTATATTTATTGGCACCCCAAGTTGCCTCACTATCTCGGTAATAAATAGTTGGGCATATGACCGCTTCATATGGAGATTAGTGATGAGTCTATTTAGGTGAGTAGTGTAACTAGGAGGGGTAAGAAAGATACGTTAGGTGCGCACATTAGATGAGAAGTGAGGGTTATCTCATGTGAGTGCGCTACCAATTTAAATATGGAAAATTTCTTTACATTTTCTTTATTGCATTTTGTTCACTTGCTAAATATTGTCAAAGGTTTTGGATTATGACACGGATCAAATATTTTCAAAAACTTTGAGGTGTCCATCTAGGGGGACGCCAAGGATAATTCTTCTTTCCAAGTTTGCGTAGCTGCAGCTGATGTGGGTGCTTATAGGATTTGGAGTAGCCGCTTCTATCATTGCTATCTTAGATTAGGCTCCATTTCACACATTATTAGGCATGTCTCCCCTTATATCATATTTATTTATATTCAGTTTATTTAGTTCACTTTGGGTTATTGTGTTGGATTCTTAGTAACCGATGGTTTATTTGGTACTTGGTTTTATGTATTTTTGTATTTAGACTTCTTTACTGGTGTGATTATTTATATTGCGTTTTGTGAATGGGATTATGATGAATGGTTTATTTTAGTATTGTAATTAAAAATCAAAATTTGACACGACTTGTTAAACTATGTAAGGACATATTTTGCAAGTCATGTTTACATTAGAGTATGTCGTATACCATTACAACCGTTGAAGAATTATTCAAGATTATTTAAGCATCAAGACGGATTCGAATATCAAAGTTCTTCATCAAAGAAGCTTCTACAAGACGAATTTGGTAAAGATTATGTTATTATTCCATAATCATTCACTTGGGATATTGGAATATTTTTTCAAAATATTTTCTAAGTGTTGGAGAGAATCTTTAAATGTTTTTGTCAAAAATATAATTTTTGGAGTTTTTGAGGTGGTGCATTTATCGAGAAAAATAAAAAGAAAACTATTTAATTTTAATATCATTCGAACGACGCCGTATGTCGTTCAAACGACGTCGCATGTCGCTCGAAGTGCCAGCTGTCGTTCAAACGACAGTGGATCTCGTTCAAACAACACGCTATCTCGTTTGAGCGACCTGTCGCCTTAAAATTTTTATAAATAGGACTTTTTAACTTCGTTTTCTAAGAGAATTCTTTCTAGTTTTTCATTCTGCAAACATTGCGAAACCAGCAGAACACTTTTGGCTTCTTCTTTGTTTTTCAATTCACAAAAATCCCATACACTGTGGTGAATTGTTTTGGAACCCAAGAATAAACATCTTGTTCAAGTTTTCTATTGTAGGGAGAATAACCTACTGCGAAAAATAGGTGCCACTTGAGGGAGGTACTGGGTTGATTGACTGTGTGTCATTAGGGAGTGCTGAGGTATTCTTGGGCTGAAGATAGGACTGCGATTCTTGTAGGTTCGTTGCACGTGGATCTATTATTGACGACACTATTCGATACTTGCGGGTATTCGTATTTAAAAATCTATTTCGTTGTAACCGTGTAAGTTGTAATTTACAATTATAATGTAATCAAGGTTTTTCCCTTTGGCAATTTTTCCTGAAATTAGTTTCCTTTGCATGCTTATTGATTTTATGTTATCAAATCACCTAGATGCATGTGTTATGGTTTAATTCAAATTTGGGTTAATTAAAATTGGACTTATTTGATTAGTCGCATTATTCCACTGTAGCACACTCAAATTGGTATCAGAGCGGGTTACGCTAATTTACCGTGTGATCCTGAGCTTTCACGAGATTATTGCACAAAGTTATTATGTTTTGATCCTTATTTTTTTCAAATCTGTTCTTGAAATCTCGATTTTCCTAAATATCCCTTTTAGGGGATTTGATGATTTTAGATGCCACTTGTCTGATGGAACTATTTGGAAATCTCGATTGAAATATGCTTTTAAAAATCTCATTAAAAAGAAAGAATCTGAGAGATGTCTTTGTTGTGAGGGGATTGGTCATAGCATAGATGAGTGCCCCACAAAAGTTAGGGACAGTTTTAATAAACAAATTGCTTATGTTGACACCCTTAGTAAGAGTGGCCCGAGTGAAGAAATTTTTTGTGCAAGTAAGCATGTCCATCTCAACTGTGTGGATACTCATGAGAATGACTATGATACTTCTTCCGTATCCACTGATAGTGTATCTCATGGAAGTGAGGGTGATGGTAGTGAGGATGGAAGTGTAGATGAGCGTAACTTGAAAATGTATTTCAATGAACTTTATACTGAATATTTAAAAACAAATAAAGAAAATTTGGAATTAAAATCTGAATTGAAAGAGCTTGCATTAGAAAATAATGATGATTTAGTTAAAGATCTTAGGGAATGTGAGAAAATTTTGAGAGAGAAGCTTGAGTACATCGAAGGAGAGAGAGATAGTCTTCGAGGGGTGATGGAGGCTATGAAAAAAGAGCTTCTTGAGTTTGAGGATTGAAGCGTGTACTTGAATCTAGGATAGGTGAACTTGAGAAAAGTTTGAGAGATTCGACTAAAGTGAAATTTGATTTGGAGTCCGGGTCTGAAAAGCTTAATAAGATTTTAGTCACTATTGAAATCAAAAAGGATAGGGGTGGGATTGGTTTTGAAAAACTAGTTGCACCCATTCCCAAATCCATCCCCGCATGTGTGAGAGAGCCTCCTAGGGATGTTAGGAGAGAGCCACCTAGGATTTTAAGGAGATATTACGTAGGACTTTGAGGAGAGAGACACCTTTAGATAACGTTCACCGCCACATATACACGTGTACTCATTGCGGTCGAAATGGTCACCTTAGGCGTTTATGTTATAAACTTCAAAACACTCCTAAGAAGTTTAAATAGAGAGTCATACATGTTCCTAAAATCCCCACTTATCGTTACACGTCGATTTGGGTTAGGAAATCGGATTTAGAAGCATATGGTCTAGTTGTTCATGACTCTCATCTTCTTGCACATGATTCATCCCATATGAGATCGCTTGGTTGATTGTGTTCGATATTTGTCATGTGCTAGTTGTGCTTCCTGATATATTCTTACTAATGTTATGACTCACCTTGTTGTAGTTTACTTTGTTTTATGAGTTTAGCTACTGTTTTAGCACTGTTTTGGGTCTGTCAGCACCTTCCAGGTATCTTTTTCTGGAAATTTTTTTTGTGGGAAACACTGGTTAACATTTTGGGGAATCTGTGAAAATTTGATTTTCTCGTTCGAGCGACTTCTGATCTTGCGCAAAGCTTTCTCGCAAGATACTATGTCGTTTGAACGACGGGAAGTCTCATTCGAGCGACCTAGTTGACTTTGACCATTCTGTTTGCAGTACCCTATATTCATTGGTTACATTATTTGGTATTCCTGGGTTGCTTCTGACAGTTTATATGCATCCATTCTTAGTATTTATGCTTAATTGGTTATACTGCATTTTTCATTTCATCACACATACTTAGATTGATGATTCTTTGTGTGATTTAATATTTGCTAGCATAGGATGATGCTCATGTCGATATTATGCCTACAACTACATGAAGCATCGACCTTTAATTGAATACTGATAGGCGACCTCTCCCCATAAGAATCGACGAAGAATAGAATACATTAGTTACCCAATCAAAATGGTCTGAAAGTGTTAGAGAATACATAAGTGCCCCTATTCAGTCTGTGATCATAAACGACTCGATATACCTTAGGAAAAACTTCCCCATATTCCCAAAATACATCACCTTTTATGGGTGGCACTTCGAGAAGTACCTGATAACCCACCTAAAATTTCACCTCATTCCTCTCCAAATGTGCATAACTCTTATGCATACTTTAAGCAGTCTTGATCCTTTTTAATGATCTTCTCAATCGTCTCCTAGGTCCCATCAAGTTACTCTCCATAGGTTCCAACCAACACTCGAGTAATTTATAGTGTCTATCACACAATGCCCAATATGGTTCCATACCGATCGACTTCTGATAGTTGTTGTTGTAGGTGAACTCTCCCAACTACCCCTAAAATCCAAAGCAGAGGCTCTCAGCATATCCTCCATAATTTGATTCACCTATTTCGTCTGCCCATCTATCTGAGGATGATAAGATGTACTCAAGTGTAACTGTTTCCCCTTAACCTCTTGAAAACTACCCTAAAATCGAGATACGAAAGTCGGAACCCACTCCCCCACCTCAGATTCATTAGAGGTGTAAGAGGACTAGCGTATCCATCAACCCGATCAAGACTTTTCTCCCTAAGGGAAATAAAATCTTTGGGTAAATAGTGGGATGTGTAAGAGAAAGTGAGAAAGTCTTATAATTATTTAATTTAATTGTATTTGTCTTATCCCGTTACACGCAATTGCAGCTTCATGACTGCTTTCACATATTCGAAGATAAGAAATTGATGACATTTACAAGATTGGAAATCGTTCATCACAACTTTACCCGAGAGGAGTTGACGAGGTAGTTTGTTAAAGACTTTATTCTTCCAGGGTTTTTTTTTAAGAGTTTGCATTTTCAAATACTTTTTAAAGAAAATATTGAAATCTCGCTAACTCGTAGAACAAGATTGCCATGTTGTTCGAACGACTTACATAGTGTCGTTAGAACGAAATTCCATCATTCGAACGAAATCTAGAACATCACTTTTTGGTCAGTTCTGGAATGTCATTAGAAGTTTCATTGGAAGTCGTTCCAATGAGATTGGGTGTACCGTTAGAATGCATTAACAGTTCATTCGAACGAGCACATGATTTTTTTTTAATTGAATATGATCCAAATCTCTAATGCCTATCCTTTTGCAACAAACTTCCTTATAACTAGAGATGCGGGATTAAAGTTTCAAACAATGCACACTTTTTACCTTTTTCAAGCCATTTTAGAGTTCCTTTTGTGATTAAACTATACCGTTTTCATCCAAACCCCTTGAAGATTTATAGATCACTTTACCAAAATCAAAAAGAACACTTTTATATTCAAAAACCCTTGTAGAGTTCATCTCTACTGCTATTTTCTAGAGTCGAGGCTCTACTGCTGAAGAAGATGGTTGATCGTTGGATACCGAGGGTAGACTACTTCATGTGGGCGGTGCAAGATTATGCTTTAGAAAACTTAAAGAACTGCGCATT
The DNA here is from genome assembly GCA_949130495.1 of Sambucus nigra. Lineage (NCBI taxonomy): Eukaryota > Viridiplantae > Streptophyta > Magnoliopsida > Dipsacales > Adoxaceae > Sambucus > Sambucus nigra. The sequence goes on from OX422215.1 coordinate 618,172,296, forward strand.
ACATTTAGTTAGCTAATTAGTTTATAAGTTATCTAGTGTCTGTCATTTCTTGTACAATGCTGAACTATAAAGGTTTTTCTCGAAAGGAATTTTTCCTTACTTCTCCCATGTTTGCATATTTGGTTTGGCTTAATTAATTTGGACTTTATCATTGCATGCACACTAAATTATTTCGAGATAAAATTTCCTAAAATTTGAATTTCTGTGTGTTTGGCCTAAGATACGAATCAATCCATAGAATCTGCTTTCTCGAATTTGTATCAGAGTTGGTTACACTAAATTTTCGTTTGATCCTTTAAAAATTTGGGTTTTAAGGATAATTTGTATAATAGGATGCTTATTTTCAACGGGTCAAATTATGCATACTAGAAAGCTAGGATGAGGTCTGATTTAAAATCTATTTATGAAAGAGTCTGGCTTATTTTTGAAAGAGGGTGGACACCACCCATTGATCAATGGCGATGTCATAGGTCCAAAACTTGTCTCTGCTTGGACAAAAGATGATTTTAAATAATGTAATTTTAACTGATGCGGTTTAAGTGCCATTTCTGGAGCCATCACCACTGACAAGTTCCATCACACCATGACGCGCACCACATCTAAGGAAGCGTGGGATATCCTCCAACTAACTCATAAGGGTACCAACATTGTGAAAGTTTATTATCTTCAACCTCACCACACAGTTTGAGACTATTACCATGCTAGAGTTTGAGTCTTTTGATAAATTTTTTGCACAATCTCTGATATCGTAAACTCTAGTTTTAATTTAGGTGAGAAAATTCCTAAGACGCATGTAATTAAAAGGATTTTGAGATCACTTTCAGCCTATTTCATTCCTAAGGTTATTGTGCTTAATTCGTTGAGGATATTATATACGCATAGGTTAGAAGAACTTCTAAGAGACCTCTAAACTTATGAGATAGACATGTTTCCCAAAAATTATTAAACCTCAAGAAAAGGGAATTGCATTAAAAGTTCAATCTAAAAGGAAAGAGGAAGTGTCATCTCACGCCGAGTATGATTTTGATCTCAATGATCTTGCCCTTTTTTCAAACAAAATATCAAACTTAGAAAAAAAATACTTCAACAGAAAATAAGAGTTTTGAGAAAGATAAAAAAAATCAGGCAAGAAAAATTTTGAAGAAGAAAGAAAAGATTACCCTAAAAAAGATGAAGAGAGATGTTATAAGTGAGCGGGTAAGGGTCATAATGCTCACGAGTGTGCTACGAGATTAAAGAGACAAGGCAAAGACAAAGTTGCCTTCAATTCCACGCTTAGTGGTAGCAATGTCGAGCTAGTGGATTATGGGGACGAATCATCGCATGGATGTAACGTCACGGCATTCATAGCTAGTCATGTTAGTACATACAGTGATCCTCGCCCCGATAAGGAAACTGCTCAACATGATGACCTTGACAGTGAGTCTAGTCATTTTGAAGAGAGTGAGGGAGATGACGCTTTGAGTGAGCGGGAGAGTGACCTTCAACGTGCTTACGTCTAACTTTACACTAAGTCCTTTAAAGCAAAGAAATAAAATAAAAGTTTAGCAGTTAGAGTTTTATCGTTAACGAAGGATTTGAGAGAGGTGAGATGGAGAGAGTCCTCAGTAAGAGTTTTTTTAGGAGAGAGAGTCATTTTAATTGAGTGAGAAAATGGTGACTTGACTGACAAAGTGTCTAGTCTTACGATAGATCTTAAAGAAACTATGGAGACTCATGAAAAACTTGAAGCCCTTATATACCAACTCGAGAAATATCTCGAACGTGCCCAAAAGGTCAAGGTACCTATATAAGATACTATAGACACCCCATTCTGTTACCCCTAACTCTCCTTAGGTCCCTAGTACCTCCCTTCATCACTACAAACCCAGGTCGTACCCCGAGTACCGACCTAGAAACCATCGGGTGCTCCTCAGCTCCATTTGACTAAAAATTCAAACTCTTCATCTCGATCGAGATTGAATGAATCTTCGAAGGTCACTGAATCCCCTTTCCAACGGTCCGTCCCGTGCGCGATTCCGACTTACCATGCTAACAAACGATCCGTTTGCGTTCGAAACTTGACCAAGAGGCCATTGAGCGCTCTCGATCTCTGTTTGACCTAAGTCAACTATCTAGCTCAACCGAGATTGAATGAATATTCGAAGGTCACTGAATCCCCTTTCCAACGGTCCATCCCGTGCGCGATTCTGACTTACCATGCGGACGAACGATCTGTTTGACTCCAAGAGGTCACTGAATTCTTCGAGGTCCCGATTGACCAAAGTCAACTCTCCAAGCCGGGTCAAACTCTTTGGAATATCGAAGTACATCTCCTAACCTTTCCAACAGTCTGCCCCATGTGCAATTTCGACTTACCATGCAGACGAACGATCCGTTTGCATCCGAATAATTCCCCATCCAATGGATTGACAAACGCTTCCGAACCATATTTGACCCAAAGTCAACTCCCGAACTCGGGAGCAGTCTAAAGGACTTCCAAAGGTCTCTGAATTACCTTTCCAATGGTCCATCCCGTGCGCGATTCTGACCAATGGTTTGCCCTCGGCAGCCAATTTTCTGAATAGGCCTGAAACACACTACCAAATGGCAGGTTCCAGACCCTGCCTATCGACAGGTGACGATAGGCAGGACCTGGTATATGCCGATCGGCAGTGACCTGAGCCTATAAAAGGAGGCCTTCACCTCATTTTCAAGGGGGAGCCCAGATCTAATAAAAATCACCCTCAGCGAATCCCAGAAACCTCTCTCGAAGGCAGCGTGATTTCAACATCCAAATTCCTTTTTTTACTTCCACTTTTCATCATCCTTTTCATCAAACTTGGTGAATTATCCACTCTCCATCATCATCCAAGTGCAAGGGCTGCTCTCCAACATTCAAGATCAAGCTCAAGAGCTTTAAGAAGGTCCAACTTTCTCACCTTTCTCTTCAAATTCTCTTAAATTCGCAATAACTTGTTTTATTATTTAGCACTTTTATTATCTCATTTCACACATCCTAATATTTTTTTTTTATTTAGTATTATTGCACATCTCTTATTTTTATATAAATAAAACCCAAAAAAATAAGAAAAATAGGGTTTTCTCATAAATTCCAAATAGGGATTCTCATACTTTTCTCACAACTAAAACACTTTTTTCTACACACACTCACAAATAAGAGATCCCCCATTTGGATTTATGGGATAAACCCCACCCCTCGTTTTGTATGCAAACTACATGAACTTTGATGCCTTTATAGGATACGTAGGCGTCTCGGGGTAAAACCCGAGACTCGAGTCCTTTTCTCACTTTTTCTCTCATTTTCTATCTTCTCTAAATCCAATTTCCTTATATTCTATATACTTGTTCTTAGTGACGTATTACTCCATATGCGTTATCGTTCCATTATAACGATCAACGTAAGGGTAATCGCGTAAATCTTATTTTCTAACATTATTCTTATATCTTCCTACGGATGACTCACTTTATCTCTTCCATGATACAAGTCGAGGATTACTATCTCCACTATATATATACACATGCACACATATCACGGGGAAAAATAAAGGAAAATAGCAAATATCCACGAGAGACCGAAAGGGAGGAATGGGTGCCTACCACCTTCCCATTTCGTAACTAAGCCTCCGAACCCTTCTCGAACATTTTGGTTTCGCATGCACCAGTATGTCTTTGGATGCCATTCTTCGGGGTGACTTCCCCTTTTTCTTTTGTCTGTTTTAACTAAAATAGACTGGCGACTCAAAATCTCTCTACATTTTTACACCTCATCTCAAACGACGCCGGCCGAAGCGCTCTCGAGAGGGATGCACGGGACCCGAGGATCCTCCCTCCGCGGGCCCGCCCGCGAGCGAGGATCGGGGATGGCCACAGTGGCGACTCTGCTGGGGATATGTATTTATTTTGAGGGCTTGACTCTATTTACATGGATGTTATATTTGTTCATATTTCCCCTATATCTGCATGTTCCCCTTTTCCATGTGTATCCCATGCTTATGCTTCTGTTCACACACTTGTAGAAAATTCTCCATGTACACTTCACACCACGTGCACCTAGGATCACATATATCCCCATGTTGCACGCATCACCCATATTTGGTGTACCTTTAGTACTTGTACTTTGCTCCCTGTTTGGCATAATCAAGAAAGGCATTCTCATCATAAGATACTAATAAGAGAATCATGCATGATTCACACGACATCACCAAAGAGCATTGTTATTAACCAAATTTTACCCAGTAACTGGAGGGTCACTTCGTGATGGGCGCTGGTCCGGCAGGGCGCAGTTAGCCTAAGCGATATGACTCTCACCTTCCATTGGCCTGTGACACCCCGACTAATTAAATACCGGGTAGCTACTCCTTTATTAAATTAAATCCAAACGCCAAGTTGGCTCAGTTAATAGCATCACTGTCGAAAACATTTTTATTATTACTAACCACCTAGTATTTAAAAAGTAAGTTGCCAAATTTTAATTAAAGTCTGATTAACATGCAACAAGTGTAAAAAGAATAATAACACCATTCACCATAATGAAGTAAATAGAATAACCGTCACATGATATAAATAAATCTGGAGGAAACTCCTCATAACACAATCCCACAACTGAAATAAATAATGAAATACCAAATACTGAATGGATACATGCCAAAGTCTGAAAAACTGAAATGGAAATGTATCTAATAGAATTTGGGCAACATGCCCTACAACTGAGGAATACTGAATAAGGAATCCAAAAGATATAAGCGTCTAAAAGAAAATCCCTGTAGCTTCCACAAGCAGCTACAGCTCGTCATCTGAGTAAGAATCCTATGCATGGTGTCTTTGTGGCTGGGCACCTAAAAATGGTTTTACAAAAGAAAATAGATTTGAAAGAAAACGGGTCAGAGCCCGAATGTGGAGATATTTTAAAAACCTGCAAGTGCTTTAAAAACATTTAAAACAGTATATGCAAAGTACATGTTAGGACGTGCTCTCACATGATATACTCACCTCTCGTCTAACTGTGCACTCCTAACGTTCCTGTACCCATTCATGTGTTATCTCATAACTATCTAAAGAGTTTCTAACACTACTACTCGGTTCACGTTTAATTTCCAACCTTAACAATTAAATAGAGAGTTCTACTTTAATCCCCGGATTCCCAATTATTAACAAAACCATTTATTGATAAAAGTTCCCTTTTTATCTTTTCAAAACATTACCATAACTATACTCACAATTTAACATAGTAAATTCCTTCTCATATAACCGTAGATTTTCACATCATAAATATACAATACAAGCACCCAAGGGCTAAGCTGCGGTGCACACATACTCTGCTATCCATCCCGGTACATCACGTACATAAGGATCACGCATTCCGAATCTCTCAGGAATCGTTCAGATAACAACATCACAAATAGTGGAGGCGAACACAGGCACCCTCACATGGGTCACGCACATACCTACGCTCCCACGATCAGCAGACTTATTAATATCACAATAATTCCTTCTATGATCTGTGTTCATCGAGGTAACCAATCTAAATCCGGGCAACACAAGGATAAGAAGGCCCTAAGCGAACGTAAACCTCCCGTGATAGCAAGTATGGTAGGTATGTCATACACATAAAATTATATACTAAGCATTTACACATCTTAGATATCTCAATATTAATAAAGGTATACTCTACATCATTATACCATTATTCCAAATTCAAATATTTCAAGTATCCCGATAATATATAAATTAAATAGTCGACACGTCTCACGTCGTAATTTCTTAAACTTAAAACCTATCTCAAATAGACTATTAAGTTCCCATAATTCCCACATATAACATCTTTATACCTAAGGTCTTTACTTCTGCCCCAAACCTTATTTCATCAAATTATTCAAATTTGTACTATTAACCCAAATATTATCTCACATAACGAATTTCATTTATTTAGAATAATTCCTCAAGTTAAATTCTAATAAAAGTCCAATCTCATAATCATGCCTACTGGTCTTCCTTAAAGTAAAGGGTATTCACAATGTCTCCAATAATATTAATCAAGGGTTAACACCATTAAAAATTCAATTAAGGGAAAACTTTATTCATTCTGGGAAGGTCGATCGATCGACCTTTACCTTCGATCGATCGATGGTGGTCGATCGATCGACTGAAGAACATCGATCGATCGATCGCACCAGGTCTGTTACGGACTGCTTCGTTCTGCAGTTACAGTTTCGTCCCAAAACTCCATTTTTAAGCATGAAACTCCAAGATAAGGTTACTATAACATTATACTATCATCCTACAACAGTATTAACATTCTAAGTCCCATAATTCATCATTTAAATGCTTAGTTCAGATCAAAACTACATCAAAATAATTTCCAGAATTCTTCCATTCAAGAACATCATCAAACTTCTTCTAATTCCACTTTTAGATCATCAAAGGTTCTGTTCATAACATATAAATTCGTCCAGAATATACTACATGCAATTCCTACATAAATCATGGCCTTTAACTTACAATTCATGGGTCTAATTTATCTCCAAAAATCAATTTCGAAAATTTCCTAACATGGAAAACATAGCTTGAATCAAATGGGTTTAAATCACTTGCCTTAATTTATCTTAGAATTTGGTGTAGAATCTTGAAGTTAGGTTGTTCTCCCTCTGTTTTTCTGCAGAATTCTCTTCCTTCTCTCTCTCTCTCTCAAGCTCTTCCCAAGGTTGAAGATAATGGAGTATGGAGGTGTGTTATGGTTTTTGGTAAGTTAGAATGGTATATCAACTTCTCCCGTAGCCCATATTGTCACATAGTGTTGTTAGTGGGTTAAGTGGGTTAAGGAAATAGTCAGATTGTAATTCCAATTTTCGTCACTTTTTAATTCCCAAAAATGCAAATTACCAAAATGCCCCTATAAGTTACCGGTATGACCCAAAAATGCCCCGGGACCCAAACTAAACTCTCGACTAGTGTTTTCTGACTATCTCGACCCTTCCGAATGCGTTGACGCACTCAAAACGACCATACGGTTAATGGAACTAAAATTCACTTTTTAAATATAAAATATATATACCATGACGCGGCGGTCACACGCGTCTCAACAAAATTCCCAAATTGCCGTATTTCAATCACGTGACAATTTCAATATTACCAATATTCATATAATGCCAAGTATACGCATTATAATAAAATACTAACTCACATCTCGTTAATATTTTTATCCGGATTAATTTCCAATTAATAAACATTTAATTCAATTAATCCCCAAAAATAAATAACACAGAAAATACGGGGTATTACATGGCCAAGTACCTTCGACGTATATCGAACTATCCCCCCTCATCGTACCGCTTGACCGAAGTCATAACGGGAGGTATATCGCAGGGAATTCGTTCACGTACACTGAGTATATCGAATTCGCTCTCACACATACCGTCCCCACAAGGTATATAGTGAAGCAATTCACGTACACTCAGGTATATCAAATGGCTTGTCCACACGTACCGATTGCCCACAAGAGCAAAACGTATATCGTGGAAGTCACGCCAAAGGGAGGAACCCATTCCGATTCACCCAACCAACTGCATACCCACATATAGATGTCAAACCTAGGACACGCACTTTAAATTGCTGGTTTCGACCCGAAACTCTGTCGAAATTACGGGTCGGCCAGCCACCCAAATTTTTGCACATTTTTCAAACGGGATCCTATCCGTGAGCCTGGTTATAAGTCCAGCCGTAGCTTCGCATATATTAAAAACCCCACTTTTCCAGGATCAGGTCCCGTCCGGCATTGCATTTAGGAGAATTAAATACAAGTGAGAACATAATAATCATAATAATCATGCTGAGTTCTGTCTCCAAAAACATTTCTCCCTTCCTTATCAAAAATCCAAAAATATTTCTCCCTTCTTTATCAAAAATCCAAAAATAGTTTCTTCCCTTTTTTCTTAAAAATAAATCCCATTCTACGCTTTCTCAGGTCGATCTCAAGCCCTTGGCCTGTCTCCCTATTGGCTTCAGTCTTCAGTCAAATCATCCCAGAGTTTTATTCATTCCTCTACTACTTCTTCCAAGTTCGGAATCTATCCACTTTCCATGTAGAATATAGATCAAGTACTAGCCATACAACTTGATCTGACGGCAGTCCTAGCTCAGCTCGTGTCCAAGATTGACAACCTCCAAACCGAGGTTCGAGAGATGTAACAAAATCAGGTTCCTATTCCTCAAGAGCCCGAGGCCCTATTCCCTCGTGCTATGGGTCCACTCGAGCCTATTTGGGTTCCCGAAGAAAATCAGCACGCTCCATGTGCCCCTCCTACCCATTTTTCGATGCCAAACATTGTCCAGCCTGTGGCTAACCTGCCTGTGGTCGTTGATCCAAAAGAGTAGGAGTTAAATAAGGTCAAAGAGGATCTCAAGATGCTCACCAAGAAGCTCGACCAAGTCAGTATCTCTGGGAATTACATGGACTACACCCACATGACTCCTTATCCTAAAGCGAGGTTACCCGAGAAGTTCAAGATGCCAAATATCGAGAAGTTCGGAGGGAGTGGACCCCCGATTGTTCATCTTTGCAGTCATCACCATTCCATAACTCTACTAGGGGCTTCTGAAGAAGTGATGGCCCAATTGTTTCAACAAACTTTAAAGGATAGTGCCCTCCGATGGTTTTTGTCTCTCGAGGAATCTAGAATCCGTAGCTGGGAGGATGTAGCCCGAGAATTCATGTCGCAATAAAAATACAACGAAGAGCTTGAGGTCACCCGTCGTGATTTAGAGCTGCTCAAACAGAACCCTGGGGAATCATTCAGTAACTTCATAACTCGGTGGAGGGAGCAAGCAGCTACCATGACCAATCGACCATCTAAGGAAGAACAGGTTAACATAGTGAAGAGGAATTTTTTTCCCCATGTTCGAGCAACGATGGGAGGACAATACTATCCCCACTTCTGAGCTCTCAGAGAGGCAGGAGTAGAAATCGAGGAAAGCCTTGTTAAAACAGAGGTTGAACCGAAGAAGGTGTCTGGATAATTCACCCCTAGAAAGTATGACAAGCCTGCCAGTGCTACAGTCTCAACCATCAATAACATCTCTCAACCAACCACATCATGAGCACCAGAAAGATGCCCTGCCCCCATCCGAAGGGAATACACTGAGATCCATGCTCCCCTATCCAAAGTTTACCAACCCTTGTTAAGTCGAAAGCTCATCAAACCCTTGGATCCCCATCCATTGCCAAATCCACTCCCAAGAAACTTCAAGACTGATGCCCATTGCGCCTTTCACCAAACTACCGGCCATACCACCGACCAATGCTTTTACCTCCAAAACAGAATCCAATATCTCATTGATCGGGGTACCATCGCCCCATAAGCCAATCCTAAGCCAAACACTACTCACAACCCACTTCCAAATCATACCAATGCCATCTTTCTAGAAGAGAACCCAGAATTCGATCCCTCAACTCAAATCACACCCATATACTCTCCTAAACCTCTTCAAGTTTGCCCATATTTCCTCCTACACCCTACTAGCCTCCGCTGATCAGGCACTGTAACTCCTTGCCAGAGCATGCATCATTGTCCGTACCGGTTCTGAAAATGGAAGTATGGAATTGTCAGAGGTGTTAAACCAACTCTCAGAGTTCGAACTGAAATTGCCCTCACAGATTGTCATCGATTGTCAGAGATTCAGTACATTATTCTTGGAAGCACGAAAATGGGCCTGAGATTCAGACAAGTGGGTGGTACCAACCGACGAAGTCAGCCTAGATGATGTTGTCCAGATTATGGCAGAATTATTCGGGCAAACCAACAGCATTTGTAGTATCACCGGGTTACTTGACACTTTGAAGCTACAAGGGCGTTTGGTCCCTTTAATCACACATATCCCCACAGAATGGGAGGACATGTATGAAGAAGCCGTTCAAGTTGTGGAATGCATTGACTTTATGGAAAAACAGAATTGTTGCCACCGGATGGGGGGAAGAATTTAAAGATTCGAATGAAGAATAAGCTTCAGGAAGAACTGGCCCATTAGCCGACATATGTGGGATCATATCATTTAAAGAACTCCTCGAAAAGATAAACAGGGTGGCAGAACAACCTGAGATGGACGAGGAAATGGGATTCATGTTCTTCCCTTCTTCAGTAAATCACATGACCAGATCAGGGAGGCATTACCAGGTTCCAAGCTCACTACCAGAAAATGACAAGGGGAAGGTTGTTGGAAACCTTCCTATGCCAGAGATGACCATCGAGGAGAGCAAGACCCTCGATCAACTGGAGAAAACTCAAGCTAACATCACTCTATGGAGGTTTTTCATGTCTTCCCAGCTGCACAGAAATTCTTTAATCAAGCTGTTCACTGAACCCACAGTTTCTCCTTCTACCACACCAGAAGAAGCGGTAAATCTGGTCGGATCTTTGACCTCTACCCGAATGCTATCATTTTCTGAAGAAGAAATTCCCAGAATTGGGCCAAATCATAATCATGCACTCAACATCTCCGTCTAAGTTATGGGGAAGGTCGTGCCACTCTCTCTTGTCGATAACGGATCCACCTTGAATGTTTGTCCTCTGAGAACCTTCAAGTGTTTGGGCCTGAAAGAAAGAAACCTCGCTCCAACCTTCGCCGATATACGTGCCTATGATAATACCCATCGGGAGGTGATGGGATCCATAAAACTTGTAATAGGGGTTAGCCCTATAAACCCTGTCGTTGAATTCTAAGTCATAGACATCCCAGCTTATTTCAACATGTTGCTCGGACGACCCTGGCTCCACAGTATCAAGGGTGTGTCTTCCTCACTCCATTAGAAATTAAAGTTCTTCGCCGACGGGAGAGTCATCCCATTTTGGGCAACGACGAAAATGTCGAGTGTGTAAGCACCAGCAGTCCAATCCTTGAGATACAGCACGGGTCAAATGATATGCTCCTATCAGGATTCCGAGTTGAGCCACTCCTACTCCCGGCAGGGGACGATTTCAAAGAAAGGGTTTGTCCAGAATATGACCCTCATGGCAATGTCAATGTGATTCAGATGTTTAAAAACATGCACTTCATGCCCGGACTGGGACTAGGGCAAAGGCAGCAAGGGATACTTGAGCCCATCGAACTGAAGAAAGCTTTTCCTACTTGTGGCTTGGGGTATCAACCATCAGAACAAGAGCTCAGAATGATCCACCAGTCTCGACCAAAGAGAAGATTAGACTGCACCCGAACTATCCCAGGGGACTCCTTGAATGGACGATTCATCAAAGAAGGCGAAGACTTCCCCTTTTGTGGTTTTCCAAAACCATGGTATGACCACACAGATAAGAAGATGAAGCCTGGAATGGAGATCTTTTCCAAGATAGCTAACCATATGCCGAAAGTTTCCAATACCGAGTATAACCACTCATCAAAGATACCGAAGAGACTGAGGAAAGTGATTCCAAAGATTCCTTCAACTTACAGACACTGGGGCTGGTACTTTGCATGGTTCGTTCAGGCACTACATCAATGGATCCATCCCATCTGATTAAAGCTACTGATACACCCCTCCTCAACTGGCATGCTGTGCCAGTTCTACCTCTTGGAATCTCCCCTAACCCCAATGTTTACCCTATTTCTTCTTCTGTTGTCTATCCTTGTTCAAATGTAATCGATACCTCTTTTGATAAGGTTCTCAATGTTGTTTTTCCTATCAATAAAATAAACGAATATTTTGAGTATCTTGTTGTGCCTTACATTAACTGCTTAGATTCTAATCAAACTTTTGATGATGATGATTTTGCAAATGAAAAATTCTTAACTGATCTAAATAAGGTTAATAATAAGCAACATAACCACGTTCAAGTTAATGAAGATGAGACTGTTGTTATTAATCTCGGTTCTAGTAGCTAACTGCGCGAGATTAGGATAGGGGCCACCCTTGACGAGCATGAGTGCGCACAACTCAAAGAATTATTAAAGGAATTCGTGGATGTCTTCGCATGGTCCTATGACGATATGCCTGGCATTGATCCTGAAATAGCTCAGCACGAGATCCCCACTCTCTCAGATTACAAGCCGGTTAAATAAAAATTTAGAAAGCTCGGCACCGAATGGTCCCTCAAGGTCAAAGAAAAGGTGGTCAAACAGTTAAACGTGGGCTTCATCCGTATGATCGAATATCCCACATGGCTAGCCAATATAGTACCTGTGACGAAATTAGGGGGAAGGTTCGAATGTGTGTAGACTAATGAGATTTAAACAAAGCTTCTCCAAAGGATGATTATCCGCTACCCAATATCGACATGATCGTGGACAACACAGCCAGTCATGCTCTCAAGTCATTCGTCGAAGAATTTGCCGAATACAACCAAATCAAGATGCACCCAGACCACCAAGAAAAAATCGCACTCATCACCCCATGGGGAACCTTTTGCTACACCGTTATGCCATTTGGTCTCAAGAATGTTGGGGCTACCTACCAAAGGGCTGCCACAACCATCCTGCATGATCTGAGTCACAAAGAAGTCGAGGTTTATGTGGATGATATGATTATCAAGTCCAAAACTAGAGAAGGTCATGTTCCCGCTCTCCGGAAGTTCTTCGAATGACTGCGACGGTATCAGATGAGACTCAATCCACAAAAGTGTGTCTTCGGCGTTACAAAGGGAAAACTCTTGGGATTCATGGTCAGTGAGAAAGGGATAGAAGCAGATCCTACCAAGATGAAGGCCATACTTGAGATTCCATCGCCCTAAACAGAGAAAGAAGTCAGAGGTTTTCTTGGGAAATTTCAGTATATCAGCCGGTTCATCAGCCTGCTAACGTCCGTCTGCGAATCGATCTTCAAGCTCCTTCGAAAGGATTCAACCAAGGTTTGGAACGAGGCTTGCCAAGAAGCTTTTGACCGAATTAAATAATATCTGACCCAACCTCTAGTGCTTATGCCACCACAGTCGGGTCTCCCTTTGCTACTATACCTAACCATAACCGACACTTCAACTGGGGCTTTGCTAGCCCAATACCTTGAAGACTCCCGTAAAGAAAGACTCATCTATTACGCCAGTCATAAATTAACCGGGTACGAGGTCAACTACACTGTTTTGGAAAAGGTGTGTGTCGCACTTGTTTGGGTCACCCAAAAGTTGCGACACTACATGCTCGCCTTCCCCATCAAACTTACATCCCGAATGGATCCCATCAAATACCTGCTTGAGAAACTCACCTTATCCAGTCGAATGGCACGATGGTTGATGCTCCTAACCGAGTTCGATATAGTGTACGTCACACAGAAAGATGTTAAAGGAAGAGCCATATCTGACTACCTCATTGATTACCCCGTGGAAGAAGAAGATGTTTGGATCTCCGAATTCCCAGATGAAAATATCCTCTGCACCGCTCAAGACCACCTTCAATGGAAAATGTTCTTTGACGACGCTGCCAACAAAAAGGGATATGGCATTGGGATACTTCTGATCGCCCCTGATGACTCCCACACTCCCATCGCCATCAAATTGGATTTCCCTTGCACCAACAACATGAAAAAATATGAGGCATGCACAGTAGGCTTCAAAGTTGCTCTCAAGGAAGGTATTCAATACCTTGATGTCTACGGGGATTCTGCCCTCATCATTGGTCAAGTGCTCAGAAAGTGGAAAGTCAAGGACGAAAAGCTCCAACCCTTTCATGCCCACTTAGAAGAGTTAGCCTCTCGATTTTGAGATATCGCGTTCCATTACCTACCTCGAATAAAAAATAACCTAATCGATGCTCTCGCTAATTTGGCCTCCATGGTCGACATGCTCGAAGGAATAACAATGACCCCCTTCCTAGTTCAAAAGCAAAACAAACCAACCCACTGCTACCATATTGCGCTTGTCTCCATCGAAGATCTCGAACTAGTCGATTACTGGTACTATTATATCTGGTGCCTCCTCAAACATGGTAGGTGTCCCAAGGGTTCCAACAAGAAAGATCGAACAACCCTTCAAAAATTGGTCGCCTAGTACTTCATCTGTCATAAAGCTTTACTCAAGAGGAACTTCGATGGAACCCATCTACACTGTATCGCTGGGGCTGAGATTGAGAAAATAATACAGAAAATGCACAGCGGGGAATGTGGGCCCCATATGAACGGTCACAAGCTTGTCAAGAAGATCATCCGACAGGGCTACTACTGGACCACCATAACCCAAGACTGCACCGCCTATGTCCGGAGATGCCTCAAATGCCAACAGTTCTCTAATCTTTAACACCTGCCTCCGTGACGATTATACAATATGACTTCTCCCTGGCCGTTCTCCAACTGGGGCATCGACATCATAGGGAAGGTTACACCAAAGACTTCAAACGGACATGAGTTCATCCCGGTTGCCATTGATTACTTCACTAAATGGGTCGAAGCGGAGTCATACGCAGTACTGAACGCCAAGAAAGTGGCCAAATTCCTTAGGAAAAATATCGTCTGCCGATATGGGGTCCCGCACGAGCTAGTGTCAAATAACGGGTTGCACTTTGAAGAAGAAGTCACAGAAGTAGTCAACAAATACGGGATTTAGAGACACAAATCTTCTCCCTACCGACCTCAGACCAATGGTGCAGTTAAAGCCACCAGCAAGAACCTCAAAGCCATCATCAGTAAAATGACCGAAAGCTGTAAGGATTGGACCGATCGGATCCCATACGCCCTCTGGGGCTATCGAGCCTCAATTAGAACCTCTACTGGGGCTACCCCTTACTCTCTGGTCAACGGTATAGAAGCAGTCCTACCTATGGAGCTGGAAATACCCTCGCTACGTGTCATGCTCGAAAGTAAAGTTAGCGAAGAAGACTGGTGCCAAAGTCGTCTTGATGAGCTGACCCTCCTAGCTGAAAGGAGATTGAAAGATCTTTACCACATACAAGGAAATCATCGCCGAATAGCGCAATCATTCAACAAGAGAGTCAAGGACCGCGGTGTCCAAGAGGGGGATTTATCCCTCAAGGAGATAATAGAACCCATCTAGGACCCCAGAGGGAAATTCAAGCCCAATTGGAGTGGCCCCTACATTGTGAAGAAAATATTATCCGGTGGTGCCGCCATGCTCACTGGCCTAAATGGGGAAGAAATGGCTCCTCCAGTCAACCTGGACCATCTCAAGAAATTCTACCCCTAAGTCCGGAATCTCAGCGCGCTACGACTCTTCTCATCTCCCTTTTATTCTAAAAAAAATCTCTTCATTTCCCTCTACCCAGAACTATGTGGGCCTGATCCTCTGCAAAAACTATTTTCAAACAAGTAAAAAAACTTTTCAAAAACCCCAGAGGTACGTAGGCATCTCATACTCCTCACATGAGTGCGGCCCTTTCTTTTTCACAAAATACTATTCTTTTCTTAGCTCCGAGAACGGCGGTTTATTCTAACAAATACTTGAACAAAAGGATTATGTATGCCTTAGCGATCAGTATAGATAATTCAAAATACAAAATTCATCGAAAGGCACAGCTGGATGATCAGAAACTTGTTTATTTCATTAATAAGAAATTACAGTACGGATTACATAAGAAAAGGAACGGATAACTCCCTTCCCCCTATTACCATAAAAGCCGAATAAAATCCCCACATTTGTTCCCTATTACATAAATAAACTCTTCAAGAGTCCTACCCACAGCTACCAGAGGAGCCTGCACCCTCATCACCTACATCCTGAGGTCCCCAAGTTTCCCCTGCCTAAATTGAGTGTCGTAAACACTCCATGGACCGATGAGCCCGAACCAGCTTTGAAAAGACCACAACACCCCCTTCCATGGTGTTGGATAAAAAAACCATCTCTGTCCAGTCTCCACTGCCAACATCTTGCTGACTACTTTCCTCCATAACCACTTTATATAATCTTTGGGGACATGCCAAACTCCCCCGACAGACTGAGAGGGATGGGTCGACGGACGCCGATTTTCCCACAGAGATCCAACCAACAGACGCAGGCGCTCAGTCAAATCTTCTACCAGAAAGAAATTTAGTGTCCGAAGTGGCACGACCTGTGCCCAGCCAAATTGGCGCAGAAGCCGCCAAGGGAAATAAAAAGAGGTCTGCCTGAGACCAACCAGCCACACATACGAGTATTCCCCTAGCTCCAGAACAGGCAACAACTGTCCCCACCAAGGCACTGACCAGCGGAGACCCCGAGCCCCATGCTCCACAAGCCAATGCTCCCAGTTCTCAACATACAGGCCAACGCTGATAAAGTAACGTGAAAAGAAGTTGGCTACAGTCGACAAGGGATATTCTAGAGGAGTCGCCAAGCTAAGTCTTTCAGACAACCACATGAACAGTATCACGGGGCTACCCCTCAAAAAGTCAGAACGACCTTCTCTCCAGGCATCCAGGCCATTCAGGGTCTCCGCTAGTATCACTGCCGTAGGATTACGACGGTATGACATCCATGAAGTAATGGCTGCAAGTTGCGGGTCCATCAGCAGCTCTCCAGTCACCAGTAGCAATTTTGAAACCAGGCCCAGAATAACGGCTCTAGCATAACCAGCATCACCAACTTCCCGCAAGTGCACAGACTGAAGCATCGCTGGGAGGGAGATCATTCTTTCAGTAACGAATGATCTGGCTGCCAAAGGCAAAATATGAAGAAGCCCGGCCAATAAATCCCTGGGAGAACGGGAAAATTCGGACAAAGCCACAGCAACACTGGGATTTACACCCAGCATGGCAGAAGTCTCCTCGTAGGTAGGATAAACTTCATCCAACCCAAAGCGAAATACATGGTCTTTGGGGTACCAGAATTGTACCGTCACCATCAGCACGTTCCACTCAATAGCCCGATTGCGCCACAAGAAGACTCGACGCATGTTGAAAGCATCATAGTCGACATTATAAGAGCACATTTCTTCCAAGGCTTCGAGGTAGCTAGAAAACTCAATGCTACCAGGGAGAGCCATCTTGCAAAGCTAAGAGATAATGGGCAAGTAAGTAAGAATGCAAAGGTGTGATGAAAACACTCCACCCTTACCCCTTTTTATACTTGAGAACCCTCAATCCCTGCAGAAATCGGAGGGAATCCTACCCCATAAGGTACCAAAGGCTGAAGAGGGTACCAATCAAAGCTTTGAATTGATGGGACTGGACTGAACTGTCGATTGGCAGGTCAGGGTGCTCGCCGATCGGCAACCCCCCATTTTTAGAAATTTCCCTCTTTTCCTCTTTTACCAAATCAGAAAACTCAATAAAAATAAATTGATATTCTCAACAGAATTTCAAAATCCCTTTTTCTCCTTATAAAATTTCCCCTTTTTAATCAAAAACCTTCCTTCAAAAAATTCCAAAAATATTCCTTTTTACGGTCTCAGCAGCAAAGTAAAAAGTGCATGTGCATACATTCATCATTAAATAAAAGATAATAAAAAAATCCATTGCATTGCATCTATTTGTATTCTGTGTTACATCAATTTTGCAGGAAATAAAAAGAAAAAGCAAAAACAAAGAGACTCAGCCCGAACCCACATTCTCTCTCTCTCTCCCTAAGAGCGTCCACCCCTGCGACGTGCTCTCTTTCCCCTACGGCGAGATGATGTGCCACCACTACCCGAGCCAGAGTCCTCTCCAGATGAAGCATATGGCACTAAGCAAGAAGGAACAGGAACCGCATCCCGAATATGGGCAATCACCAAAGATATCCAGTCTCTGATGTCCCTTAGCCAAGTGGTCGACACCCGGAGTTGCTGCAAGGAAAGGCAAAATCAGTATCAAAGTAGAGATGATCAAAACAGAAAAGAAAGAAAGAGAGGAACAGAAAGGTATACCACAGGTCGGAGGACCTCCTCTGTCAAACCCAACTCCTTCGAATCCATAGCATGAGGACGATTCAACATAGGCACTATCCCTCCATCAGCCCACCAAATATTGTACGAACAAGTGTGCAACCGCACAAAAGGAACCTCTGAAGTCGCCGCCGTTACAGATGTTGTCGGACCACCGCCACTGTGGGAAGATCCCATCGCCCGACTCGAACCCGTAGGAAGGAAAGGCAGGGAATCATATATGTTGGGTGCCATCAACCAGCTCGTCACAAATTCCATATAATCATACGGTGCAGCCGTATCAGTGTACAATAAATAGGACTCCTCGATCATCATCGCGATCCTCTCATCCTCCGACAGCAGTCGCTCCCGCCTCATAGACATAGGAGGTTGCGCAGGTGGAACCACCACCTCCTCCTCAGCAATCTGACGAACCACTCGCTCCCCGAGATACCAAGAATGGCCAAACTCATGCGCCAGCAAATGCCTCATCCGCACGTTCACCCCGGTCGCCCCCGCATCCTGAATGGCTATCCCCAAAGGATAAAAGGTCACCTAAAAATCTCCAAGCAAGCATAAATCAATACAAGATCAGAAGGTACAAAAAACCAAGACTGAAATGGAAAGAGTCTTACCCTACCACTGGTCAGGTCATTCAAGACCTGACGCACCGCCTCCAAAGAGAGAGATCCCTTCGACTGCCGATTGGCCTTTCGCCATCGATATAATAGGCAGAAGTACCCAACAGTGTTGTCCTTCAAAGAAATCAGCGGGGTATTGCACCCAATCACCTCATAGAACCACGTCTGAATTCACAAAACAAAAAGAGACGCATAAGGAAAATGGGAATGCATGAAAGGAAAATGCGAATGCATGAAAGAAAATGCGCAAACTGAAGAATACCTCAAGAAGGTACGGGGCTCCAGTAAAGGTCTGCTGACAGCACCGGTTGAATGCATCCAGAGAAGAGTAAAGGGTCGTCAAACTCAGACTCCCCCAATCATAGAAAGGGATGTTCAAAAATATCCTCAGGTATGGCAAGAACCACAAATGAACGACGTCGTTGCTCGACGCCACCATAAAACCTCCCAACACTAGCAAAATGAATAACCGGGCCATCTGCCTCACTTGCATCCTGTCCTCCACATTAATCACCCTGATTAACAGAACATCCTTCAATAGGGACAGCCGAATAGAATCCCCAGAGACTATTCTCCCTACATCACCAAGTGTCGTACGCACTGCCTCCGGTCTCACTCGCAAAGAGCGATCCACCTCTATCTGCTCCCCATCACAATCCATCCCCAACAGCTGTTGCATATCTATGGGAGTCACAGTCATCTCCCTGAAGCCAAAATGGAAGGTGTGGGTAGTATCCCACCACCTCTCTCCCAAAGCGCACAAGACCGTTGTCAAACGAGGCGTCTCATCCAACGCCGATGCCAACCTCCCAAAACTCGCTGATGATACCACCAAATGCACCACAGATAGGAGATGCTCCCAGACATCCCTGAGCCCCGTCGTCCCACGGGCGCGCATGTTCTTCAAAGAAATATCAGACTGGCAAAAAGGAAAAGTCTCATCAAAAGTCAAGAAAGAAAGAAAAATCACCCAAAAAGAAAGGAATGACAAAGGTCGGGTTACTTACATAACCGTCAAGAGTCACTCTCGAAGAGTGATGACGCGACGGATCCCGCAGCAAGGTCCGCTCATCCACAACAAGCTCAAACACATCAAAGGAGCTCTCACTCCCCAAAGCAAGAGGCGCCCTGCCCCTCCAATCCATATTCACCCAGTCATCAATGGTCAACCACTCCCTATGGACTGCAGTGCTCACAAAAGCTGCCATTTCGTGAAGATAGGATTGCTAGAACGATTTACAGAGAAATCGCAGAAAGAGAGAAAGCAAAGAGGTTGTGAAAAAATGAAGGGATTCGCCCCGTTTATATAGGATGCCAAGCGCCATGCCGATCGGCACCTCCTTTAACCATACTGATCGGCACTGATTCCTCACCTTCCCAAGGTAGCCCAAAATTTTGTGCCACTACCAAATGGCACCCTTCATACCATGCTGACCGGCACCCTCCCTCAAATTTCATACAGAAATTCCCAGAAAATACCAGAAAGCCCCAAAAAATCTTCGAAAAATTCCTAAAAATCCTAGGAAGGATTCAGAACATTTTCACCAGGAAAATTTTGCATCCCCTCAAGCGGAACCCCTCTTTCCCAGCGAAATCCTCAAAAACCAAGTGAACCTCCTCCCGATAAAGCTCCAGAGGATCTCTAAGGATCGCCTGATCATTTCCCAAGCGAAATTCTCTTACAGCACCAAAATAGGTTGTTCTCCCCCTGCGAGGTCTCCTAAAGAACAAAAGCTTCTTCAGCTATCAGCTCCCCAGCTCGGATCAAAATCATAAGGCACTTTATCTAGTGAAATCAAAATCCAATCTTTATCCACTCTTAGGTCAGAATTGACCTCGGTCTTCGGTCTTCGGTCGTCACCACTCTTAGGTCAGAATTGACCTCAATCTTGGATCGTCACCTGAGTTAGGTCATAATTGACCTCGGTCCTCGGTTGTCACCACTCTAAGGTCAGAATTGACCTCGGTCTTGGATTGTCACCTGATTTAGGTTAGAATTGACCTCGGTCCTCGGTCGTCACCACTTTTAGGTCAGAATTGACCTCGGTCTTGGATCGTCACCTGAGTTAGGTCAGAATTGGCCTCGGTCCTTGGTCGTCACCACTCTCAAGTCAGAATTGACCTCGATCTTGGATCGTCACCACTCTCAAGTCAGAATTGACCTCGGTCGTCACCACTCTTAGGTCAGAATTTACCTCGGTCTTAGATCGTCACCTGAGTTAGGTCAGAATTGACCTCGGTCGTCACCACTCTTAGGTCAGAATTGACCTCGGTCTCGGATCTTCAACTGAGTTAGGTCAAAATTGACCTCGGTCCTCGGTCATCACCATTCTTAGGTCAGAAATGACCTCGGTCCTCGGCTGTCACCACTCTTAGGTCAGAATTGACCTCGGTTATTAGATCTTCACCCTAAGCCCGCAGATTTAGCTTTGACCCGCAGAATTGGTCATCCCCCAGCACCCTTCAAGTCTTTAGAATTGACCTAAACCTTTGATCATCATCCCATCCCCAGAACAACCCTCAGGTCCTCAAAATCGGCCTCGACCCTCTGAATCAGTCATACTCCCTCAAAAGCATCATGTGGTCTCTATTCGACGGCTATCATTTGTTCCAAACTCACCCATCGAGGGGCTCTATAGACACCCCATTTTGTTACCCCCTAACTCTCCTTAGGTCCCTAGTACCTCCCTTCATCACTACAAACCCAGTTCGTACCCCGAGTACCGACCTAGAAGCCATCGGGCGCTCCCCGGCTCCGTTTGACCAAAAAATCAAACTCTTCATCTCGATCAAGACTGAATGAATCTTTAAAGGGCACTGAATCCCCTTTCTAACGGTCCATTCCGTACATGATTTCGACTTACCATACGGACGAACGATTCATTTACAACCGAAACTTGACCTAGAGGCCACCGGGCGCTCCCGGGCTCTGTTTGACCTAAGTCACATCTTTATCTTGACCGAGACTGAATGAATCTTTGAAGGGCACTAAATCCCTTTTCCAACGGTCTGTCCCGTGCGTGATTCTGACTTACCATGCGGACGAACGATCCGTTTAACTCCAAGAGGTCACTGAATTCTTCGAGGGCCCGATTGACCAAAGTTAACTCTCCAAACCGGGTCAAACTCTTTGGAATGTCGAAGTACATCTCCTAACCTTTCCAACGGTCTGCCCCATCCACAATTTTGACTTACCATGCGGATGAACGATCCGTTTGCGTCCGAATAATTCCCCGTCCAATGGACTGACAAACGCTTCCGAACCATATTTGATCCAAAGTCAACTCCCGAACCCGGTAACGGTATAAAGGACTTCCAAAGGTCTCTGGATTACCTTTCTAATGGTCCATCCCGTGCGCGATTCTTACCAACAGTTTGCCCTCGGCAGCCAATTTTCCGAATAGGCCTGAAACACACTACCAAATGGCAGGTTCCAGACCCTGCCTATCGACAGGTGCCGATAGGCAGGACCAGGTCTATGCCGATCGGCAGTGACCTAAGCCTATAAAAGGAGACCTTCACCTCATTTTCAAGGGGGAGCCCAGATCTGATAAAAATCACCCTCGGCGAATCCCAAAAACCTCTCTCGAAGGCAGCGTGATTTCAACATCCAAATCCCTTTTTTACTTCCAATTTCCATCATCCTTTTCATCAAACTTGGTGAATTAGCCACTCTCCATCATCATCCAAGTGCAAGGGCTGCTCTCCAACATTCAAGATCAAGCTCAAGATCTTCAAGAAGGTCCAAATTTCTCACCTTTCTCTTCAAATTCTCTTAAATTCACAATAACTTGTTTTATTATTTAGCACTTTTATTATCTCATTTCACACATCCTAATATTTTTTTTATTTAGTATTATTTCACATCTCTTATTTTCATATAAATAAAACCCAAAAAAATAAGAAAAAGAGGGTTTGCTCATAAATTCCAAATAGGGATTCTCATACTTTTCTCACACTTTTCTCACAACTAAAACACTTTTTTCTACACACACTCACAAATAAGAGATCCCCCATATGGATTTATGGGATAAACCCCACCCCTCGTTTTGTATGCGAACTACGTGGACTTTGATGCCTTTATAGGCTACGTAGGCGTCTCGAGGTAAAACTCGAGACTCGAGTCCTTTTCTCACTTTTTCTCTCATTTTCTATCTTCTCTAAATCTAATTTCCTTATATTCTATATACTTGTTCTTAGTAACGTATTACTCCATATGCGTTATCGTTCCATTATAATGATCAATGTAAGGGTAATCGCGTGAATCTTATTTTCTAACATTATTCTTATATCTTCTTACGGATGACTCGCTTTATCTCTTCCATGATACAAGTCGAGGATTCCTATCTCCACTATATGTATACACATGCACACATATCACGGGGAAAAATAAAGGAAAATAGCAAATATCCATGAGAGACCGAAAGGGAGGAATGGGTGCCTAACACCTTCCCATTTTGTAACTAAGTCTTCGAACCCTTCTCGAATTATTTTGGTTTCGCATGCACCAGTATGTCTTTGGATGCCATCCTTCGAGGTGACTTCCTCTTTCTCTTTTGTCTGTTTTGAGTAAAATAGACTGGCGACTCTAAATCTCTCTACATTTTTACACCTCATCTCAAACGACGCCGGCCAAAGCGCTCCCGAGAGGGACGTGCGGGACCCGAGGATCCTCCTTCTGCGTGCCCACCCGCGAGCGAGGATCGGGGATGGCCACAGATACATTGAAGAAGGTTGAAAATATGCTCCTCAGTCCCGCTTTAGGTTTTGGGGAGAGGCGAGGAATAGGTTATGATGGTGCATCCACTTCGCATACCCCGCCGGAACTGATTTCTAAATTTGTGGTTAATCCTTATGGGGCTCGACCAAAACCACAAAAGAGAGTTTAACCTAATAAAGAGAACCAATGTAGACTAAACAAATCTATATTTTTACTTTTTAAAAGGAAAGGTCAACTTAGAGAGTTTTGCTACAAGTTAGGAAGAACTCAACGTACACAAACTCATGCACACCACTATAACGACTTTGTTAATCTTAGAGAGCAAGTTGATATCCTAATTGAAACTTCACAAAGCTTAATGGAAGGGTTTTAATATATGTCTATGTCATTTGAGAACGCTTCCAATGCTCCGACTAGAGCCAATAATGATAAGGGAAAATAAAGGCAAAGCCACCTTTAAATATGGGAGTAGGTTTACCATTTCATAACGGGGATGTATCGAGATACCCGAATTTCATAAACTAGATAATATTTTGTACGTAAAAGGGTTGAAAGTAAACTTAATTATCATAATTCAATTATGCGACGCAAACTTTGCATCAAAGTTTAATCGGTTCGAATGTAATGTATATGATCAATTCGGTGAACTTTTACTACAATGAATGAGAACAGAAGATAATTTATATGGGATTGTGCCAAGTCTTCCTTTGTGCACAACAATGTCATGGTATTCTCTAAAGACCTTTGGCATCAACGACTAAGTCATGTGAACTTTGGGTATCTTGAGAGATTAATGAAAAAGGACCTAGTTTGTGGCTTACCATCACTTAGAAAATAAACTTCCTCGATTTATGGAACTTGCCAACAAGTAAAACAAATTCAAAGTCCCCATCGAACGTTGAATACCATTACCACCACGCGTGTTTTGGATTTGATTCACATGGATCTTATGGTCCTACTCACTCGGAGAGTTTAGGTGATAAGAGATGTATTCTCATGATGGTCGATGACTTTTGAGGTACTCTATTATGGGGTTTCTTAGTGAAAAGTACGATGCAATTGAGTTCCTAATAACCAAGTGTCATGTCCTATAAAACCAATATGATATCACTATTAATCTGATGCATGGTGACAATGACACTAAATTTAAAAGGTCGAAGTGGATAGCTATTGTGATGGAATAGGCATTAAATAAGCTTTTTTGATCATTTATAGTCCTCAACAAAATAAGATAGTTGAGAGGAAGAACTGGACGATACAAGAAATGGCAAGATACATGCTTTTTTAGAGAAATCTGCCTAGACATTTTTAAGTTGCATGCCATATAGAGAATAAGGTATATCTCCATACACACACGCTACACATGTTATATGAGTTGTGGATAGTGAAGAAGACCATCCTATCGTATTTTTGTGTCTTTGGGAGTACTTGCTATATCTTAAAAGATAGAGATCATTTAGGAAATTTTAACTACCGAAGCGATAAGGGGATATTTTTAGGTTATTCACCGTCAAGTAAGGAATATAGCGTGTTCAACCTTGTAATCTCTAAGGTTATGGAGTCAATAACATCACTATTAAAGGAGATAAGCCACCAACGTCTATTGACCCTAGCCCCTAGTGTGAGGATGATGCACCCTTGGTGACAATATCACCCTTCCTCATACTACCCCGGTGGACCCTACTCTTAATTTAGAGGATCCACCCGCTTAAATTCAAAAGATTCATAACCTTTTCGCTATACTTCGTGATCCCACACTAGGTGTCAAGACTTGTACTCAACTTGAGAATGTGGTTAGCTACCTTTGATACAACTCCTTAGTCAAGCCCAAGAATGTGAAAAAAATTCTCTCAAGGATGAGCATTGGATATCCATTATGCAAGATGAGTTGCATCATTTTTGCAAGAATAATGCGATAGGTACCAAGTGGATTTATAAGAATAAGACGGATGAGAATGGTATCGTAGTTCGTAATTAAGCTAAGGTGGTCGCTCTAGACTACACACGGATTAAGGGTATAAACATTAAAGAGACA
Organism: Sambucus nigra; assembly: GCA_949130495.1. NCBI lineage: Eukaryota > Viridiplantae > Streptophyta > Magnoliopsida > Dipsacales > Adoxaceae > Sambucus > Sambucus nigra. The sequence continues at coordinate 618,197,437 of OX422215.1, forward strand.
TTATCTCTTATTTCTAGGTTGAGTCCGTGCACTTACTACTCATCATACCATGTCATCTGCTCTTTAAGTTGTATCAAATGGATGTCAAGAGTTCCTTTCCAAATGGCATTCAAACGGATGAAGTATACGTGTAACAACTAAAGGGGTTTGAAGACCCAAAGCACCCAGGACATTTCTTTTATCTTAAGAAGGCCCTGTACGGTTTAAACCAAGCACCCCATGCTTGGTACAAGAGGCTCACTTCCTATCTCTTAGTTCATGGTTTTAAGAGAGAGGGAGTGGATAAGACGTTTTTATAAGGGGAGAAAGTGGTGATATCTTGGTTGCCCAAGTCTAAGCGAACGACATAGTATTTGGATCCACGTGCTCCTGACATGCTCACACTTTTGAGGGGAGATGAAGAGGGAGTTTGAGATGAGCGTGGTTGGTGATCTTATGTTCTTCTTAGGTCTCTAGGTGCATCAGCTTGAGGATGGGATATTTATATCTCAATCTAAATATGTTAGGGACCTAGCTAAGAAGTTTGGTTTAGACTCCGCTAAGCACTCACACACCCCTATGAGTACATCGACTAAGCTTAGCAAAGACACTTTAAGCAAGGACATATATAAAACCCTTTATGGGATCATGATAGGTAGTCTTTTGTGCTTGACAGCTAGTTGTCCAGACATTTCCCTTAGCATTAGAGTCTTTGCACGATACCTAGCACCCCCAAAAAAGTCTTACTAGCTCGCACTTAAACGTATCATCAAATACATGAGTGGTACCCTTTCCTATGGTATTTGGTATTCTTTTGATACCGATGACCATTTGTCCACCTATTCAGATGTCGATTGGGTCGGGGATGTTAATGGTTGTAGGAGCACCTTGGGTGGGTGTTTTTACTTTGAGAGTGCTCTTATCTCTTGGTTGAGCAAGAAGAAAAACTCAATATCTTTGTCCATGGCGGAGACTGAGTATATCGCCACCGAGAGTTTTTGCACGAAACTCTTATGGATGTACCAAATATTAGAAGATTATGAGTTTACATAGGGCACAATGACAATTTCTTATGATAATACAAGTGCGATTCATATATCCCATAATTTGGTCCAACATTCTCGCACAAAGCATATTAGGACACGTGAGCATTTTATACATGATTTCATTGAGGAGAAGGTCGTATCCTTGAGCTTTATGAGCACCGAACTTCAGTTAGTCAATATTTTCACGAAACCTTTAGATGCACCTAGATTCGAGAAACTTAGAAAGTCTTTGGGTATTTGCTCCGTTGACTGAGTTCGGGTACTTTATTTAATGTAGGATATTTGTCATGTTCATATCTTATATCCCTATTGTTATATCATATTTCTTTTGTACTCATATGTTTTTTCTTTTTGATATATTTTGAAAAATTACAAAAAGAGTTTTGATTTCTATAAAAAAAAGTTTGGAAAAAAGAAAAAGATTTTATTTTTATAAAATTCTAAAAAACGACAAAAATAGTTTTGTATTTTCGATGTTTCACCTTATATAGATGAACATTTAAGATATTCGGATCACCCCTACATTCCATCCATTCACGTGACTTTTTCATAGGGTTTTGAGACATGGGTTTGTTTCGCTAGTGTGCTTAATAATGTGTGGATAATATTTCGTTGATCATTGATGATTACTTTTAAAATGTTAAACTTTGTATCACCTTTATTGCACACGTGCATGAAATTTTTTAATATTGTACTTGATTATCTTGTGTCGAATACGATGTTATCAACCAAATATAAAAAGAGATAAGTTGTGCTTGTAACAACCACTGCCTAAATTTCTTTTCTCAAAAAATATTATTAGATGTTAAGCAATGTAAAGAGGCTACGAAAGAGAAAAATACTCTTTACGTTAAAAGTTATCATTTGTAAAAAGAGCCTAAAACATTACTTGCACGCAAAAATAGAAGTGTCAAGGCCAATTTTTCATAGATGCTTCGCTACATATAAGCATTATGATATCTTCAAAATATTTAGGAGTTATTTCTTATATATGTGAGATTTTGAGGGTGTTATAAAGTAAAAGATCAATGGACTTTCACAACAAACTTTCTTAAAAAATATTAATTAGTTTGGCATTATCGCTTTGAGAATCATTTAACTTCATGGCAATTTTCATAAGTCGAGCCAATTTCATTTTAGTTTAACATTTTATGTAAGGAGATATTTTACATAGTTCGTTTACATTAGATTATGTCGTATACAGCTACAACCGTCGAAGAAAAGTTCAAGATCAATCATGCATCAAAACTGATCCGAATATCAACATTCTTCCACAAAAGAGCCTCTGCGAGATTAATTTTGATAAGGTTGTATTTAAGTCCCTTAATAGTTTATTTAAAGTGTTGGGATAAATTTTCTAAAATGTTTTTTAATATCTGAGACGTCATTTTTCATCAAAAATATTTTTTCTAAGTCTTTAGGCGGAGTTTTAATAAAAATAATTTTCCACTGATGTCGTTCAAACGACATGTCTATGTTGTTCAAACGACAGGTTTAAGTCGTTAAAACGACTTCTTCAGGGGACACTGCATCTCGCTTGATACCACGCGAGAAGATCGCTTGATCATTTCATCAAACAACATACTACTGTTTTGATCTTTTACCTCGTTTGATAGGTCATGCGATCCCTAGATCAAACGACATTAAATGTCATTCAAGCAACATTGAGTTCTCGTTCGAGCGACCCCGTCGACTCAATTATTTATAAATACATGTTAAATGAGTCCTTTTTGTTTTGGAAGACCTGAGACTTTCAATCTACGAAAACTGCAATCTGTAATATTTTAGTCTTCTCCTTTTAAGGTGTTTTTAACTTTGTTTTGATTAACAAATCATCCAAATAACTTTAGTGAATCGCTTTAGAACCAAAGATACAATTTTGATAAAAATTCTCTTGTAGAGATGAAATCTCTACGGCTAACTTGGTAGCTCTTGAGGGAGGTGCTAGCTGACCACGACTGCGGTCACTTGGGAATGCTTGAGGGATCTTACTAAAGATAGAGTTGCAGTTCTTGTGGATTTGCATTGGTCAATCCATTGTTGATTCTAAGTTGCGACCTATGTGAGTGTTCTGCAGAATATTCATTGCAGATTTTTTTTAAGTGTTATTACATTTACTGAAATAAAGGTTTCGCCTTACGGGAGATTTTTTTCTGAAATTTGTTTGTCAACAATTTATGTTTATTTGGGATGGCATGATTTTTACACCTAAATGCATGTGTTAGGGTTTAATTAATTTGGATCAAAAATTAACATATAGTTAAATAAGTTTAAAATTGAAAATTTGCGAATCCACATATAATCGATTTTACAAAGCATTCTCAAATTGGTATCAGATCGGGTTTCTTTAATTTATTGAGTGATCCTTATTTTTTGTACAATTTTTGTGATATTGATTTTTTTTAAATTTGATTTTGAAAATTTTTCGCAATGCTTCCGAATGAAAACTTATATAATCGGTTGCTAGTTTTTGACGGGTCTAATTATGCCTATTAGAAAGCCCGCATGAAATCTCATTTAAAAGCAATCGATGAGCTAGTTTGGGTTAATTCTGAAATATGGTGGACTCCTCCCAATGTCACTGCTAATTATGTCACCAATCTTAAACTTGTGACTGACTGGACTAAGGACAAATTTAAATGGAGTACTTTTAATTCTCGTGGTCTAAGTGCAATTTTTGGAGCCATCACCGCTGACGAGTTCTGACATATCATGACATGCACTATGTCAAAAGAAGCTTGGAATTTTTTACAACTTACCCATGAAGGCACGAATGAAGTAAAAGAGTCTAAATTCTAAATTTTAACTACTCAATTTGAAACGATTATCATGCTTGAAGCTGAGTGTTTTGATGATTTTTATGCACGTTTATCTTATATCGTCAAAACTAGTTTCAAACTTGGTGAGAACATTCTTGATGCATGAGTGGTTAAAGAGATTTTGAGATCGTTGCCTAAATATTTTATCCCGAAGGTAAATGTTTTGAATACCTTAGGAAAATTTGAGTAATCTTAAGTTAGAAGAACTGGTGGGAGACATCCAGACATATGAAATTTACATGTTTTCTGATACTGACAAGCCTAAGGATAGAGGGATATCACTTAGATACCAGTCTAGGAAGAGTGAGGAAGTGTCCATGAGAGAGAAGAAAAGGAAAGAGAAAGTTTGTGAGTCAGAGTCTGAGGGCGGGTTTGATTTTGATGATGTGGCCATGCTTGCCAAAAATTTCAAAAAGTTTCTCAAATTTTCAAAAAAGAAAATTCTTCCAATAAAAGATTTTTTTGAGAAAAATAAAAAGAAAAAAGAGGCCAAAGAGAGTGGTGAGAAAGATAAAGAGAAAGAGGAAGAAGAGAGATAGTGTGAGGGTAAGGGGCATAGGGCATTTGAGTGTCCCACTAGGCTAAAGAAAAAGGGCAAGAAGATTTCCATGCCAGCCACTCTTTGCGATAGTGAGGGAGAGATGAAGGATTCCGGGGATGAGTCTTCACATGGGATGTGTGCTGCCTTTTTAGCGAATAACGTGAGCACACCTAGTTTGTCCCACGACGATGAGGATACTTATGCATGTGAGAGACCCGAGGATGATTTGAGTGTTCGAATGCGAGAGTGAGTGCGCTAGTGAGGGTGAAAATGAGCTCCAAATTTCATTTAGAGATTTGTACGTCAAGACCTTAAAGACGAAGAAGTTGAATAAGGAATTATGTCTTAAGGTGTTAGATTTGGAGAGAGAGAGAGATACAAGTTTTGAGGGGATTTGAGGTGTCGACGAGTCAACTCGAGAACGTGAAGGTTACGTTGAGTGAGTAGTTGATCGTTGTAGGTCAAAAAAAGAGTGAACTTGAAGCCCATGTGGTCCAATTAGAGATAGATCTCAAACGAGCCCGAGAGGTAAAGATCACTATACAGAATACATCTAAGAAGGTAGAAAAGATTCTCCTCAGTCTCTCTTTGGGTAATGTTGAGAGACTAGAAATAAGTCATGACGATGCATCTACTTTCCACTTGCACCCGAGCCAGTTCCTGAGTTTGTGATCACTACACCAAAAGGAATAAATTGGCACTCTTCCAGCGGCTGGCCTTGTTACGGTCATTAACCGTGACAAAAAACATGTGTTTTGTGTCACAGTCATTGACTGTGATAAGTTCGTGACAAAGAATTGTCACGGTCAATGACCATGATAAGACCGTGAAAAGTACAGTTGTCACGGACATGTCACGGTCATTGATCGTGACAATCCTTATAATATTGTCACGATAAAAGACCGTGACACGTCCGTGACAAATGTTACAACAAAAAACCCTTTCCCTTCCTTTTTTCCCCCACCAACTTCTTCCCTCCTTTTTTCTCTCTCTCTCTCTCTCTTCCATTTATATATGTGTGTGTGTATATATATATATATGTGTGTGTGTATATATGTGTATGTGTATGTGTGTGTGTGCGTGTGTGCGTGTGTGTGGTGGGTGGGGGTGGGGCAGGGGGAAGGGGGGCAGGGGGAGGGGGAGGGGTCAGGGATGGGGGGTTGTTTGTGTGTGTGTGTGTGGTGTGTGTGCATGTGTGTGTAGTGGTGTGTGTGCGTGTGTGCATGTGTGTGGTGGGGGAAGGGGTGGGGGGCAGGGGGGAGGAGGGGTAGGGATGGGTGGGGGGGAGGCTGCGTGTGTGTGTGTGTGTGTGTATGTGCGCGGGTGTGTGTGTGTATGTGCACGTGTGTGTATATGTGTGTGTAGTGTGCATGTTTGTGCGTAATGTCCCTTGTAAACGAATTGATTGGTTATTAATTTTTTTAGTAAATTAATATATGATTGCCCCTCATTGTAAATTAGTAAATTAATATATGATTAATTATGAAAGTATGATTGCCCCTCATTGTAAATTAGTAAATTAATAATTGTATACTTTAATTGTTAGTTTAATTGATGAAAATAATTAATTGAGTAGATGAATTAGAAGGAGTACGGGATACACATTTTTTGTTGACATTGTTGTTGGATTATAGTGGATTGATGTTGGGTTGATTAATTTTAAAAGTGGCATGACCACTGGATTATTGTCCATATGGGGGTGGGATTTTTCAACTTTTTTTGAAAATTACTTTGTATTTCGAACAATATATATATAGTATGATAATTAAATGAAACATACTTGAAATTACATATAGTGCGCATAGATACTAGCCTTCTAGTTCTTATGCGTACGCATTCAATTTCCCTTAGACCCGTTCGAGAGTTATTACCCCTATAATGAAATCTCTCGAATTGTCCCGTTTGGAGAGTTTGGGACTGCATAATTTCTGTATAATATTCTTAGTAGCTTAAAGTTGTTACTTTTGGAGGAAGTTCTGCAGTCGTATCCTAATGTTCTCTGGGTACATACTAGATTGACAAGTGTGACTGTTATTTCAATTGATCAATTGAAATAACACTCACACTTGCCAATCTACGTCGTGTACTTGGAGAACTACGGGGATATGCTGCCGAATTGTTTTCATATCGTAACAATGTGCATGAGTTGTTAAGTATATTACAGAAAAATGCGGTCTCGAATGGGATAGGACCACTCACCCTTTAGAGGAGATGGAGGAAATAGACTCCCAAACAGGAATTCTGAAATGGGTGAAGGGCTTATTACCCAAGGAGAATACACTCACAAATAGCTATCCTATTATGAAGAACAGTTTGAAAGGTTTGGGAATTAAGTATAAATCGATTCATGCTTGTGTGTATGACTGCATACTATACCGAAAGGAGTATGAAAATCTCGATCGTTGTTCGGTATGCGATGAACCTAAATATGTCCAATCTACTAGTAAGGAAGGCACAAGCTCAAAAGTGCCTCAAAAAGTATTAAAATATTTTCCCGTTGGGCCTAGGTTAAAGCGATTTTTCACAATACCATGGATAGCAGAGGCAATGAGTTGGCATGCTAGGGTAGAAGTAGGGGGTAATATCATGCGTCATCCTATTGATTTTACTGCCTGGAGGAGGATGAATTATGAGTATCCTGATTTTGCTCGAGAATAACGCAACATTCGTTTGGCTATATCAACAGATGGTTTCAATCCATTTGGAAATCTAAGCACCAATCATAGTGTATGGCCAGTGATCCTAGCCCCACTTAACCTCCCTCCTTCACAGTGTATGAGACCTGAATTTTCGATAATGGCTTTGTTGATACCTGGGCCAAAGGCTCCAAGTGATGACATCGACGTCTACCTGACTCCTTTGGTAGAAGAATTAAATGAGTTGTGGGAAGAGGGTGTGCAATCATTTGACTCTTTTAGAAAAGAAGAGTTTACACTGAAAGCTATGTTGATGTGGGCAATTCATGATTTTTCAGCTTATGGGACATTATCCGGTTGTGTAGTACATGGTTATTTGGGGTGTCCTATTTATGGAGAGGAGACTGAATCTCTTCGTTTATCCTTTAGCTCAAAAAATGTATACCATTGCCATATGAGGTTTTTACCCCGGCTCATAGTTTCAGATTTGAGAAAGGTTCCAATTTTTTATTAGGCGGGGTTGAACATAGGTTACCGCTGAGACAACTTTCGGGTTCAGAAATTGAAAGTAAATTTTCTGAATGTGGCCCTAATATGCCAGATAAGAATCCCAAATTTAAGAATGTCAAGCATAAAAATACCACAACTGGGAATGAAACTGAGACAAGAAAGGCATGGTCTAGGAGGTCAATTTTATTTTACTTGTCTTATTGGAAGAATAACCTGATACGCCATGTATTGGATGTGATGCATGCAGAGAAGAACTTCGCTGAACATATTGTGGGCACTTGCCTTGGAGGGAGTCATTCGAATGATGGAGGAAATGCACGAAAAGACCTTAAATCGTTGAAAATTAAGCCACGACTATGGTTAAAAGAAGATAGTAGGGGAAGGACAATAATTCCTTCTGGTGAGTTTACTTTGACGAGTGGGGAAAGGAAGGTGCTTTTAGACACAATATATAATTTGAAGGGCCTATCTACTTTTTCGTCCAACTTGCAACGGATTGTGAATTATACTACTCATGATTTACATAAGTGTAAGTCCCGCGATTAGCATGTGATCATGCAATTGGTTCCTCTATTGTTTAAGCACTGTTTTTCCAAGCACAAGTATGCAAATTAGTATTACCTTCTCACTCTTGTGTGAGAAGGTAGTCAATCGAGAACACATAGTGGCCGTAAAATTGGCGGAGAGCGAAGCGATTTGTGTGTTGGAGAAGTACTTTCCCCCAGCATTCTTTGACACCTATGCGACGAGGCACTTCTTTGTGGTCCAGTTAGATATCGGTGAATGTATCCGTTCGAAAGATTGATGAAAGTTTTTAAAGATTACGTCAAGAATACGCGATACATTACAGGATCAATTGCATAGGAATACATCACTGTGGAGTCATCAATATATAATCGGGAATATATGCCTGACTCGACTAGCGTTGATGACACTGAAGAGTTCGTCGATGATGGTGGTCATGTGATGGTAAAACTAGTGAAATTAACGAGTTTGCAACATGAACAAGTAACTCGTTATCTATTTGACACACATGAAGATGTCGAAGAATGGAAAAAGTAAGTTTCGATTATTATAATGTTTAACATTATTTTATATTATTTTATACATGATTAATTTTGTAATATGCGAAAATATGAAGCCTGTGAGAATAATAAAAGACGAAAAACAATGGTATAATCAGACAGCGAATTTAGTCTGTGGTTGACACAAGAGGTAATTATAATGAAAATGGTCGTTATATAACGTTACATTACACTCAAATTTTACAATTAATATAATTAATTTATCTATATTCTCAACTCTCAAAGACGGGTGATGCGACATCAAGGCTTGCTCGTCTAGACACTGGACCCTTGTTCGTGGCACAAGAGTACAAAAAGTATCGATTGAACGGTTACATTTTCAGCGCTAAAGTGTATGAGGAAAGTAAAAATGTACAGAACTCGGGCCTTTCATACAAGGCTCTTACTTTCTTTCGAGCGAGTGCAAAAGATAAAAACCTCGTTGAAGCTGAAATGACTTACTATGGTGTAATCCGAAATATATTTGAATTGGATTATATAAGCTTCAAAGAGGTTGTATTTTACTGTGATTGAGTCAGAGTTGAGGATAAAAATGTTTGTAAAGTTGGTCATGTCACCAATTTGATCATGGTTGACTTATCCAAGTTGAAGAGCAACGACCACGTGAGCGATGAGCCGTTTGTTTATGCATTTTAAAAGGTTAACTAAGTGTTTTACTCGGAGTATATCAACAACGATATGTGTTCAATTGTCCAACACGCGCCAAAGCGTCTAAATAGTAGTGTGGATGACTTGGCTGCTCCTACCGAATATCAATCCATTTTTTATGATAACCCGAATTTTAAATAATTTTTCAATTTGTAATAAATATTCCAATTTGTACCGAAACATCCATTTTTAATGCTTTTAATTTATTTGCACTTTATCATTTTCACTCTTGTGTAGTGTGCGTGTGTGTGGGCATTAGGGGTGGGGGTGGGGATGTTTCAGATTTTTAATAATTGTACATATTATGAGCTAGATGTTGTTGTTTTGGAATTCAGAATTGAGGTGTTTGACAGTAACAATTCATTTTTATTTGTATATTTGTACATATTTGCATGTCTTCTTTTAATTCATTTTGATATGTACTAATAACATTTTTTTACAGCAAATATCTCCTTCAGGTATTAAGGCGAGGATGATGATGCTTGTTATGATGATGTCGTATGGGCTCGGTGGTAGCGGAGGTGACGAGAGCTCCTCGTCCCCTAGGCTCCCCAAATATGGAAAATTGGGGATGGCCATCAAGAACAAGTCGAGGCTATTAGCGAGATCCCTCGAGCTGGTAAAGACGATAATCGGCCCGGGGTACATTAGTTGGAAGTAGGTGTCATATGAGCTCAAGTTAGCTGTTTGGGTGGCACTACAGGTAATATATTTATATTTATATTTATATTTATATTCATATGAATATTTCAATTTTGATTTCAATTTCATTTTATATTTATATTTATATTCATATGAATATTTCAATTTCATTTTATATTTATTTGCAACTAACATTGTATTTGTTGGACAGGAACAATTCAGCCTGGATCCAAAGCTACGCGATTCCGTCTTGGAGCAGTTGAGGGAGCAATACAAGACCCAAAAAAATATGCGGACCCGGTACTTTGGGAAGACACGAGAGTCCATTATCCAAAGGCATGAATCCATCCCTCCGAAGGAGCCGATCTCATTGGCACAATGGAAAAAGTTCGTTGACAATGAGATCAGGGAGCAACAATTAGCATCTCGCTAATTGGGGAGGGAAAATCGGGCAAAAAGACGGACGTTCACTACTCCGGTCGAACGTCTTACGCCGAGGTGGATCATAGGATGATGGTAAGATTTAATTTTTCTATAACTACAGAAATATATTATTCTACATTATTTTACTTTGCATGGCCGATACTAATTTTACTTTATTTTATTTCAGGGGACAGGGACTGGCCCTGGGGGTAGGCCACATAGACTCGATACTTATGTGGCTGTTCGGACGAAGAAGGGGAAGGATAAAGAGGTGTCTCCGAGCTTCGCGGTCACGATTGTAAGTAATCCGATAGTTTACTTTTTGTTAATTACGTTATAATTTTTTAATTTACTTATTTTACTAATCGTGTGCTTTTTGTCATTTCGGGCAAAGCTTAAGGAAGTGCATGAGTCGCAGTCTGATGCCGACAAGTCATCTTTGTACACAGACGAACTCAGCCAAGTGCTTGGCTCTGATTTCAAGGGGAGGACAAGGGGGGTGAGCTCGCGGGTGGCCAAATCTAGGATCATCGGATTGGAGACGAGCGACACCGGGTTGGCTCAAATGGTGGACTCGCATGATGCGAAGCTGTCCCGTTTGAAGGTGACGGTCCAAGATATATTCTCATTCATGGAGCATTTATTGGGTGGAAAATGCAAGGGTAAATGGAAGGAGAAGGTGGTGGAGGAGGAGGAGGTGCAGGAGGACGAGGATGTGGACCTCGCTGCTTCATCACCGACACGTGCGGATTTTGATGACCCACTTCCCTATTTGTCTCCCTTCGATCGACCGATGTCGACACTTGGTTGGCCGAGCGTGTTTATACTGGACATATTTGATGGCCAGCAGATAGGGTGGGGGTTGAGGGACCCGAATATCGTCCAGGGTGGACTAGTTCATGGACGTGAGCTTCAAGACATCGAGTCCAAGGTGCTCGTCACGCATGTGATACCCGGGAAGGAGAACTCCCCGTTGTGGTTGTGCCAATAATGCGGCACGATGTATATCAGTGGGTGTGTCAATTCGTTTATCGTGTGGCCTACTCACCTCCTCGAATTTAACCTTACCCAAGACATGTAGTGACATTATTTGAATTGAATTATTTTTAAGTCGGTACATTTGAATTATATTTGGATTATATCGTGATGCATATTGTCTCTATTTTGAATGTATATTTGCACTATCTCTATTTTATTTGGATGTATGATGCTTGAACAGGTACAACATTGCTATAACAGGTACAAATATACTGCTGGGCAGTGGCAGTGGCCAAACTGCCCAGCAAATTTTTTTTCAATTTTGTCCAGAATTGTCACGGTCAATGACCGTAACAATTTTTTATTAAATGTAACGGGTTTGTCACGGTCCTTAACCATGACAAAACTTGTCAAGGACCGTGACATGATCGTGACAATTCTAATGAACTTGTCACGATCTGACCGTGACAAGTTCGTGACAAAAAAAGTTATCTCGCCCAAAATTGTCACGGTCATTGACCTTGACAAGTTGAACTTGTCAAGGTCAATGACCCTGACAATTTGGCAGATTTGGTGTAGTGGATACATCCTTTTGGCCCTTAACCTAACCCACCTCTACGTCCCATTCTGGATAGGAGAATGCATCGTAGACATTTTGAGAGAGGTTTTCCTAGGCCCGTGTATGTTTGCATCCATTGTAAGAAGAGAGGGCGCCTTGGGGAATTTTACTTTAAGTTAGATAGTGTGTCGTATAGATTTTTGCCACATGTCTCCACACACACACACACACACGCGCAGATGATGCTCCGGATGATTACATGAGAGAATTTATATATATTCGAGAGCAAGTTAAGTTTTTAGTCAAAACTTCACATGATTTGATGGATGTTTTTCATAGGATGTCACCACCTTTGAAAAACTCCACTGCACCTAACGGTTGAGGTTTAGACTTGCTTGCTAGCATAGGATGTTCTTCATAGTGATATTTTATGCCTATTGCTAGTGTGTACCATTTTTGTATTTATCTTTTCAATTTTTTATACATTTTTTGAAAAAACAAAAAGATTTTTATTTTTGAAAAATATAAAAAGATTTTCTAATTTTTTGAGAAAAAATTTAAAAAGCCAAAAAGATTTTATTTTGATAAAACTTTTGGAAAAATACAAAAAAAATTATTTTGTTTACACCATTTATGGATGGACGTTTAGGATGACCAAGTCACAACATCATTCCATATCCATATGACTATTCGATAGTGTTTTGAGAGGATACATCATGTCATCCATGTGCCTTACAATGTTTGGAGTCATTGAGATGTAATTAGTCATTACTTCCTACATGTTTGACTCATGATTTCCTTTAATGCATACTTGCACGAATTTGTTTGATTATTGTACTTGTCAATCATATATTGGTCGAAGTGTTTCCATCTCATGTCTTTAAAATGAACCATATGCGATAAAACTTGACAATGAAAGTAGTGCATGTAAGAACCGTTGCCCATGAGGAATTTGTTTCAATAAATATATATGGGTGAACACGGGAAAGGGCTACGAGAGACAGGTTGACTCGTCGTGAAAGCCACCGTTTAAAAAAAGCCCAAAAATATTAAGGCGATAAAAATAAATATATGCCAAAAATGGGCCAATGGGAAATCTCTTTAAAAAGAGAATTTAGAACCTCATTAGAAAAATAAAAGCATTATTATTTATGTGGGAGTTTTGGTTGGAAATCAACAGGTTTGCACATCCTAACAAATTCTTGAAAAAGCATTACATAGTTTTAGACGTTATTGGTGTGACAATCATCTAGACTTTTATTTGTTGACTAGATTAAGTTAATATCATTTAGATTCAACTACTTTATGCCTAAGGACGATTTTGATGTTCATTCGTTAGGAGTTTTCATATTCATAGTGCACGTATGATATGATCGATTGAGTTTATTTACATATCGAATTTGTTCACACCCATTCATTCTGTTTCCATGGTTTGGTTATCTTAATGTAAATTCATGGTGTGTGATTTATTTGTAAAATATGATTTTGTTGAAAAAAATTTAAAAATCAAAAATAGTTGGTGAATGCTTTCAAGTTTATCCTTTGATGATTTTAGTTGATTTTCTTTACTTGTCGTGACTCTCCATGCTTATTTTTATTTATTCTTTTCCTTGTCTATTTCGGACAAATAAAAAAGGGGAGAAAGAATTATAATTTAATGGGGGAGATTAAATTATGGGGGATATTTGAGATTTGATCTTTGTTTTGATTTATGTTTATTTTATCTCAAACTCGATACGTCACGAAGGTATTTATTTCTTTTCTCATGTGTGTAGGTACAAAATTTGAAGACCATTATTTTGCACACCCTAATGGTGATAAGGAAAAGTTGAAGATTTGAAAATTTTAAGTTGAAGATTTTTTAAGAATGTTTAAAGACTTGCATTATTAGTAACTTATCATTTTTTGGGTTCATGGGAGAGTATTAGATTTGTATAGGACATTTGATTTGATAAATCGAATTGTTTTTAGTTTGTACCGGCATAGACAAAAGGGAAGATTTGTAAGGACATATTTTACATAGTCCGTTTACATTAGAGTATGTCGTATACAACTACAAGCGTCGAAGAAAAGTTCAAGATCAATCATGCATCAAGACGGATCTGAATATCAACATTCTTCAATAAAAGAGCCTCTGCGAGATTAATTTTGGTAAGGTTGTGTTTAAGTCCCTTAATATTAAGTATTGGAATAATTTTTCTAAAATGTTTTTAAACATCTGAGGCATCATTTATAGTCAAAAATATTTTTTCTAAGTCTTTAGGCGGAGTTTTAATAAAAATGATTTTTCGTTGATGTCATTCAAACGACATGTCTATGTCGTTCAAACGACTTCTTCAAGCGACACTGCATCTCGCTTGATACCTTGCGAAAATCTCTCTTGATCATTTCAACAAACTACATGCTACTGTTTTGATCTTTTACCTCGTTTGATAGGTCGCGCGATACCTGGATCGAACGCCATTAGATGTCGTTCGAGCGACATTGAGTTCTCGTTCGAGCAATCCCTCGAACTTAATTTTTTATAAATACATATTAAATGAGTCATTTTTGTTTTAGAAGACCTGAGACTTTCAATCTACGAAAACTGCAATCTGCAGAATTTTAGTCTTCTCCTTTTAAGATGCTTATAACTTTGTTTTGATTCACAAATCCTCCCAATAGCTTTAGTGAATCATTTTGGAACTCAAGATACAATTTTGTTAAAGTTTCTCTTGTAGAAACAAAATCTCTACGACTGACTTGGTAACTCTTGAAGGAGGTGCTGGATGATGACGATTGCGGCCACTTGGGAATGCTTGAGGGTATTTCTTACTGAAGATAGAGATGCGGTTCTTGTGGGTTTGCTGCTGTCAATCCATTATTGATTCTAGGTTGCGACCTATGTGAGTATTCTACAAAATATTTATTACAGATTTCTGTAAGTTTTGTTACATTTATTGAAATAAAGGTTTTGCCTTTGCAGGGGATTTTTTTCTGAAATTTGTGTGTCAGCAATTTATGTTTATTTGTGATGGCATGATTTATACACCTAGATTCATATGTTAGAGTTTAATTAATTTGGATCAAAAATTGACATCTAGTTAAATGAGTTTTAAATTGAAAATTTGTGAATCCACATACAATCGATATCACAAAGTATTCTCATTGTATACCTAAGGTAAACATTGAGTTCTCTCTTTAGAAGTGTCTCGTGACTTCATGGACATGTGTGTATGAATGTTTATGTTGATTTACCTATGGACAATGCTCACACAATTTCATTACATTTTCACAATTTAGATATTTTAGTGTCATTCCATGGTGACTACGTGTTTTTGTATGTAATTTTTATACCTTATACTTGAAAAAATTGAAAAACTTTAAGAATAATTTTTTGAATAAGGGAGAATAGATTATGCCTTTTGGATTATAATTACATGTGCCTTATTGATTATCATTGTGATGATATCTTTACTTCTTCATGTGATGCTTAATATTCATGTTTAGATTTTACTCTGTTGTCTATTACGGACAAAAAGGGGGATAATAAATTGAGGGGGAGTTTTATTTACTTTTTTTTTAAACCTCATACACGTCACGATATTTCTTTTTGTCTCATATTTGTAGGTCATTCCTCCTTAATAATGATTTCTTGGATTGCAGAAGATGAAGACTTATACATTTATGCATTTTTCGTCTGTTGATATGGGAGCATTAGTTGTATTAGTTTTAGGGGTCAATTTGGCTTAGGTTTGTGTTTTGTACCAGAATAGCCAAAGGGGGAGATTTGCAAGAGCAAGTTTTATAATTTCTCAATTTATATGTATTTAGCTTATCCCATTTCACACCACTGCACCTTCATGGCTACTTCCATATATTCAAACACAAGAAGTTGATGACATTTACAAGATTAAAGATCGTTCGTCATAACTTTACCTGAGAAGAGTTACGAGGTAGTTTGGTAAAGACTTTATTTTTCAGGAGTTTATTTTTAAGAGTTTGCATTTCAAAATATTTTTAAAGAAAATTTTGAAATCTCGCTACTTGTTATAACAAGATTGCCATATCATTCGAACGAGTTACACAGTGTCGTTAGAATGAGATTTCATCGTTCGAACGAAATTTGGAATGTTGCCTTTTGGTCAGTTCTGGAATATCATTCGAAGTTTCATTGGAAATCGTTCGAACAAGATTGGGTATGTCATTAGAACAAGCTACCAGGTCGTTCGTATGAGTGTGCGGACTTTTTTTTAATTAAATTTGATCCAAATATCTGATGCCTATCCTTTTGCAAAAAACTTTCTTATAAATAGACATGCAGGATTAGAGATTTAAACAACTCACTTTTTACCTTTTCCAAGCCATTTTAGAGTTCCTTTTGTGATCAAACTCTACCGTTTTTCATCCAAACCCCTTGAAAATTTAGAGATCACTTTACCAAAATCAAGAACACTTTCTTGTTCAAAAACCCTTATAGAGTTCATCTCTACTGCTGTTTTGTGGAGTCGAGCCTTTACTGCTAAAGAAGAATCAGTGGATACTGAGGGAAGACTGCTTCATGTAGGTGGTGCAGGACTGTGTCGTTGTTATAGAAGACTTGAAGAATTGCGCATTTTACTTAATGAATTAAGTACACTGTAAGTCGTCTAGTGTCTGTCAATTCTTGTACAATGCTGAAATATAAAGATTTTACCGGGAAGGAATATTTCCTTACTTCTTCACATGTTTGTATGTTTGGTTTGGCTTAATTAATTTGGACTTCATCATTGCATGCACACTAAATTATTTTGAGATAAAATTTGAATTTGTATGTGTTTGGACTAAGATACGAATCAATCCATATAATCCGCTAGGATAAAAAAGTTGTCATTTACGAGATGCGTGGGGCCTAATAGGCATGGTATCATGCACGAAAGTTTATGCACATCACCATAAGATTTACTCCACATTTGTTGAAGATATAGTCGTATATTCACAAATAAGTGGAGATATATTTGAATGTGTTTATCAATATCCAACAAAACAGTGACAGTGGAGACTTCACATTTATGGGGTCTCTATGAGCCCGTTGCTTTATAAATTGTATTGACCCCATCAATGGACTCGTGTGAATTTCAGAGGTTTAGAACCTATTCTAATTCGTTCTCCGTCTTTGTTTGGCTTGTGTGGTTGCTCAGTTCATATCTATGACTTTTGTGTACTTGCATATACATATGTGAAAATTTGGTATACACTAATGGTATCCTTAATATTTATATATATATATATATATATATATATATATATATATATATATATAGAGAGAGAGAGAGAGAGAGAGAGAAAGAGGATCTCATGAGGACCTCTGTTTGCATACCGCTGGCGCGGACCAATTTTGATAAAATAGTAAAAAAAAAAAATTGATCTAATTTTTTTTATATAGTTTTTAAACATTTCAGTAGGGTCATATAAAAAAAATCAGGTCAAAATCAATTTTTTTACTATTTTAAAAAAATCGGTCAAACTTTGTCAGTTTTTATCAACTTAAAAACTGACAAAATTTGACTGATTTTTTAAATTAGCAAAAAAAATCATTTTGAGCTGATTATTTTTTTTAATTTTTTTACTATTTTAAAAAAATCGGTCAAACTTTGTCAGCTTTTATCAACTTAAAAACTGACAAAGTTTGACTGATTTTTTAAAATAGCAAAAAAAATCATTTTGAGTTGATTATTTTTTTTTGTCCTATTGAAATGTTTAAAAATCATAAAAAAATTAAAATAAAATCAGCCGAAAAATATTTTTTTTACTATTTTAAAAAAATGGTTCTCATTCGGGATCTTCAAACTGGGACCTCACTTGATCATTTTCATATATATATATATATAAAATAATGCTCTTGTGCGGACTAGTCCGCATTTTAAGAATGTAGACCGGACATGTGTCACCTACCGGTGCGCCTAAAAATTATCGTCTAATTATAAGTACACTCTCTCTATTTTTTGGGTTCACTGTCAGGTGACACATGTCCGGTCCGCATTCTTAAAATGCGGACTGATCCGTGCGGACCAGTCCGCATTTTAAGAGGGCGGACCGGACATGTGTCACCTAACGGTGCCCCTAGAAATTATCACCTAAATTATAGACACACTCATGTCCTGTCTGCATTCTTAAAATGCGGAGTGGTCCAAAAACAATGTATATATATATATAACTCGGAGTTAAGCCCAAAACCAATGTATAATTAAATATGATATTCTTTCTAACAGAAATTAAGTGGGTCTTAAATTTGAAATCTAGATACTCAATATTTTATTCATTGCATTATTTTGCTACGTGGTTGCTGCTTATTGAAAGCCCAGGTAACTACATTAACTGTCATCCTTCTATTACGAAACTACCCTTTACACAACGTTTTACTTTCAAACTACGCGTCTCTTACAACGTTCCATGTTATTTCACTGATGCTTCTGTCTTCTTTTCAAACTTCCAATGGCAAAAGAGAAAAACAAAAAGGAAGGCAAAAGGGTAAGATACATATATATCTTACAATTTATATACGTTCAAATAGAGTCCTCTATATTTACAGCCATTAGATAATATTTTTTCTTCCACACTTTTAACAGGATGTGACCAAAGAGAAGAAAAACAAAGAAAACAAAGTAAGAATATATGCGTGTGTATATAGAGATATATATGTATGATTTAGAGTCATGAATTTTGATGTGTTAAAAAATTCACAGGTTGATGGGAAAGACGAGAAGAAGAAGGAAGACAAAGTAAGTTTTATATATGTGTGTTTGCAAGTACAAAATTTCAAATACAATAATGTATCCTGGTGTTTGTAATATTAAGATTTACCATACAAATAAGCAAAGTTTTATATGGTTACCCTTTAGCAGGTTGTTGTGGCAGAATATAAAATCTCAATGCATTGTAATGCATGCGAAAGAACAGTTGCCAAAATCATTTCTAAAATAAAAGGTTCTCTCTCTCTCTCTCTCATTCGATATACTGTAGATGCTTTTCAGTGTGTTCAGGATTTGGATTTCATTATTTTCGTTAAAAATGACTATAAAATTACTAATATTAAAGCTTGAAGGATCAAATAACCAAAAATCTCTCAAATATTTTTTAATACATATTTATTTCAAATTTTTTATTTTGTACTAAAAAATTTCTTATTCTCTTATTTTAAAATGGCGGCGTCAGCGGCATGGTTTCTTATTCTCTTATCTTTAAAGATTTAATGGGTTTAGTCTTATCGGGTTTGGATCATTAACGGGCAACACGTTAGATCCGTTATTATCACGGGTCGTGTTTGGATTTGTACTCTTACACAATTAAACCCGTTTATAACAATTATCACCCGTTAGTGGTATCGAGTTTTATTGGGTCGTGTGACCCGAACTAATATTACACCCATTATAACCCAACCCGAACTAATATTACCCCTGAACTAATATTACACCCATGCAATGGCGGATCCAGAAATGTGAATAAGAGGAGGCCAAACAATAAGTATCTATTTTTGTAGGGGCCAAAACTATAAAAGTATAATTTTTTTCCTAAAATTTTAAAACTATAGGATTAAAATATGAAATTCTTTGAAATTTGGGGGGCCAAGGCGACCCCCCGTATCCGCCTCTGCACCCATAAAGACTAGCGGGTACTAACGGGTATTAACGGGTAATATAGGGTCACCCAACCCGTTATCCGTTTAGACCGGTTAATATTAACGGGTGTTAACGGTTCGGGTCGTGTACGGGTTAAGGGTGTTTTCACCCGTTAACACGACCCGTTGACAGCCGTGAAGGACTTTTTGGTGCAAAATAAAAAGGTTTGGACTAAACGTGTATTAAAAAAAATTTGAGGGACTATTTGGTATATGCTCCAAACTTAAAATGGCAATATTTTGGCCCCTATATATCCAGAAAGGATGTAACCCCACCTGCAAAGGGTGTCTGTATGCACAAGTTCACTGGGAGAAAAAAAAATTGTGTTTGCTAGTGTGTGTATACACTCGGGCATTTTTTAACACATCAAAATTAGTAACTCTGTTGAAATGATGTTCTTTAGGGACTCACTTCATCAATGACCAAGATGAAGTCTATTTATTATCCTAAAATTTGGTCCATCGATTACGTTTGAAAAAAAGCTGACTATTAATTTGAAACGACGCAAAAAGGAAAGCAGGTTAGGATGGATCATATTCTTCCTTGTTTCTCATAAATTTTCTATAAACATTTTCAAAACGATCCACACTAAAGGAGAAATAGTAGCATATGTGGAGCGCACCACGTGTCTGTACATAATACAAATAAAGATACGGCACGTATGCACATTTAAAATTTATGTCTATATAGTGGGATACATATGGGTCACATATCGTATACGTGTTGTGCTCTTATCATGGTTAAAAGAATCGGCTGAGTTGACTCGATATCGGCCGAGTTGACTAAAAATCGGAGGGTGCTGATACGATACCGAGATACATATAAAAAAAACACTAAATCGTATTGTCTCGCCGAGATATTGGCCGAGACAAATATTTCTTTGGAAAAGTTTTTACAAAATATTTTTTTGTACTAAAAATAAAAAATGCTGAGAAAATTGTTGCGAAATTATATAATTTTTCCGAGTAACATAGAAAAAAATCTGTGTCATTATTTGAACATTGTGACACTTTCTTTTATTTTTTATAGAATTTTAATCTTTTACCATATTTCTTTATTGTTGAATATATATTTCAACATTTATAGAAACACCACCTATATAAGTTTGTACACATAACATATATATGCAAAACAATTTTACACACTAAGATAAAATTAAACAATTGCAATAAAATCAAAATATCACTAATATAAAACTAATAACATTCACCGTACATAAAAATATTTGAACTTAGAACAAAATATCCTATCAAAACATAATCTCACATAATGTTGTCCAAAAATGGAAGAGACAAAGATTAGGAGGAAAAAGAATCTCCATAAGTTTAGTCTCGTGTCATTCATGACGATCAAACATCATCTTCCACTTACATAAATTAAAACCAACAATTAGTCACTAATACGTAATTATTTAGTACATTAGCAATATGTCAAGTCTGTCGCACTTCAATATAACTAATTGTACGACGCAATGCATATTAAATGATGGTTGAATGTATTTGATTGGTTCACATTGTTAATCATATTTTTTTTATATTATCTATATTTTTTCAAAAAAAAATTATGCTTTCTAAATAGCTATCTTTGTGTATCGTCCGATACTGTGACCGAGTTGAAAATCGGGCATCCGATATCGCAACTTTGAACCATAATTCTTATTTGTGTTGAATAGGGACAGGCATGATACTATTTCTCACAATTAAGGACCAATATGGAAAATGTGATTATGATAACTAGTGGTCATTGGTGGTAGAGCCACTTTCACACAATGTGCAAAGGTTTTTTTATATCAATCCTTGATTGTGGATCGTTTGAAAAATCTTTCAGAGGCTTTTTTTTTGCATATGAAAACATGTTGACATTATCCCTTTTTTCTTCTTAAGGAGTGGAACAATTTTCAACGGATATGTCTGAGCACAAGGTGGTTATAAAGGGGAGAATTAAACCGGAGAAGATATTAAAGAAACTAAAGAAAAAGACTGGAAAGAGAGTTGAAATGTTAAGCAATAAAGATGATGAGAAAGAGGACAAGAAAGAAGATGAACCAAAAAATGAAGGGATTGGGAAGCAAGTTATAGATCCTTTGTTATTTGAATATTGGGGGGACAACGTGGTACATACCATATTTAGTGATGAGAATCCAAATGCATGTTCAGTTATGTAGAGATGTTTTCTTTTTATCGGAAAAGTTTATAAGTTGATTTTCGCTTTTATAAAATCTAATGAATTTATTTTCTTGATATTTGTATTTACGCATGTTGGTGATAATGCGTAATTCTTTTAAAAATAGTTGATAAGAGTTAAGAGTAGTTATATTAATAATCTAAAATACGTTTCTTTCTTCTAAATTGCCTCCAATCCCGTACTCCATGCATCCGTCCCAAGTTAATAATCTTTGTTTGAAAACTTAAAAAAAAAAAGACTTTCCACATTTATCAATTCTAAATTTACGAATATCTTTGGAATGCAACATGTGCACTTGTGGTTTTCGAGAATTTTGAAATGATATAGTCAGCATATAAAGTCTTAATTATGAAAGAGTGTGAAAACAAGATCATTTCTTTTTAAAACTAACTGTACACATAAATTTACCAATATTAAATTTTGGAGAATGTAAAAATTTTAAACCAAATGATGGTGTGCGAAAAACACCCAAGACCTTTTTCCCAATGAAAATCAAGTGTACAAACTCAAAATGAATCCAACCAAGCATCAACAAGTAGGATAACAAGAACACATAAGCAATCAAAGCAAATAAACGATAACAATATAACGTGGTTCACCCAAACAAGGGTTATATCCATAATGGTAGGATTTCTTCTTTCTTTGATAAATGGAGGAACCACAAGGTTACACACTCACACTCTTTATCTCTCCAAGAAAGTCACTCACAAATCAAGCACAAGAACTAATCTTTAAACAAGAAGCGCTCACTCACTTTTCTCTTTGAAAACTCACAAAATGTTCACTCTAAAGCTCGAAAAACAACACTGCATTCAAAACAAAAAATAGACTCCTATTTATAGTTTTTCCTCAAAGTGACAATTTTGTGAATATCAAGAAAAATCTGTTTTTCTCCCAAAACAGTCGTGAACCAACCGAAAGCCACCGGAGAGCCAATATACGCCACAAACTTGACCTTGGCGATCCGAATGATCCAACCAAAACGCTGGAATGTAAACCATTGAACTCACTTGAAGATCACCCCGAAATCTACCAAGCTCAATGCGGCTCCACCTAACTGAGGAGCCCCTCCTCGAACATCAACAAGAAGTGAGATTTAGAAGCTTTAGGCAATGCCCAAACTTCTCCGTAGTCATAGGTTTGGTGAGAAAATCTGTTGCGGTCTCATCTGTGTGCACCTTCTCAATTAAAGCCCCGTCGGAATTGACCCAATCCCGAACTCTATGATACAGTACATCAATATGCTTTGAGCGGGCATGATACACTTGATTCTTAGCCAAATTCATAGCACTTTGACTATCGCAATGAAGACAAACACTCTCTTGCTTCATCCCCAATTCACTCACCAAACTCTTTAACCAAACCGCCTCCATTGACGCTTCCGTAAATGTCATATACTCCGCCTCCGTGGTAGATTAGCACTTGTCGCTTGTAACATGGATCTCCAAGATACCGTCCCACTAGCAATAGTGAATACATACATCGATGTAGATCTCCGCTTATCAAGATCCGCAGAATAATCCGAATCCACTTACCCCGCAACAAACTCGGCTCCTTTTTACCTCCCAAACACAATGCCCGTAGACTTGGTTCCCTTAAGATAACGAAGAATTCATTTCACTGCTTTCCAATGCTCTTTTTTTGGATTCGACATGTACTTACTAACCACACCCACGGCTTGGGGGATATCCGGCCTCGTGCAAGCCATAACATATATAAGGCACCCCACGGCATAAGCATGCAGCGTTGAAACCATCTCCTCTAACTCATCATCCGTAGAGGGACATTGCTTTGAAAACAAAGAAAAATGTGAAGGCAACAGGGTAGAAGTGGCCTTGGCATCCAACATGCCAAATTTCCCGATGACATGCGAAATATAATTTTTCTGAGATAACCACGACTTGCCAACTTTTCTATCTCGTCAAGACCTTTCATGTCAAACTCTCGACTCAATTCCACCTTGAGCTCCGTTATCTGTGACATGTCCCGACACGCAATGAGCGTGTCATCCACATAGAGCATTAACAAAACAAACGAACCATCATCGAGAACCCGAAAATATGCACAATGGTCATGATCACATCTCGTGTAACCAACCCGCAACATGAAGGTATCGAACCGTAGGTATTATTATCGTGGCGACTGTTTAAGCCCATACAATGACTTCTTATGCCGGCACACATGATCTTCCTTTCCCACTTTCTTGAACCCCTCCAATTGCACAATGTAAATAAGCTCCTTCAAATCACCTTGAAGAAAAGTCATTTTCACATCCATTTGCTCCAATTCCATATCGAATTGAGCAATCATTGCCAACAACACCCGTATCTAAGTATGCCTCACCACTAAGGAGAAGATCTCGTCATAGTCAATCCCCTCCTTTTGTGAAAACCCCTTCGCTACTAGTCTTGCCTTGTACTTCGGTTATTTTATTTTGTTAATTGCCTCTTTATTCATATACACCCACTTAGAACCAACGATGTGTCACCCCTTGGGTTTAGGAACTAACTCCCACACAGAGTTCTTTCGTAGAGCTTACATCTCTTCCGAAATAGCACCCATCCAACTCGCCTTGACATCACAATTAATGGAATCTTTGTATGTCGTTGGACCACCCCCACTAGAAATGAGAGCGTAATTGACCTCTTACCAACCAAGCCTAGATGGTGGCTTGATCTCCATATGCTATCGGTCACGTGCTATGGATGGCACTTGCTCCACCCGTTGAGTGTCCTCCACCTCAACCGATTCCTCTCCCAAATCATCCTATTCGGCTCCACCTCAATCGTGTCATCACTTGGTTGAGAATCACTTGAACTACTAGTAGATACACCATCACTATTGGTGGCTGATGATCTCGAAAATACCAAAGGAATCTCGATGGTTCTAACACCACCATCATTGGCAACTTCTATTAACTCCTTGGACTTCAACATGAACGTCTCGTCAAACCTTATATCCGGGTTAATAACTAGCTTCCTCTTAGATGGATCCCAAAGCTTTAACCCCTTTACCCCTTTTCCATAGCCTAGGAAAATACACCGGTGAGTTCTCGGGTCATTTTTTGTTCTCTCGTCACTAGGAATGGGAGCATACCCCGGACATCCGAACACCCTCAAATTAGAGTAGTCGACCTCGTGCCCTGACCATACTTCCTCTGTACACTTCAAACCAAGAGTCGAATTTAGTGATCGATTCACCAAATACACAGCGTGATCAAAAGCCACAGCCCAAAACGATTTTGGCAACCCGGCATGAAACCTCATGCACCGTGCCCTTTCCATAATGGTGCGATTCATCCTCTCCGCCACTCCCATTTTATTGTGGAGTCTTCTTGACGGTAAAGTTCCTTGTGATGCCGGCATATTTACAATACTTGAGAAACCCATCATCTCTATACTCACCCCCGTTGTCGCTCCTCAAATACTTGACCTTCTTCCCCTTTTGATTCTCCACCATGGCTTTCCACTCCTTGAACTTCTCGAACACCTCTGATTTTTCCTTCAAGTAGTAGACCCGCACTTTTCATGAATAATCATCTATGAAAGTCACCAAGTATCTAAAGTTGCCTATGGAAATAACATCTGAAGGCCCACACACGTCAGAATGAATATAGTCAAGAGTCCATTTGCTCTTGTTCGTAGATATAGTGAATTTCACTCGAGTTTGCTTCCCCGTCACACAATATTTGCAGAAACTGAGCTTGCATATGTGCACCCCTTTCAACAACTTTCGTCGATGATGTTCTTCCATGCCCCGTTGGCTCGTGTGACCAAGTCTCATGTGCCACAATTATAGCTCGTCGATTTCTCACTCTGTGGAGACTGCCGCTCCACCCACTACTGTATTTCCCTTCAATCTATAAAGATTATTCGGTAACTTTGTGCCGCGTAAAATCACCATCGATCCCCTTTTCACCTTCAAAGCCCCACCCTCGGCTTGAATCACACACCCCTTTGAATCGAGTGCGCCTAAGAAAATCAAGTTCTTTTTAAGTGCCGAAACGTGCCTAACTTCACTTAAGGTTTGGACAACCCCATCCCACATCTTTATGTGCACCGAACTGATTCCCACTACTTTTCACATAGCATTGTTTCCTATGAGAATCTCACCACCGGTATTAGACTTGTAATCCTCAAACCATTCCCGGTTCGGACACATGTGGTATGAACATCCGGTATCTAGAATCCAACCATCAACGTGATTGACAAAAAAACAAGTAAGAGCCTCTTCTCCTTCCTCTTGAGTAGCAAAACACCGGCCACATCTTTAGTAGTGTCTCCTTTCTTATCATCTTTCTTCCACTCCGGACAATTTCGTTTAAAGTGACCCTTTTTATGGCAGTTGAAACACTCAACCGTGCTAACGTCTCTAGATTGAGACCTTTTGGAGCCCCGATTATTTTCACCCCGAGACTTCGACCTTCCTCTTCGTACACCACCAGCAACCTTGTTACCAAGCCTTCACCTTGAGAAGATGAACTACCTTCACCGCTACCATTTTTCTTCTTCATGGCCACGTGATAAATGATGTCTTGGATTACATCATTGAACTTGAGAGTAGTCTTCTCAAACATAAGTGTGGTGACAAAGTGCTCATATGAATCGGGCAACGAAGCAAGCAACAAAAACGCTCGATCCCCCTCGCTAAATTGAACATCAATCCGGTTCAAATCGTTGATCAAAGCATTGAAGAAATTTATATGCTTCATCATATCACCGCCCTCCTTCATTTCTAACTTGAAGAGCATCTTCTTTAGAAATAATTTATATGACGAAGACTTGCCCAAATAAATCTCCTTCAATTGATCCCACATGCCCTTGGCCGTAGTTTTCGATATAACGTGATTGAGCACATCATCCGTGATATACATTTCAATTGAAAAAATTGCCCTTTGATCAATATCGCTCCATTCGGCTTCGGTCATATCCACCGGTCACTTCTCTATACCCAACAATGCTATAACCAACCGTTGTTGAACAATAACGCCCCGTATCCTTCTTTGCCACAAGACAAAATTAATTTTCTCATCAAAAGGTTTTATCTCAAACTTCATTGAGCCTCCATATCCATAACTAGGATCCCACTTTCTTGATCCTCCGCTTGTAGAAGTTGATTCGAGAGTACGCGACACCTCGTTCACCATTGGGAACAAATTCTAGAACTTATGACAATATCACTCAAATTGATTACAGCCGAACTAAAATATCGAGCAAACAAAGTAACCAGAGCTCTGATACCACTTGTTGCACTAAAACAGTCCTATGTTAAGCAACCAAGACCATAAAACTCACTTCAGAATTTTACCAAACACACCAAGTGTGCAAACTCAAAATGAATCCAACCAAGCATCAACAAGTAGGGTAACAAGAACACATAAGCAATCAAAGTAAATAAATGACAATAATATAACGTGATTCACCCAAACAAGGGTTACATCCACAATGGTAGGATTTCTTCTTTCTTTGATAATTGGAGGAACCACATGGTTATACATTCACACTCTTTATCTCTCCAAGAAAGTCACTCACAAACCAAGCACAAGAAATAATCTTTAAACAAGAAGCTCTCACTCACTTTTCTCTTTGAAAACTCATAAAATGTTTACTCTAAAGCTAGAAAAATAGCACTGCATTCAAGACATAAAATAGACTCTTATTTATAGTTTTTCCTCAAAGTGGCAATTTTGTAAATATCGAGAAAGATTTATTTTTCTCCCAAAACAGTCGTGAACCAACCGGAAGCCACCGTAGAGCCAATATACGCCATAATTTTAGACACATTTTAAGTAACAGGTTAGTGACAAGCAATTATGAAATAAATAACTTTTTTGGGCATTCACAAGCCTCGTTTATACTTTTTCACAAATATTCACAACCCCCACGTGTGATGGTACTGTATAGTCGAAAATATATCAAGGCTAATAACTGAAATTTCTCTCAAATTTAAAATTTTCCATCTCACATATTTCAGTTTTTCCAAAACAAAAGGTTTATTAGTGAATGGTAGTCGTATTTTCCATCATCAGTGACATGCAAAGATCGGATGAATGATTAGCCTCAAGTTTTTAGCGATAGCTATATATAGCTTTTGTGAACTCAACTAATTTGTAGGAAATCAGTAACATGCAAAGATCTGCTGAATGATCATCATTAGTCCCATGTTATTGATGGCGGGACTAAATATAGTGATGGTTCTTATGCATGTGTATCGTATGATGATGGCCTCAGACGAGATTAAATGCGATTATAATTTAATTAATTAAGAGATTAATTAATTATGAAATACAAAATAATTAAACTGGACTCTGAGATCCTGGGTTATATTTTTGTACGCTTAATTATAGGATAGACAACCGTGGAGTTATCCTTTGCATATATAATAATTTTGAGTTGCGTAGCTTAAATATTTTAAGATGGGCCTAACCCATCTTTATCGTTGAACATTTTTAGGTGCCCAAGTTGGGCCTTAAAATTAGCACTCTTAGTACAGATTCATTCATCCTCCCTTGAATCATCAGAGCAGGGTTTGAGACATAGATGTAGCTTGATTTTTATTAATTTTTATTTCCATTTGAGTGTGGAGAGGATGTACTCTATTTCAATTTCATTAACATGGCTGAGAGTTGTGATTTTTTATGTAGTCGTGGTTGTTGAGATCGATGTGTGAGACTTTTATTGCATTATAAGTTGTAGGTTGGATGATGATTCAGTTTTTATTATTTGAGGATTATTCTTATCACACTCTTTACTTTGATGACTCTTTATTATATCAATTTCATTATTATGGTTGAGAATATTTTATATATTATAAAATGCTTTACAAATTTAGCATTAATTTTAATCCTTTCTTAAGTTGTCCACTTAGTTTTACACAACATTCATTGTATTCAATCCCAGTTGAACATTCCACGAAACTGACCAAAAGGCAATAATTTATTTAATCCTCTCATTAAGGTAGTAACCATTCTCACTGTTCAACTTCATTTCCCATTTCTTTTCATCTACCCTAGAAACTGAAATGCCTTAAAAGCATAAATTAAATTGAATGCCTAAATACATATCAACCCATCCAACCCATCAATTGTAAGCAACAAGCGTATTCTCGACGGCTTCCTTACTAGATAATATCCCTCCATCTTGAAATAAAATACCTTAAAATCACCGCTGGAAATGAACGTGACCAACATGGAATCCAGCAACTTGACTGTGCACCGAATAGTTTTTGCTTTCGACTAACAAGTGTAGAGATATTAATAAAATTAATTTTTAGTCAGATGTTAAATTATTTCTTCATTTCTGTAATAAAAAAATGCTTGAGACACATAGTTGTAACTCTGAGGACTATAAATAAGATACCACTTTATATTCTTGAATCCTAACTAAATCGTAAAGTTGACAAATATTTGGTGGAACTAATAAAACAAAATATATAGTTTATGTTCTCTTCAGTTGATATATAAATCAGAGTTTAAGGATAATACAATCCACAAAGTGTTTGACCACCTAAGCCAATAATTATAAATAAGTAAGCCAAATAGTTGGTAACATCTATTTGCAAGAATGGATGAGGATATGGAAACACAGATAGAATACCATTTTCTCCGATTTCATGGCACATATTCTTATTGGGGTTTTCGGGTACAACTTTTAAATACTAGCATACAACTCGTGCGATGCACGGGCGATGGACGATAAATAAATATAAACATAATTAAAAGAAATAGTATATATTACAAATTCAATATCTTATTTTAAAGTCATTATACTGATACTCTATTTTTTCATATGTTGCGTGCTCAAAATAAAATAAACTAAAAAAATACATATTTTCAGCAACTTTATATACAATTAAAATCATATGATACAAACTTTGTTCAATGTTTTAAAGTTAAATAATCAAACATTATTGTACCAAATATAGAAAATTCATTCCAAATATAATATTGGCTATAAGGAAATAACACTCAAAGATAAAGCTAGAAAAATAACAAATATCTCCAAAACAAATTGTTTTAAACTGTTGACAAAACATGTATTTTTGTATTTTTCTAATAAATATATATATATATATCCTACAGTGGATCTAGTTTTGAAATATTTCTATCTTTAACTAATAAATGGGGAAAAATGAAAAAAAAACTATATGTAAAAACTTTATTTCTATTTTTAGAGAAATATTTCATATATGTAAAAATTTATCCTACAGTTTGTCTTTGTAAATTTTATACACACTCAAGAACTCTATCAGTTTTTCTTTGTAAATGCTCCCTTTTATATTATTTGTAACTTTTATATTCACCCAATTTCATACAATAATTTAAAGTTCTCATCTGAGACTTGACTATCGAAATATATCCTGGAATATCTGGGATTTCAACAATGTCATCTTTTTCAATACCTCTCATGATTAGTACAAGTTTCTATGTGAAAAGTTTATATTGGTAAAAATTAACTCTATCCGGAGAGAGAGAGAGAGAGAGAGAGAGAGAGAGAGAGAGAGGTCTTTTTAGTTTCCAAAAGACTTTTGATTTATCTATTTTTTTTATTTCAACCAAAAGACTTTTGTTTTATCTAATTTTTTGGGTTTCAAAGAACAAAAAGTGTTCAAAATGACTTTTGATTTATCTATCTTTTTATTTTAGAGAACACAATGTTTAAGATGAGAGAGAAAATGATAGAAAGTATTAAAACATTATTAACTCCTCTAATACTATCATATAAGAGGTGTAATAATGATGTTAGTTACATTTTCAATACAACTAATGTTTATTCATGTCACAAACTATTTTTATTGTGTAACTAAATAGAACAATTTCCATAATGAGTTATCTTTATGATTTTCTTCTTAAATTTAGATTCGTTATATATCAATACATTTAAATTCAAATAAGGAATTCCTGTTTGAATTCTACGTGATTTATTATATGTAAGAAGGCCAAGTTTTTCCTTATAAATGTACGGACATATATGCTTATGAGTATCCCGAGTGTGTATTTAATGTTATTTCTCCCGAGCACATTATATATTAAGACAATATATAATGAAAGAAAATTATTACTTGAACACCACTCGCACATCGCGCAGATTGACAACTAGTGTATTTAAATTGTATACGCGATTAATATATTCTAATATTTGGACTTTATTAACCTAAATAATAAAAATGTAGATTGTTACAGAAAGAAAGAGAGAGAACAACGATGACAATGACAACAGATGATGGTTACTTCGGTGGTGAGAGATGAAGAGGAAGGAGAGGTTGGATGGTTGTATGGAGAGAGAGAGAGAGAGAGAGAGAGAGAGAGAGAAATTGAAAGTTATCTAAAATGAATTAAGCTTGTGGTGTTTTGGTAAGCACTGGACTAGCTATTTTCAAAATAGGACATAATTAATTGTTGACTAATCCATAGAACTTATATAATAACAACCATTTCGTATAGGACTCCAATATAATAATACAATAAACTCCGTAAAATAAATCTTATGTTTTCTCCTTAAAATTTCATTTAAACAATTATATTCTTGTGATTATTTATGTTTGACACTAATCTAGTCCATTCATTGTTCATGTTGATTGGTCATGTCAATTTCAAGTTCAATGTCTAAGTAATGATAAACGCTAAATCCTTCATTTTGTATCATGTTTCGAGTCTTGTTATCGTATTATCAAAAATCAGACACCCCTACATTGGCTTCCCTGTCTATTGCTGAGAGGGCTTGAAAAATTCAGGTGTCTATCCTTCAACATTCCATCAAGATATGTGAAGGTGTAAAATTTAAAATTCGAGAGAAATCCCAGTTCTTCCAAACATAAAAGGTTATAATTTGGTAGTCACATTCGCATCATCATCAGTGACATGCAAAGATCTGGTGAATGATCAACCTCCAGTTCTCAGTGAGAGATATATGTAACTTTTGTTAACCAACTCATTTTTAAGGAATCATAATCCTATGTCTTGCGAATTTAAATAAAAATAAAAATAAAAATAATACACTGTGGGTCCTGTACCCAAAAAAAAAATTCTACGGTGCCTCCACAGTTTTAACCTTTGGTGCAATGTCAATAACCAATAATTTAACACAACTGCCACTTGCTCAAGTGAAATATAGATTGCATTGCCAACATTCAATCAATTGTAGTGGCTCCAGTTTCTTCAGCTGTTAAAAGGAAGACAATATCTAAAAGGACAAAAGTTGCACTTAAATCTCAAGTGTACAATGAAAAAAAAAAGGTTGTCACAGCTTCAAATCCTTGGCACTTCAATGGAATATCCTCTTTTTTTACAAGTACACCTCAATGAATTTCAATGAAATGTCTACGCCTTTGCATGATTTAAACTGGCATGACATAAAATATTTTAAAGCCTTTCGAGGTTGCATCAATAACACAAATCAATGCAGTTGCCTCGGACATTATGTTTCTTATTATATGCCAAAAAATGGGTTACGCGCCCATGGCACACTGCGGAAATTCTAATGGCTGCACACAAAAAGATGTAAAATTTGAGTTTTACACAAGACCCCTCTGTTTAAAGACCTCAAGCATTGCAGCTCCAATTTTTGCTGGAGACTCAACTACTGTCGCGCCAGCTTCCCTGAGCGTCTTGATTTTGTCCTGTGCTGTACCCTTTCCACCCGATACTATGGCTGCATACATTCAAAAGGGAAACACTCGAGTTTTTTATTCAATCAAACAAATCGGATTGCAAATTCAAACAAGCAGAAAATCTTGTTTAAGTTCTTCATCAGTTATTTTTCAATATTATAGGACGTGAACTTATGTGACGAGGATTTATATGGGGAAGCAAAAGATATGATTACAATGTTGTAATCAAATAAGATTTCTATGAAAGCAAAAGATAACCCTTTCCTCTTAAAACATGAATCGGTCCTAAGCGCTTCAAAAAAAGCACAAATAAAAATATTATTTGGGCCCATATGATTACAATGTTGGAAAAAGATTGATAAACAACTTTGATGACATGTTCAATTACTTTTCCATTTCTTCATGGAATCAAATTCTTACTCACTCTTAAGTGAACTGGATTCCATGGAGAACTAGAGAAGTAAGAGGACGTCTCACCAAACCACACAATCTCTTTTTTTCTTCTTTCCAACTTCTAATAAAGCATACCCAGTTGGAAGGGCCCTGTGAAAGGTTCATATGGATGATGAAAGTACCCTAGTGAATTCAAGGATTCTTATACTCCATCTCACACACACACACACACACCTCTTCTCCCCTCTCTTCTTATACTCCATCTCAAAGCCTTAAATTGATTTCCAAACCTTCCATTTCAAATTCAATTTTCCAAATACAATTGAAGTTTTTTTCAAATATTTTTACCCATGATGCCATAAATCAAACTGTTGAAAAAGTAAGCATGAAAGTATTGTGAATTATAACAGAAGATCGAAGGAAAAGTGTCAAAAGAGATCCTTGGAAAATAAACTTTAGGAAAATTTTCCATTTTTTCGACAAAATATGTTCGGCAATCTTTTCAAAAATCGATTTTCTGCTAAAATCGAAAGTGTCAGAAAATCGGGACAAGACCAGAAACATCTCAAAAAAAATCCCAATAAACATAAACTTCTGGGATAGTTTTGGAAAATTTGAATAAAATTCGTAATATTCTTAATCAACATATACTACAAAAATTTGGAATAGTATAGCTACGGAAAATCAGAAATTTATTAGAAAAAAATAGACCCTAATCAGAATTTTGTTACTGAACTCAGGTTACCCATTTTTTTGGATAAACAGTCAATTTGGTCGTAATTGTAAAGAAAACTGATACGAGGAAAAACAGAATTTTGAGGAAAACCTCATCTGAGGAAAAACAGAAGTTTGTTGCTCACGTCCCCACCCCTCCTTTTCCTTCATCTTTTTTTGCTAATGTATATTGGGCATATATGTCTGGATTTTTTTGCTTTTATTAAAGATTGGGTATGTATGTAGTCTTTCCTGATGCCAATGACCTTGAAAACTCCATCCAAACACATACTTTCTAGCAAGAGACTTGTATATCTTACTATATCTTTTCACAATAAAACTACTCCAAACAAAATATAAAAAGCGTATAACTATAATCACCACTTGTAGGTTAGGGGTGCCATATTCCTAAATGTGAGTCCTGTCCTGCTACGTTGCCCTAGCTAGGAGATTAGAGATCCTAACATTACAAGGCACGTCAAATAGTGATATAGCGCAAACACTAGAGTAACGGTCATAGTAAACTCAGACCAAGTCTACCGGGACTTGGGAGTCCCCCTAGAGGCCTGGTCAGAAACTCGCCAGAAATGCGATGGGCATGTGGACTGGTAGGATAGGTGTAAGGCTCTACCGGTTTACATAACTAAGCACCCTAAGACAAGGAGAGAAGGCAACACCAGAAACCAACCCTCTTGCAAACAGCCGTTGGAGCCATGAGACTTAACTCAAGCCAAACTGTACAGAATCTTTCAGAATATTCATCAGCATTACAGATTTGTTCCCCGTGACCTTGTACCTTGTGACCGCCATCCGGAACTAAAACAGATTCTTCCTTTTGCCCAGTTGTGTTGACATTCTCGAAACAACTTGATTGGTTACTTCACAAACTCGGGACCAAGGCTTCTTAGCCTATATATACACATAGCTGCTTACTCTATCTCGTGTGCTAGGTTGCTTACAGCTTTGCACTTTTGATCCCAATATCCCCATTTTCTCCTATTACTCATCTCCAAATGTGGGTTACATCTTATTCCTTCCACAAGGGAACCCGCATTTCACTCGTATTTATAATCACCCCACAACTCACTACCCTCTTACAAAACTATATGCTATAAAATTCACAACCTGAAACCTTGGCATTTAAACTGTCTACAGATGCAATATCACCAAACAGCCCGGCAACTCAATCTCCAACACTTTCCAAATGTTTACCAAATGAGCAAAATTACAAATTCTTTAAGCTTCCAAATGGTAAGTAGTGGATAGCAATAAGGCTACCACACCAAATGCTTAAAAATCCTGTAATCGCAGATTGGACAGCTAGAATAAATATGACAAGAAAGGATTACTAAATGTCAATAAATCTATAACTGATTCTCTTTTTAGTAGGCATTTTAACATTCACATACAAATTATAAAAACTAGTAAAAAAGGGGCAATTTACACTTAGGTCCCTTGTTAACAATTTTTAAACATTTAAGGACAATTTGCTATTAGACCACTTGTTATGCCACTAGCGTGGACTTCTACAAGAAGAGAATTAGTGGACCTAAGTGTTTAAAATTTGTTTGTGAGGGACCTAAGAGTACTCTTCCCATAAAAAAACAGTGTGGAATAATAATGAAACACAGAAAAAGAGAATCTAACACCATCTTTTATGGTATACATGGAACTACAATAAACACAAGTAGTTTGCCTGAGCATATAATGATAAATTGTAAAAATAAATAACATGAACTGTCACACTACTCACTAGTTACAGTTGCAAATAGCTTGCCAAACTATTAATTTTCCAAAACTGATTGATCCTATTCCCAGCGTTTACAATGGCCACGTCACTAAAAAAGTTTTTAGCAACTCATAAATAAGTACTTTTGCAACTTTTTCATAGTTTAAGGGGTCAATTGAAACACTAGTTGCAATCAAACTGATAGAATTGGGGGGGGGGGGGGGGGGGATTTTATTCAATAATATATATCTACACAAACTAATAATTTTTTCCTTTTCTCTCCACTCGGCATGGAACAAAAAAGTAGATAAAAACTATTAAAATATTTATTTTAAAGTAATTCAATACCTCCAGCATGTCCCATTCGCCGGCCAGGTGGGGCAGTGAGTCCAGCAATAAAAGCAACAATAGGCTTTTCAGTCCCACTTTCCTGTTTCATTTTTGCACTAGGTCACATACTCATTTCATATATATAGAAACAAAAGGCATTCACAAAGAAAAATGTATTGAAAGACTCTAGATAACTTTTGACAGTTGAAAATGTTGGTAAAATTAGCATAGAACTTTACAAATCCATTAATCATAGATAAAATTATTAAGACTGGATAATCTGGTGCTTTATTCAATAAAATCACACATCCACCAAGCCATGCAAGCTTCATAAAACTAAACTACATATCTACTAGGTGCCCACATCGATCCGTTATTTTTCTTCCTAAAACTACGCACATCAACCCATTGATCGAGTAATTCAGGACCAACATAAATAGGAAAGGGAGCTGTTTGTAAAAGGGCATTACTAAATTAGGTGGCATTGGGCACTTGAAGTAGGCTTGGCAACTCGGGTTAGTCGTGTCAAAATCGGGTTGTGTTCCTTTGAATTTAAGTACCAGGTTCGAGTACAAATAATTCTAAAACTAGCATTTTTAATCAGTCGTCTCATAATCGGGTGGTCTCCGTAAAATGCGGAATCATGTCAAAAATTGTCACCCCTAACTTAAAGTATGCCAACTAGAATAATAACTATAAGCCATTTCATGTCTTCTATACTGGTTCAGGTGACTAGTCCAAACTATGCAGTATTGGTTCAGGTCCAAGCAGCATCAAATGCCAAACGAAATGAGGATAAATATATTAATGATCTACATTCATCTATGGCCCTTCCTGTATAGTTGATGTTCATAACAAATGTTATAAGCATTTCCTGAAATTAGACAGATCTGTTAGCTTTTGTTTGGCATCTATTGAGATGTTTTCTCATCATTCAAAACATGAGGTAAACCATAAAATTGGATTTGATGATCATGCCTGCTCAAGCAAACTATCTCATTAGATGGGTCGTGAAGTGGCCAATCCACTCCCATTAACATTGGGTAACTTTGTTAGAAGGACACCAATACAGAATCAACAACTCTACCTCACAACACCCAGACCGGCCATGGAAGAGCTTGTATGCCAGTCAAAGTCATTGTATCAAGAGATAGTATTACAACATATGACTTTTCATTGTCTTATTCACTCACCTTTATGAGGGCTGCAGCATCCTCTTCAGCTGTACCACCAATCTCACCAATAAGAACAATACCTGAAATGAAATGTGAAGGGGATGCATAATTAGATAATCAAAATTCCAACTTCTGTTTTTCAATTCAAACTACCCATTTTCACTATAAATGACAAAAGCACAATGCCAACTGTAAACAGATTATAACAAGAGAAGTTTGCACAATGGAAGCAATTAAAATGCTGTTGATGCTACTATAGATGTCCAAGTTTGAAATTCTGGCAGTTCACAAGATGAATAGCCTTTCTTGTTTAGGCACACGCAAAGCAGAATGTACAAGAAAATATAATATGTAGCTAATGTTGTTTGTTCACATCTTTGGGGTGATGCTTACATTTTCTACTGCAATCTGACACGAGTGTAAGCCCATATTAATCTAGAGAGCCCAGAAATTTGACCATTTTTCCTGACCCGCAGGATGTTAGAAATGCATTGATTAGTGTTTTTGGTAGAGCCCCTGCCCTTAGCTGAGGGGTCAGATTTCTGGGTCTCTCTTGAACTACCCTCAAATATAAGATTCTGTAGCATAAAACATTAGCTCTACATACAGATTTGTTTTTGAAGGAAATATTTAAATGTCTTCCCATGTAGCCCAAGTTATTCTTACTACCTACATTTTCCCATTGGCTTCTTTACACCATTGTGAAAACTTGATTTTGTTTTGGGCTCATGAAACGGTTTGTAGTTCCAGCTTTGGAGAATCTTACACCGAAGGGAGTTAGGGAGTAAACTTCTTTCTTATAAAATTACACCGTGATACTCCTCATGTGGAATTTCAAAACTGCAATTTCTCACACTCAGTTACTTACCATATAGATTATACACTTGGTTATGTTTATATATGAATGTCATCTGGAGTGTTGGTCGGATCTGATACAGGTACTGAAGAGATACATAGCTTTAGTTAGTGTACACGATATGATGAGAGTAGACTTAGTTGACTCATTACTTCGAATCACAGGGCATTATAGGAACTATTGTTAGGATTGCTTCAGTACAATATATATATTTTCCACTGTTCTAAAAATCCCGCCTAGGCCCCGCCTAGGCTTAAGGCTTGGGAGAAACGCCTCGCCTTAAGTTTTTTACGCCTTATTCTTGGTAAAACCCTTAAGGTGCACTTTTTTCTAAAAACAACAATGCTTTAGTGAAACGATATCGCCTTTTAAAGAATTTTTTTACTAACCTGACCATTATTTCATCCAAAAGAATCCAATAGTATTTTAATTTGCATATATTCGGACATATTTTTATAATATGTACAATTTTAGTGTTTTAATAGCTTTTTTATGGTTTAAAAATATTAAAATATATTAAGAAGGCATAAACGCCTTTTCACGCCTTTTTACGCCAAGGCCCGCCTAGGCTTGTAAGGCTTAAGGCTTGGCCTCCACGCCTCGACCACGCCCCGCGTTTTTTAGAACCTTGATATTTTCAAATATATCCCCCTATACCGAATGGTATATTAAAACATACAGAATATATAACATGATATATTAATAAGCAGGTCGTCTCTTAAGAAGGCTCCAGGACCAATTTTTTAAATTACTAAAAAAGTTTCAGCCAAAATTGGTGGAGTTGATCTCCATAATGACGAGATCATTTATCAAATATTGCATCAAAAAATTCACGCAAGTGGGTGAAATGCAAGATTGAAAAATATGTGCATTTTTTTACGAAGTTTTTTGCATATGATTATCTTCTATGGACCATTCGGTTCCAAAGTTGTATGGGTTTTATTCAGTTTTATATTATTGGAGATTAGTTTATTATTTGGAGTTTAGCATGAGATGGATCTTTTATCGCGCAGTTGTTGTTATCAATTGAGTTTGATTCAATTAATTATCTTGAGGATTGATTTATTTATGTCTCACATCTGTCTCATGCTAAGAATAATATTTTATGGACTCACGCCCGGATTAGTTTTGGTGGCGGACGACGCCAGAATTAGGCGGGGTGTGACATCTTGGTGGGCTCGGGACTTGTCCAGCCAGAATTGGGGGAGGGAAGGTGTATCCGGTGGTACCGGTTGATCCAAATGAGATTGTGCTGGATTGGGGCAACATTAGTTGGGTCCGGTCAGAAACAAGGATCGTTTGGGGGGGTTTCCTGGCTCCGGATAAATTCTGGGGTTGGTCGATCATGGGGAAAGGTTCTGTCCGGCCAGAGGCGGGTGGTCCGCTTGGGCTCAGGTAAGATCCAGCCACCATAAGGTGAGTTCGGCTAAGAGCGGTAGAGCCTTGGGTGGCCTCGACTGGTCCTGGTTTTTTTGCCATTATTGGGACCTTGTGAAGGGTCACCGATGGGTTCTGGGGCTATTCCGACCAAGGTTGGGGTGGTTTTCGGGATCTTTGTGGTGGTTACAGGTGGTGGTGATGTCTTTGGAGTGGAGATAGTGGCGGAAGCGTGGGTTGAAACATTTTGGCGGCAAGGATTAGGGTTAGAGTTTTGGGTGGTGGTGGGATCGGTGTGAGGACGGATCATGAATGTGTCGGGTGGAGGAAGACGAGCCTCAAGAGCGTCAAGTCGTGCTAAGAGGTGGTTCAAAACCCCCTCGAATCGACCAGTGCGAGGTTCCACGGGAGCATATCTCCTCTTAAAACCCATTTATCGTCGTCTATGATTTTTTTGAGTTTTTTTACGACGACAACGGGTGGAGCCAACGAGGCTCTGATACCAATTGACGTAAATGGGGGTCAAATAGGAAATAAGATGAAGAAAAATCTCGTCTCAACTCTCTCTATTAAATCTCAAAATGGTAGTATGCCCCAAGTGAGGCTACAAGAGGGGTATTTATATGTAGAAGAAGGTTAGGCTCCAAGCAATGATTTTAATTACAATTATACCCTTATTAGCCTTTACTACTTCCTCCTATAATACCAAGCAAACAATTTCTAAAAGAAAATACATGAAAATAAAGAAAATAACAAAAATGCCACTAATGACTAAAATACTAAAAATAGCCTATAAGCCGCTTAATTCACATCAAAAACGGTGAATATTCTCAATCTTACTAATGAAAAATAAGATAGTGATTCGTAGAGTTATTTTTTCAAGAAAGTGCGTGTATGGACAACCCAACTTTAAATATTGCGAACTCATTATAACCGAAATTTGTACGAGAAGTGAGAAGAATTAAGAAGTGTGGGGCTTAATTGTACCATTTTATTAGTATTTGGATGAGGGGAATATTCCCTTAGATTATTTTAAAGTGCCCTCCTTAGTCATTTTAACTTTTAGGGCTATCTTGGCTAGTAGGATAACTTAGCCCTATAACATAAGGACATTTGAAATATATTGAGATTTGGCTTATTTGCCTATTCTTTGGATGTAATTGCCATGTTTCTATCAAAAGATTTAAAATATCATATATTAAAGGGGAAACCTAAGGCTCGTTCCAGACATTGCAAGGTCTGGGAAGGGTTAAACAACATATTAAATAAAGAAAA
Organism: Sambucus nigra; assembly: GCA_949130495.1. Classification (NCBI taxonomy): domain Eukaryota; kingdom Viridiplantae; phylum Streptophyta; class Magnoliopsida; order Dipsacales; family Adoxaceae; genus Sambucus; species Sambucus nigra. Next base: position 618,237,581 of record OX422215.1, read on the forward strand.
TGCTTAATACTAAACATACATTTTAATAAAACCATAAAGCATCCCTTATCTTTTATGGAGCACAAGATCTCCATAAAAACATTTAACTCAAAACACCGAGTTGACACTATATTCAATCTGGCATATACTTTACCTTCTGTTTGGGGATCAGCAATAAACTTCTTCACGCAATCAACAAAATTTGTACCGTTGAAAGGATCCCCACCTATACCTACACAGGTTGATTGCCCGAGGCCAACTGCAGTTGTTTGGAAAACCTGCCAGATATATAACAAATTTTATCACAAGATTGAAATATGTTCTTAACAGTTGATGGTCAATTTAAAACATAGCAAGCAATGCATGCAATATCAGAGGTACTAGCATAATCTAGATATCATCACATGCATCCCTATTCCTCACCAAGTCTCCTAGAATGTGTATTGAGACTGACATCATATACCGAGACAACAAAGGATTGATCCTTTGTTTCTCACGGAAATCAATGTAGCATTGTGAATTGAAGACTATCTCCTCATCTATGTATCCTGTCTTTTGTCACCAATGCCATGAGCGAGGGCATTAGGAGTAAATTGAGCTATATATTTTACTATTAGTTTGTCATCTGTTTTGATAGTTATACCGAATAGAAGAAAAGTAACAAGTTCAACACTCGATTCACAAAGAGTTCAATTTACCATGATGGAAACATAAAAGCATAAGACTGTCTCCAAGCCTTAGGGAAAAATGGGTTAAAACACATTTTTCCCAGCCAAACAAAATACAACCCACCAGCCAAAATAGGCTTGGGCCATGTGGGATGAAATTTTGCACAGGCCAAGGTTACCAAATTTTGAACTCTTTTTATATTCGCGAGGCATTTGTCTTTCCTACCCGGCTTTTCCTCTTTTTTCCAATTTCTTTTTTAGTGGAGCGGCAAAACCATTGCTTCCAGACAATGTTTTAAATCGCGGTCGCGCAGGGTGTCGCGTTCTGGCTCCTAAGTAGCGTCGCGCTAATCGCGTCGCGCATCGTGCAAGCAATTCATGCATTCCCGCTTTTTAATTAAAAAACTTATAAAAAAATATAAATAAAAAAATAACATTTTAAAATGAAATTTGTAAGAAAGTAACATTTTAAACTGAAATTGGTAAAAAAAGTTATAATTGAAATTGATTTTTTTTATTTTTTTCTAAATCTACTTTTTAAATTGGCAATTAAAAAAATAATAATAATAACATTTTAAACAGAATTCTGAAAATAAGTAACATTCAAAGCTAAAAATAATAAAATAAATAATTTTTTTTTCTAAAGTTACTTTTTAAATTGCCAATTAAAAAAATAATAATAATAATAACATTTTAAACAGAATTCTGAAAATAAGTAACATTCAAAGCTAAAAATAATAAAATAAATAAAATTTTAATATGAAATTTGTAAAATAAGTCAAGTTTAAACTTAAAATTATAATATAATAACATTTTAAACATAAATTTATAAAACAAGTAGTATTTTAAATTGACAAATATAATAATAATAATAACAACAACATTTTAAACAGAAATCTGAAAAATAAGTAACATTTAAAGCTGAAAATCATAAAATAAATAACAATTTAAACAGATATTTATGACACATGTAGCATTTTAAACTGACAATTATTAAAAAAAAAACATTTTGAACTGAGATTTGAAAAATTAGTAACATTTAAAACTGGAAATTATAAAATAAAAAACATTATTTACTGAAAAATGTAAAATAAGTAAACGTTTAAGTAAACCGAGAGTTTGGAATAGAAAATATTAAATAAAAGTAACCTTTTAAGCTAAACTTTTTTAAAAAAGCAAATAACATCATTGAGACCTTCGTAAATAAGTAAATTGAGGGTTTGGAACAAAGAATACCTCACCCAAACAAAGTCCGTACGTGAAATAAGGTAACACTTTTCCCCCTCCTTAACTAAACTGTGATTTCTAAAAAAAACATGAATAGCGTTCCTGTTGCGCCAAATAGCGCAAAATAGCGCCAAATAGCGCACGCTTTTTGAGCATCCCAAATAGCAGTCTTGTTTGCCTTGCTTTTTTCCACCGCAAAACGCAATAGCGCGCTATTGCGTTCGCAATAGCGCGCTTTTAAAAACACTGCTTCTAGAGATCAATATATAGACGAAAACCTTAGAGGCTCTTGCATATTGGTAAAGGTGGGATCTTTGTATTTTTCGTGGGAAAAATGCTCAAACTCCTGAAGTTGGTCTAAATCCATATATACACATATATATCATGGTTCAAAGTCTCAGTTTCGGTCTCCGTATCGGACACCCGATTTTCAACTTGGTCGCAGTATCGGGCGATACGCAAAGATTCGCTATTTAGAGAGCCAAAAAAAAATCCGAAAAAAATATAGAATTTTTAAAAAAATTAGATTAATAATGTGGACTAATTAGACAAGTTCAAAACCGTCCTTTAATATGCATAGCATTATTTAATTGATTATACTAACGCGCTTCAAACTGGTAACAAGTTAGCAAAACAATCTGGTAACATATAGAAGTTACATAAAAGTTGATAAGAAGTTATTGTAATGTTTTTATCATTTTTACTCCTCCCAAGTTCCAAGTGTTCTTTTAATTTGGTAATACCACCACTAATGACCTTGCTACAATAAATGCAAACAACATTTTTCATATCAACATCAAGAGTAAGTCCATGCTATCAACCAATATCTTGTTTAGGAAGCATTCTACAAAATAAAAATCATTTTTTAAGAAATATTAATATTTTTTAAGGAACATTATTATTTTTTTAGCAAATAGTGTAATAATTTATTAAAAGGGAGATTGTCAAATAAATTTTGATTACCTAACAAATTTCCTCATTGCTTATCTTAAAGAAAATTTTCTTAAATATTCACTATTGCAACAAAAATGCTTTTTTATGAGACCCGTTGAAGCAAAAAAAAACGTAGAACCTATTTAACTACAAATTTATTAAATGGAAGAAATTGGTAAACATTCCTTATTTCAAATGCACAACAAATTTGAAAGAAATATTACTAATTTATGAAAAATGTACAAGAAATTTTAGATAAAGTCATCACTAATTTTGAAAATGTAATCAATTTTCATTATGAAAAATGCACAACAAATGTCAGAATAGTTCCTTTTTTTTGTACAAATTGTTTTTTACAAATGTAAAAACAGATTTTTTGGGTATAAAACAATTATCTTTTTTTAGAAACGCAAATATAAAAATATGTATTTTTATAACCTTGAACCTCTACACGAACAAGCCCTTTGGACTCCCCCATGCGAACTAAACAGGTAGGTGTTGTGTAAGAGCCACCCTCACACGCCCCGCTTCAAATCTGGTATTCGTTGGAGGGTTTCAAACTCTAAACCATCGAGTATTACGAGTCTCACAAGTCCGCCCCTTACCACTAGGAACACAAATATGAACATATAAGAAACACAAATATGAAAATATAACAAGAAAAGAAACAGTTTTGTACAATAAAACATTTTATTTTGAATATTTTGTACAAAGGTAAAAAAAAAATTGTACAATAAAACCTAACATGAAAAAGAACTTTAAAAAACTTTTTTCGTATTTGTTTTTCATACAACAAAATGAACCGGACAATAAAACAAAATGAAATACAAACATATATAGATATTAAACCCTTGCGAACCAAACACAAACATCAAACCGCTTGTACAAACATAACCAAACCCTAAAATTTTCAACTGTCTTCCCCAGCTATATACCTTCGCCTGCGACAAAGGGTTCCCCAATTGAGAACACTCGATCCATGGAAAGACTTTCGTGATTCACTTTTCCCGCCCTAAATCTCAAGCCAAGAAGATTTCAATGAGCTTTTTGAAGGTAAATATCACCCCTATCTCGACAACCTCGCTTGTATCGGCCGATATCTCGGCATTATAAATCGGTATCGCCGATATCTCGGCGTTACAAACCGATATTCACCGAATCAGTATATTTTCTGGAACGTGTATCAAAATCGTCTCGGTGCCTTGCAATACCGAGTCAACTCGGCCGACACTTTGAACCATGATATATATTTTTGACGTAAATCACCCGTCAAAAGGCTCCTAAAATTATCTAAACACCAATTTAGAGAGAGAAACTATTTTCTATTGTCAAAATTCAAGTATACCTCAAATGAGGCTTACAAGTGGGTATTTAAAGGAGAGGAGTAGCTTAGGCTCCAAGCTACGGCCCTAATTACAAAAATGTCACTACTACTCCTTACCTTTAGATACTAAAGCAAAACAAATGAAAATACAAACACTAAAATAAAAGAAAATAAAAATGACTAATAAGACCCTAAAATATGGACCCATTTCCATCACTCTCCCTGGCTTCAAAAAGCTCGACCTCGAGCGTAGGAGATGAACGGTAAGAAAGCAAGGCACCCATCAAAGAGTTCCTCAAATGGAAGATGAGCCGTCCTCGGAAACGCCCCTTGTACCGGCTTGCAAGAAGTCCATGGGAACTAGGAACGCCACCCAAAAATGGCCGACCAACAAAACCTCGGTCTCGAGGTCCCGTTATGAGCCTTCTTAGCACAAAGCCGCGAAAAAAAATCCACCAAGCGCGTATCAAATGTCACCAAAAATGGATCCACAAACTCACCACCAATCCCCAAATCAACCCCAAGAGAGATAACCTTCGATCCAACCTCATCAAAATCATCATCCCCATTCCCAAAAATTGGGAAGAAATCTCCCAAACCAAATATATCCGGCTCGCGAAAGTGCGTGCGAGCCACCCAAACTTCCTCGACAAAAATGTCAAAAAAATGCTCAATACACAACCCAATTCCGTCATTTCTATAATTCTTGCAATCAACCGGCTTGGGAGGGAAATTTTTATGGTTTATTTAACCGATTGGGTGAGGGAGGGAGGGAGGGAGGAAGAATGAATGGGTGCAGCAACCAATCTTGGACTAGCCGCCGGCAATCTTGAATCGAGCCTCTGGAGTTAATCGGGGCGGAGATGTAATTTTTTTTATGTGTGGGGGATGAAAAATGGTTCGGGTGGGAGCCCACGAGTAGGAGGAGGGTTTCAAGGCAGCGAGGAGGGGAAGAGGGTATAATCAGGGTTGAACAGGAGCTGTCGGGTCTTTTTTGGGTTGGGGGGCAAGCCGACTAGGGTGGGGTTTATTTCCGGTGGTCGGGAGGTGGAGTTTAGGGGTTAGCCAGGCAGGGTTGATCGCCAAGTGGGTTTAGAGGTTTGCCGGAGTGGAAAATGGAGCGAGGTGGGGTAAGCAGTTGGGGATTTGATCGGAGGGAGCCTGCAGAGGCAGGAGTTGGGTCGCAGGGTAGTGGGGGGACGAAGTGGGTTGGCCCGGGTTAGAATAGGGTCGGAGGGAAGGGTTTCTTGGGTCTGGCCACCGCCGACTGGGTTTGGGGTGGGATTTTGGGCCTAGACAGTCAGGGGGTTATTGCGCTGGGGTCGGCGGGGTGGGATGGGGAGGTGAGGTGGGGCGGTTGGGGAAAGGGAGGGTTTGGGGGCTGCTAGTAGTAGGGGGTTGTGTGGTGGCAGGACAGGATTGAAGGAAGTTTGGGGAAAGGCAAGGGACTATGGTTAGGGTTTTGGAAAAGGAGTTGAAAGGGCATTGATTTGTTGTTGTGATTCTACCCACTCTATCGTTCGTTTTTTAATCTCCTCGTAAAGTTGTTCTGATTTCTTGGGAGCCATTGAAGAGTAGTGTACGATTTGATAAAAATAAACACCGATACACCAACACCAATGTGGAGCTTCACCCGCTCTGATACCAATTTGACGTAAACCACCGGTCAAAAAGCTCCTAAAATTATCTAAACACCAATTTAGAGAGAGAAACACTCTTTTCTACTGTCAAAATTCAAGTTTACCTCAAATGAGGCTTACAAGTGGGTATTTATAGGAGAAAAGTAGCTTAGGCTTCAAGCTAAGACCCTAATTACAAAAATGTCATTACTACTCCTTACCTTTAAATACTAAAGCAAGACAAATGAAAATACAAATAGAAAAATAAAAGAAAATAAATATGACTAATAGGATCCTAAAAGACGGACCAATTTACATCAATTTTACTCACAATGATGTCAATCTAATAATTATTTTGAAAAAAAAAAAAAATATTGATGTTCAGTTCGGCACTCCATCTTGTGTTGTTTGTATTCAATTCATGGAGTACAGATGACGAGAATATGTAATAATTAGTGTCAAGTTTTTTGTGCCACTTTAATAAGCTCAATACAAATATCAATTGCTCGGGCCCTCAACATTATGATGTCGCAAGGACAGCACTTGTTAAAAATTCACTCAGACCATGAAGAGGAATGTGGTAGTAAAAGAATTAATGGAAATTGCAATAATCCATTTCAACCCTTATTTGTTCATACGTAATAAATTTTTATATTACTATAAGTGGAAAAAAATTTAGCAGAAACATCCTCTGTAGATAAGGCATTGCACTGTCCCGGCAATAAGGATTTTCATATAAAAATATATCCTCCCTCCGTCCCAAATTAATGGTAGCCGTTTGAAAGTCGAACATTTTAAGAAAAAAATTACTTCCCAATTTATCCTTCTAAAAATAATGAATACCTTTGAATGCAAGACATGCACTTTATTATTCTCGTATGGGTGTTGTTCATATGGACAATTTTGTTATTTCATTTACTATATTTAGAAACACAACTATTACTTTAGGATGACCTAAAAAGGAAAGCAAGATTATTACTTTGGGACGGAGGGAAGTATGTATATACCCTCATGGGCCAAAAGGCATTAAAAAAAAGGTTGGACACGGGGGTTACGTTGAGGACACGACGGGGGACAAAACATAAAACTTAGGGGGAAAAAACGGGTTCAGCTTTACGATTTTCAAAAGTTACTACGGTTTTAACCCTTTTCACCTTCCCAAACCTGTAGACTCTCACAAATTAGGGCTCACAATCTGTTAACCCTTCTCTCTAAAGAAAACTCATTGCCAGAACAAAACAACTCTCCGCCATCACCTCATATTCTTCTCTCTGTTCCAGAATCTCTTCACAGATAACACCTCAACACTAAACCTTTTTCTCTCTCTTTTACTTTCTTTTGAGACTCTCTCTCTCTTTGTTAACACGTATCTGACCGTCCCTCTCTCTCTGATAACAAACCGTTTTTAACATTTTGTTACGACTTTTTTTTCCTCTTTTCTTTTATTTATTCAGGCACGGTTACTACTTGAACATCATTAATACTTTTAATGAATTATATGTTTTCTTTTTTGGAAATTTGGTTGTTATTAGTATGGGATTTAGTATTAATGTGATGTTTAATATTTTTTTATATAAAAAATATTTATTTGTCATCGTGTCTCCCGCCGTATCGTGCCCTAATTTCTTTGGATTTGCCATGTCGACGTGTCCGTGTCGTACACGACACACGTGTCTGCTTGATAAGAGTTCACCCTATAAAATTACTATTATAGGGAGTTGATAAAGAAACAAAAACCATAGATAAAACCGCTAAGGAACAACCAACAGGATTTTTCAATCATTGTGGCTCACAAAATGAAAATCACAAATAAAATTCATGAACCTGATAATTAATTAAAGGGGCACGACATCAGCCACGCAGCATGGAAATCACGAATAAGAACATTAAAATCATTAGAATTTTGACAAACGTGACATTAACCCTTGGAAGATGGATCTCACCGCTTCATAAGTCAATGTGCCAGATCGAGAGACAATTCCGATACGCCCTGGTTTGTGGATGTACCCAGGCATAATTCCAATTTTGCATTCTCCAGGTTTAATGATACCAGGGCAGTTTGGTCCAATCAGCCGAGTTTTTGACTGCTGGTTGAGAGCAGTCTTTACCCGCACCTGCAGTAATCAATCAGCTCCAAAATTAATGAGAATCAACTATACAAGATACAGAAAGGATAACAAAACAATTAAATCTATCGACTACTCACACTATCACTTGAAAATGTTTTATATGCAACACATACGAAAGTATATTTCAGGCAATGAGAAAAGTATATTACATGCAAGATGGATACAACAAAAATGTATATTTCATATATACTCTCTCACTGATGGAAATAAATAAGCTAATCTGATTTTTAAGCTTACAAAAAATGCCTACAGACTTTATTCTATGCAACCATCACTGGATGAAACTTTAGCCATAAACGCCATGGGCTCAAGGATTTCGTTTCCAGCAATTTCTCTTTGCACATTCATTCAAAACTCAGCCTAGTTTCAAGCTGTAAATGCCTTATATTCACGAAACCTAAAACTCCAACGGTCCAACCAAGTAATAATACCTGACCACACCGATTGTCATCCTCAATGATTACTAAATCTCGATGTTTTCATCCGGGCGATGATATTTGACAACAATAGGTGCTACTCCCAACGGTCAGGGTGCTAACGGGACACTCATAAAGCGCCGGGTGCTACTCCCAAAGGTAGGGGTACTAATCAAGAGCCCCAAAGCAACCTCACAACCACACCCAAGTGGGATCAGAAAAATTGCCAAATATTCCTCGAATATATTAATACTATAACATCTCTCGAGTAAGGTAGAGCTCGATATCCCTTTTGAAACATCAGGATGATTAGGGCTTGGAAGATTGAGAACGGAGTCTTGTTGGGTCTCCATTTCAACCACTCGACATCCAAAAGAGGTATCAAGGTACTCGATATACTACTGAGAGATAACTAAGCCAAGTAGAACCTAGCCATAATTACACATTTTATAAAGTTGCAAAAAAACAGTTCCTTCCCATTCAATCTACATCACCTCCACCACGGACTCTTGGGAGAGAGAGAGAGAGAGAGACGCCGCAAAGGGTATTTGTGTATAGTAATTAAATATCAAAATTAAGTGAAGGTGATAATTGAAGAACCATAAATGAATTCCCATTAATATGTGATAAATGTGAGAAGTGGGGAAGTTGTGAAGACGGAGAGGATCCTTAAACTTGCAAAATGTTCTTAGCCAATGCTCAAATGTGTGATTGTTTGTAGAAGATGTGTTATTTATAGTGCATGAGTATTCAATGCCAGAGTGGTCCTTCTCGTTATATAATAAGTCGTCTTTTTCAGAGGTTGTTACTCTCTCTCTCTCTCTATCCATTATCGGCATTATTCATATTTGTACCCAACAGCTATTTGACATTTGGAATACTACCCTCATTAAATTTGTTTTTATTTAATATTGTTTAGTCTTTAGCAAGTATAAAACATATTCTCCACGAATATTTCTAGTTAAGTTTCAAACGTAGTTTGGTATTTCCTCATCAGGGTTACTAACTTGGTGCCTTAATAGATGGCGGCTATAAATATGAAATTTGGGATAGTACATCCTGATATGTTCATCCTCATTTATTCAACCACGAAGAGAACCATTACAAAACGAAGTACATGACAAGATCGAGGGGGAGCAACGAAGTAGAGCAATGAATGGAGTCTCATATTGTCAGACTCAAAGGAGGCAAATTGGTACCCACCCACCTACCTCTCGCTGTTACAACCGGGAGCCTCATACCCTTGGGAATTTATTTTATTGGCCTCAAATTTTGGATAATTTACATTAATAGAAATGCATTTGAAGGGAAACGCGATTTGTGTCAAAATCGATTTACGACATTTTGAAGCAAGCAAAGTATCAAAATATGAGTGGATGGCACTGGTGCTTTTTGTCCCAAAGCTTGTGTTCAAGCTTTTTCCAAGAAAGGAGAGTGATACGGTATGGGGCCTAGGGGTCATGGACTAACAAGTAGAGCCAAGAGAAAGAAGGAATTTAATTGTATTTATTGAATAGTGTTCAGTGTAAGTTTAGCAAGAATATAAAATATTCTTAAGAAACACTCCATAGTATCTTTAAGGGTAGTTTACTGTTATTTCCTTATTAAAGGTAGTTACGTAGTGCCCAAATACATTGGCCACTACTATAAATAAGATGTAATGCCCTCTTTTGGAAGCACTTAACGTGGTAACTATAAATTGATATAGAGAATAAATCGTTTGTTCTTGTGTGTATGCGTGTGTTCGTATGTATACTTCCACCAATTTACATCAAAGATATTAGCAGCAGCAACACTTTCAAACAAAGGAAAAGAAAGCTCGAACAAAGCTTCAAGAAAGGAACATCAAGAAAATCTATTTGGATACAAGGAAATATAACACGTAAAATTGTTGCCTAGTGTCATCTCTTGACAGGAAAGTCTATTTAGCAACGTTAATTGACTTGTGACGGGCCAAAATCTAGCACCTATAGACTAAACAACAGTTTGTGTTAGTTCAAGTGTTTGACTGAATAAGCAACAATTGGTAGTAATTACTACTACCAGTACCACCTATTGAGAGAATATAGAAAAACTACCACTGCCATTGTTGCTTATTTGGTCCAAGCCATGAACTAACAGTAGTACACAAACTGTTGCTTAGTCTCCAGCAAAACGCGGATCATAGCACATCTGAGATTGCCTAACCAAGCTTTGATAGCAACCCAACACCCATAAAAAAAACATGAATGTGCTATCACCCAAGTGATTCTTGAAGATTCCACCAGTAACACCAACAAGCAACCTTTCAGGTGATATTTAACTCTCCAAATGAGAAGGTTTCAAACCACAAGATATGGAAACAAAGAAAAATTTGGAGATGTAAGTGATTGCAAATACTCCAAAAGAAAGTTTGAAGGTACAAGTGATTGGAGACCATGATAACTACCCACCTTAATGAAACTCTTATTCTACGCATAATGTTCACCTAAGAAGTACGGACAGTTCTTCGAAAGTGACGTACCCGTGTCGGACACTCCGACACTCGTACGACACTCCGCGGATAGTCCGGGTGGCTTGGCAGCCTTGTTTGGCATTTAAAAAAAGACCGACGCTTCACAAACACGGCCTGGACATTTCGTGGACAAGACGGGGTACCAAAATTAAATAACATTAAGAAATTCTAGTGTCATCTTGTGAAATTAAATCGTGTACGGGTATATAAATAATAAGAAGAAAAGTTATAAGAATAAAGTTATTATCTTGCTTAATTTAAATGCATGTTTTTAAATTACAATTTAACTGGACCGTGTTAATTTTAATAAATTAGTTTCACAACTATTTATTGTTTTTGAAATGCAAAATAGATGAAAGTATATATATACAAGTATAAAAATATATTTATATGTCACCGTGTCTTTGCCGTGTCGTGTCCTAGTTTTTTTAGATTTGTTGTGTCGGCGTGTCCGTGTCGTGTCGGACATGACGCCCATATCCGTGTCCGTGCTCCATAGATGTTCACTTAACAAAAGATCCATATTAATAATCTTTAAGCGGTAGAACCATGAGAGCACCAGCCCCTTGTAGTAATGGGCACGGAAAATTGTATTACCTACCACCAGTTTAGTATGATATATCACTGAGTCTTGAATAAACTTTCTTAGACGAGTTGTCCCTATGAGGGTTCATGGTTGCATGTAAGAGTTTCCCTCTACTAAAACAATAAAGAATCTTTCATGTGAATCATGCTTTATTGTGAACCATAAATCTTGATTTGGCATCCATAGTCATTATCAAGGCTGTTCGATTTCCCATGGTGGTTCAAGTGGATGTTATCAACGTCATTTGAACCTCATTGCTACACTAAAGCTTATATGAGCTATATCATGCTTACTCTATCACCAATTTTGTTTCTATACTGTCTGTTCACACATCTGAACTCACGTATTATATACAACTTGTCTGCTCCCTTAATTACATTTTTTTAAAAATGCCATGGTCAAACACATATGACAATCACCAATTCTTTTTTTTGCTGTTGTTTGTGGTTGTGTATGTGGCTTTGGGTTGGGGGGGGGAGGGGGGATAATTATCAATAGGCCCCCGTTCTTGTTGCCTGTTATAGCAGAGTAACATGATATCGAAAGGACCAACAAGACGCTTGATTATCATCTTTATCACTCAGAGAGTAACATGTTGAACCATTTGCTGAATTTTCTTTGTTATCAATGTCAAGAATCAAACCCTTGACCACAAATGAACATTAAATCGCATGGTAAAGAAGAAGGGAAAAAGAGTGGTGGATACAATAGTGTTTTTGAAATACGCTTCTTTTAAGATTAACAAGAACAATTACTGAAATCAAACTTTAACTAAAGGTTATACAGCCTATATTTCCATAATATTTGCCTTTCTCAACATTATATAGAGACATAGACTCACATAACAAACAATGACAAGAATGGCATTTAAATTCATTTTCAACATGAAAAAAGTATCAAAATATTTTGAGCAGTGTAAAATTTAATTCAACCCTCCTGATCAGAATCATCTCTCGAGATCTTTTTCTTTCTTTTCTAGGGATGGATGAGGGGATTAATAAAGATAAATGTAGGGTACCATGTCATGCTGAGGAATTCCTTCTGTGATACACACAACCAAATCTAATTCAGCCTCCATTGCCTCCAGAATAGCAGCTGCTGCAAAAGGTGGAGGGACATAAATCACGGATGCATTAGCCTTTGTTTCAGCCTTCGCTTCTGCAACCGAGTTGAAAACGGGGAGCCCCAAGTGCTCTGTTCCACCCTTTTTCGGGGTAACACCGCCAACCTATTCAGGGAAGGGGGGGAAATCATCAGTTTAAGTTCATTAGTTGCCAAAGCAACAAATCCTTTTCAGAAATATTATTACAACGTTCAAAGCACAAACTAATATAACTATGTTTCCCTAACAGCTATATTACAACATGAGCTACCACAAACTAAACAGTAAAAAAACCTTGGATCACGTACTAAACCAAACCTAACATGAGAAACGTGACAAATTCCCTACATTCGAAAAACGATAACACAAAAGAATTAATCCGTTTCACAGATCCGAAACTAATCAAAAGACCAAAACCAAATCCAGCTAATATATACAGAAATGATTGATCGAATAAAAACTATGTATTACCATCTTAGTGCCGTATTCAATGGCTTGTTCGGTGTGGAAGGTGCCATTCTTTCCGGTGATCCCTTGGCAAATGACGCGAGTGTTTTTATCGACGAACACCGCCGGTGGCGGAGGAGCTGTTCCGAATAAGCGAGATTCATTGTTAGGCCGTAGCTTTGAGGATAGATTTGCGATGAACTTTGTGGCTTGTCGAGCCATTGTTTTAGGGTTAGATCGTGTTTACACACACCCGAACAAGAAGACCCAATAATGGGGACGAGGGAGCCAAAAGGAAGGTTTGGGGGGTGGCGTGCGTGGAAAACTCATTTTTAGGTTTTTTTTAGCAAGAAAAACAAATATTTTAAGGGTTTTTTTTTTTTAATTGTCAAAATTATGGGTGTTCAGAAAATCGATTGGACCGACGGATCGAATCGGACCGCCTTAATTTTTCCGGTCTTTTTTTTAATAGGTATGGTCCAGGATTTTTTTTTGACAAACCGGTCTAACCGGTCCGGTCTTTGGTCCGTCACAAAAAATAACCGATATGAACCGGCCCGGCCCGATTACATATAAATATATATATTTTATTATATTTGAACCTAGAAAAAACTAAGGATAAGTCGGTAATTTTGAAAAATAAAGAAGTTAGAAAACCTAAGTTAACACTCACTCTCTCGTCTCAGCGGTTCTCTTCTTTCTCACAAGGCAAGGCACTCACAATCCAACACCTCACTCTCTCGGCCAGCCCATCCCCTCACTCTCTCATCTCTCTCACCCATGATTATGGGTATGACCGCGTTAATGATGACTATAAGGTGGTCAGGATTGTTTAATTTAGAGCTGAAGCTGATGTTTCACGTGGTTACAAAGTTAAGGTTTACTCTCTTGAAACAAATTCATGGGGAAGGATTCCAGATTTCCCTTATTATTTTCCTGAAGTTCAAAATAATGGTGTACTTGCTAGTGGGGCTTTGCACTGGATTATGCATCAAAAGACCGGGTCAAAATCAAATAGTGAGGGACTAAAATCAATTGCTGCTCTTGAGCTCACAACTGAGGAATATCGGTTGGTATCACTTCCTCATTATTTGAATAACAACTTTCCTATGAAGTTGGGAGTATTGGAAGGATGCCTCTGTTTACTTTGCAATTTTGATTCGCCATCGAGTGTTGACATGTGGGTGATGAAGGAGTATGGAGTAAAGGAATCTGGTATGTATTTATTTATATTATATATATATGTAGATATATATCAATAGATTTATGCTGCTGTTTCCGATTTGGTTTTCGATTTGCTGTTGATTTGCTGTCGGATCAAATGTAACCTATGAAAGAGACCCTAAGTTCACTTCATTACTGGTATTTTATAAAATGAAAACTTGGACAATTTTTATTAATGTTAAAATTTGAACAACATTGTATTGTTTTTGACAAGTTTGGATAGTTTTTAAGGTACAGTTTTTATGATAAAATTTGGAGAGTTTTAACAGTAAAATTTGGGTTGTTTCAATAAGATTAGGACCAAAAATGTAGACCGGACCGACTAAACCCGAAAAATCGATTTAATCGGTCCGATCGTGGTCCATTTTTTTAGGACCGATTTAATCAATCCGGTCCTTAAAATTACTAAAAAACGGATCGGATCGGACCGCGAACACCCCAAGTCAAAATGGTCATATTTTACCACATTTTTTCATTAAAAAATTTATTCACGATATTAAAAAGTTCTTCAAATTAATTCACGGTCCTACCGATTTGTAAAATTTAATTCTCTTATAAGCGGTTCTCGCTAAAAATAATTTTCTCGATAAAATAGGTTGAAAATGATCATTTCGACATTGATACTTTTTATTCTTTTGGGTTTTTTTTTATAAGTTCAAGATTCTCGTATTTAGTTTCAAATATTATATCCCCTAATGCCTCCCATAATTTTTTCAAAAAAATCACATTTGAAAGATTATTCAAAGCAATTCATAATGTAGGATCGGTATGGGAAACATTACACGTTTCCCTATAAGGTTTGCATGAAAATGTGATTGTTAACTTTTACGTTCAAATGATGAAAGGATTTGAAAAATCTTTTAAAGATGGATTTTTTGGTAAAAAAAATGTTGTAAATTGATCGTTGTGACATTAGTTTTTAATTTAACTATATTTTTGTTAGAGCTTACATAGTACGAGGGTTTAAATCCCTCAAATAACACATTAATGAGAATCATGCGATCAATCCCTCAACTATCTCAAGTCGATCCAATGATTATGTGAGCAAAATAAACTAATTTCAAACTCAATATTGCATGGTTAGATGCCTAAAACTTAAGGTATATGTTAATTAGATCAGGGTAATTTGTCCTTTAAGAAGCCTAAAGCTTTAAGCTCTTGTTGATGAGGTTTAGCGGCCTAAACAGTGATGACTACCTACACTGTCAAGTTAAGCGTCTGATGGCGTAAAAAAATTTATGTTAAATGTAATGACTAGTTTTTGTAAAGTTGTTTTACAAGCTTATCCCTGTATCATTTCCAAAACTAACTTTTATCATATACACCCACCCACACCCACACCCACACCCCCCCCCCCACCCCCACCCCCCCCCCCACACACACACACACATATATATATATATATAATAGAAATAAATGTTTAAATATCTTCGTTGAATATCATACGATCAAATGTTCTTCGTATATATTATCTATCGTTATAAGTGTTTATTGAATAGCCAAATTTCATTCAGGTTTATAGTTTTCCATCTTCCCAATGCTTTATTGAGCATTGATATTGTAAGAGTATAATATACTCAAGTGCCATCGATTTATTAGATTGTCTTATTCCAGTTTTCAAAACACGATTTGTATATCCATTCTTAAGGTCCTTATTCTATTGGAAAGTTTCATCAAAGTTCATGATCTTGAAGTCATACTTTTTTCATCCTCTTAATCTTATGGTCACATTTAGGATGAAGGTAAACTGACATAAATAATTTAATGTTTTTATGGTTATGAAATTAAAATGATAAAATCTTCTTTTAAAATCTTATAGTGTTTTTGTGAATTTTTCCCTCACCAAAATGTCATGGTGTTTTTGTAAATTAGTTTTGAAAAGTAAGAATTGTGACACCCCACCGATTAAAATAATGGATGGCCAGTCCTCTACCAAAATAAAACGGTAGTCTCATATGGCTCATTCTTAGCATCACTGTCGAAACATCATTAATTGATATCCACCTAATTAATTTAACAAGCAGTGTCAATTTTATCTTCCATTAACATACAACCATATTAACCAATCTACCGTAACTCCACACACAATAACCAATAAAATGAAATCGCAATATAAATTCTGAAGGTGAGATAAGTAGATATGCTTTACATGTGAAGAAACGGGGTGGTCCCTACGTGTGTTTCAAATCAAACCAATTCTTACCAAAATGTCCAACTTCTAATTTGCACCAAACCAAGTTGTGAAAACTCAATTCTTACTTTAAACCAATTTTATCTTGATTAATCCTAAACATGCATCTAGTGATTAAAGCAAGTAAAGTAAAGTAAAGAATACTCATAACGCCGGATGTACGAAAAAAAAACCCAAAACGAAAAAATAACCTTGGACGGCCCAAGCGAGACAATCACTATGAACAAAGGTTTTACAAAGACTGATTAGCCTTACTCAATGACTCGATCCCGATGGGTCTTGACGCTCCTTCTGATCTTCTACCGTTCTTCAATAGTGCCCATGTAGAAGTTCTGTCTTTCACGATACATGTCCACAACGCACGCGTCCACGTATGTCTCGGTGTCCACCGAATGGCTTTGATACGTCTACGATGTCGAACAAGAAGTCCTTCTCTTTTCTTCACCGCAAAACCCTAATGTTCAAGTATAGAACAAATCTTATTGGTGCATCAAGATCACATAAACATATAATAATGATAACTCGGATATTTGCAAACTCTAAGGATGTGTTTAAGCTTTGAAACCTTAGAAAAACATGTGCAAAACTCGTACTGGATCGTAAACTGTTTTTTCAGAATGCACTCTTAATAATTCTGACGAAACCACGCTTTAAATATTAAAAAATCACCGCCTTAAAAACTGTGTCGCTCAAACGATATTGCCACGTCGTTCGCGCGACATGAGCATCTTGCTCGAACAAGCTCTTATGTCATTTGAACGACGCCGCGTGTCAGTTTGACTTTTTGTTTAAAACGTCTCTTCCAAAAAAGATCCAAATAATTCAAACTCTTTTTCGATCTTATCAGAATAAAAACGTAGTGTAAACATTCAAAACACTTCTAAAAATATTTTAAAACATTCTCCTTATAAAAATTACATCCTTATCTCTTATAAAAACAATTTCGAGCACCATTAATTATACTCATTCATACCTGTGTGATCTCGGAATGCAATTAACTTGAAGACGAATAAACTTGCACCAATTAAACTTCGGCATGATTAATTTTTTGAAGCTTTGCTGCAACGTCTTCAGTTTCTTCAATACATCATAGACCAAGTGGGATCGTGACAAAATAAAATCTCCCTATGACATATTACAAACACAGTTTTGTTCATGGAATTAAGTCAAAACAATACATGAACTCAATTGAAAATTTATGTCCTTACAAATCTCCCCCTTTGACTATTTCGGGACAAAACTAAACTAGTGAAATGCTTAAGTCGGATCGTCAAGCCGTATGACGCCTAAATCCCATCCCATAAATCTAAAGTCAAAAATTACAAGACACGGACTAGAATATGTAGCACCAACTAGCATGAACTGTCTGAATGTGATGTAGATTTGAAATCTCAAATTGCTAAAGCATACCTGCACACATGAAACGGATAAACAAATACCCAGTGAAGTATTGAGGAACAAATGAAACCAATATATATAGCCAAATGATACCAAACAACAATAGATACCAATATGAATAAACTCTGAAAAATCATTTGTTAAATAATTGAGCAACAAAATGATTCCAAATTTAAACTACCAATTTGTAAAATATGTAATCCAAAACATGCTCAAATCTCCCCCTACATCACATACATATCTCCCCCTTTTTGCCTCGAATAGACAATTCGGTGAAAAGATAAACCAATCAACATGTATCTAGCATCAGAATATACGAAATTAAAAAAATTAAATTCGCTAGATAATCATGAAACATCCAACTAAATATGATCAAGTAATGACAAATCAGTAGTTAGTAAACCAATGAATCACACAAAGAATATAGCAATATAATCAGGTGTGATAAACGAAATCATATGTAAAAATCTAATTTAGAACCAATAAAACCTCATATAAACCAGTCAATCCAGAAAACTTCCAGCAGTACCAAAAAATATACCAAAATAGACCAGTGGACTGCAAACCAAGAGGAAACAAATTTCCCAGACTGTCGTTCGAATGATCCAGGGACGTCGCTCAAACGAGATGAGGATGTCGCTCGAACGAGGCTTCGTGCGACAGGACAAATTTTCCCACTTTCCCATAAATATCTTATATTTTTGCCCAGTGAAAAAATTTCCAGAAAAAAAAATAGTGGAAGGGCCTAACAACTGCAAAACAGTGCTAAAACAGTAAGCTTTTAACACAAAACGCAAAAACGCATAAAAACTAACAATGTAAGTTACATGCAAACATAGTATTGATGTGCTTAAACATGGACACGGAATGTATGGACGTGAAACTACAACAAATGAGTCACAATTCCAACACATAGAAAAGATCAAGAAGCTCTAATCAATAGCGATAAATCATCAAACTTTATCATAGCCATATGACAATTAAAGTGTGAACTTAATGAACTAAACATACTACATGAACACAAATCCAGAATTTTGATGATTCTACAAACAATAGCGTCAAATTGCAATGTTTCAACATTAGGACCCGTTTAAATTTTTAATCCATCCAAACTCCCTCAATAATATCATGTTTTCTTTTGAATGAACTAAACTAATTTGGCCCATTTTTTGCACAAGATATTTTTTATTGCCTTATGAATTTTTTCGGGCTCTTTTAAACAGTGGCTTTTACTACGAGTCAATTTTGAACTCTTGCAGCCCTTTCTCGTGAATCACTCATCATTTTTTCAATCAGGTACCAATTCAAATCCTCACGGTAAATGATTCTTACATGCACACTTCTCCTTAAGGCTACTTACGCATAGATGATAAGATTGAGATAAGAACGCCTCACCAAATTCAAATATGCAAGAGAAGTCAAACATCTATATAAACTCGTGCATGTGTGCAATATTGGCATATATACAAAGTCGAATTAAAATGCATATCAATTTCGAAACAACCCCATACAAAAAAATGGTTAAGATCATTTTAAGCATCGATAATAATGATCAAATGTCCTAGCCACATGGATAATGAAATGAGGGGGGGGGGGTCAAGCACACCAATATGCCACATCAAATATGTAAAATCAAAAACAAAAACCTAAAATCTTTTTGGTTTTTCAAACATATTGACTCAAATAAAAGCAAAATCTTTTTAGTTTTTCAAAAGTTTTCTCAAAAACAAAATCTTTTTGTACTTTTCAAATAAGACTCAAACAAATGAAAAATATAATACAAAGAGATAAACATGCCATAACACTAGGAATAATATATCATGAAGTAAAAACTAGCGTGTGACAAACAATATCATGCAAGCAACTATCCATAAGAAATAGCATGCGACGAATCATGTGCAAGCATGTGAGAATCAACCAACCTAGCATTTTACCTCTCCAAAACGGATTTCCTAACCCAAACAGGTGTATACATAACAAAACAAGTTTTGGTAACCAATGGGACACTACGTTTAAACTTCCTAGGGTCTTTTCATCAAAATAAAAACTCCTAAGGTGACCTTTCCTACCACAATGCAAACATGTGTAAACTTGACAAGGAACGGGACCTTTAGGTTGACCTTTTCTAACGATTGGATGTGATTGAACCTCTAAAACACGTAATGATTTTGGCATTAGTAATGGAAGAATTAGAACACGACTAGCCATTACCATCACTACACAAACTATTCGAGTCATTTGCAACACTTTTAAACTTCAAAACTTTGGACTCAAGCAAAAAATCAAGCTCCTAAAACTTTAGGGAATCCTTCTTTAAATTATCAATTACCCCTATAAGGTTATCTCGCTCCCCCTCAATGTGAGCAAACTTATCCCTAAGAGCCTTTTCTCGTGCCACAAAATCATTAATCGAATTATTTTCCTCAATGGCACAAACCCTAGAATTTCTCAAATCCTCTAACTATTTTTTTTAAAACGAGGACTCTATCATCACTCTCCTTTTTGCCCAATTTTAACATATTAAAATTATTGAACAAGGAACCAAACTTCTCACGACAAATATCTCTTTGAATTTGAAACGTTTGCAAATATTCAATCATATTTTTAAAACAAAAATTTTCTTTCTCCAAAACTTCAATACGTTTTGCAAACTTTAAATTCAAACGATGTAAATCGTAAAAGCTTAGAGAATCCATCGAGAGAAAATAAACACAGGAGTGATAAACACACAGGATCACAAAATAAATAAATTATGTTTTCTAGATCAGATACTAATTTGAAGAAACGGGGTAGTCGCTATGTGTGTTTCAAATCAAACCAATTCTTACCAAAAATGTCCAACTTTTAATTTGCACCAAACCAAGTTGTGAAAACCCAATTCTTACTTTAAACCAATTTTATCTTGATTAATCCTAAGCATGCATCTATTGATTAAAGCAAGTAAAGAATACTCATAACGCCAGATGTACGAGAAAAAAATCCAAAATGATAAAACAACCTCGGACGGCCCAAGCCAGACAATCACTATAAACAAAGATTTTACAAAGACTGATTAGCCTTACTCAATGACTCGATCCCCATGGGTCTTGGCGCTCCTTTTGATCTTCTACCATTCTTTAATAGTGCCCATGCAGAAATTCCATCTTCCACGATACCTGTCCACAACACACGCGTCCACGTATGTCTCGGTGTCCACCGAATGGCTTTGATACATCTACGATGTCGAACAAGAAGTCCTTCTCTTTTCTTTACCGTAAAAACTCGATGTTCAAGTATAAAACAAACCTTCTTGGTGCAGCAAGATCAAATAAACATATAATAATGATAACTCGGATATTTACAAACTCTAAGGATGTGTTTTAGCTTTGAAATCTTAGAAAAACATGAGCAAAACTCGTACTGGATCGTAAACTGTTTTTTCAGAATGCACTCTTAATAATTCTGACGAAACCACGCTATAAATATTAAAAAATCACCGCTTCAAAAACTGTGTCACTCGAACAAGATTGCCACGCCGTTCGCGCGATGTGAGCATCTCGCTCGAACGAGCTCTTATGTCGTTTAAACGACGTCGCGTATCAGTTTTACTTTTTGACTTTTTGTTTAAAACGTCTCTTCTAAAAGAGATCCAAATAAGTCAAACTCTTTTTCGAGCTTATCAGAATAAAAACGTAGTGTAAACATTTAAAACACTTTTAAAAACATTTTAAAATATTTTCCTTATAAAAATTACATCCTTATCTTTGATAAAAGCAATTCCGAGCACCATTAATTATACGGATTCATACATGTGTGATCTTTGAATGCAATTAACTTGAAGACGAATAAACTTGTACCAATTAAACTTCGGCATGATTAATTCTTTGAGGCTTTGCCGCAACGTCTTCAATTTCTTCAATACGTCATAAACCAAGTGAGATCGTGACAAAATAAAATCTCTCTATGACATATTACAAACACAGTTTTGTTCAAGGAATTAAGTCAAAATAATACATGGACTCAATTAAAAATTTATGTCCTTACAACATGATTATTCGCATTCTAAATATTTGTTTGTTTGTTTATCTTTTTTCTCTTGTTGTCTATTCGAGACAGAAATGGGGAGAGATGGTATGTGATGTAGGGGAAGTTTTGTTCGGTGAGCACATATGTTTATATTGTTTACATATTGGTATTATTGATTTGAGCTATATTGAAAATTCATATACAAATTGGTACCACATGTTTTTCTCACATGTTTAACAAATGGTTTATTTTACAAATTGATATCATAAAGGTTTTATATCATTTGTACCTCCATACTTCACATGGTATTTGTTTGTTTCGTGTGTGTTATGATTATTCAGAAATTGGAGATTTTATGACTACATCACATAAAGACAATTTCATGTTGTCCATCCGACATTTGTTTACTAGATCGTGTCCTGAATTTTCTTTTCGAGTTGATGGGATAGGATTTAAGTCATTCGGCTTGACGGTCCAGCTTAGGCATTTCAGTTTTTGGGTTTTGTCATGGAATATCCAAAGGGGAAGATTTTTAAGGAAAAATTTTCAAGTAGTGTCAATTCATATGTATTGGCATTATTCCTAACAAAAACCAATTTGAGTCATAAATATATTTTATTTTATCATGATTCCCACGTAGTCTATAACGTTGTTTTGAAGACGTAGCGACCAATCTTCAAAGATATATCATGCTATGTTTATTGGTGCATATTTTACGTCTTCATATTATATTGCATTCCGATATACTCTCATGTATGAACACATATTGTTTATGGGACTCGAAAAATATTTTAAGGATGCTATTTTGTTTAAAAATGATTTTAAAATGTTTTTACTTCATTTTTCCCAAGATAACTTCGTTTATTTTGAGATAAACATGTTTTAGAGTCATGTAGATGTTTCCCTTGACTTTTGGAAGATCAAACGACATTCACTGTCATTCAAACGACATCAACTAGTCGTTCTAACGACATACGTAACCCATTCGAACGAGATGTGTAGATTCGTTCCAATGACATGTCGATATCGTTTGAACGACTTGCCAACTTAAGTTTTTTTATTTAATGTAATTTCTTCTCGAATTTCGAGGTGTGCAAAACCAAAATTACAGAACAGAACAAAACAATTTTGTTTTTCTGCACTTGTTTACAAAGGTTTTTCAAGTTAAATACATCATTTGTGTTTCAAGATTCTCCGAAGATAACTTCGTTTATTTTTAGACAAACACATTTTTTAGAGTCGTGTAGATCTTTCCCTTGACTTTTGGAAGATCAAACGACATCAACTAGTCGTTCTAACGACATGCGTATCCCGTTCGAACGAGATGTGTAGAGTCATTTTACGACATGCTGATATCGTTCTGACGACTTGTCGACTTAAGATTTTTTATTCAAGCTATTTTTTCTCTAATTTCGAGGCGTGCATAACCAAAATTACAGAACATAACGGTTTTATTTTTCTGCACTTGTTTACAAAGGTTTTTCAAGTTAAATACATAATTTGTGTTTCAAGATTCGATCTTTCGTATGCATATCCTGTAGAGATTTTAGTTTAGCACCATCTGGAGTTTGTTCATACATATTGAACATTATTTCGTTGAGTTTTGTGGTGAAGAAGCGGTGGACTCCGTGTTTCGAATCCTAGGCGGTTACCAAAGCTGTTTGGTGGATACAGAGGCGCACGTAGACTCATGATTTTTGGACCTTGCGCATGTGGACTCCTACGTTGCACTTTGGAGGAGCAGTTGAATCATAGAAGAACGTTAAGGATTGTGGGGTATTGATTCATTGAGTAAGTCTATTATCTGTACTTTGTAATATTGTATCATAGTGATTGTCTGACTTAGGTCGTCCGAGGTTTTTTTTCTTAGTGGTTTCCTCGTACAACAACATTGTGTGTATTGTGGACTTTATTTATTTTACTTGCTTAATCACACTATATGCATGTTTATGATTAACGAGATAAATTTGGGTTAAATAAAATTGGTTCACAAAATTGATGCGAATTAAAATTAAAAAAAGTGTACTTTTGGAAAAATTGTTTTCACCTAAAGCACACTTAAGAAAAAGGGGCCAACAAATTGGTATCAGAGCTATAAACACTTTTTTATTATGTGGATCCTTATTTTTTTGCTTTTTGGTAGTTGTGTTTGAAGTTTGCAAAACGAATTAAAATACTCGAAGAAGAAAATTCTCGTTTTAAACATATGATTGAATATTTACAAACGTTTCAAATTCAAAGAGATATCATTCGTGAGAAGTTTGTTGCCTTGTATGATGAATTTTATTCTTTAAAATTTTTCAAGGAAGAGAGTGAGAATAGAGTACTTGTTTTGGAGAAAGAGTTAAAGGACTTTAAGAATTATAGGGTTTGTGCCAAATAGGATAGTGTTTTGATTGATGATTATAAGGCACGTGAGAAGACTCTTAGGGATAAGTTTGGTCACATTGAGGGGGAGCGATATAACCTTATATGGGTAATTAAAAATTTAAGGAAGGAGTTGCTAAAATTTGAGGAGTCTATTTCTTTGCTTGAGTCTAAAATTTTGAAGTTGAAAAATAATTTAAAAGACTCGAATAGTGTAAATAGTGATGGTAGCGGCATATCTTGTTCCGGTGCTTCGAATGTTAAATCTAAAACTATTTTTTATTTTAGAGCGTCAACCACATCCTAAGGTGTTAGAATAGGTCAGCTTAAAAGTTCCATTCATCGTCTCGTTTACACATATTCGCATTGTGGTAGGAAAGGTCATCTTTGGCATTTTTGCTATGATCTTATAAAAGACCCTAGGAAGTTTAAACGAAGTGTCCCGTCGATTCTCAAAATCCGTCTTGTTGGGTATACACCTGTTTGGGTTAGGAAATATGTTTTGGAGATAGTAAATGCTAGGTTAGTTGTTCTCACATGCTAGCACATGATGCTTTGCTTCACATGTTATTTCTTATGGATGATTGTTTGCATGATCATGTTTATCATACGGTATTCTTTACTTCATGATATTTATCTTGTTAGTGTCATGACATGTTTATCTCTTTGTATTATATTTTTTCTTTTTATCGAGTTTTATTTGAAAAAATACAAAAAGATTTTATTTTGATAAAAAAAATGATAATACAAAAAGATTTTTGGTTTCATATATTTTTTAAAAACACAAAAAGAATTTCGATTTATTTTTGTGTCATGAATTTACATGATTGATATGACTTATTGGTGTGCTTGGACCCCCATTGTTTCATTATCCACGTGGATAGGATATTTGGTCATAATTGTATATGAGTTAAATTATCTTAACCATTAATTAATGCACTACACCAAATCTGTCGAATTGTCACGGTCATTAACCTTGACAACTTCAGCTTGTCAAGGTCAATGACCGTGACAATTCTGGGCGAGACAACTTTTTTTTCACGGTCATATCACGATCATTGACTGTGACAAGTTCGTTAGAATTGTCATAATCGTGTCATGGTCCTTGAGCGTGACAAGTTTTGTCACGGTTAAGGATCGTGACAAACCCGTGGCAATGTTAAAAAAATTATCGCGGTCAATAACCGTGACAATTCTGGACATAATTGAAAAAAAATCTGCTGGGCAGTATGGCCACTGCCACTGCCCAGCAGTATAGATGTACATGTTATAGCAACGTTGTACCTGTTCAAACATTATATATCCAGATAAAATAGAGATAGTGCAAATATACATTCAAAATAGAAACAATCCCGTACCTGTCTAAAACTTTGGCATTCCCCACAAAGTACCTCAACTGTTCAACTCCATTATTCGACCCCAATCCTC
This sequence comes from Sambucus nigra, assembly GCA_949130495.1. Lineage (NCBI taxonomy): Eukaryota > Viridiplantae > Streptophyta > Magnoliopsida > Dipsacales > Adoxaceae > Sambucus > Sambucus nigra. Next base: position 618,263,118 of record OX422215.1, read on the forward strand.
CCGTAATTTCGATTGTCTTTAAGTGTGATCTCAAATAATCAGGTACATACCATTCCAATCACGATGTCCCGATTTGTTCACAACAAAATGAAAAACCCTAATATAAGAAGAAATAACATCACCATCAATTATCTCAAATCTACAAACTATTTAGCTGGAAGTGATGTTATGAACCCTTGACGTACCTCAAAGATAAGAACCTCTAGAAGAGGACAACTTTTGAGAAAATCCAACACCAATTTTCAGTTCCAGTTCCACTATAAGAATCAGCCACTGTAAGACACTACACAAGAGTGTAGTGCCACCCAACAAGCAAATATTCATAAAAATCGAAATCGAAATCGAAATTTAAATTTAAATATTCATATTCATATAAATATAAATATAAGTACATTACCTGTAGTGCCACCCAAACAGCTAACTTAAGCTCAAATGGCACCTCCTTCCAACTAATGTATCCCGGGCAATCGTGTCAAATATAATCCCCTTTACATCCGAACACTAAGAAATGCCATAATCCTATGGAGTTACGCTCTGCAAATTTCTTCCAACTGTTGTGTAGCCAAACATCACCAGTTGAAGTTGTCAATTCCACTTTCCATATTTTCCCATGTTTTGCTAGAGGTTCCAAGTGGTGGGGTATGGAAAGTGTAATTGACAACTTCAACTGGTGATGTTTGGCTACACAACGGTTGGAAGGAATTTGCAGAGCATCGCTCCATATGATTATGGCATTTCTTAGTATTCGGATATAAATGATAAACGAAGAGATTCAGTCTCCTCTCCACAAATTGACACACCAAATAACTATGTACTAATCACCTATTAAAGGTAAGAAGCATATATTCACGGATTAGTATAAACAAATCTTAAATTTTAAATTCAAATTCAAATTCAATTTATAATAGAAAATTCCTCCAAAAGTAACAACTTTAAGCCACTAAGAATATTATACAGAAATTATGCACTCCCAAACTGTCCAAACGCATTGAAATATTTCGGTACGAATTGGAATATTTATTACAAATTGAAAAATTATTTGAAATTCGGGTTATCATAAAAAATGAATTGATATTTGGTAGGAATAGCCAAGTCATCCACACTACTATTTAGACGCTTTGACGCGTGTTGGACAATTGACCACGGCTCGTTGTTGATATACTCCGAGTATGTACGCAGCGTAAATTGGCAAGTGTGAGTGTTATTTCAATTGATCAATTGAAATAAAACTCACACTTGTCAATCTAGTATGTGCCCAGAGAACATTAGGATACGACTGCAGAACTTTCTCCAAAAGTAACAACTTTAAGCCACTAAGAATATTATACAAAAATTATGCAGTCCCAAACTGTCCAAACGGGACAATTCGAGAGATCTCATTACAGGGGTAATGACTCTCGAACGTGTCTAAGGGTTATTGAATGCGTACGCATAAGAACTAGAAGGCTAGTATCTATGCGTACTATATGTAATTTCAAGTATGTTTCATTTAATTATCATACTATATATATATTGTTCGATATACAATGTAATTTTTTTTAAAAGTTAAAAAATCCCACCCCCATATGGACAATAATCCAGTGGTTATGCCATTTTTAAAATTAACCAACCCAACATCGATCCACTATAATCCAACAGCAATGTCAACAACAAATGTGTATCCCGTACTCCTTCTAATTCATCTACTCAATTAATTATTTTCATCAATTAAACTAACAATTAAAGTATACAATTATTAAATTACTAATTTACAATGAGGGGCAATCAATCAATTAGTTTACAAGGGACATTACGCACAAACACGCACACTACACACACATATACACACGCGCACATACACACATATACCCCCCTCCCCACCCCCACCCACCACGCACATGCACACACACACACACCACACACACACAAACAGCCCCCACCCCGCCCCACCCCCTACCCCCACCCCCTCCCCACCCACCACACACGCGCACACACACATACGCATACACACATGTGCACAGCCCCCCACCCTGCCCCACCCTCCACCCACCACACACGCGCGCACACACACACGCACATATATACACACACACACACATATATACATATATATATATAAATGGAAGAGAGAGAGAGAGAGAGAGTAACCTGAAAGTGAGAGAGATAGAGAGAGAGAGAGAGAGAACGCATCGTAGAGAGAGAGAAAAAATGAGGGAATAAACGACGGGGGAAAAAAGAAGTTAAATGATTTTTTTGCTGCGACATTTGTCACGATCGTGTCACGATCATTGACCGTGACAACATTATAATTATTGTCACGGTTAATGACCGTGACAATACTTTGTCACTACCTTGCCACGGTCAATGACCGTGACAAGGCTAAGCGCTGAAAGGGTGCCAATTTACATATTTTGGTGTAGTGATGGGGTTGTTTCGAAGTTAATTTGTATTTGGATTCGACTTTGTATATATGCCATCGCACACACATGCATGAGCTTTTATGAATGTTTGACTTCTCATGCATATTTGAGTTTGGTGAGACGTTATCCTCTTAATTTTGTCATATGTGCGTAATTAGACTTAGGAGGAGGTGTGCATGTAAAAATCGCTTGTCGTGAGGATAGATATTGCTTGTATTGAAAAATTATGAGTGTTCATTGGAAAGGGCTGCGAGAGTATGATAAACTCGTCGTAAAAGCTACTGTTTAAAAGTGCCCGAGAAAAAATTAAGGCAATAGAAAGAAACATATGCCAAAAATGGGGCCAATAGGATTTCTCTAAGGTCAGAAATTAGAAACATTAAAAAAACTTGAAAAGGGAAATATGAGTATATGAGTATGTTTGGATGAAAAAACACAATGGCCCTGTTTGGTTGCGCAAATTGTTTGATTATTTAAATTGGTTCATTGTGAATAGGTGAATTGTAAATGAGTTGATTTGAAATGAGTTTAAATCCAATTCAAGTGTTGTTTGGTAATTAAAAATTGAAATACAATAATTACAAATTGACCAATTTCAAGGTGTTTGGTTGCACAAATTATTGAACCTAGTGAATTTGCAAATTTTTCAAAAATTGCAAAATAACTGAAAAATGAAATAGTTTTTTTTTTAAATTGCAACAATTATTGAAATGACATAAAGCATATGACTAGAAGTTCATCCAAAATTTCATATAATCCACAAAATAACAATGAAATATAGTCGTCGAATAATGACAAAGCATATGACTGGAAGTTCATCTAAAATATCATACAATCCACAAAATAACAATGAAATACAGTCACTGATATTTGTCACAACTAATGCAACAGAGACCTATCACACAACACGTCCCCTCCTCATTAATTCGTTGAGATGATCATGCCACATATCCATCGCTATTTTGTCTCGCAATACTTTGCCTTCTCGAAGTTGTCCACTCGTGGAATTATTTCTTTGCATCAGTCTTCGTGAAAGATTCTCGGACTGTTCCTCAATGCCCATATCGTTAATAAAACGATCATACTCCTCATAAACCCAATCTTCACCTCCACATTCGATGCGTATGTGATTATGCAAAACACACAATGCTACTATTATTTTGGCTTGAGAAGTAAATGGATATGAATGTGGCATTCTTAAAATAGGAAATCGTTGCTTAAGAACCCCAAATATTCTCTCAATTGCATTTCGTAAAGACGAATGTCGATGGTTGAACAACTCCTTTGCATTTTTTGGTGCCCGAAGTCGAGAATCATATTCTTTTAGATGATATCTAACACCTCTATATGGTGCAATAAAATTTGGCAAATTTGTGTAACCGGCATCCACGAGGTAAAATTTACCTGTTAACATAAATAAAACATATGAGAAAGTAACATTGAATAGTGCGTAAAATAATCTCCATTTATTAAATCATAATCTTAAATATGTTTAAACTAAAAGGAATAATACCTTCAGGAACAATGAAATCTTTTTCTCGTGCCGCAAGCAAAACACGACCATCTGCTGCAGATCCCTCCCAACCTGATAAAACATGCGTAAATCTCAAATCAAAAGAGCATGCTGCTATAACACTCTGGGATAAGTTTCCCCACCGATCCCGAAATGAAGCTTGTTCATCCACCCCAACAATAACAGAGACGTGGGTCCCATCAATCGCTCCAATACAGTCCTTTGAAAAATACATTCAAGTCAATAAACTTTAAATTTAAGACATACAAAAAAAGTCATGACTTTAAAAATGAAGTACCTTAAAATATGGATAAAATCTAGGATCGATTAAAATCTCCATTGGTGTGTTGTTTGAAGGACCTCGAATGAAATCACTTGAGAGTTGGGTGAGGGCATGTAATACCTTATGAAAATACCTACTTACGGTTTCACCTGAATGTTGAAAATGTTCTTGAACTAGTCGATTCCCAGCACTATGACCAACGGTGAAAAGAAACATAGCCAATTGTTCTTCTATGTTAACACGTGGCGTGTCATTCAAAATACCTTGCTCTCTCACAATATTACAAAGCTTCTGAAAAATGGGCAAATCCATTCGACAAACCTCACGACATCTCGTTTTATTTCCCTTAAGTATTTCATCAACATAAGCTGCACCACTAAGTGCAGAGTTACGACATATTTTTTTTTAATTCTACTCGTGTAATAAAGGGCAGCAATTGCAGCGGCCATGTCATCCATTTCTTGATACTCTTCATCAGATTCTACCATCGCCTGCATAATAAGAATGTAATGTCAAATATAAAAAAAACGAATATCAAATATCGAGCATAGTGTAGTACAAAGCTGCATAATTAAATAGTATATGCCTACTATGTAATATGTTATCGACTATTGAATCATGTTAAGCAGATAACATATGTATCTACTATGTAATATGTTATATGCCTTATATGTTATATGCCTTACATGTTAAGCAGATAACATATGTATCTACTATGTTATATGCCTTGATCCCCCCTCTTGGATCAAGCTGAACTCTAATGGCATGGCCAAAGGAGCCCCTGTCCATACTGCTACTTGAGGTCTTTTTAGAAATCACCATGATCAAATGATAGGGGATTTTTCAAGTACATTGGTATTAAAGTTGCCTTTTATGTAGAAGTTAAGGTTTTTATCTGTGTCATTGAATTGGCTTGGGATAAAGGTTGGCATAATCTTTGGATTGAGGTGGATTCTTCTTCAGTTGTCCAATGTTTAATTGGCAGTAGTTACCATCCACCATGTCCATTGGAAACCAGATGGGAAAATTATAAAGCTCTATTAGGCCAAATGTAGTTCTTTTGCACTCACATCTATAGGGAAGGTAATATGCCTACTTATAGCTCACTTCCTCTTGTGATGCTTCTCTATTATTGGAATAATGAGCAGGGTTTTTGCAAATGATAGGTGGTGCATATTGCATCCATGTGATGCTTTCTCTTTCTTCTTCTGTTGTGTCTTCTGTCATATGCAGGTACAAGCTAATTGGTGTCTACTTTGGCATTATTAATAGCATTTCTCTTTTTAAATCTAGGAACACTCACTACTCTGATTGGGATTGGAGTTTACACATTCCCTAGGTTCCCCGTGCACAGTTCCTTCTGTACTACTTCTTTAGGCAGAGCTACCTAAAGAAGTATCTGTGTATAAAATTACAAACATCGGTAGAGAGTGACAAAGATGCTCACCTATACTTGTTTGTAAAAGGAAGCTATAATCCACTTACATCCCAAAAATCTTGTCGATTTTTTGGTTGAAAAAGTTTACAAAGCCCGGCATTGTGTTCTTCCCATGTATATAACAATACTTCACTATATTTTCGTTTCTTTATTGCTAGGTTTTACTACAATCACCATATATGAAATACAAAATTAATGAGGCGCTCGTCGTCTTATTTGACTGATGAGAATCGAATAAACTAATGAGAATCAGACTCGATGACCTGACTCACTCGTTTAATCAGGCCGTGGACATAAACTAATGAGAATCGAATAAAGGGGATGGAAAGTAATCAAATAAAATGGTGCTAGAGTGCTTGGATTCTTTCCAAGTTGAGAGCTATCAGCATAGCTGTTGGGAATGTTATTTTTAAACCTGCTATGGATTCATATACTTTGACATAAACTCAGAATATCAGCTATCAGCATAGCTGTTGGGAATGTGATAATTATTCTGAGTTTATTTCTTTCAGACATAAACTGAGAATAGCTGTTGGGAATGTTAGAAACATAAGAATCTTACAAAGTGATTTATATAGAGGGCTTGTCACAGGATATGAGTTTAAAGTCACCTTTCAGCAAATGCGAAGCTTACAAACTCAATCAGAATCTATTTATTTCATTGATATCTTCTTTGACAATATTTCTTTAGTATCCTCTTTGAGTGTATACATGTTCACTTCATTTTCTGAATATAGATTTGAGCCATAAAAAGTCTTCCCATATTTGATTCACAAACACTTTACCAAGTGAGTGTATATGCTATAAGCAGATAGCATATACACTGCTATAAGGTATCAATTCAGTGAATGACAACGGATGTTACAATATAAAAGTTTCAGTTAGAACCTGAAGACAAAGACCTCTGATTATGATTGCAAACTTCTTTGACAATCTTCAATTCAGACAGAGCCTTTATCTTATCAACCTCTTCTTAATTTCCCTATCCATCTTCTCTGATTATTGTTAGAGACCAATGGGGATTGAAGAGTTGCACACTTGGTTATTGAGCAGCAACATTAAAATGCAAATATCTAATTGAGCACTTAAATTATGAGATATATTCAGACTTAATTGAGCACTTAAATTATGAGATATATACACAGATACACAGTTAATGAGATAAACCTACTGCATAACATATTCACAGCAACAGTCACCAATATATGTACACAGATACACAGTTTTCTGTGAAAGTAGTGCTGCCAGTGCAGTGTTGCCATACATTTTTCATCTTTCTAACCAAGAAAAAAAGCAATTAAAAAGCCAAATACAAACAGAGTATCAACTGCAATTAAACTGTACTACAAAATATAAGAATGACCCATTATTTTATGGTAAACCTACACTACCACAATGACTTCAAGAAGGCCAAGCGCAAAGAACCCTTAAGTGTCATGAATGTAATAGCATTTTTTTCATCCCGAAGAGCACTTAGGGACTTAAGTATCTCCGACTCATCCAACTCTTCCATTTTCTGCAAATCCTCGATGCATTTTTGGTACAAACTAAGTCCATTTTCTTCAACTTTTTGAAGTGCTCTAATCTTAGAAGTAGGAGCCATCTCAGAGAAAGCGTTTGCTATCCTATCTCCCGTCTTAAGGCGCATTTTTTTCTTCGGACGTGAACTCGTTGAACCATCGAATTTAGGTTTTTTGGATTTCCCATCATTAAGTAAGAAGATTGAATCTGAACTCGAACCGGACTCCTCATGTATTGTATCAATTACTTTTCTTATCGTACTAGTTGACTTTGAAACTTGGGTAGCATTCAAATTATCATTTCCCTCTTCGGATACAACTTGAACACTTGAAACTTGATACTTCCCGGTAGCTCGTTGACCTATAGTCAAAATACGTTACTAGATTTTATAAATATATATTTTTACAAGTAAAAGTGTATAACTAAATTAAAATTTCATTACTCATGTAAAATGAATTACCTTCAAATATATGTGATAATCGATCATATAATGGGAACACTTTTCTTCGAAAAGCTCTCGCATCGTTATGGACCTACATTTAAAAGTTTTAAGCGTTATTCCCTTTTTATATATAGTAATTACTGACCCAAATACTTTTACCTACCACAAGATAGTCATCCCAAACTTTGTCATCCGCCACAACCATTTTTTGATCATCATCCCAACCAAATCCAGATTGATTCCATAACTTCTTGACAATGCCAAAATCTCTCTTCAGAACACTGTATCGATTTTTGATTTGAGCTACATCCAAATTCAAATTGAATTTCTTATTAACTTCTCGCGCCATACTTCGAAACACCTCGGTTTTAAAACCACTTTGATTTTTTCCTCCATTATGATGTTCAATAAACAGTTCAACCAATAAAGCATCACGTGATGGCACCCACTCTGCCTTCGTTCTATTTTCGATCGTATCTTGTGAATTTGCCATTTACCTTTTAATCAAATGCAAAAATTAAGTTTAGTATTAATGTGTCGCGTAAAAGAAGGAGATTTTCATTTCATATAATCTCCAAGATAAATCATATACATGAGAAAGAAAGAATGGTAAATCATATACAACTATTAATCAAAGGATGAACAAAACATACATTAAAATAACTACAATCAAACACGCACATATTATCATTTCATTAAGGCAAATTTTAAACAAGTCTACAAGATACACATGCTTTAAACTTTGGTAATGAATCATCATTTACAAGAAAATTTTTAGACTAAGATTCAAACAATGATAAAAATCAAGAGTCAACCACAAATGTCCATAGTTAAATGAAAATTCACTAATAATCACAAAATTGAACAACAATAGACATAAAAGCCCAAAAATATAGGGCATATACAATTTTATAAACTTTAAACATAAAAAAACCCTAAAATCTATAGCATATACAATTTTATTATCTTTGGACATATAAAAACCCTAAAATCTAGAAAGATCAAATTAAATTGTTTATCAGATTTGATTAATTTGAACAACATTAGACATAAGAACCCTAAAATATAGTATGATTACATAATATTAAAGATCAAATCAGAGAGAGAAAAGATAATTAGAGAAGAGATCGAGATCGAGAGAGAAAATATAATCAGAGAAGAGATCGAGAGAGAAAAGATGCAGAGAAGAGAGAAAACTTACGGATATGAAATGAGGGGATGAGCCGCCGCCGGCTGGTTAGAGCTGCTCATCACGTGAAATATGAAATGAAGAGAGAAGAGATCGTTTTTTGATCTAAAACGATCCTATTTGAAATGAGAGCATTTCATGTTTTTTGAGAAATGAATCAATTTCTAATTTTACAAAGGAGCTCAAATGGGCCTATTATTGAATCTTTTCATTAAAAAAACCAAACACAAATAATGAACTCATTTGTAAATGGGCCTATTTTTAAATGGGACAATTTACAATTTTGGGACAACCAAACAGGGCCAATGGGTTTGTACCACAAATCCTAGTGTTAAAAAATTGTGTCACGACGCTACTGTTTGTAGAATCATCAAAATTTCATATTTGTGTACATGTTGTTTATTTAGTTCATTTAGCTCAATATAATAATTGTTACATATGGATAAAACTTAGTTTGATGACATTTAGCTATCAATTAGAGTTTTTTTTTTTATCATTTCGATGTGTTCAAGTTGCGATTCATTTGTTGTAGTTCACGCTCATTCATTCCATATCTATGTTTAAGCACATTGATAATATGTTAGCATTAAACTCATACTTTTTATTTTCTGTTTTGGGTCTGTTTTGCTACTATTTCATATTTCCAGTTACAGTTTTGAGAAAAAAAAATCACCAAGCAAATCCTGCATATTTTTAGCGCTGGAATATGAAGTTTTTGAAGTCGTTCGAAGAGTCAATCGTGCGACACTACTAAGGAGATTTGAAATTTTTTAGGTATGGTCGCGAGATAGGTCATTTCTTGATTTGCATCGCCCGACACGTTACTGTTTTAGGTCGTTTCCTAGTTAGATCGAACGAGACCTTATATCGTTCAAACAACACTGCTTTGTCGTTCGAACAACCTGAGTTGACTTTTGACTATTCGTTTTGTTTTTGTACTTGCTTCGTATATATGTTGATATTACACTATTTGGGTACATTTGGACAGTTTGTTTGAATACGATATTATTTATTCATGCTTGATTTTTATACTGCATTGATTTGTTTAGTCACATCAATCCTGATATTGATGATTCATTTATGTGACCGTTTGCTAGCTACGATTTGGTATCTTTTGATTTTTATTTGTTGGCTATCCATGTTTATCTAGACATACTTCACGTGATTGTTCTCATTCTAGATATTTAGTTGTTTGTTTATCTTTTACTCTTGTTGTCTGTTCGAGACAAAAAGGGGGAGATATGGTATGTGATGTAGGGGGAGTTTTGATCTGAGCTACATTGAAAATGTGTATACAAATTGGTACCATATGTTTTACTCACATGTTTAATAAATGATTTGTTTTACAAATTGATATCACAAGGTTTTATATCATTTGTACCTCCATACTTCACATGGTATTTGTTTGTTTTGTGTGTGTAGTGATTATTCAGAGACTAGAAATTTTGCGACTACATCACGTGAAGACAAGTTTATGCTGTCGGTCCAACATTTGTTTACTAAATCGTATCTTGTATTTTCTTTTTGGTTTTATGGGATGGGATTTAGGTCATTCGGCTTGACGGCCAGGCTTAAGCATTTCACTTTTTTTGGTTTGTCACGGAATAGACAAAGGGGGAGATTTGTAAGGATAAATTTCTAAGTAGTGTCAATTTGTATGTATTGGCGTTATTCCGGATAAAAACCAATTTGAGTCGTACATAGATTTTATCTTGTCATGATTCTCACATAGTCTATGGCGTTGTTTTGAAGATGTAGCGACCAAGCTTCAAAGATATATCATACCGTATGTTATTGGTGCACGTTTCACATCTTCTTATCATATTGCATTCTGAGATACTCTCAGGTATGAATTAGGGGTGCAACCGGTATGGGTTTTTACCGTACCGTACCATTTTGGTTCGACAAAAAATGGTTTTGATTTCATATTATGAAATACCAAAAACCGATTTTATCGAAATCGAAAATACCATAAAAAATTTGGTTGGTTTTGGTTTTTAGATATAAAAAATCGATTTACCGAATTTACTGTATTGACTTATCGTACCAAATTTACCGTACCAAAATTACCGAAATACTAAAATACCGTACCAAACTTACTGCACATTACCATATCAATTATTAAATAAAAATTATATTTAAATAAATATATCTACCCAATTATCAAGACCCTTCATTTTTTTAACAAATATCATCCATTCATTTTCCTTACTATAAAAGTCACAAAATCCTAAACTTAAACACAAAAAATCAACCGCACACTAGACACAATAAACTAAGAACCTCTCTCTTCAAGAGCACAAGGTAGCCCTTATTATTTTCCCCAAATCATTACAAACTATGTATATATCTCTTTTTTTTCCTTATGCAAGCTTATTCGGGCTTCGACGTCCCTACTGCGTATATGTATTGTGTTTTTCCTAAATCAAAACCAAAGCAAAAAAAATGGTTTGTGCGCTCGGATCAAAATTAAATACCACTTTTATGTTTTCCCCTCTTTCTCTTTGTATACAGTTCCAAATCATTTGGAATACCACCTAAGCATTTTTCCCAAATCGTGTGTTGCCTTTTTCCCAAATTGTGTGTTATGTTTTTCCCAAATCATCTGGATGGA